>OY288280.1:41837053-42437053 GCA_958450335.1 Hibiscus tridactylites
ATGCAAAATATCCAACACCTCCCATGGTAGTTGCTCAAAAGTGTAAACCCCAAATGATTTTATCAATGGCCATGGACGTTGGATTTAAATATTTTAAAGTGGATATGTGCAGATAAGGATGTAAAAACATGTAATCGGATGGGTTTTAGGCCTGGTCAAATCAGATACAAGTTATTTTAGGTTGATTTGTTGTTTTGACTTGACTCGGGTCAGGTGTAGGTTAATTTTAGGTTGGGTCAAAACAGTTCGGGTCTGAATCGGTTAATTAACGGGTTAATTTAGGCTCAGGTGGACATCAGGTCGGGTTCATTCAAGTTTCGAGCTCGTATTAAGTTTCAGTTTGGTACAAATAGTCGATAGACTTTGGGTTAGGTCATTTCGAGTGAATTATATAACGCCTTTCACGAACACGAATCACATTAAAAATAAATATTAGGGACTAGAATGAACAAAAACATGATCATATTTAAAATATTGGACTAAATTATAAAAATTAGAAATAAATAAGGGTCAATTTCGGCTAAAAATAAAATATTAGGGATTAACATGAATAAAAATATCATCATATTAAAAATATTGGACTAAATTACAAAGAAAAATTGAATAAGGGACAATTTCGACTAAAAATTAAATGGGTAAAATACACCATTCATCACTCAACTATCTTCTCACTCCTATTTTGGTCACTCAACTTTCAAACTTTTCATTTACTAACTAAACTTTCGAATTGCTCCTATTTTGGTCACTCAACTTTCAAACTTTTCATTTACTAACTGAACTTTCGAATTGCTCCTAATATTATTAAATATAAAAATAACTTAAAATAAATAATAAAATAATATTTTTTATTATTAAATTTAAAAATATGAAGAAGAAAAAAACACCACCACAGTAGACCACCGCCAACCATCGTTGGGTCTCAAAATCAACGACCGTTTGATCTCAAATTGCATCGGCTGACTCATTTAGACACGTTGAGTTCAAATATGGTGTTTGTTTCACTGAAAAATGTAACCCCCTCGTCCCGGTCCAGACGCTTGACCGATCCGAGTGGGCTACACGGGGATAACTGAGGCGAAACCCGTTAAGGCTCCACTTCGGTTACCGACCCAAGAAAAACTTTTTAATTATTATTATCTTTTCTAGATGAGATACTAAATCCTATGTGAGAAAAGCAACAGCGGAAGAAACATTGAGGTAAACAACCAACAGCCCAATTAAAACAGTCAATTTTAATCTTAAATAGCAGGCCGTATCGGAACGCCCATAGGGTGTTTCGATACACCCTGACTAGGTCAACTGGCCAAAGCAAACCGAGGAGACCGTTTCGAAATAGGGATGGACCGTATCGAAACGCCCTCAACGGTCAACTTCTCGTGGTCAACGATACGAAGGCCGTTCCGAAACACTAAAGTCCGTTTCGATACTTCATTTTATCGTCAAATTCTCAGATTTTCAGTGGCAAAATCGTACCGAAACGTTCCCTAACGTAACGAAACGCCTGGCTCGGAACAAAGGGACAGTACCAAAACGGGAGCAACCGTTTCGAAACGCCCTCTGTCTGCAAATTGGTTTTAGCTGATATTTGGCACAAGGCTATCCCAAAACACAACTAGAACCTCCCCCAACACACACACAATAACTCTAAGGAAAAACCAAACACTACAAGCATGCTTAACATACTTCGAACAAGTAAGAACCATACAAAGATAAGGGGCATCAAATCAACATAAGCATCATACATGGCATTTAAGATTCATGCTTCACAAGGACATACACTTAGGCATTCAAGGTAGGCAATTTAAACATGGTTTACAAACAAGACAAGGCATCCAAAAGCCAAACCAACATTAACATATAAAGGAGTCTAACATGCTCCTAAAACCAAACATCCACATACGTCCAAAAGCTCAAGACAACAATACATATCCCATTGCTTGACTATTACACCATATAACTAAAAAGTCCATACTTGAAAGCTAAGATAGCACCACAAAGTACACTTGGGGGCCCTCTCCTTGCACAAGCAACCCACGAACTACTGATCTGCATTGTCGAACAAAAGAGAGCGTAAGCATAAAGCTTAGTGAGGGTAAGCTCATTAAAACAACCTCGACAATGCAGGGTCCAAGCACAAGCACAACCAAGGTAAAATGCATGATCTTACCTTCGAACTACAAGAGCCAAAATATAGCATGATGCATGAACATAAACTCAATATTATGCCATGCTCAACAAGTCCAATTCCACATCATAAGCAACCACATGTATTAATCCATATTGGCAACACATATCAAAATCATATTGGCACCTAGCTATGACTCGAATACGCGGATAACCGTTGGAACTCACATCCAACATAACCATTACCTTACGGTGGGATTACACTCATCACCGTTCACGCGGAGGGGATTCCACTCATCCTCACGCCCCGTCGATGGGATTACACTCATCATCGACTATCATATATAAGAAGAATTTTCGGGCGAACCCGTACTCCATCTTGATGACTACCATCACCAAGATCACGCGCGCATTTGACTCACGTGTGCACACTAAAACATCCTAATGATCGATCATTTGTACCCAAGCATACTAGTGCCAATATTAAACACAATTCACAACTTTCACAACACCATTACATTTCAACTTCCGTGCTTAGCACGTACTCACCATGATTACCATCATGCACCATCCACATGCGTACCACAATGCATCACAACCATGCCTCAACATACATGTATAACACAATATACATAGCCACCATAATCACAATTAAACATGAGGTATAATCAACATTTAGAGTTCAACCAAAGTCTCTACTAAAGCTTGGGATTAGACTACCAATCTAATCCCAACTCTAGGTGGGTCTACCAAGCTCAACCTAGTCCACATGCTTGAACCAACACTTGAAAACCATTTAAAAACATTTAACCACTCACCGACTATTCCAAGCTCAACACACTAGTCGCTCAAGTTTCCAACGATTCCGGATTCGATCCTGAGGCTTCACCAACACAAACTCTTGATTCTAATCATCTTAACACAATCAAAACAACTTCAAATCAGTTCACAAATCAATGTAGCAAACCCGGAACACTATTCAAGCACAAAACACAAGATTTCAAGCTAAGAACAACTCCTAAAACCTCAAACCCGAGCAGCCATGAAACACAGTCCAAAACTCTTGATTTCAACCTTTTTAACACACTTAAGTGCTCCCAAAACAACCCCAAACTATCAGCCTAACATCAGCCCTCAATTTCCATCACATAGCAACCCCAAAACCAACCTTTAAACCCTTCAAAAACCCCACTTAAACCCAAATCTGAGAATCTTCATAAAACCTTTTAAAATTCACATATGTTGGACCGTATGGGTTATAAACAACTTATCTAACATTAAATAATCAAAAACTTTTGTTAAAGACAATAAAGTTCTCTTTTTTAATCTAAACTTTCAAAACACCAAAATCTAAAAACTAGGAGCTTTGAGAAAAATAAAGGTACTAGCTTGTAGAGGGAAAGGAGGACAAGTCAAAAACGTAATTACCTTTCAAAAAGCACTAAAGATGAAGGTGTATGGTGATGGAATAGTGATTTGGAGATGAGAGAGCTTCTATGTCGTGAGAAATGAAAGTGGGAGTGAGGAAGAAGATGACAAAGGCTTATTTTAGACAAAAAGGGGTTTTAATTTGAAAGTTCACTTAATTACCATAGTGCCATTAATGAGGATAGTTATTTCAATTCCAAATTCCATGGAATTGGGCTTTAAAATCAAAACATGTATAAATTATTTGCTTTGAAAACCCGAGGCCCAAAATAATATTTTATTATTTTAATTACAAAACCGAAACCCGAAATATTATTTTAATATTATTTTTCACCCGACCCCAAAACCCGAGTGTTACAAAAAATGTCCTGAAACCCGCAAATTTCGTTTGAAACATTTTTGTGTCCTAACTTTCGATCTCTTTTCCGTGTACTTTGGAGCACTTTCCGGCAAAATGGAGATCAGATTTTGACTCATGAGATCAAGACGAAACGACCGGTGAAATTTGAGATTGAACGGCCACCATCTACGACCATCGATGGTGGCATCCGACGACATCGGGCAGTGGTCGGTGAACTGTTAGATTTAATTTTATATTTTATATTTTAAATTATTTTTATATTAAATAATAATAATAATAATAATAAATCCTAAAAAATTCAAAATAATAATAAAATAATCGAGAGTGACCAAAATAAGAGCAATTCAAAAGTTAAGTTAGTAAATTGAAAAGTTTGAAAGTTGAGTGACCAAAATAGGGGTGAGAAGATAGTTGAGTGATGATCTATGTATTTTACTCAAATTAAATTTTAGGTACAATAATAAACAAAAATATAATTGGACTAAATTGCCAAAAATATAAATAAACATGGGGCAATTTTGACTAAAAATTAAATTGTAGGGACTAGAATAAAAAATATTATTCGACTAAATTACCGAAAATAGAAATATATATGAATCAATTTCGGCTAAAATTAAAGTTTTAGGGACTAGAATGAACAAAAATATCATCATATGAGTCAATTAATTTCTCACATTATAATATAATATAATATATTCATAATTTCTCAAATACTTCATTTTTCTCTTCAAAATCATGAAATCATAGACTTCCTCAATTAAAAGTCAGGTAAATATCAAGCCAGATAAAATATTAGTTCAGGTCAACAACATGTTAGGTTCAAAACAGGTCGGGTCAATTGACATGTCGAGTTCAAAACAGGTCGGGTAAAATCGGATCTCGGGTCGTTTCAGTCGGGTTATATCGATTATTTGCCAGGTTAGTCTCTAGTTTGAGTTCATATCTGTCGGGTGTAGGTCGGGTTCAGTTACTACAGTATTAGATCCAATTCGGGTTCGGGTTAACAACATTCGGTTACAGATCAATTTCGGGTCATCACTTCCTCGGATCAAAACAAGTTCTGACTCGAGTAGGTTTCAGTCGAGTTTTCGGATCGGATCAACTTTTTACATCCCTATGTGCATGATCATATTTTATGAAAAATATACTTATTCCTAACTTAATAATATTACTATTTTATGAAAATAATAGATAATATTAATCATATAAATAATTTATTATGTCTTAATTTATTTATATATCGAGAGAGGTTAATATATGACAACTACAATTTAAGGCATATATAAAATTTTCTCAACATTGATTAAAAATTTGTGTCTGACTCAATGGTTAAGTGCATGTATATCTCATTAGTGACCCAGGTTAATTCATTTGTTCACAAATCCTTTAATTTTCACTGATAAAATAAGTTATATATAAAAACTGGTTAACCATTAACCAAGAATTGAATTTGACTTTCATAAAAAAAAAGAGAGAGAATTGAGTTTTACTTAGTGGTTTGTGTGCTTTCACTTGAAGTGCTTAGGTTCAATTTTCTTTGGAGATAAATCTCATTTTAATTTTTTGTATCAATACAGTAGTAAAATGTGTCATTATTTTATTGGTGGATTAAATTTATTAAATATTTGTAATAAATTAAGATCGCATATAGTTTATTGACTATCCATGTAATTTACCCTGTATAAAACAATATATTTTTGGACAGTTCTTAAGAGGAATTTTTCTGCTAAGAGGCAGGGTGGATCTAGAAATATTTTTTAGGGTAAGCACAAGTCAAAATATTTTGAAGGTGGGTACAAGTTATAAGAATTTCAAAATTTTAGGGTGGGCACAAGTCATAAAAATTTTAAAAAAAGTTATGGACTAACTCATAAAAATTAAAAAATTTAAAACTAAATGTGTGAGCTTTAGGGCTAGTTTACCATTGATTTTGAAAAGTGATTTTAAAAGTGTTGTTAGAAAAAAATTCTGAAGAAAAAAAATTTAAAAGTGGTTGGAAGATTTTAAATGTCGTCTCCAAGGTTCAAACTCACATCCTCTCATTAGTAGTGCAATGTGCCTTACCAATGCACTCAACCCTTGTTGGTGTATATATATATATATACGATATTCAAATTCTCTAATGTTTTAATATATGGAATATATTAGCTTAAATTATTATAAAAATATAAAATATTTTTATAAATAAATATATTTTTTAACAATTATATATGTTCCATGAAAATATAACAAAATTGAAATACTTTATTTAAAAAACTTGACATGAATAAATATATATCATTTTAAAATTAAAAAAATAATTATTAATTATATAATTATATCTTCATAAAGAATTATAAATTTATAAATTATAAATAAACACAATAACAAATGAAAGATAAATTGTAATTTGACTCTCAAAATCAATTTTACAACCGCAAAAGTTAAAAAATTTAGTTTTTGCATTTGGGTTGAAAATCACTTTTTAACCCAAAAGATAGATGTTTAGCACAACTTTAAAGGAATCTAAACAAAGCCTTAAAAAGTTCAGGGTGGACACAGGTCCACCTATATATAAATACGTCATTGCAAAGAGGTAGTGAACCCACAACTTAATTTTATAGTGAAAATATTAAGAAACATAAAATAAAAATATAATTTTAAATATAAAAAATATATTTTAATTTTTATCGGGTCGGGTCGGGTACCCGGTAAGGGAAAACTTCCGGCCCGTGTCCCGGGAAATTTTCGGGTCGGGTACCCGGTCCGGTAATTTTTTTCGGAAATTACCCAACATTTTAGGTTCGGGTCGTTCGGTTTTCGGGTCGGGTCAACCGGGTCGGGTATTTTTGCCCACCCCTACACCCAACCATATATATAGATATGTCATTGTTAAGAGGTACTAAACTCACAACTTAAGAGAGACGGAACCCATTTAATATATAAAACAATATCTAGTCATCTAGATATCGGCAGACTCCGTCAAAGACATGAAACATGAAATAGTTAAAACAAGAATAATTAAGGCATTGGTAACAGGCTAGCATTAGCTTAGAAGTTTGAATAATTTCTGAAGCCGCGTAGATGCTCCCATTCCCTCTCATTGACTAATCATTTATTTTGCCAAAGCTTAGCAAAAAGAAGTAGTAGCACCGAGTCATTATGCATTGAAATTGCCGTGGATCAGCAGGGATCGGCAGAGACAGCTGAAAAGATTACGAAAAACCAGGTTGTTTCACATTAGTCCAGGAGGCAACTATTTTCTATTTAGATTAATCCTAATCTCAGCACACGCTGGATTTGTCTCTTTCCTGGTACAGTTCTTTCAATGGACATCTTTGTTTTGTCTCAGGTATAAAACTTCTTTCCATTTTCAGATTGTCCTGCAACAAAATGAAGCTAGCTTGGTCACCCGAGACAGCATCCAAGGCTTATATTCATACTGTTAAACTCGTAAGCATTAATTAAGCAATCTTCTGATATTCTCTGATGTATGCTTAATTATTTGTTTTGTTTGCAGTGTGAACTTCATCATGATACCGGTGTAGCAGAGCTTGTTTCAGCCATGGCCGCAGGCTGGAACGCGAGATTCATTGTGGAGACATGGTCACATGGGGGAGCTACCGCAATGAGCATCGGCCTGGCGGTTGCTAGCAGCCATACAAACGGAGGACATGTATGTATAGTCCCGGATGAAAGATCGAGGTTCGAATACGTTCAGGCCCTGGAAGTGGCCGGCATGTCACCGGAAGTAATTGTTGGAGAACCTGATGATTTAATGAGTGGGTTAAATGGCATAGATTTCATGGTAGTGGATAGGCAGCGAAACGACTTTTCCAGGGTGTTTCAGGTAGCAAATTTGAGTAAAAAGGGCGCGGTTATGGTATGCAAGAATGCTAATTCCAGAAGAGATTTGAGTTTCAGTTGGAGAAGTATCATCGACGGTGGATCACGGCAGCTCATACATTCCATGTTTCTTCCGGTAGGGAAAGGATTGGATATCGCACATGTAGCAACCGGTGGTGGAAATTCCGGTAAAAGGAGGTGGATCAGGCAGATTGATCGTCAATCAGGGGAAGAATATGTAATTAGAAAGTAGAAGAATCTCCAATTACCCATACAGAAATAAGGAAAATAATTTGAATGGGGTTTAGTGTGAGGGTGTAAAATTTTAGTTTCATAGTTAAAATTTAGAGTTTATGATTTAAGATTTTAGGGTGCTAAAATTTAGAGTTAAAGAATTTTATTTACACAGTCTGTATATCAAAATATAACCATAGAAATAATTGTATTTAGTTCTCCACAATTTTTTTTGTTCTTTACTTTTGACATGTTCATTAATTTTCAAGCTTAGAATTAGAGGGGTAAAGTTTACTCGAAAAAATTGATTTCTCCTAATTATTAGAGTTTAGTTGTTGGGATTAACTTTGTATTTTAAAAGTTTGAATCACCAAAAAATCGAATATTAAAATTTCATTATATTGGTCTTTTAGCTAAGTATTTTGATTGCATTGTGATTTGGTTCTTGATTTTTTTTGTTTCTTTAATTTCATCTTTATTTTAGGATTGATTTTGATCAAATTTGAATGCATGCTCCTCAATGTAATAAAATAAAAAGTAAACATTACCATTGGTCACTAAATTATTTTCGCTTTCATGTTTTGGTCACTAAACTATTATTTTTGGCAAAATTATTATTAACATTACATTTTTTTCTATTTTGGTCACTCACCGTTAAAATACTCACATAAAAAATAATAATTTGGCAAACAAAACAGGAAAGAAACAATAGATTGGTGACCAAAACAAAAAAAATAAATAACATTAGTTAACCATAGAATATATGCAACTTCAATTTTTTTTAATCTGAACTTCCAACTGTAAATTTAATTATACTCAACTCAAAAACTTTCACACAAAGTTTGAATAATAAGATAATGCTCATGAACTACGAACTCGAATTTTTTAGTGCATGAATACCCCTTGTAGTTGTTAGAACATTCAAATAACTTTATTGAATCAATTAATAAGGGTTTCAGGTAAATTTGCAATTATGTACTTTCAACAATATTTTCTACTTTCAACAATCTATTTCCCATCTCATTTTTCTTTCCTATAGACAAAGAAGCAATTATGTACATGACAATGATTATATTTATTTGCAAAAAGACCCTATAACAGTAAATCTTCGAAATATCATTAGCTATGGCATACATAAACATGTAATCAAATTTTTTGGTGCGTAATATCGTATATCAGTGATGTGCCTTGTTAGCCTATATTGGATAAATGGTGATATAACATTCACGAGATAGTTCTTTTGGCCAACCATGAATGACAAAACACTCCTGGCTGTCTGCTTCTCCACTGAGATTTGATGATCTTCAAACACTATATAAACTTGACCAGTCAGCAGTCTTGATGCCACAATTTAGTCCCAACTGTCCCGACTTCTTCTAAACGCTTTCTTGTCGGAAAGGACTTTCTTGCTTTTAAGGCGTTTTTGCTCCCCAATTGCAGCCCTGCACGAAGCATGGAAACACAAATAAATTTCAACCCTGATCGAATTACAAGGAATATGTTACGAATATTGCAGGTCAAGCAGCTGGAAGCTGCCACTAGTAAATGTGATGAAGACTTACATCTTTGCAATTTTCTTCTTTTGCTCTTCTGATGGGGGTGGTGGCACATAAGCAGCAGCATCAATGATTGCCTGTTTGGTTCAAGCAAAAAGGGCAAAAATATGATAAAATCATTATTATATTCAGAAATCAAAGGATCAACAGCAAAGCAAATGAGATATGTTCAATTGCTTCTTTGATGGATAACAACCAAAAACTAGGCATGTCAGATTGCTAATAGCAGAAAATTATAATTGCTAGAGAGAAAGACTGTTTCAGCACCTGTAGTTTTTCCAGAGCATCATCAATGTTTCCCCTGAACAAAATGTAACTCAAATGAATACATGTTTAATGAATTGAAAGAAAACTTAACAACAAAAAGGAAAAGGGCAGAAAAACAAACTTCTGTGTCCTAGTTTTTGTTGATGAAACCACAATTTCTCCATCCTTGTTTATCCGGTTTTTTTCCTGTTCATAATGAGTTGGGGTCATTGAGAGATGAGAATTCCAAGAAAAAACAGATCTAGGTTAATCTAAACTGCAAGCAAATGTTTTTTAAGGGGTCAGTACAGACATGTGGAATTTATGTGACTTTGGTTAAATCTCCCTAGTTCATAGTAGGATCAGGGTCATCTCGCATATCTGCAGGGCGTTTTCAGAACTCAAACTTGCCCTTTCATCCATGTTGAAGCTGTTTGTAGCTCATTTCCACTCATTCAATTAAGCATACACTCAAGTTCAAAAGAAATTCTCAGAGAATCAAGTTTATCTGACTACTACTAATACTACTCCTCAAACTTGCATTACTACTTACAACCACCTTTAATAAGTTCCCAGTATACTTAACCAAAAGTACCGCCTAATTTCCTTTAAAACAATCCTGAATTAGCTATGGACTTCACCTTTTTACTGCTACGATGGTTTAACTGTGATCTCATCAAAACAATTTTAAATTACTACCATATAGAAGCTACATTGCTTGTTGATATTAGCATAACTGCACAAACAAATCAAGCTAAAATTAGAAGGGGAAGACAGAGAAGGAAAGCAAAGAACATATTAGTTGCATGTTTCTTATAGTCTTGGCAGAACATTGCTTAAAGCCCTCTCCATGTTCAACCGTGGCACGATTTTTTGGAGTTCAATTTCTGAATTCATAATATGTGAGAATTAAGTATAAAACAACAGTGTTGTAAAATAAAATCAATGCACAACCAATGAGTAGGATCTGTATGAAGACATTTCAGTTCTTATCTTGATGGCAAATGAGTAATCTTCAAAAACAATAGATGACAAAAACAAACCAGTTGCATAATCCTCTCTCTGATCCTGTCACTTAGCCAATAAGCTTGTTTTACATTGAACCGCATGTCCACCTTGGTGTTAACTGTACATTCAGCAACAAAAGTAATCCAATATAAATCTTGGCATAAGAGTACTTAGGGGCTACAAAAGTAATCCAATATAAATCTTGGCATAAGAGTACTTAGGGACTACAATGGAATGGGCTCGGAAACACAAAGAAGATACAATACCCTTATTTACATTTTGACCACCAGGGCCACCACTCCTTGCAAAACTCACGGAAACATGATCTGTAAAGAGTTGGTTACGTTTAATTCAGCATATAAAATCAGCACAAGGGTTAAAAATAACAATTTTCAAAAGTACCGGAAGTTGAAGAGAGGATGGATGAAAATTATTAGAATAGTAAAATTCGTGTACATTTTATGAATGAAAACAGAAACCAAATAAAATTCATTGGTACCCAGAGTGATTTGAGGAATGGGTTCATTCCCGGCGGCGCTGGCTCGCTCTTCCGCTTCCTGAAGGAGCTGTTGGACTTGAGATAGACGAGCAGAGACTTTTCTGTCGGCGTCGGATGCGGCGCAACGAATCCCGGTGAAACTGATTCCACGATTGGGCGTAAGTCGAACTGTGGCGTTAGAGGGAGAGGGAAGAAGAGGACGAGCGGAAGAAGAGAAGGAAATGGAAGACAGTAGGGGAGGAAGGAGGAGTTGTTTCATAATCATGTTTGAACTTGTCCTAATGACTGCCATTTGGGACTATAAATTGCACTCCAAAATTAGAGTTCAAAAGAGAGTAGTGGTAAAACTTTTTTTTCCTTCAAAAAAGATGATAACAAAGGGGGTTAAGTTTGGGGTTTGACAGATTGTGGTGATTCAAAAGGTTTTTGCGGTTCTTCTGGTTTGCCTTTGTGTTTTGGAGCATCGAGTGAAATCGGTGGCTTATGTTCTCTCTTATTGTATGCGTTTCATTTGACAAGGCACGTGGCGCAGTCTCTTTTAATGGATTACCCGATCTCCCCAAGACCTGTATTGCCCTAACAATGTTATCCTGGCTACTGGACACAGCCAAACTCGATTATAACTCAAAGTTGAATCCCTTTGGTTTTAGACGAGGTTTGTTGGATTTCCGTCAAATTCCTCCGGGGAATTTTTATATAGTGAGGTTGAAAACATTGATACTAATATATTAAATATTGTTTACCCATACCCTAATAAATTAAGTGAGTCAAATATAATATTTTTTATAAAAAATTATATATTATCCCCTTGAAAACTTCCAACAAACAAGTGGAGTCAATCGCACCACTAATTTATATTTTATATTCGCCCATGTTCTGAGTACATCACCTTCGGGGAAGATATTATCGCCCCTCACAACACTCCAATATTAGGGAATCCGGAGCTCTCCTTTCGGGCGCTCTTGCACCTCCAGAACTATCGACCCTCGGAGCTCCTATCCTTCAAAACACTCTGCATACTCAGCAGCAACGACTCAACAAGATAGCCATCTAGTCTCCCTGACTCAATGACTTAACCTGTTGCCCAATACCAGGCATACTCTGGCAGCTCGTCAGTCGTCATCACTAAGCCCGGAACGACCTCGTCAAACATCATTATAACTACAACACCAAGGGAATATAAATACCCCCAAGACCAAAGACAAAGGGGATGATTCGACGACGATTCTACAACTCTCCTTTCTCCACTCTCATATGTTTCTGACCACCCACTCTACATTTTTCGTGGCTCTCAGCCCCAAGTCAACCAAGGGTGAACCGTCCGACTCAACAACCAACCATGGTCCATTATGCCTCTTGGCCCGTCCCACGACGGGTGAACCACCAATCCTCATCCCCAAATCTTCCTTCGACCACCATCTCCACCTCCATGTTTGGTGTCACCCAAAATCTGCATCAACAATTGGTGCGGTGAGCGTGGAGATCCTCTCAAATGAAAGAATCAGCCGCAATAGCTTTCCTACTCACGACCGGAGACAAGGGTGATAAAGTCGATGACGACGACGAATCATTCAAGATCACAAATCGCCTCCAAACCCATCTGGCGTGCCTAGTTTTCTCAGTTGTTAACGAAAAGAAAGAAGCCTCAAACTTCTTTAAGCGTGAGAAAAAGACGTATATGGCATCTACCATCAACGTCTCCGAAGCACGTCGAGGCCACGCTCTTAGGGTATATGAAGTACCCCCACCATCGACCTCCGTAAAGTTGCTTTAAGTTTATAAGATCATCAAGAGCATTTGAATTTTTCTACTTGAGTGTTTCAGGAAGGAGCATTACATACTCTGCACCTCTGGAGCGTCCACCTTCCCTAAATATGCGCTTATCCCCCGCAAAAGTGTTGTAAGTTTATGAATTTGTCAAAGGTGTTTGACCTTTTTTCTTGAATGTTTCAGGGAGGAAAACTGTGTGCTACTTACTTCAGAACCTTAAGGGCACGCATCCTCCATAGGCACTCTTGGTTTACATAAGTGTTAATCCTCCACCAGATGGTGTTGAGTTGTCCGCTCTAATATTAAGCTCTATGTGAGCGTCGATCTTCTGTCGTTGTACATTCTACCGCAAAGCGTCGATCTAGGAGGTTCTACAAATGTGCAAATAAATGAATTTCGTTGCATCTTATTTCTACAAGGGCGTGGATATGACTCCATCCATTCTTCATTTATGTAACGACCCGAATTTCAGAATCCATAGGTCGATTTAACACGAACTATGGGCCTTGCATGTTCAGCCGAGAATTTAGGCTTTTGGAAGCTCAAGAGAGCTTTACTGGGCTTGTATATTATTGTTGGCTTAAGTTTTTGGGTCGGTAATGAGTTAGAAGGAAGATGGGAGGGTGGAGAGGTAAATTACCTTATTTTGAAGAGGAAAAGGTTGCCTCTTTAATTCCCTATGCAGAAAAACTAAGAGAGTGATCTCACCATTGTTTTGTTGTCTTCTTTTTCCATCCTTTTCCCATCTCTTAGCTCCCACCCAAAGGAAGGTTGAATATTTATCAAATTGAGTAGAAATTTTAGAATTTGAGTTGACGGCAGTGTAATCTCCTTTTAAGGATCTATATTTCAAGATAAGAATCTTTAAGTTTTATGGTGGAAGTAGAGTCATGGGTTTAATGGGGGGTTTTGTGAGAAGTGGATTAAAGGAGAATTTAATCTTGTTTTTTGGCCAAGATTGTATATATAGCTACCCTTTTCATCTCGTGCAAGTTGTAATCCAAATTTACAACTCATGTGTACTGAAAGAATTTATAGGATCTTCCAAGGAGCAAGGAAAGAATAAAGATTGAGGGTTGGAAGCAAAGGGCTGCATTTTCAGCTTTGGAGAAAGGTTAGTACACTATTAACTCCTTGATTCATACACATCCTAAGGATGATGCTTTGTGTGCTTAATTTGATGTGTATGGTTGTTTTTGGGTGTTAAGGGCTAGAGTCCCTCTATAATGGCATAATCCAAGATTGATGTTAACAACATGTAAAAATGGTAGTAAACCACCCTAAATAACTTCCATAAGATGTAGGATTGAGTTAAGGGGTTAGTGGTTGCGATATAGTGGCTTTGGAAGCCATTTCCCGAGCCTAGGAAGCCATTTCTGGGGTTTGGTACCAGTACACGGGGAGCCCATACCGGTACCTTAGTGTTTTGGGTTTAAGAATAATGTTTTATTGAGATGAACTAAGATAGGGGTAACCGTACGGTGTTTAACTTGTACCGATACACCATGTGAATCTGTATCGGTACGGGTTGACCTATGCTGGTATGCTAAGGCTTGGAAAAATTCTAGTGAGCTATTTTGGTATCGGTACGCTGTGAGTACCGATATCCAAGGGTACCGAACCGACACGCGAGGGCTAGTACTGATACCCACTAGGCAATCTACCCAAAATGTTGAGTTTGAGGCCCCATGGGCTGAAAATTGTGGAATATGGTGTATTGGGTCTCTAATGAGGTATAACGGGCTCTAAAATTAAGGAACGAGATTTTAGTCATCTATTTGAGCATAATGTGTAATAACTTGGTAAGATTTGGGGTGGATTGATGTAATAGCAACCATAGGTGATTAAGGATGGTCATTTGACCCATACCCAATGGGTTCCGACCCGACTCGATCCTTTATGGTCGGGTTTTTCAAAGAAAATTTTGGGTTCGGGTTGGGTTTGAGTCTAATTTTCTTAGGATAAGGTCGGATTGGGTTTGGGTTTAAGGTGAAAAATACTCATCCCGAATCGGGATAATAGTTTAATTTTATTATAAATATTTAGTATAATTACTACAATGCCCCTCTCTTTATATATATAAATAAATATATATATTTCAATTATCTCGATATTTTGTCTAATAAAAGTAGAATAATTATTATAATGCTCCCCTCTATTTGTATTTTTACAATTAACTCCTTATTTTTATCGAATAATAATGAAAACTGGTATTTTTTTTCATGTTGGGTCTGGTTGGGTTTGGGTTTTTACTCTAGAATTCTGGTTCGGTCGGGTTGAACATCATAAAATATCAGGTCCGGTCGAGTTTGATGGAGGTGCTAAATTTTTGGGTCGGATGCGGATTAACCAAAAACTCGACCCAACCCGACCTATGACCATCCCTATAGGTGATTATTTGAGGATCATATATTGATTTGTGTTGGGTAAAGGCAATTGTTTTGTTTAGTTGAGTCGCCTTGTGTGTTGGGATCATGATACCTAGAGAGCATGTTACAACACCATGAGATGAGACACCAAATGTATGATCCCGAGGCTGTGTGACACTTGGTCTCATTCGAAGATACTCGAGGAGAGATGTCGAGTGTGAGTGTATGTTCCTGAGGCTGTGTAACACCGAGCCTCACTTAGAGTGTATATTCCCAAGATTGTGTAACACCAGTGTAACACCCCGATCCCATGCACCGGATCCAAGATGCTACATTCGGGCTACTCCTAACCCGACCCATTTAAAATTTTGTTCTAACTAAACCTCAAGTTTAGCCATAAATCAAAAAGTAATTAAACTATGATAAAATGTTTTCAGAAACAAGTTCAATCTCAAAATAAAGGAGCTCCGTACAAGTTTAAAACACCATATTTCAAAAGATGGCATTTAAGAGTTTACAGGCCAAAAAGTAAAGGTTATATGAATACATAACTCTTTACTAGAATTTAAGTATTGTACTCTAATCTTCAAATTTCCACTGTGAATCCTTGATGATGTGCTCATCCAAACAAGCAATCTGTCAACCTACGCACAGAAACAATAAATTAGCACGTTGAGCTTACTAAGCTCAATGGTACATTTCTAATATAAAGTAAGCCAAATCGTTACACATTTATCATAGCTCGGGATAACAAAACATCGGGTTGAACACATAGTACTTGGGATCACAAAGAATCAAGTACTCGTTATTGTATTCGAGATCACCTAGCATCGAATACTCACATTCACGGTTATACCCGGGATCACAAAGCATTGGGAACCAACTCATGAAAGTACACCTATAGAAAATATCAAGATTTTGGGCAGTGGCTCCAATGGGTATCGGTACGCCCCACTTAGTATCGGTACTGGTCTCTAGGGTACCGGTACTAGCTCGACCGTACCGATACCAAAGGTGGCTACTGAAACTTTCACAAAGTGGCCCAGTACCATTACTAGCTCAACTGTATCGGTTCAAGGGGGACCTGTATCGGTACTGCTCGAAGGCAGTACCAATACGCAAGAACCAGATAGCCCGATTTAAGCTTGAAATTTCTTTCGTATCGGTATGGGTTTGATATGTACCGATACAAAAATCCAGAACTGGCTTCCCAGCCACGAGTTTACTCCCAACATTGCCCTTAATCACCCAAGTTCGTGCCCCAGCTCACTTATAATGACGTGACTTTTTATTAATATAAAATTCAACGTAGAATATATAGTTAAAAAATTAAAATTTACAAACC
Organism: Hibiscus tridactylites; assembly: GCA_958450335.1. Taxonomy (NCBI): domain Eukaryota; kingdom Viridiplantae; phylum Streptophyta; class Magnoliopsida; order Malvales; family Malvaceae; genus Hibiscus; species Hibiscus tridactylites. The sequence goes on from OY288280.1 coordinate 41,853,819, forward strand.
CTAACCATAAACCCTGAATGGTCTCACCCTCACCAAATCTCAAATCTAAACCCCCAAACTCTCATCTACATCACCCTCACTAAACCTCAAACTCAAACCCTCATTAATCTTACCCTTGTTAAACACTAAATCCTCATCAACCTTGCCCACACTAAAATCCCAAATCTTCACTGACCTACCTACCTATCTATCGATCATAATTTGTGTAAGTTATGTACAAGTGAATAAATTAAAAAAAAAGATAGAGATAAAAACATCAAGATGTAATACAAGAATATAAGGGATAAACTAATTTATTTTTGACAAATCATTGAAGCTGCATTTTGAAGGTTGACACATCAGTTGACTTGGGGTGACTTTTTGAAGGAGATTTGGCCATTTCTTTGTCAATATGTCTTTTTATGGATCGACCATCAATTACATTTCCTACACATCTTGAAGAGTCTCCGTTAGACGTCGAGAACTCATGATATGCTCGTTTTTGTGAGGATAATGTATGCAAAAAAAACAAGATACAAGTCTAATACAAGAATTCTGAATTATTATGATTTTTAATTATTTTATTGATTATTTGTAATTAAATTCAACCCAAGACTTTTCATTATTTATTTTAGGTAATTTAATATCAAATTTATTATTTTAATTTTTTTTATTAGTGAAAAGGCAAGATTGTTTTGTGTTCAAACAAAGTTGCTTTGTGTCCAAGTAAATGTATTACCTTCTGTCCAAGCATATCAAACATTAATGTAAAAGATACTAGAATTTTCTATTCTTTTGGGTTGTTGAAGCTTATAAATAGTTCATCTTATGTAATATAAATAATTCACAAATCAATAAACAATTTTCCTTGTGCAAAAGTTTTTTGATAATTTTTTTATTTAAATTTTCTCTTGTTCTAGCTTCATAGTGTAAAAATTTAATTATGTTTTGACGTGTTAAGATATCCTTCTCATCCGTTTAGAATTCCAATACAAAACATAAATGGAGGGTTAAATGTTCATCGATCTCGACTCAAAGTCCTATTATAGGTTGTTAAGACGAAACTTCCCTAGAGGATTATGTGTTGCATCCATCCATGTACACATTATTTAAAAAAGATGTGTCGTCGCATCAAAATTATATTTTTTGTTCTTTTAGTTTAATTTAACTTTTGTCATTTCTTATAATTTTCATCACTTATAAAAATATTGTTGTCAATTATTAATAAAATTAATTCAACTATAGTATAAAAACAAATATGTTTACTGTTGGTAGTATTGTGGAGGATAGTTTGATATGATGGTGTGGAAAATTGATATACTCATAAAGTCCAATGTTTTTTATGATTTGTGATTCTTCGGCGGTTGTTAACTTTGGCGTATCTAAGAGAGAGATGTATACTGTTAGAGGCAGTGGCCATGAGATGCGTGTGGTGTTCAGTTGGAGAGTATGCAATTGAACATATTGTATATTTGTGTCACTTGGCTAGCTTGTTACGGTTATTATTCTTCCAGTGGTGGCAAATTGATTTGGTTTGGCCGAGAACTTTAGGTGAGTTTCATAACCATAACTTTCCATGGTGTATTTTCTGGTATGATGTCCAACTGGTGGCTTTCCGGTTGTGCCATGGTAATATGGATGTTGTGGTTGGCAAGAAATGAGCCCATGTTTTAGTGGATGAGTTAATATTCTTGGTCAAATTGAGGTCCCTCTATTGGAGGAAAGCTTTGGAAATAGCATACGAGGCGTTGGAATCGCAGTGGTGGTGTTGTCCTTGGCAATGTGCACCAAGAATGGATAAGGGGAAGAGTCGGGCTGGCATTGTTTGGTCCCCTACATTGTCGGGTGTCTTAAACTTTAATGTGAATGGGTCGGCACGTGGAAAGTTGAGTCTGTGGGATGTTGTGGGGTTTTACGCAATGAAGAGGGCCATATTTGTAACACCCCTCACCCGGGTTAGGAGTAACCCGACCAAGGAGTGTTAAGACAAGGAAACAAGTAAGCACAAAATTTCAAGTCAACAAAAAATTTTGAACTCTTCACTAGTAGATGGGTTGTTTAACTATCGAGAACATAAACAAGTGAGCATAACATTCAAATAGGCATGTAAATCAAAGCATTTTAAAGCAACAAGATCTAGTAGCATGCTTTTCTACATTTCGGTTTACCAAATTGGTTAATTCATTTGCAAGTTACAATCAATATTGTTTACAACACATTCATACGATCACAAGAAGCATGCGAGTAACACACCTAACCAAGAATCACTGTTGAGTTCATTTCATAGTTGGTTACTTCCTATTCAAGAAATTATACATGCATTCGAACACATCATGACATGGAAGATTCAAGCAACTTAGACATGTTTCTAGCTTGTTACATTCAAGGATTGGTCATACTTATCAAGTAGGGCATGAAGGCATTCGGATACTCTGAGCAAGATCCAAGTTAATTTTAAACCATTACAAGTATGTGGAGCTTTGTTTCAATTCTAACAAGGTTCAAGCATGGTTTCGATGTCATACTCATGTAAGGTTAACTAAACATAGCATTCTAGTGTTTTACAATCAAGGCCAGAAAATATATCATGTTGATTAAGCTATTCATGCCATTAGGTAATTACATTCAAACAATGTCTCATATATAAACATGACATCAATCAAGTTTAATAATTTAATATCCAAGAGCTTAAGCCACTATTTTATTTAAATCTAGCTCAAGTCATATGATATGTATAAACATTCATGCTAACTTTTCAAAAGATACATGCCCATTTTAAGTATTTCTTTTCATAATTCTGATCTACCATACCAAAAACATATCTACCATAAGGATTTCACAATCAAGCAACCATAAAAGAATAAATGACCCATTACAACTTGAATGATCGATAAGATTAAATACATCTTAAGCTCAAACATGGAAAATGAATGCTCATGCATACTTAAACTATGTGCCACCCACTAGAAGTTCTAAAGGAGATACTCGGCCAAACAATAAATCTTGAGATCACGATCGAGCCCAAGAGACAGTCGAAAGCTTTAATGCCCTGAAACATGGCAAGAGAGAACTGAAGGGAGGTAAGCTAAAGATTAGTGAAGGAGTTTTAAGAAACTATTAGTTTCTTATCAAACAAGTTATCCAACTAACATTTTGTTAACACTTTTATTTAGCTTATTAAGTTATCTATCTAACATACGAACGATCAAAATACTTGATGCTTTACACATGTCATGTTACATTCATATAATACTCATTCATTCATAAAACACTCCAAGACCTATTCATTTCTATAAAATTTCCCATGTATCATGTATACACACTTATACATTGCCAAACATATCACAAATATTCACTTATAGACTTATACAGACCATTTAACTTGTTACACAATTAAACAATGCAAAACAGTCCATGTAAGATCATTTGTAGACTTAAACAATCTCTTTAACTTGTTACACAGTTAAACAATGCAAAACAATCAATGTAGGATCATTTATAGACTTAAACAATCCCATTTGACTTGTATATACAATTAAACAAGAAAAATAGTCCATGTAGGTTCAATTATAGACTTAAATAGTCCCTTTAACTTGTTAGACATTTAACAAAGCAAAACAGTGCATGTTGGTTCAATTATAGACTTAAACAGTCCCTTTTAACTTGTACACACAATTAAATAAGCAAAACAGTCCATTCAACTATTTACACAATTAAACAATGCAAAACAATCCATGTAAGATCATTTGTAGACTTAAATAGTCTTTTTAACTTGTTACACAATTAAACAATACAAAACAGTCCATGTAGGATCATTTATAGACTTAAATAGTCTTTTTAACTTGTTACACAATTAAACAATGCAAAACAATCCATGTAGGATCATTTATAGACTTAAACAGTCGCTTTAACTTGTTACACAATTAAACAATGCAAAACAGTCCATGTAGGATCATTTATAGACTTAAACAATCCCTTTTGACTTGTATACACAATTAAACAAGCAAAACACTCAATTTAAGTTCAATTATAGACTTAAACAGCCCCTTTAACTTGTTACACATTTAACAAAGCAAAACAGTGCATGTAGGTTCAATTATAGATTTATACAATTCCTTTTAACTTGTATACGCAATTAAACAAGCAAAACAATCCATGTAGGTTCAATTATAGACTAAATAGTCCATTTAACTTGTTACACAATTAAACAATGCAAAACAGTCCATGTAAGATCATTTGTAGACTTAAACAACATCTTTAACTTGCTACACATTAAACAATGCAAAACAGTCTATGTAGGATCATTTATAGACTTAAACAATCTCTTTAACTTGTTACCCAATTAAACAATGCAAAATAGTCCAGGTATGATCATTTATAGACTTAAACAGTCCATTTTGACTTGTATACACAATTAAACAAGCAAAAAAACCCATGTAGGTTCAATTATAGTCAAGGCAGTCTTCTAATCCATAGCACGTTTACATTCAAACATAAGACATAGGTTCGAACAATCTTATTCATGACTTAATCTCTCTATATCATTCGAATAACACAGGCAAACAAGAATCTTAGATCTAACTTCGAATTTTTACATATTTAATATCAAGTTAAGTGTCATATACATGCATATTTGCAGTGTGCAAAGTTTTCAATTCAAGTATGTACACATGTCCATTTCAAGCTTACTTATCAAGTCATATATATATAGATATCTATATATATACACACACACAAGTAATTCATGTGAAATTCAGTTCAAGTAATAATCTTTTTAATTTAAGAAATCCTTTCAAGCATTTTGCAAGCTTTTTCTTATGATCATTCTTGTTTGATTCTTTAATTTAACCTTAGTATATAGTTTGTATGAGAATCTCAAGCTCAAGCAATTTATATCATGCCATGATTCCATCACAATACGAATAACATAACAACAAGAGGATTGTTTCCATATCAAGTTTAATCAAGTCACAAGTCAAGACAAGAAGCATGTTCAAGTATGATAATTCAAGCATAGTCACACTTCACTTCAAGTATTCATTCGAGTATAATGTAAACAAGCCAATTCAAGCATCATTCCAAGTAGCATTTAAGCTTATTACTATTTTCTTTCTTGCTTAATTTACTTTAGATTAGGAATTGGTAGTTAGTTATGTCTAGGTAATCGAGTCACCAACCAAACTGTCGCCTCAAGATGGTACTTATAGTACCGGTCAATCCCTCCTACTGTCGCCAAATAGGGCCTTGGCCCTGGACCGTAGTCCACCCAACACAAATGAGCTCTAGACTCTATGACATGCCATCCTATCTAAGACCATCTAGCAACCAAGGCTTGTTCAATTATGTATCACTTTTTTCGAGAAATTCATGTTCAAGTCAAGAAAAAAGTTTATTCAAGAGTCACATTCAAGCATTGCATTCAATATCATGTTAATCCCTTAGGCTAATTGAACCTTAGCTCACAAGTCATGTATTCTCAAGTCATTCGAAAGTAACATTTAGCAAGCACTAGGCTTAAGTAACTTGTAATAGTTCAATTCAAGTCTTTCCATCCTGTTAAATTACTATTCATTTGTTCAAGCATTCCATGTTCAAGCATTCCATGTTCAAGCATTTCATGTTCAAGCATATTTAGTAATTGTAATAGAGCACATACCTCATAGCTCCAGCCTTAGAAGCACAATTTTCAATTTGACTACGTGATCAATGATAGCAACAATACTAAGGAAAGCATGCTCGGGATAGTTTCAATTTATCTCGAGACTTTAAACTACCTTCACCTTCTGACCTTACAGGATACATGAATCATCATTCCTATGTTGCCACTTATATGATTCCTTTTAGCTTTCAATCCATAATTCTTTTTCTAATCAAAGTATGCAACCTTAGATTAATTATCAAAGCTGTAACACCACACATTCTTAACCAAACGACCAATTATACATGTGTACACACACAACAATCCCTAACCAACTCAAATGCTAGACCATTCCTACTCACACATACTCACACTTATGTGTACAAAATCAATCATAAGATTCATATTCACATAATAGAACAGAGTAGTCTTCTATAGCTCTTAATCAAGCAACCAGCTTCAATTTAATCGATTAAAACAATCCTCAATTTTTTATATAAAAATAGTCCATTAAAGGTTATCCTATATGCAAATTAATCCAAAATATTATACATGTGTTAAGGCTACAATTCAAAATGCATTGGCATACATTTATATGTACATGTAAAAAACACAAACAATTCAATCCTTATCCTTTATCTCATACTTTTAAAGATATTTTAAACCACCTATAGAGCTGCTACTGGGCATACTGCACATCCCTCAATTAAAATTTTATAACTAACATTTCGTACGTCGGAATTTCAAACTGTTTATATAATTGGAAAGCTAATTCAACTATATTTCTAACAATATACGCCTTACATTTTTAATCATGATGAATTAATACAATTTTTAATCCAAAGTTACATCTAAATATGCCACCAGGCATATTACATTGTCCTTGCATAAATGTCTCTACAAGTTGTTATAAGACTCGAATTTCAGTTTCGCTTGTTTTAAATGAAACTATACATGACAAGCTCTCTAACCATATAAACTATAGGATCTAATTCCAACAATACAATTTATAGTAATTTTTCAAAGTTACCTCTAATGCATATTTCTAAAACTGTTTTTTTTTTTTTTGCAAAGCAACCTTTTAACAACCTTAGAAATATAGGAACAGCCCTTCCCTAGCTTTTATCACTTACATACACACTAAAAGGGCATTTCAATATTAATTATACTTATACACACTCAGGCAGCCCCCGAAAAGATTATGCAAGGCAAAACAATCTCAGTTATTAGCAAAACTGTTTTCCCATATTCTCAATTTACTTATAACAGTTCGGTATGACTTTAACATTTTAAATTCAAAGTGCCATGGCTTATAGAAAGTTTGTAACCCCCTAGACCCGCCTATACGTTACCACAGATCCTTGGAAGTCACATTAAGGTCATAAGAGCAACCCACAGTAAAACTCCACACAATGTAACACCCTCGAACCAAGCCTAAAAGTTAAAAGACAATTAAGAAAATTTAATTCTAATTAGATTAGAATTATAAAGTGTCTTGACAAATTCATTTAATTAGTGACTTAATTGAGAATTAATAAGAAATAAAATACTTGATTGCCTAGTGACTAAATCAAATAAGGGTAGAAATGATGTCTTTGCATGTCACATTTTAGAATTCTTGGGATGTCCTTGGATTAGCACAATATTACGAATTAAGTAAGGGACAAAAGAGATCATTCTCACTCCTAATGGTGACACAATTGTCAACCATTATCATTCATTCTCTTCTCTCCTACCCGACACCTTAGTGGGTAAGGGAAAAACTTGTGAAAATTGAGAGAACAAAGGGAAGAGAGTCATCCATTGATGGAATTAAAAAGATAAGAAGAATCTTTGCATGTTAGAGAAATTAGCTTGAAAAACTAGATCAATCACAACAAGTAAGTCCAACTTTCTTCCCTCTATTCGAAAATATATATCTGTGTGTGCGTGTGTGTGTTTGTGATGTAAATGAGCTATCCATATTCTTAATTTTTGAGGCTTTTAGAGAGGTGAATGTTGGTGATAAACTAACATGCAAATTTTTAGAAAGAGAATGGAGGATTAAAAGCTGTAAATGGAACTAGAGTAAACTGTCCAACAAGCTAGTGCAATGAGCAGCAAATTGTAAAATTCACCAAGTATTATTGGAATAAAACTTTGACTTGAAATTTTGACAGAAGATACTCGAATATGTTAATTTTAATTAGAAATAAACAAAAGTGGATTCCAAATTTTGTAGAAAAATCTGGAGCTAAAATGGTACAAGTGGTACAGACTGCCCGACACGTAGGAGAGTCGAATCTTTGAATAAAAATCTGTATCGATTGGATATGAATTAAATTGTGGGAATTATATGGACTTAAATTAAATGTTATTAGCTTTAAAACGGTATAAATTAATTTAAAATCTGATTTACGGATTAAAAGTTATGACCAATTTAGTAACAAGATTCGAATCTGTCCAGAATTGGAAGATTCATTAAAATTAGTTGCGGAATTGGTTTAATTGAGTAATTGGTTGTTAAATTGAATACTAATCAGTTATATATTGATTGCGATTGAATAATTAGAACCGAGAGAAGAAGGAATCAAAGATGATCCAATAGCTAAATCGACCAAGGATCGAAGGAAAAGTATTCGGATTCAAGATTAGCTCGGCGTTTGTGAGTGAAACAAACCTTAGAGTTGAGAATAGTGTCACAACTAAATTTGTTTGATTTTGTCTTTGATTTGAATGAAATTCGGACTTAATAATGGATTGGTAAATTAATAAGGGAAGAAGGATTAATAAGGGAACTAGTATTGGGAAATGTTGTTGTGTTCGAATGGTTGAGTATTTGATTGAAATTTTGATGATTTCCATGCTTAATTGTTATAGAATTGGAACTATATGGCTTGAATTATACTAAATATTGAGTGTATTGATTGCTGGAAATTGCTCGTGAATTTAACTATGTTCTTGTTGATCAAGTTATATGTGTTATATGCCAAGCAATGGATATTACATGATCAATGATTGGAATTGTATATCACATGATTGAAAATGTATGTTTGATAATTGAAACGCATGTATTGTGATATGAAACTATGTGTTATATGGATCAATCGATAAGGATTGAGAAATTAATATAGCATGATTGATAATTAGAATGCTATACCATATGAATGAAACCGTATGGTTGAGAATTTGTAATATGCATTGTGATTTGGAACCATGTGACACGTGAATCATTTGATAAGGATTGGATATGTGATGGTACAATTACTTGATAAATGCCTAAATGAAAATCGAAATTACATGAATAACAATTCCTTGGTTATATGGCCAGTCTAGGTAGTATGGCATGCTTAGAGCTCGAAATTTGGTACATAAGTGCGCCCCTCTGAATTTGGTACGTGAGTGTACCCCTCTAAATTTCGTACGCGAGTGTACTCCTCTGTTGAATTTGGTATGCGAGTGTACCCCTCTGAAATTGGTATGTAAGTGTACCCCTCTGTTTAGAGATTGTTCACCTCTCTATCATATGTGACTCGAATACCTAACTTGCTATATTACCAAGGCAATCGAACTAATGAGAATTGAATTGATAATTTGCTATAAGTGACAATCTAAATAATGTTGATTGTTAGTATATTGAGAATGCCCATGGATCGAATTGAGCTGCCTATGTTTCAAATTAAGATTGAAATTTATTCTCTGCTACAATTTGCTGCTGTTTGTATAATTGATACATGATTGATCATATATTATCTTGTGAAGCATGATTGTTCGAATGCTACATGAATGAATTTGAAATCGTTGATGTTTGAAGGAACCTTGTATTCGAATGAAGGGATTATTTAATTTGTCGATATAATTAGATATGAAATCCTTCTTGAATATGTTGATTAGATTTCACTTTTGTGAAAATGACATGTTGGCCTTTGGTTGCTCTTGATAATTCGAATGATATGTAAGATTGAAATTATTGAACTTGTTATAATTAAAAATTGCTATTCGATTAAATGACCAACTTTTAAAAGATATTAGTGTAAGGTTTCCTCACTGAGTACTGTAAGTACTTCTCATTCTGTTTTTCCTTTATTCCCAACAATTCAGGTTTTAGCGATCTTCAGCTTTCCTATCTCGAACCTATTAGAGCATCTACCGACTGAAAGTATGCCTTGCATCATCTCTGTTGTCCTTTTGTGTGGTGGCTTAGTGGTCAACATTTTATTGCATGTGGCATGTATTCTGTTAATTATGAAACTTTATATGCGATGTATGTAATGAACTAACTCGTCTCCCCGTTTATTTTTGTTTAATATAATGGGGGTAAATATGGGGTATAGTAGTAAGCCCTCATATATTTTGTTTAGAGGCTTGCTAATGTTTTGGTATAGTTTTGTATAGATGACCCTAGAGTCATTTTAGCCTCTAAGTTTAGAATTCGTCCTAAGTGGATGAAAATTAGCAAAGATTATCATATAGAATTATATGATAGATTTACATGCTTTGATTTAAATAGAATCATATGAAACGATTAAGTAAAACGTTAGATTATAAAAATGGTCACCTTTCGATTGAAATGCAAAATTGAAAGTCTAAATAATAAGTAGCATTAAATTGATATGCAAGCTAGTAATGACTGTTGGTTATATTACAAGTAGCTTCAATTAGAGCGAATTACAAATTGGAATTGGAATTGGTTAGCAGGTTGGTTTATAAGTATAAGCTAAATGTATTAAAAAAATAGTTTAGTTAGCTAAATGTATTAAAACAATAGTTTAGTTCACTACGCTTTTGTCATAAGTATGTTTAGCAAATGACCATAACATTCCTCGTTCCTAATCGGGGCGAGGGGTGTTACAAAAAGTGGTAATCAGAGCTTTTTAGGTTAGTTCCTAAAGTTCGATCTTGTCTGCATGCATTGCATAAGTTTAAAACTAAGCCACCGAAGAGTTGTATGTAGAGAAGTTTGCAAATTCGTTCTTCTAACTCCTTCTGGTTTGAATTAATGTTAGAATGGATGAGACTACACTCAGTGGGAACAATGAAAATCCACGAGAATCTTCCAATGAGGGTGGAAGTGTAAGGATGGAACAGAATCCTCCGAAACAAGCCGAGCCTCGAGAAACTGAACAACCTCGAGTAGAGTCTTAGGAACCAGTGCAACCTCGGAAAGAAGTCATGGTCATTCAAACTGCCCAACGAGAATGTCTCCTTAGCATGAAGGAGATGTTCGATCAGTTGGTGACTAATCTCAAACAAGACCACTCGTATGCTCACACAGTTGATGTGCCAAGCAAAGCCCCTATTGATAAACTGTCTCGACATCGGGCTTATACTTTTGCTGGTGCTAACAACAAAAAGCCAGAAGATGATGAATATTGGCTTGAGAACACCACTAAAGTCATGACTAAACAGTTACAATGCTTAGATGAATACAAACTAGAGTGTGATGTGGCCCTATTAGCGGACGGAGCTATGAACTGTTGGGAAACCACTACTCTGATTGTTCCAACTTAATCTGTGACATTGAAATTCTTCGTGGACCATTCAAAAAGAAATACATCAGTGAACAATATCTGACTGAGCGCAGAAGACGTTTCTTGTACCTTAAGCAAGCTAATAAGCCCATTTAGCAATATGTGGCTGAATTCTGCAAATATTGCAAGTATGGCTCTAAATACATTAAAATAGAGGCCGACAAGTGTTGAATGTTCATTGATGGCCTTAATGATGAATTGAGCCCAATCTTTACTGCTTTGGGAATCACTGATTTCTAGAACCTTGTCAATAGAGCCATCGCAACGGAAGCTAAAATGAGAGCTGCTGAAAGAAGAAAATGGGGTAATCGAACTGATAAGAAGCAAAAGCGGGATGACAAATCCTGATGGCAATCTAAGAAGACCAAATTCAAAAAAAGAAGGTTCTTCTAATTTCACCTCTGCTCTAAGGGATAATTACACTTCAAAGCCTTCAATGATGATCAAATCTTCAGTACCAGCTATATCATTTAATAGCACGGGAAATTCAGAGAAGAGTTCACCTTGCAAGTTCTGCCAGAAGCCACACCGTGGCCAATGTCGTCTCCAATCAAATTTGTGCTATGCTTGTGTTGGTGACGATCATTACATTAAAGATTGTCCTCGGAAGTCTGAACAAACTCCAGCTCAGAATTCTACAGTCCCTAGTTCGACGCCATCCAATCGGAATAAAAATATCAAACAAGGTCAATTGAGCTATCAGAGGAGAGGCAAGAGCACTCATTTGAGTGCTCATACTCATTAAGAGTCCCGAGCCCCTACTCGTGTTTACCACATTCGTGGTAGGAAAGATGAAGAATCTCCTGACGTCATTGCTGGTACTGTTGAAATAAACCTTAACCATGTTTATGCTTTGATAGACTCGGGATCTACTCATTCATTCCTATATGCAAACTTGATAGAAAAATTAAGTCTAAAGCATGAACTTGTTCAAACTGTTCTGGTAGTTTCTAATCCTTTGGGAGGGATTTCTAAAATAAACCTGATTTGTAGAAATTGCCTACTCACCATTCGAAATATGCCCTTTTCTGTTGATCTATATATTTTACAAACATGTGAATTCGATTTGATATTGGGATTAGATTGGCTAAGTAAACATGAAGCTTGGGTACATTGTCAAAACAAAAAACTATACCTCTGGGGTTTAGGAAAAGAGTCAATACTCCTAATGGATAAAAATCCTATCTCTATTTTTGCTTCTATGGCCTTACAAGATCAAATTCAATTTGGTTTACCAAAAATTCCAATCGTTTCTGAATTCGTTGATGTTTTTCCTGATGAACTTACTGGTCTCCCTCCGACTAGAGAAGTGGAATTTGGAATTGAAGTTCAGCCCGGAACAAATCCAGTGTCCATTACGCCCTATCGTATGGCACCAGTTAAGTTGAAAGAACTCAAGAAACAAATTCAAGAATTAGAAGACAAATGATTCATTCGACCCAATACATCTCCCTGGGGTGCTCATGTCTTATTTGTCAAGAAAAAGGATGGAATAATGAGGCTTTGTATTGACTACCGTCAATTAAACAAAGTAACGATCAAGAACAAGTATCTGTTACCCAGGATTGATGACTTGTTCGATCAACTCAAACATGCTGCAGTATTTTCTAAGATCGATCTTCGATCGAGTTTTAGAACCAAGATAGCTTTTAGAACCAGATATGGCCATTATGAATTTCTAGTAATGTCATTCGGGCTGACCAATGCCCCAGCTGCATTCACGGATCTCATGAACAGAGTATTCAAGCCCTATCTTGATAAATTTGTGGTTGTCTTTATAGATGACATCTTGGTCTATTCTCGTAACAAGGAGGAACATGCTGAACACCTCTGAATTATTTTGCAGACCCTTAGAGAGCGTCAGTTGTTCGCTAAATTTTCCAAGTGCGAATTCTGGCTATCTGATGTGTCATTCTTGGGCCATGTCATCTAGGCTCAAGGAATTAAGGTTGATCCGAAGAAAGTACAATCCATTGTTGATTGGAGATCTCCGAGAAATGTGAGCGAAGTTCGAAGCTTTCTCGGGTTGGCCCGATATTACATAAGATTTGTTGAAGGATTTTCCACTATCGCCCTGCCATTAACTAAACTTCTTCGAAAAGTCAAGCCTTTTGTATGGTCGAAGAAACAACATCGAAGTTTCGACTAGCTTAAGAATGCCTTGACTCATGCTCCCGTTCTTATCCAACCAGAATCGGGAAAGAAGTTCACGGTTTATAGTGATGCATCTCATTCAAGTCTAGGATGCATCCTGATGCAAGGAAGTAATGTGATTGCTTATGCTTCACGACAATTGAAACCTCATGAGCTTAATTATCCAACTCATGATCTAGAACATGTTGCGATTGTGTTCGCTCTTAAAATCTTGAGGCATTATTTGTATGGTGAAAAGTGTTACCTGTTTACTGATCATAATAGCCTCAAATATCTTTTGACTCAAAAAGATCTGAATCTAAGGCATAGAAGATGGGTAGAACTGCTTAAAGACTATGATGTGATCATTGATTATCATCCGGGAAAAGCTAACGTGGTCGTTGATGCCTTTAGTTGGAGACCATACTCAGGTAAATTTATCTAAACTAAAAGCCTTGAAATTTTGAATTAAAAATTTGTCTTTCTTGTTTTACAAGAAATCATTCGAACACTTTCCTTGTTTCGCAAGTAACCACTTAGAAATATGTCTAAACTCTCTTGTTTGATCTTGCAGCTTCAACTGCTATAAATGATCATCTCCGAGTATATCAAAAGCGAGGATTCATGTCAGAGCTTCAAATTCAATCTAGTTTAATCTCGAGTATTAAGGAATTACAACAAAGTGATCATGAACTTCAAGCTATCACTGTGAAGCTTGGCTCAGAAGCCAATCAAGATTTCTCAATTCATTTGAATGGCATGCTTTATTTTAAGAATAGAGTATGTATTTCGAATAATGAAGAATTGAAAAATGAGATTTTGCATGAAGCTCATCAAAGTCCCTTCTCAATTCATCTTGGATCTGTCAAAATGTTTAAAGACCTTCAATCTTTGTATTGGTGGCCAGGAATGAAATCCGCAATCACTGATTTTGTATCTAGGTGTTTGAACTATCAGAGAATTAAAGCCGAACACCAAGCTCCCACTGGATTGCTCCAACCTCTTGAGTTTCCTTAGTGGAAGTGGGACCAAATCACGATGGATTTTGTAAATGGTCTTCCTTGCTCTCTAAGAAAATGTGATGCAGTGTGGGTAATTGTAGACCGATTCACTAAGTCGGTTCACTTTATCCTTGTTTGAATGAACTATAGCTTGGAAACCATAGCCGATCTGTACATTCGTGAAGTGATTCACTTACATGGAGTTCCTACTTCAATTGTTTTAGATCGAGATCCAAGATTCACAGCTCGATTATGGAAAACTTTGCAACAGGCTCTTGGAACCAAATTAAATCTCAGCATGGCTTTCCATCCTCAAAGTGATGGTCAATCCGAAAAGGTGATACAAGTGCTCAAAGATATGCTTAGAGCCCGTGTTATCGACTTTGGTAAAAATTGGGAGAAATTCATATTGCTCATCGAATTTTCTTACAACAATAACTATCAAGCTTCGATTAAAATGGCTCTCTTCAAAGCTCTATATGGAAGAAAGTGTAGAACACCTTTATGCTGGTCTGAGTTAGGTGAAAATAAAGTTCTTGGTCCTTAATTGCTTCGAGAAACCGAAGAGCTGGTTCAAGTCATTCACAGTAGCTTGAAGCAAGCTTTTGATAGACAAAAAGCTTATGTCGATCTTAAACGAAGGGACATCCAGCACAATGTTGGAGACAAAGTGTTCCTTAAAGTTTCTCCTTGGAAGAAAGTCTTTAGATTTGGCATGAAAGGAAAACTTAGTCCTTGATTTATCGGACCCTTCAAAATTACCGAAAGGATTAGACCAGTGGCTTATCGACTTGCGCTTCTCAGCGAGTTCGATAAAATCCACAATGTATTTCATGTCTCAATGCTTCGAAAGTATAGATCTGATACATCTCATGTTTTGGAACCATAAGAGGTAGATTTAAATCCTGACTTATCATATGAAGAGGAACCAGTTCAAATTCTTGATAGAGAGATTAAGAGACTCCGGAACAAAAGTGTCCCATTAGTTAAAGTATTGTGGAGAAATCACAAAGTAGAGGAAGCGATATGGGAACCTAAAGATACAATGCGGAAACAATATCCACATCTGTTTAGTTCAGGTAAGAATTCGGGGACAAATTCTTTCTTTTAAGGAGAGGGGGATTGTAACATCCTCTAACCTAGCCTAAAAGTTAAAAGACAATTAAGTAAATTTTAATTCTAATTAGATTAGAATTAGAAAGTGTCTTGACAAATTAATTTAAGGGTAAACTACACAGTTGACCACCGAACTATGGGGTTGGTGTCGATCTGACCACTATATTATTTTTCGTCTCAAATACACCACACAACTATTTAAATGGTGCCACGTTTGCCACACGCCGTTAAAAAACGAAAAAATTGACGAAACTGTTAAAAAAACTGGTATAATTACACATTTGGTCCTCTATATTTATACAATATATCAAAAAATCGGTATAATTACACATTTGGTCCTCTATATTTATACAATATATCAATTTAGTCCTAAATTTAATCTAATAAAATAAATTAATTATTCAATAAGATGGTGACACGTGTCACCACCTTATTGGAAGTCTTTAATTATTTTTATTTGATTAATTTAATTAATTTCCACCTCCAATCAGGTGGTGACACGTGTCACCCAATTGGAGATGGAAAATTGAAAGGAACAAAATCGCCCCTACCAGGATTCAAACTCAGGACCTCTGGGTAGAGAGGCTGTGTGCTTGCCACTGAACCAAGCACACTTTCGTGCTATAGGGTCATTAATATATGTATTTAATGATTGTTAATGCCCAGAAAATTAAAGAGAAGAAAATGCAATTGCAAGGATTCGAACCAAGGACCTCATGGTTGAAAGCACATGTGCTCGCCACTGCACCAAGTGTATTTTTTGTGATATAAAGTACAACATTTAATATATGTCTTAAATATATTTTAATGCTTGAGAAAAGGAATGAAATGTGGTTTTAAGAAATTCGAATGTAATATTTTTATGATCAATAAAAAAATCTAACCCAATTAAATAAATCTAATAACTAAATTAATATTAAAATTATTATTTTCAGGATGTGCTTTCCCTCAAATTCGGTTAATATTATTTTCACGATTAAATTTTTAATAAATATTAAAATTATTAATTAAATAAAAAAAACTCAATTCAACAATTATATACGTGGAATTATAAAAATAAATCTAAAATTGAAAAATATATTAAATTTAGTTTAAAATAAAAAAATTTTAAAATAATATTAATTTAGTTATTAGATTTATTTAATTGGGTTAGATTTTTTTATGGATAATAAAAATATTACATTCGAATTTCTTAAAACTACATTTCATTTCATTCGAATTTCTCAATTCAAGCATTAAAATCTATATAAGACATATATTAAATGTTGTACTTTATATCACAAGAAATATACTTGTTGTAGTGGCAAGCACATGTCCTTTCAACCATGAGGTCCTTGGTTCAAATCCTTGCAATTGCATTTTCTTCTCTTTAATTTTCTGGGCACTAACAATCATTAAATACATATATTAATGACCCCATAGCACGAAAGTGTGCTTGGTTCAGTGGCAAGCACACAACCTCTCTACCCAAAGGTCCTGAGTTCAAATCCTGGCAGAGGCGTTTTTGTTCCTTTCAATTTTCCACCTCCAATTGGGTGACATGTGTCACCACCTGATTGGAGGTGGAAAATTAATTAAATAAAAATAATTAAAGACTTCCAATAAGGTGGTGACACGTGTCACAATCTTATTGAATAATTAATTTATTTTATTAGATTAAATTTAGGACTAAATTGATATATTGTATAAATATAGAGGACCAAATGTGTAATTATACCAATTTTTTGATATATTGTATAAATATAGAGGACCAAATGTGTAATTATACCAGTTTTTTAACAGTTCCGTCAATTTTTTCGTTTTTTTAACGGCGTGTGGCAAACGTGGCACCATTTAAATAGTTGTGTGGTGTATTTGAGACGAAAAATAATATAGTGATCAGATCGACACCAACCCCATAGTTCGGTGGTCAACTGTGTAGTTTACCCTTAATTTAATTAGTGACTCAATTGAGAATTAATAAGAAATAAAATACATGATTGCCTAGTGACTAAACTGAATAAGGGTATAAATGATGTCTTTGCATGTCACATTTTAGAATTCTTGGGCTGCCCTTAGATTAGCTAAAATCGAAATAAAGGTAGACAAGTGACACAATGATTTTAGAGTGGTTCAAGTTCCAAATGAACTCTACATCCACTACTTTAGCTCCCCACTAAGGATTTCAAACAAATTCACTAAGAATTTCGTCCACTTTTCCCAGTTTAGGAGGAAACCGTTACAACCCTATCTTTTGGACTTGGCTAAGATAGAACCAACTCTAGTTTTTCTCTCAAGGATAAACTAGAACCTCTCCTTTTACAAGAGATTTGTTTGGTAAACTTAATACCTCACAAGGTGGGTGTTTACACAAGTTTAAGCTCACAAGAGCACAAAGATTTATAATTAAGCTCACTCTCTAAAGAAAAGTTCTTGTACTGAAGTTAAGACTGTATGTCTTGCATATCTGAATGAAATATGGGCCCATATATCCACAAATGTGGAAAGTTTTATATGATTTTAGTAGATGCATCTACATTGTTTTATCGACTTACAACCAGAAGTTTGTGAGATTGATTCTAAAAGATTCAGATTATGCAATTAGACTATTCGTCTTGAAAAGCTAGTGGGTTTATATTTTAGGCTATATCGGTTGTTACAAAGCCTATTGATTATGAAAAATACGGTTTAGCAAATTTTTAATTGGATGCCTCCTATTTAATAGCTAAACCGTGAGAACAAAACATTTAATATTTATATGGTATTTCCATATAGCAACACTTATACGCATCAAGCCAACGAGTTATAATAAAATCCCCATTATGATTTGACTTTTGGTCAGAAGTCACATTTCCCATTTTTTGAATCTTTGAATGTGCGATATATAGCTGAATTGCTCCACCATAACGCACAAAATGGGCAAGTAAAAAGGGTTGAGAATATATATTGAGTACGAGTCTTCTTTTATGTTTAAATTCTTAAACATTAATTGGAGAATCATTTATTACATGATTTTTCTCAACATCAGGGGGAGATAATAATCAGCTGGATAGAGGAAAATGAATTATCATTATCTAGATCCTCGTATATGAACTAGAAGGTCATAAGATAATTCATGTTATTACATGTCAACTGCCATACATATTTACTGACCCAATGAGAGTAATTAAGTCTCATATACCAGCTGAAATGATGTAAGTTTAAATTACATGTTATATCGAGAGAATGTAAATCATGCCTGAAGCATGATAGTTGAAATGGTTCCAATGATCAAAATTCTCGTAAATAGAAAGTAATATGAGATGGTCATATATTGGAGGCGGGTGCTCCTGAAGAGACCCAAGACATAACAAATAATAAAACTCTATAAGAGTTTCGGGTACCTGGAATAAAGATTGAAATCTTGAAGAGATCTCGATGAGTTATGTCATTACGAGAATGGAACCAGAAAATTGGAAAGTTGTCGACAACGATTTTACAAATAATTTTACATAAAATACTTCTATAGAAGTAAAGAAAGAAATTGAGGATCTTGTACAAAATCTATCCAGAAGTATAGATATTGAATTGGCCAATGTTGAAAGACGCTTTGAACTTCTAAAATAGAAGTATTTGGACAAGCAGTTCAAACACCTAAAGGTGTAATGCAAGTGAGGCACAAATAAGTAGTCATAAATACGACTTGAACTATGATTTATGAAAAGTTTTAATTACTTCACGGTGGATGCAATTACTTTGGCAGTTTTGAAAATTTTACATGCGTCTAATTATTTGTGGATCCATATTTATCCTTGAATGATCTAAAATGCTATAAGCATTTGGAAATTTCTAAGGAAATTTATTTAGACATGTCTCACGAATATTTTGGCGCATTTGGTATAATCTCCTTATTGAATACTAATTGAGAAAATACTATAAGAATGATCAGATTTCTTTATGTATTTTATAAAGGAGTTTGGATCAAGATCCATTATGATGATTTTAGAACTCCTAAAGAGCTTCAAATTGGAAACTCATGAAGTACTTTCAATACAAGTACTTGAATCTTGACATCAAGTTTATCTCGACCTGAAGATCGAGCATTTTTATATATTTCTTTTGTCTATGAATAGACATAAGCTGAAAGAATCTTAAAGAAGATTCAATATGAATAGAGCATATCTATTGAGTATCCCAATAGTTGTAAGATTGTTGGACGTGAATAAAGATAATTATATCTTTTCTTGGTCTTGAAGCACTATATATTAGTTGGTCAAGAAATATCTATGAATATACAAATATCATTACATTTAGATCTTCAAACATTCGTTGATGCCTCCTCAAATGTCGTAGAAATAATTGTTACACATGAGGCAAGCCAAAAAATGTGTTTGGCTAAGACTATTGACCCAACATATCCAAAAGATATGTGGATTTACTTTTACAAGATATGATAAAAGCTATCTTGTGTGAAGATAACACAAGATGTATATCTCAGTTTGAAAGTGGATACATCATGGAACATATTACTCCAAAGTTTCATCCCTCACGATCTTTAGAAAAATAATATTCAAGATTAAATTATGAAGATTCAAAGATCTTCTGTGATGTTTGCATGAGGGGGAGTAAATACGCGTTGCACTCTTTTTCCCTTAACCGAGGTTTTGTCCCAATGAGTTTTCCTGGTAAGGTTTTTAATGAGGCAACATGTTATGTGTATCAAAGATGTGTGTACTCTTTTTCCTTCACTAAAGAATTTTTTTCCCACTGGGTTTTTATCTTAGTAAGGTTTTAACGAGGCACATTATCTTCATAGACATCCAAGGGGGAGTGTTATGAATATTTATCTATGTGGATGTCTATCATGATTAGAACTTTATCAAAGGAGTTTGATTTATTTATTATTAGGAATATTATCTCTATTAATTAGAGTTTAATGTATTATGTACTTCTTATGCCTATAAATAGATGATTCATTGAAGGCATTGTAGACAAGTCTATATTTTGAGAATAATACAAATCTCCCTCTTTCTCTCATCTCTTTGTTCTTCTTGTTCTTATTTTTGTTCTTCTTTATTTTATTCACAACATTTTTTCCTTTAAATAATAAAAGGCCTGTTTTTTTAAAAAAAAAACAAAGACCCATCTTTAAAAGCCCAATTTTTAACAAGTAAAAAGAATAAAGCTCATTTTAAATTCTAGCCCATCTCTATTAAAAGAAAAAAAGGGAAAAAAGAGAAAAACAATTCTAATAATTATGATGTAAAATAACTATTGAAGACGAAAAAGGAAATAAAATGAAGTGAAAATAATAATAATAATAATAATAATAATAATAATAATAATAATAATAATAATAATTATAATAATAATAATAATAAATGTGATGAAAAAAAGCAAAAAAAAACAGAAAATAATAAAACAAGGGAAATGGGGAACCAACGCGTGCCACGCGCCAACGTGTGGGTCGTACGCGCACGAGATGGTTCCCCAGCAAACCCTCACGACGTGGCTCCATGGTGGTCGACCGACGTCTAGCGGCCAAGACTGCCAACGTTGTTGGTACCGGCCAGTCCGTCTCGCCACCGCCGAACCAATGCCCCAAACCTCACTCACCGCCGCCGCCTGTGCTCGCCGGAATCTGCAAAAAACAGAGTAAAAGAAGTTGAACCCTAGGCTCAAATCAAGGGGAAATTTGATCCCGAATTTGAACCAAATCTAGACATTCTTGTGGGGTTTTTGTTGAGTGTGCAAAAGTTCTACTTTTTACCCCTTATTTAACCCATATTCCTACTATATTCAAGCATAATTCATTGCATTTAGGATAGATTTCAAATATACATCAGAATTATGTAAAATGGCACAGTTGCTACTGATTTTGGTTACTTTTGCAGGTAGCTGTTGTAGCAGACTCAGGGCAGTGTAGAAGCAGAGCTGGAACACAGGACTGAAGTCGAGAAGGACGACGCTACCGTGGCAGCTAAGAGCGACAGTAGTGGTGAAGGGAAAAAGTGAAATGGAGCTCAACAGAAAGAGGAAATTTAGCCGGTCTGTCGTGGAGCACTTATATATTTTTCCGAGCCCTAGATCAGAATGAAGGCCAAGCCCAAAGTTCAAGGAAGAAACTAAAAAGCAAGAAAAGAGGACGAATTAAAGACATCTACTCTGAAGATTTAGTCTTTAATAGAGTTGTATTTTAATTTAAACTTGTATTCTTGCCATATTAGAAAACTTGAACCCAAGGCCTATATAAAGGCATGCAATTCGACCTAGGGGAGGATATCTTATTCTCTAGCCGTCTTCCCCTAAACCCTAGTTGTCTTCCCCTCCTCTCATCATGTTCTAATGTAACCCCCTCGCCCCGGTCTGGTCGGCTGACCGGTTCGAGTAGGCTACACAGGGAAAACCGACATGAAACCCGCGAAGGTTCCACCTCGGTTAGCGACCCTAATTTTTTTTGTTTATTTTACGTCTTGTCCAGAGGCATTTAATTTCCTAAGTGATCACGATAGCGGAAAACAAGGCCTACAAAAAGCCTTACCACAAACTGGGCCTAAGCCCAACCCTTGAGACCCATTAGAGATATCCAAAAACCCATTTCCAGCTACCCGTTTTGAAACAAACAGGGGCTTAGTTAAAAAGGCCAGGTACCCGTACCGAAACGCATCCACCCCGTTTCGGAACAAGGCCCTAATTCTGCCTAGGCGTTTCGATACTTGTTTCGAAACAGGCACCTCCAGTAGCCAAAGTGTTTCGAAACTTGTTTCGAAACAAGGGTTCACAGTGGCCAAACCGTATCAAAACGAGTTCCGATATGGGGTCCCTAGAGCCATACCCATTCCGAAACAGCTTAGCCCGTTTTGAAACACTGGTTGTTTGCAACTTCCCAAAACCATCTTTAAACATCTCTAATCGATCCCAAAGGCCCTAAACAACTCCAACCAAACATACATCACTTACAAGCATATTCTAGAGGCATGGATCCTATGGCAAAACATACCCAAATCACACAAAGCACAAGATGAGGCATCCATACATGGCATTCACACAAAGGGAAATATTTCATAAAAAGGGCATGCTTAAGAGTTCAAAAGGCCATAAGGCTCAAGTTATCACATACAAGGTTTGCATATACAACCAAAGCAACCTAAACATCCAAAAGGCATGTCATCACACAAGCATTCAACAAGACATAACAAGGGTTACAATCCAAGTTAAAACATGAACATCAATCATATTTATGAGTCATACATTGCTCATACAAAACATAAAGTAGCCACATTGCTAATCTACCACTTTAATTCAAAATCATACTTGAGCAACTACACTTGGAAAGCCCATCCGCCTTGCTCCTTGCTAACACCACGCTAATGATCTGCATTGTTGAAAATGAGAGCGTAAGCTAGAAGCTTAGTGAGGATGCTCTAAAATCGAAAACAACAACAATGCAGGGTCCAAGCATGCAAATCCTCAACCTCACATACCACATACATAGCTATCAAAAAGTCAACCTAGCTAGTCTTTCAAGAGTCATAATATGGCATCTCACATCATACTAAGCTCAACAATAAAAACCAACATCACAATGTCATAAATATAAGAACAAGTCCATTGGCCACTATTAGTTTACTCGGATGTGCGGATTTAATCTCAACAACAACATTACCTCAGGGGGATTACACTCATCACCGAACCTTGCATGGGCATGATTCCACTCATCACCACATGCCCTACGGATGGGATTCCACTCATCATCACATAGAATATAAATAAATTTCCGGTGGAATATTATATCACCTTACTCCTCCTTGATGACTCAACGCCATCAAGGCCACACGCGTTTTGACTCAATTGTGTGCACACTAATCCTAATGATCAATCATTTACATCCGGTAAGTTAATTAGTGCACACATCATAGGTATAAATATACGTAGCAATTCATATTTCACAAGATCAAGATAGGCATTGACATATAAGCCACATTAACAGTAAAGGAGTTAAACTACCAATTTAACATCCACCTCGGAATGGCCTACCAAGCTCATTCCCACACTTCCATTACACACACTTGAACCAACTTTAAAACAAATTAAAGTTTTACTCACCACCCTTCCTTAGCAACCCAAGCAAGCAAGCAAGCCTCCTAATTTCCCGGATTCGGTTCTGATGCTTCTCCAATGTATCCTCTTGTTTCTAGCCAATCAAAACACAACCATTACTCACAAATTTTATGCTAAAATCAGTCACCAACTTCAACCCATAAACACAAGCCATACTTCAACAATTTCAAACTCAAACAATCACCAAAATTCCCATTTTCGTGCTCCTTTATTACCCAGCAGAAAACCATGTTTTCAAGCACCCAAATGACATCCAAATGGTCCCAAAACACTTTCCTAACATCCTTAAACCATCAGCCCTTCAACCCAACCCTAAAACTCACCAAAAACCCAATTTTAGACACCTCAAAAATGGCCCCAAATACCCACTTCGGGTTTTCACCCAAAATCAACCATGTAAAGTTATTTTGTGTATTTTGATGAGGTTAAAACAAAACTCAACTCAAAAATTCGAAATCAAGTGAAAAACCCCTTAAAATTCAAACTTTTATCAAACAATCAAAATACAAAAATGGGTAGTTTTGAAATCTAAGACTATGGAATTAAAGAGGATGATGAAGAGAGTGTAAATATGTAATTACCTTTAAAAATAACCTTGAATCAAAGGAGGGATTTGATGGAATAGTAAATTTGGGTTTGGGAGGGGTTGAAGTGTTTCCAACGTGAAAATGGAGAAGGGAAGAAGACAACCCCCCTTTTTTTCTTTTTGATTCAAAAAGTGGTCTTCCACCTTTTCACCTTAATTACAAAAATGTCACTCTTTTTATTTTAAATCCCAATTAAATCAAAACCAAGGTCAAATTAAATTAAAATTAATTTTACCGACTCGGACCAGCCAACCCGACTAACTCCTAACCCCAAAACACGGGTGTTACATCTAAACTTTCCCTAGGGCTAAGGGTTAATTCTATAAAGTAGTTGCAAGGATTGCATTGTTTTAGGATTTTCTCCGTTCAATAAAATAGACTTCAAGTTTGCTTATTCTGGTTTTCAACATCTTGGAAGAGTATCGGGAGAGCATTGTGAGATTATACATTTACTTAATATCGGGAGAGTTAAGTATACGAAAGGAATAAGTACGGGTTCTCCAGTTTATGGTTGAACTATCTTAGACCTAGGGACAGGATGAGGTTAAGTGGCTAAGGAAGAATTCAACAACATCGATGTTCATCCTTCGATTCACGCGGGGAGGTATTATCAAAGACGTGTTCATTGATAGACTTGGACCTAGGGATAGGACAAGGCACAACATGGATTCTTGCCAAGCTTGAAGTATAGAGTTGTGTGATCGCTGCCGCGACAAAAACAGACCTCTGGCGCCGCAGGTGCTGCTGCGACAGGAGCAACGACAGAACAGGAAGTCCTATACATTGCAACACCTACACTACTGAGCAAATCAATACCGGCCTATTCTCTCTATCCTGATTTCTTTAATCCTTTATCTTCAGTATTCTTTAGTATTCCCTTACAAACAATTAAAATTTTCTTCTTCTTTCTTGTGCAGCAAATTCAAGGTTAAGGCTATTTCCAGTCCCTGTAGATTCGACATCCGATACTTCGTGTATCACTTTACTACTTGTGTCGTGTAAACTTGCACTCTATTGCGATAGACTCTTTTACACGCAACAGTTTTTCTGAGGATCAAGCCATGTGTCAGATTTAGGCTCCAATTTGGGGATTAAATCCCGATTTGGCTTGAATTTGAAGCTCAAAATCAACTATAACCCCCCCTCACCCATCTATTCAACACACAATTCCAAGAAAAAAACACACTTGAAAAAGGCAATTAGGCTTGGAAAAATCAAGAAAAAAAATTCTCTGCAAATTCTTCAAGGGTTTTTGGAAATTTTGAGTGGAAGTTCGAGTTTGGAAGCAATTTTTCGGAGCTAATTAGGAGGATTTCGAGAAGACCAGATTTGAGTTCTTCGTTCGTCGTTTTTAGTAAAATTTCTAACTTTTCTTTTACTTTTTTAGATTTTTTATTGCTTGTTCTTGGTTGAATTTTTGTTTGTGTTTGTGTTTTATTTTTGTGGATTTTAGGTTGTTCTTGAAGTCGGAAAATCTTTTCACGATTCTGGTAACATTTTCGTTTTAATTATTCGTTTTAAATTTGGTTTGATCTTTAAAAATATTTGCATGCTTAAAAAATATTGTTAAAGTTGTTTTGACCTTTAGAAATGTATAAATGAATTTTTAAGGTGTTTAAATTAAAATGCAAGAATAAAATGAATAAATGTGGTTTAATTAAAAAAAACTTAAAGTTAGGGATTTAATTTGGAAAAAAACAATAATGCATGGGTGGAAATAATAAAGGGGCTTGATTTTGATTAAAAAAACATATAAAATGCTTTTTTGAAATTTAGATTTAATAATAAATGGGTTGAGTGATTTTAAAAATAAAAATAAATAAGATGTTTTTCTTTAAAAAAGTAAATAAGTGATAAAGTTTTGTTTTAAAAAAAGAAATTAAAAGGTTTTAAGGTAAAAGTTTAAGGTTTTAGGAGAAAATAAAATTTTGAAAAAGCTTAAAAGAAAATCATTTAAAATAAAAGTTTATTTTAAAAAGGTTTTTTTTAAAAAAAAGTTTTTAAAAAATGAAAAATGAAAAAGAGGTAGTTTTAAAAGAAGAATTTTTTAGAAATAAAAAGGTGGGGGAATCATAAAAAATGAAAAAAGTTATAAAAAATTTAAAAAGAGTCTTGGCTTTTAAAAAATAAAAAAAATTAAAGAAATACAAATTTGAAAAAAAAGAAATAATAAAAGGGAAAAAATTCAAAAAGAATAAATTTTGCTTGCTTGTTTTACAAATAGGTTTAACACTTAGGGCTAGGTTCTAAAGCTTAGATACATACATATTTTGTTGAAAAATGTTCTTCATAAAAAAATATACACTTTAGCATACTTAAACCTTTAAATTAGGAATAAAAGACTTATGTGTTTTTAGGGGTTTTTTAAATAATCGAATTTAGAAATGAATAAAATGCTCAACACACTAAATCTCCATGTTGTTTGAAAAGGTGAAAATAATTTAATGCAGTGTCTTATCAAACGAGAATGACGGGTTAGCACCAGAAATGTTAGCAGTGATTAAAGTTCATCTCTCAGGAGATAAGGCCGTTAAAATAGACTAATATTTATTAAACGGACAAGTAAAGTCGAACCTTTGTGAATTACAAATTCTAGTTTTAAAAACGATTTTAAAACCAATTAGGTACCAATTTTGGGCGTCGTGGGGGTGCTAACCCTTGCCCACGCGTAATCGACCCACGAACCTGTTTTCTGATTTTTTGCAGACCAAAACCGTTGTTTTATTAAAATAACCCGATTTTTAAAACTGATCCAATCACACTTTCTTTCAAAAAGATTGGTGGCAACTCCATTGATTTTTAAAAGTTTTACCACCAAAAAGTCGAAGCCTCCATTCCCTAAAAAGGGCGGTTGGGACAGCTTGGCGACTCCGCTGGGGGAGTATTTTATAAAAACAAAAGAGGGTCAGGCCACAAATTGGTTTTAAATGGTTTTCAAAAAAGTTTTTTTTTTAAAAATGGAATTTGCAAGTTCACAATAGGTTCAATTTATTTTTCCGTTTAAATGAATATAACTCTATTTTACGCATTTAAGACTTAATTCTAAGCTCTATTCCAGAGCTTTGTCCCGTTCGTTTAAGTGGGGGGAAATACGCTTTGCTCATGTAAGAATATTGATTCTTCGTATAAGCCTAGTAAGTACTTTCGGGACTAATTCCCTTGTCTTCGTAAGGATATTTATTCTTCGAGAAGGCATCGGTGGTGAGTCCTCATGAGTTGAGCTCGATTCGTTTGTAGCCTATAATGGTTGAGAATCGAGGGCCTTGCTACCCTTAGTAGAGGACAACAAGGATAGCTCGGGTACCATTTTTAGAACCAAACCAAGTTTTAGAATCTAGAGCCTACCCCTAATAGAGCCATGCGAAAAGAGTAGGGTGTTGAGTCGCAGGAATAATCTGTGGAGACATGTCCTGAAATGTTGGAATGTCGGCCCCAAATTATCGTGCATTTAATTTGTTTTTTTATTTATTTATTTTTCTTGCTTTGTTAATCTCTCTTCTCTATCTTGTTTGTTTTGCATGTGCATCATTTCATATTTAAAAGGGATTGATTCGAGAATTTTTTTCAATTATGAATGGAAAGCTCTTAAAAAGAAGGAGAACCAATCACGTGACAATGTTGGCAATCGAAGTTGCCGCTCTTCGTCAGTAAATCAAGCCCATTAGAGAAGTTGGACCAAGGCTCATGTGGCTAGTTGAAGAAATCAAGGAGTTATGTGTTCAAGCAGAAAGATATTTGTAATAGAAAAAGATGTAATAAAAGCTTTCGTATTCAATAAAGAGTTTTCTTTCATGAGCAGATTTTCAAAGGAATTAATGGCCCTTCGACTACATTCATGCATTTGCACTATTTTGTTTGCTTTGATTGTTTGCTTTTTTGAATTCATTCATGAATACATTCATTCATGTGATAAACTAACTTAATATAAAAGTGACAAAATATCAAAAATTGCTAAGATAACTCATAAATACAGTACACGAGCCCAAACCCGAGCCATGAACTCTGAGGAAAGGTTGACAACTT
The DNA here is from genome assembly GCA_958450335.1 of Hibiscus tridactylites. NCBI lineage: Eukaryota > Viridiplantae > Streptophyta > Magnoliopsida > Malvales > Malvaceae > Hibiscus > Hibiscus tridactylites. The sequence continues at coordinate 41,881,885 of OY288280.1, forward strand.
TGGAGGCAAACCAAAAGAACATTCAAGATAAGTTAGATAAAATGGAGATAGACTTGAAACAACAAGTTGAGGCAGTTCATCAAAAGATATTCAGTTCAATAGTTGTTATGTTAGGGTTCAATGATCCAGATGCGGTTGAAGAAGGAGGAAACACTACTGCCATTCCATGATTCTCAAGAATGACTTTCAGGAAGGAGACTGCTGCTAAAGCCAAAACACCCATCATGTTGCTGAATCCTCCGCTTATGATCCAAATGGGGAGGCCAATAATTGCGAGGTGCCTGACCTCGACGAAATTGTCGATAATGTTCGAATCGGGAAGAAGTGGGATGATAAGTACGAGAAGTTAGAAGAAATGATCAAATCCTTCCAAGATGGAGCTGCTTATGGTGGAACGGATGCCAAGGATCTGAGCTTGGTAACTGATTTAGTTGCGCCACAAAAATTCAAGATCCCAGACTTTGAAAAAAACAATGGGACCACATGCCCATCAGCATATCTAACTATGTATTGTAGAAAGATGTCAATGTACCTCGGAAATGAGAAGTTGCTCATTCATTTCTTTCAAGACAGTTTAGTAGGATCCGCTGCAAGTTGGTATTCATAGTTAACTCAGGTGAACATCAAATCATGGAGGGATCTGTCCAGAGCCTTCAGTGAGCAATACAAGCATGTTTCAGACATGGTTCCAACTCGTCTGGTCTTGCAAAGTATGGAGGAAAAACACCACAAGAGCTTCTTACAATACCCTCAAAGGTGGAGGGATGTAGCGGCACAAGTGCAGCCACCGTTGCTAGAAAATGAGATCACCCCGATGTTCGTGGAAACTTTAAAGGGTCCTTTTTATGATCTCATGCTCAACCTTGCTACGAAGAACTTCGCAGACATGCTAATGAATGGTGAACTTATCCTAGCAGTCATGAAGAGCGAAAGGTTGGACAGTTGGGAAACAAAGAAAACATATAAGAAGAGAGACAACAATGAAGTCAATGCAACGAATGTCTACAACCCTAGTTATTCAACATGTGTGGTGTTCAACAAGCCCAACACCTCAGCTCCGACGGCTGCAAATGCCCTAAAAGGAGAGCGAAGATATCAAGGAAACTTTGTACCCTATTTCCCTCCTATCCCAATAACTTATGCAGAATTGTTTACCGAGTTGGTCAAATCACAGATGGTGCTGCCAAGACATGTTCCTCCGTTCTCACCTCTCTATCCACCGTGGTACGACGAGAAGGCCCAATGCGAATATCAAGCGGGAGTAAGAGGGCATACCATCGAAAACTGTACCACATTCAAAAGGGTGGTGGATGATTTAAGGAAATCAAGTATGTTGTCATTTAAAACTTCCGAGGAAAAAGGAAACCCTTTGCTAAACCACCAAAAGACAAAGATGAATGCCGTGCTCGAGGAGGAGAGGAGAGTGATCAAGGAATATGTTGAAATGATTAAAGCACCCATGAATTGAGTATGGGCTCAATTAGTAGTAGTCAAGATATTAAAGGGAGAGAATCTGAATATAAAGGTCGTTGAAAAACCATACTACGAATACCATGAAGCTGAAGGACATGAGATCCAGTGTTTCCTGGAGTTTAAACGAATGGTTCAAGCCAAGATGGATGGCAAGGAACTTTTGTTCTTCGAGAAGGGAGATGTTAAGCACGAATCAAATGTATGTGCGATGGAGGAAATTTCCTTTGGGAAGCAAGGAGAGGAAGTTAAAGAAGAAAGACTAGGAAAGCCTTATCATGTGGTGATCCTAGTGAAGAGGGATCGATTCGGTTTGGGCTTTAGGCCCGATAAATGGCAAAAGAAAGCTTAGAAGCAGCAGGAAAGTATGAAAATGAAGCAGGAGGAAGAGGAAGTTGAGGGGAAGCCAATGACGTACCCACCCTTAAGCGGCACTTTCAAGGCTGGAGGACTCCTAGACCCTAATGCTCACTTTGATGAGGAGGAGAAAGGAAAAGATGAATTATGTGAGGTTTTTGAGAGTTTGAGAATTAACGCCATCATATACGAGGAGGAAGAAGAAAACAAATATCTGTCCAAGATTTTCCCCTGCACTAAATTGAAGAACTGGACTACGGAAGTAGCCCCTGAAGTTTTTAAGACTGCCTTAGAGTAATTCTCAAAACCAACTCTTTTACCCTTAGGCCATGGGGTAATTAGAGATCTTATGTAAAAAGGGTCTATGTCAAAACCCTTATCCTAATTTCAATAAAAGATGCATTTTTTTTCAATTACAACTTGTGGAAAAATTTCTTTCATAGCACCAAAAACCAAAAGATCATAAAAACCCAAAAGCAAAAACAGACCTTTAGAAACATAATAAATCATATCATTTCATTCTTTCTTTCCTTCTTGGTATATATTTTTGTCTATTTTATTTGCATGTTTTTATATATCAATGGTCCAAACGACTCTGAATCAAATTCTGAGGTTCATTTTGAATTACCTCTATGTTTGGAGGAAGTTGAGAGTACTAATGATGAAGAAGAGTATGACTTGTCTGATGATCTACTTAGAATGGTAGAAAGAGAGGAAAAGCAAATTTTGCCCCACAAAGAAGAATTAGAGGTTTTGAATCTTGGAACTTAAGAAGAAAAGCGCGAAGTAAAGATCGGTACCACCATCTCAGTTGAGACATGACAATATTTGATTGAGTTTTTACAAGAATATAAAGACATCTTTGCATGGTCATATCGGGATATGCCTGGCCTTGATACAGATATTGCCATGTATAGGCTTCCAATAAGAGAAGGATGGGGGCCAGTAAAGCAAAAGCTTAGAAGAATGAAGGCTGATACACTTCTGAAAATTAGAGACGAGGTCAAGAAGCAATACAATACAAGATTCCTCGAAGTAGCTAAATATCCAAAATGGTTGGCAAACATCGTCCCAGTGCCTAAGAAGGATGGAAAAGTAAGAATGTGCGTCGACTACAAGGATCTTAATAAAGCAAGCCCAAAAGACAATTTTCCGCTTCCACATATCGACACCTTGGTCGCAATACAGTTGGCTATTCCCTTTTCTCGTTCTTATACGAATTTTCTAGTTACAATCAAATAACGATGTCCCCAGAAGATATGGAAAAGACTACTTTTGTAATGCTTTGGGGAACCTTCTGTTATAAGGTAATGCCTTTTGGATTGAAGAACGCAGGGGCAACGTATCAGATAGCTATGGTCACTCTTTTCCATGATATGATGCATAAGGAAATAGAAGTTTATGTGGATGATATGATTGTCATGTCCAGAACTGAAGAAGAGCATCTAGCAAACTTGGGTAAGCTTTTTCAAAGATTGAGAAAGTTTCAGTTAAAGCTTAATCTTGCCAAGTGCACATTTAGGGTTACATCTGGGAAATTGTTAGGCTTTGTAGTAAGCAGAAGTGGAATTGAAATCGACCCAGACAATATAAGGGCCATACAAGAGCTTCCACCTCCTCAAACACAAAAGCAAGTTTGAGGGTTCTTGGGAAGGTTGAACTACATAGCTCATTTCATCTCCCAACTTACGAATAAATGTGATCAAATATTCAGGTTTCTTAGAAAGAACAACCCAGGGACCTGGAATGAATAATGCCAAGCAGCTTTAGAAAAGATCAAGGAGCAGCTGACTAATCTTCTAGTGTTAATGCCACCTGTTTCGGGGAAACCGTTAATACTTTATCTAACGATGTTTGAAAATTCAATGGGCTATGTATTATGTGAGCAAGAAGTTTACTGACTGTGAAACAAGATATACTCCAATTGAAAAGGTATGTTGTGCTTTGATATGGGCCACTAAGAGGCTTAGGTAGTATATATTGTATCATACCACATGGTTAATCTCAAGGTTAGATCCTTTAAAGTTTATGATGGAAGCTCCAGCCTTATCAGGAAGAATAGCGCGGTGGAAAATGTTGCTCTCAGAATACGATATTCAGTATGTGAATTAGAAAGCGAGGAAAGGAAGTGCCATAGCAGATTTTCTTGCAAGTCATGCACAAGACGATTATGAGGCATTAGATTTCAGTTTCCCCAATGAATATTTGATGTGTATTATGGAAGATGAAGAGTCATCAATGGAATCATGGGCCATGCATTTCGATGGTGTTGTAAATGCTTTAGGACGAGGTATTGGGGCAGTTTCGATTTCGCCAGAAGGAGATCATTATCCTTTTACTTGTTGTTTGAAATTCTTATGCACCAATAATATGGCAGAATACGATGCATGCATATTGGGCCTAAGGGGAGCAATCGACAGAAAAATCCGAAAGTTGAGAGTCTATGGGGATTCAACATTAATCATCTACCAAACACGTGGCGAATAGGAAACAAAAGATGAAAATTTGATAGAGTATCACAAGTTGGTCCTTGAGTTAGCTAAAGAATTCGAGGTGATCACTTTTAAGCATCTCCCAAGAGAAGATAACCAGATGGTTGATGCGTTAGCTACTTTGGCTGCCATGTTTAAAGCAAGCGAGGGTTTGGAGATGATGCCCATTAAGTTACAAATGATGGAGCCCCTAGCATATTGTTACAATGTAGAAGAAGAAGAAGAAGAAGAAGAAGAAGAAGAAGAAGAAGAAGAAGAAGAAGAAGATGGTTTAACATGGTACCATGACATCTTATAGTACATAAAGCTTCAACAATACCCAACACATGCTTCAGAAAATGAAAAGAAAATGATTAGAAAAATGGCATCATGATACATCCTTGATGGGGAGATCCTTTACAAACGAAGTCGAGACCAGGTGTTACTAAGATGTGTGGATGCGAAAGAAGCGTAGTTGATTTTGGAAGAAGTCCAGGAGGGAATTTGTGGAACCCATCCTAGTGGTTTCCCTATGGCAAGAATAATTATGCGTTTTGGATTTTACTGTTCAACGATGGAAGGGGGTTGCATTAATTATTCACGTAAATGCCACAAATGCCAGGTTTATGCTGATAAGGTTCATGCACCTCCTCAGTCTCTTCATGTCATGTCGTCTCCTTGGTCGTTCTCTATGTGGGGCATAGATGTTATTGGACAGATTCATCCGAAAGACCCAAATGGTCATCGCTTTATTTTGGTAGCAATTGATTACTTCACAAAGCGGGTGGAAGCGGCCTCATATGCAAATGTAACTAGGTTCGTTGTTTGCAATTTCTTAAAGAATGAGATCATTTGTCGATATGGGCTACCTAAAAGCATAATCGCTGATAATGCCTCTAACCTGAACAATCAAATGATTGATGTGGTTTGTGTGCAGTTTAACATTAAGCATCGCAACTCGGTAGTATACCATCCAAAGATGAATGGAGTAGTAGAAGCAACCAATAAGAATATTAAGAAGATAGTTGCAAAGATGATTGATACTTATAAAGATTGGTATGAAAAGTTACCATTTGCTTTGTATGCATATCAAATAGCGGTGCGAACATCTACTGGGGCAACTCCGTTCTCATTAGTATATGGAGTTGAAGTTGTGCTACCAATCGAGGTGGAGATACCATCATTGTGTGTCTTGATGGAAGCCAAGTTAGATGAAGCATAATGGGTTCAAGAAAGGTAGGACTAGTTGTACTTAATTGATTTGAGGAAAAGAAGTTGAAAGCCGTGTGTCATGGTCAAATGTACCAAAGCAGAATGATTAGGGCTTACGAAAAGGAGGTTCGCCCTAGAGAATTCAAAGAAGGTGATCTGGTCTTAAAGAAGAAGTTGCCAATTCAAAGTGATCCCCGAGGAAAATGGGCGCCTAATTGGGAAGGACCGTACATCGCGACAAAGGTTCTTTCTGGTGGAGCATTGATTTTAGCTGAGATTGATGGAAATGAGTTTCAAAACCCAGTAAACTTTGATACTGTCAAGAAGTATTATGCCTGGAAAAAAAAAGAAAAGAAAAAAGAAATGAAAAAGAAAAAGAAAAAGAAAAAAAGAAAAGAAAAGGGAGGTTCAAAATGATAACTCGCAAAGGGCGTTTTGAAACCAAATGAGGGTCTGAGTTGAAAACCCGTAAAGGGCGGCTCAGATAATTTAATAGACTCCCGGGCTTCACAGATCATGCACTGTACTCAAGGTTTCCTCGACACTGGTGGCGTTCAAGATTACTTTTGGCGTTCGAAAGGAGATGTTTGGACTATTGGTATTTGAATACTTGTTTCCATTATTTTTATAAACCATTTTTGTGTTTGCCACCACATTAATAAAATTTGTTTCATGATTTTTCTTTCTTTCTTGTTTTCTCCCCTATCTTTGTTAGCATCTTGCTTTGAAATAAGGATCAGTAGATTTGACAATCATTAATATATGAAAAAGATGTTTTAGCATTACTTTGAGAATGTTTTGAAAAGTTCAGGGACTACGAAGTGTTCCATAATTATTATTTGGGGCATATGGTGTTAAAATGTTTGAAGTAGAGGTAAAGCCTTGTTGTAAAATTCTTTAAAAGGAAGAAAAGTCATATGAATGTCTGGGCCCTTAAATAGCTTTTCCTAAACACCAACCTTCCTTACATGATGATAAGAGCACCCTTACAATGTCTAAACGTGACTTAGGAGGTTCATCCTTGAATACGAAAATGTTGACTAGGAAGACATATGATGATTAAATGTTTCCAATAAAGTGAAAGTAGGGTGTAAAGACGGATGAGGATTAAATGTTTCCTTACATGAGGATTAAATGTTTCCTTACATGAGGATTAAATGTTTCCAAAAGATCAGAAAATGAAGCAAAAGCCAGAGTTGTTCATAACTCACAGGTAAATTCCAAGGCAAAGGAGAGGGCCTTATCCCAGGGAATGATGAATTCGAAGCTAAAAAGTCAAGAAGATTCGAAAGAAAAGTGAAGTAAATCGTCTTACCTACGCAAGTTTGAGAGAGAGATCATGTTAATCGGGTTGGCCTCGATAACCAGAATTTCATTAAAATTAAGAAAACGATCTAAGCAAAAGGAGTTTTAAAAGGAAAAACTTGACATGCATTCATATTCTAGACATCCCTATGGGCATGCACATCATAATTGTATTGCATGTTGCATTTTTGTTTTTTTTTCAAGTACATGGAAGACCTGTTCAAATGAGAGTTTGCTTATTCATCCAAGCATACGGATGATGAAATTTTTCAGAAGATTCGCCTATCCGTTCAGGCCAAAGGAGAATGGAGTTTGCTTATTCATCCAAGCGTAAGGAGGATGAAGTGTTTAAGAAGATTCACCTCTCCGTTCAGGCATAAGGAGAATGGAGCTTGCTTATTCATCCAAGCATTAGGAGGATGAAAGTTTTCAGAAGACTTTTCCTAATTAGGCATTTTGGGAGAAAAGAACCCATCTCAACTATTCGAGCATAAGGAGAATAAAACCAACCTATCTGTTCGGACATTTGGAGAATGGAACCCAGCTTAACTATTCGAGCATAAGGAGAATAGAACCAGCCTATCTGTTTGGGCATTTGGAGAATGGAACTCAGCTCAACTATTCGAGAGTTAGGAGAATAGAGCACACCTATCCGTTTGGCATTTGGAGAATAGAGCCAACTAGTAAATCGGTGAAAATTAGTGTCTTTTTATCTTTGCTTTATCTCTGTTGCACAGAGATAAGCAAAGAGGAGCAACTGTTGTCACTAAATTTTTTACCTTAATTTTAAATAATACAAAAAAATAAAAATAAAATAAAAATAAAAAAAGAAAAATCCCTTTTTCCTTTAAATAATTAAAGGCCCATTTTTAAAAAAAATAACAAAAGACCCATCTTTAAAAGCCCATTTTTTAAAAGGTAAAAAGAATAAAGCCTATTTTAAATTCTAGCCCATCTTTTAAAAGAAAAAATAGAAAAAAAAGAAAAATATTTCTAATAATTATGATCTAAATATTGGAGAAGAAAAAATAAATAAAATGAAGTGAAAAAATAATAATAAATGTGATGAAAAAAAAGCCAAAAAACAGCAAAAAATAAAAAATAAAGAAAATAATAAAAAAGGGAAAAATGGGAACCAGCGCGCGCCACGCTACCGATGATGTTGGTACCGGGCGGTCCGTCTCGCCGCCGCCGACCCAATGCCACCAACCACGCTAGTCGCCTGTGCTTGTCGGAATCTATAAAAAACAGAGTAAAAGAAGTCAAACCCTAGGCACGAATCAAGGGGAAATTCGTTCCCAAATTTGAACCAAATCGGGATATTCTTGAGAGGTTTTTCCGAGGATCAAGCCATGTGTCGGATTTAGGCTCCAATTTTGGGATTAAATACCGATTTTGCTTGAATTTGAAGCTCAAAATCAACTATAAAACCCCATTCACCCATTTGTTCAACACACAATTCCAAGAAAAAACACACTTGAAAAAAAAAAGCAATTAGGCTTGGAAAAATCTGAAAAAATTCTCTAAAAATTCTTCAAGGGTTGCTGGAAATTTTGAGCGGAAGTTCGAGTTTGGAAGCAATTTTTGGGAGGCAATTAGGAGGATTACGAGAAGACCGGTTTCGAGTTCTTCGTTGGTCGTTTTTGATAAAATTTCTAACTTTTCTTTTACTTTTTTAGATTTTTTATTGCTTATTCTTGTTTGAATTTTTGTTTGTGTTTGTGTTTTTTTGTTGATTTTAGGTTGTTCTTGAAGTCGGAAAATCGTTTCACGATTCCGATAACGTTTTTCGTTTTAATTCTTTGTTTTAAATATGGTTTGATCTTTAAAAATATTTGCATGCTTAAAAAAATTGTTAAAATTGTTTTGACCTTTAGAAATGTAGAAATAAATTTTTAAGGTGTTTAAATTAAAATGCAAGAATAAAATGAATAAATGTGGTTTAATTGAAAATCTTAAAGTTAGGGATTTAATTTGAAAAAAAACAATAATGCATGGGTGGAAATAATAAAGGGGCTTGATTTTGATTAAAAAATATAAAAAAGGCTTTTTTGAAATTTAGATTTAATAATATATGGGTTGAGTGATTTTAAAAATAAAAATAAATAAGATGCTTTTTCTTTAAAATAGTAAATAAGTCATAAAATTTTGTTTTTAAAAGAATAAAAGAAAATAAAAGGTTTTAAGGTAAAAGTTTAGGGTTTTAGGAGAAAATAAAGTTTTGAAAAAGCTTAAAAGAAAATCATTTAAAATAAAAGTTTATTTTAAAAAAGTTTTAAAAAAAAGAAAAGCTTTAAAAAATGAAAAATGGAAAAGAGGAAGTTTTAAAAGAAGATTTTTTTTAAATAAAAAGGTGTGAAAAACATAAAAGATGAAAAAAGGTAAAATATGTAAAAAGAGTCTTGGCTTTTAAAAATTAAAAAGTAAAAAAGAAATAAAGGTTTTTCTTAAAAGGAATAATAATAGAAAAAAACTCAAAAAGAATAAAATTTGCTTGCTTGTTTTACAAATAGGTTTAAAACTTAGGGTTAAGTTCTAAAGCTTAGATACAGACATGTTTTGTTAAAAAATGTTCTTCACAAAAAAATAATAAAATACACTTAAGCATACCTAAACTTTAAATTAGGAATAAAAGACTAATACATTTTTAGGGTTTTTTTTAATAATTGAATTTAGAAATGAATAAAATGTTCAACACACTAAATCTCCATGTTGTTTGAAAAAGTGAAAATAATTTATTACGATGTCTTATCAAACGAGAATGACGGGTTAGCGCCATAAATATTGGCGGTGATTAAAGTTCATCTCCCAAGCGATAAGGCTGTTAAAATAGACTATTATTCATTAAACAGACAAGTAAATTCGAACCTTTGTGAACTTGAAAATTACAGTTTTGAAAACGATTTTAAAACCAATTAGGTACCAATTTTGGGCGTCGTGGGGATACTAACCCTTCCCCACGTGTAACCGACCCCCGAACATGTTTTCTGATTTTTCGCAGACCAAAACCGTTGTTTTATTAAAACAAAACGTTTTATTAAAATAACCATGTTTTTAAAAGTGATCCAATCACACTTTTTTTCAAAAAGATTAGTGGTGACTCCGTTGATTTTTAAAAGTTTTACAGCCAAAAATTCGAAGCCTTCTTTCCCTAAAAAAAGGCGGTTGCGACAGGTACCAAAATCAAGAAACTAATCTTTGTTTGTAGGGGGAGAATTGTTACAAGGCCAAAGCTTCAAGTAAAAACACATGGTACCTTGATAGTGGATGCTCGAGACACATAACCAGAGACAAGAGTAGATTCTTCGAGCTTAGACCAAAAAGTGGAGGATGTGTGACATTTGGTGACAACTCCAAAGGGCACATTGATGGCATATGTTCCATTGGTAATCTGTCATCTACATTCATTGAAAAGGTGTTATATGTCAATGGTCTAAAACATAATCTTTTGAGCATTAGTCAACTCTATGATAAAGGCTTTAATGTTCATTTTAATAAAAATTGGTGTAAAATTGTGAACATTAAAACAAATAAAATAATGCTCATTGGCCATCGCATAGGAAATATTTATATGGTGCATTTAGATGACATACATTCATCCCATGCATGTTTAGTTGCACATGATGAGAATGAAGCATGAGTGTGGCATAGGAAACTTGGTCATGCTAGCATAAGTGTTTTAGAAAAATTAGCTTCCCAAAATTTAGTTAAAGGTTTACCCAAACTAAAATATTCATAGATAAAACATGTGATGCTTGTGCTAAGGGTAAACAAAAGAGAACTTCATTTAAACTCATTAATGATGTTTCAACTAGTAGGGTATTGCAACTAATCCACATAGATTTATTTAGGCCTATTAAAACTATGAGCTTGGGTTGTAAGTCATATGCATTTGTATTGCTAGATGACTTTTCTAGATACACTTGGGTTCTATTCTTAAGTACTAAGGATGAGGCTTTAGAAAATTTTATTAGATTTACAAATATTACTCAAAATGATCTTGATCATAAAATTTCACACATTAGAAGTGATCATGGAACCGAATTTCAAAATATGGGTTTTGAAGATTTTTGTAATGAAAATGGTATTAGCCATAATTTTTCGGCTCCTCGTACTCCCCAACAAAATGTGGTCGTTGAGAGGAAAAATAGAACTTTAGAAGAAATGGCTAGGACTATGCTTTGTGAAAACAACTTACCTAAGTATTTTTGGGCGGAAGCCACTAATACGGCTTGTTATATTATTAAAAGAGTAATGATTAGGCCTATTTTAAAGAAACTAACTTATGAGATTTAAAAATCCAAAAAGCCTAACATTAGCTATTTCCACCCCTTTGGCTGTAAATGTTTTGTTTTAAACAATGGAAAAGACAACTTAGGTAAATTTGATGCTAAAAGTCATGAAGCAATATTTTTGGGTTATTCTCTAAACTCTAAAGCCTACCGTGTATTTAATAAAAGAACTTCCGTTGTTGAAGAGTCTATACATGTTGTTTTCAATGATAACCTCCTTCTGAGGAAGGATTTTTGTGATGATGATAATGTAGGGATCATTGAAGCCATTGATGGAGGACAAACATCAAAGGCGGATGAGATTCCAACCAAAGAAGAAGATGCACATGATCCACCTCTTGAAGCCTTGAAGGACTTGGCTCTTGAGGAAAAGGGGTGACATACCCAAGGGAGTTCAACAATGTCAAAGGTGGTGAAATCTTGGGTGATCCATCCAAGGGGGTAACTACTATATCCTCTCTTAAACTAATGAACCACATTGCATTTATTTCATGCATTGAGTCTAAATATATCAAAGAAACATTAAAAGATGATTTTTGGATTTTGGCCATGCAAGAAGAACTTAAATAATTTGAGAGAAGTAAAGTATGGACATTAGTTGAAAGACCTAATAATCAATCTACTATAAGAACTAAATGGGTCTTTAGGAACAAACTAGATGAGAGTGATAACATAGTGATAAATAAGGCTATGCTTGTTGCTCAAGGTTACACTCAAGAAGCGGGAATTGATTTTGATGAAACATATGCACTCGTAGCTAGAATGGAAGCTATTAGGATGCTTCTAGCATTTGCATGTTACAATGATTTCAAGCCTTTTCAAATGGATGTAAAAAGTTTTTTTCTAAATAGTTTTATAAATGAAGAAGTGTACGTTGAACAACCATTGGGTTTTGAGGATCCTAAATTTCCAAATCATGTTTTTAAATTAACCAAAGCTCTTTATGGTTTAAAACAAGCTCCTAGAGCTTGGTACGAAATGCTTTCATACTTTTTGATTGAAAAGGGTTTTGAAAGAGGCAAGGTGAACACTACATTTTTCATAAAAAGATATTGTAATGACATCTTAGTAGTACAAACTTATGTTGATGATATCATTTTTTGTTCTACTAATAAATGTTATTGCAAAGAATTTTCTAAGCTAATGCAAGGTGAGTTCGAGATGAGCATGATGTAGGAGCTCTCATTCTTTTTGGGGCTCCAAATCAAACAAAGAAAGGATGGAACATTCATCAATCAAGCAATTTACGTGAATGAAATGCTCAATAAGTCTGGCTTGGAAAATGTGAAGCCTCAAGCAACTCCTATGAGCTCTTCTATAAAGCTTGACAAAGATGAAGGAGGTAAGTGTGTCGATTCTAAGCTTTATAGATCTATGATAGGTTCTTTGCTTTACCTTATCGCAAGTAAGCTGGACATTATGCTTAGTGTTTGCTTGTGTGCTAGGTTCCAAGATAGTCCTAGATAATCACACTTAGTAGCCATTAAGAAAATTTTTAGATACCTTAGAGACACACCTAACTTAGGTCTTTTGTATCCTAAGGATTCTTTCTTTAGCCTTCATGCTTATTTGGATGCGGATTATGGAGGATGCAAGATAGATAGGAAAAGTACCTCTGAAAAACATGTTAATTCTTAGGTAGTATGCTCGTATCTTGGTTCTCTAAGAAACAAAATAACGTAGTCTTATCAACCACTAAAGCAGAGTACATATCCCTAGGGAGTTGTTGTGCTGAAGTCCTTTAGATGAAGCAACAACTCTTAGATTATGGTGTTCAAGTAGATGCAATACCCCTTAGGTGTGACAACACTAGTGTCATTTGTCTCACTAAAAATCACATCCTACACTATAGAACCAAACATATAGAAATTAGACATCATTTTATTAGAGACCATGTTTTGAAAAATGATGTTGTTTTAGAATGTGTTGATACCTTGAACTAATTAGCGGATATATTTACCAAACCTTTAGATAAAGAGCATTTTTGGACCCTTATGAGAGAGTTAGGTTTAACTAGTTTTTTTCACCCTTTTAGGTCTCAAATGGTCAAAATTTTGCTTGAAATTGGTTGATATTCATGCTTATGTTAATTTGCATCATTTTCCTTCTATGCATGTTGTCAGGGGCAGTATGCATCAATTTTAGCCATTAAATCTTGCTCATATATCATTCATATGCATTTAGGCTCGATCTAAGATGGCTCTTTGAACATGAAAGTGCCCAAAATGTAGTTTATGGTAAGGGTGTATCGAAATAGCTAAATTTGTTTCGATACAGGCTTAATCTAGGGTGATTCCGATAGTGAATCGTATCGAAACGGGATCTTCACGTTTCGATACGGGTTCGTGGTGTAGTTCCAAAACAGGTTCAACATATATCGAAACGAGTCTGGTACCGAAACGGCTCAATAGTGTTTCAAAACAGGCATTCTGATACGCCAAGTGGCGTATCGAAACACGATTGCACAGACTGCTTTAAATAGGCATCAAACTTTAATTAAAACACCAACTCTTTTTCTATCAAACCCTAGCCGCAAAACCCCTATAAAAACTCTTCAAATCACTTGATTTTTCACATCAAAACCTAAAATTTTTAGAGTTTTCAATCTATATATCAATGCTAGAGCTTTGCAAGCAATTTGGTGCACCAATCATCCTTCATTCATCCTTATCTCATACCAAGGTATAAAACCTTTTTTTTTCTTTTTCTTTTCAATTTTAGTTTAAATTTATAGGTTGTTTTCAATTTCTTTTTTTATAAAACATATACATATAGTATAGTTCTTCAAGTTTTTGCAAAAAATTTCAAAATCTAAATTTTTTTATTCGAATATAAATTTATACCGTATATTTTTTTTATTTTTTTTTAAATCTTTTCACCAAAAATTCTTTTTATGTTTATATATATATATATATATTAAAACTATATTGTATAGTTTTTATTAATATTTTGATTATAGGATTGTATATTGGATTGAATTTGGTTGATTTACGCATACATATGTTTTTGTCTCGATTTCATTCCAGATTTCAAATATGACTTCTAGGAAGAGAGTTAGAACCAATGAGGCTGGTGGTAGCTCCAACGTTGATGACGGTTCTACTCGTCCGAATCTTAATTTGCTCTACCAAAAGTCTCTTCGCAACAAAGATGCCTACACCAATTTTAAGCTACTTCAGGATTATGCTATTCGACGTGAGTGTATCGTTTCTCTTCCCTTTTTAGATTCTGAGCGTTTTCAATTCTGCTATCTTTATCTATTGAGGCGTTGAAATTTTATGACTTTTTTTAGCTTACCCGGTACTTTGTACCGTAACATGGTGCTTTTATTTTATGCCAATGCTCGTTGCATCTCCAATGCCGATCAAGTGGTTGCTATTTAGTCCTATCTCATGGGAAAGAAGTTTAGGGTTGATCCGGAAGTTTTGGTCAATGTGTTTGGGTTTGAAGATGAAGGAATCTCATATGAGAACTCATTGGGTCATACTCTTGGTGGCTCTGTCACGGTTCTTGATGCCCATGATCGCATCCTACATCTCATGATCTCGTGGTGGTTTCGCCCTTCCGGAGGCAAGTTATCTCACATTAGGTAAGTTGATAATTTTTGGATTCGGTGCTTTGATGAGGGACAATAACTCAATCTCTGTCAAATCATATTTACCGAGATGGTATACCTTGTCCAAAATCCCAACTCCGATCTTGTCACATCGTTCACCTACAGCGCGACTTTGAGCTACTTGTTGTCTAAGTTGGGAATTGATTGCTCGCTTGACTATCCAGAACCTCTCAAAGATCCCATTGATAAGCGCTCACTTCTCCGGAGCGAATTTCATTATATTGATGGAGAATGGAGTGGTGTTGAGAATCCTCCACTCGTTGCTACCCCCAAACCTCCACCTCAAGTTGCTCCGCAAAACAACGAAGCCCTCATGACCTTCCTTACCGAGCAATTTAACGGCATACGCACTCACTTGGACTCCAGCTTTGCTACTATTGATACTCGCCTCACTACCATAGAGGGACATATCCAAAATATTGAGAATCGCCTCACCTCGGTTGAAACTCAAAAAACCTCTATGGACATGTCCTTTACCGGTTTCTATAGCGAATGAAGACAATTCCGTAAGAGCAATGCCAATGATTAAGATGATGAAGACGATGAGTCTTAGATCATTCCATTCTATTGCATCTTATCTAGCTTAGGATTTCCCTATTTTTATGCACCTATTTATGTTTTTATTTTAAGACATATGCTTTGATTTATGTTTGAATGTTATGCTTTGGATATTATGTTTTGAATTTATGAACATAATTTTCTTTGGTTTTAATGCTTAATGAAATGACGTTGCTTTAATTGTGGTTTGACTTATGCTATATTGCTATATTCTTTCATTGATTTTGATCTGACAAAAAGGGGAGAACGGTTAAGCTAAACTTTTTTTTTAAAAAAATAAAACCTAGCTTAAATTTACGGGGAGTTTACTTAAAAATTTACTTCGGTTTTGTTATATCAAAAAGGGGGAATTGTAAAACTAATATTTGATTTTGATATAACAAGTAATTCAAAGACTAATTTGCAAAGTAAATAAAATTTGACAAGTACAATTAATACTTAAAATTGCTTGAAGTCAAAACTTAAACCCCATAATTTTTTAAGTGTTTCAAGGTCAAAATATACAAAATCCCCCAAGCGTTTCGAAACACCCTTAAAGTGTTTCGATACGTTTTGACACTGGAGACATCTATTTCGAAACGGCTCACACTCGTTTCGATACGTCCTTCATCTGGGTTTTTGATTTTTTAAGTATCGTTTCGAAACGGCTCACACCCGTTTTGATACAAGGTTAAGTAATTTTAAAATTGGGCATTAAATGAACTAGCCATTACTTGTCAGAAACTGATTTTTAATGATTTGGTTAAGTGTTTCGATACACCCCTAAGCTGTTTCGAAACACCAATTTACAGTTTCAAAATGTTTCGATACAATCCTTATCTGTTTCGATACGACATTCTTTTTGCCCCTATTGTTTCGATACGGGCCCTTTTTACACATAACGACTCTTTATTTTTTGAGTGTTCGTTTCGATACAGGGGTCTCGTGCTCCAATACGAGTAGTTGCAGAACTGCATTTATGGAGAAAAAAGAGAGCCCTAATGGCTCCATTGATGATCTCAACCACCCAAATAGCTAGAAATCAATTGGAATGTATAAAAATAAGTCTCTAAAGCCACGACAACAACTATTGAGCCTTCAAGCAACATCAAAGCATTCAAATCTAAAACTTGATCATTTAGAGTCAGACCTTTGTACCCAACTCAATTGAGTTTTTCATTGTAATTTTTATTGAGAGTTTGGGGTGTGATTGATTGTATTTGGGTAAACATTAACCTTTGAGAGGTATTTGTAAGGTTTACTAAATTTCTTCTTTGTAAAAACTGTGTTGGATTAAGCTTTGGGTGAAAAGCTTAATCGATCTTGTAAGGTTTCCTCCTCATCCAAGAAAAGCGGAAGAATCAATTAGTGGATTGGTTGAAAATCCTTAGTGGGAGCTAAGACAGTAGAGGTAGAGTTCATTTAGGAACTTGAACCACTATAATTTGGCTTATGTCAAATTTTTCATTCATCCAATTTCTCCCTTAAAATTTTAATCGCCAATTAACCCCCTCTTGGCCATTTGCAATCGTTTGATCAACTCAACAATTCTAAAACTATTGGTCGAGGAAGGAACATATATGTATATTATGATCATATTATATAATATAATATTTGATTTATTTAATAAAATCAAAAATCTTATTTACATATTTGAAAAAGAACATAAAAATATATTTTATATGGTTAGTTAGAGAAAGTAATTTTAATTGGAATCAATGCATGGTATAACATTATAAATAATTACAATTAAATTTGTATAGAAACTCGAAACTTGATTCGACTCGACTCGAATTTTAAAAATTCGACTCGAAAAACTTTCAAATAAAGTTTGAACTGATAAAATCAGATGCGTCAACTCGAATAACTCAAAAAAAATTTACTCGACTCGATCGAATGTCCAACCCTAATCTTTTATCACAATTTTGATCGATTCAAATTCCATCAAGAGTCGATCTATTTATATCTTTGGAATCTATGTAACTTCTCATTTCTTGTATACATAAATGTTGGTAATTTGATTTATAGAGATAAGCTGAGAATTATTCATCGCATACAATTTTTATTATATTAAACTAAAAATTTGTTAGTAAAAGAAGTCGGGTGAATTTTCTACCTAACCAAGCTTTATTTCAGCTGCAAATAACAAAGCCTAGCAAGTCATCCAGTTTCGAATACAAAGGTTAACAGTAATAATTAGTTACCCTAACAATCTTTGGATTCTAGAGAGCATAACCATCTATGTTGCTTTGCTAGCCTATAACCTCTAATTTCACACTCTGGGTCGAAGTTAAAGTTATACAGTGCGCAGCTGTTTTGTCTTTTGACCCACCAGGATTTCTGCCTTTCTCTTCTTTATTTCACCAACAAGACTCTTGATGTAAGCAATGTATTCATCGAAATCGAATTTCCTTTTGCATCCAGCATACTTCATATATCCAATTTTCACCAACAAGACTCTTGATGTAAGCAACATAGCTGATGCAACCCAAATAGGAACTATATTATGAGCATCAACCTCATGCACGGTCACAGAATCACTCACTCTCTTACAAATTTCTTCTTTACATTTTCGAATCTGCCTTAACGGTGAGAAATCAGTAACTAAAAGTGAAGCTTTACATTCTTCAAAAAACTTTGGTATTGTTTCTTCAGCTACTCCCCAAAGTTTCAGGACAAATAAGCAAAATTTGGTATCATTGAATAAAGAATTTACAACCTCTTAGCAAGAATAATGCAGAAAAGTCATTCACTTGACAAATCTTTCACATCATTGAATAAACAATCCTACACAACTAAGGTATCATCAATTAACTACCATAAGTAACATTTAGAAGAGATCGGTGAAAATTTTATTTCTCTATTCAACAGCTGATTTTAAATTGGACAATAATTGCCAAAACCCGAAAACAAAAAATGGGTTATCTTCAATTGATTTTGTTATTATAAAAAAACCCTTGAAAGTTGAAACAAGCAGAAAGGAATTTGAATATCTTCAAGACTTTTTTGTAATTGACGTAATCCCTTCAGCATGAACCCTAGTTGCCTTGCTTTAGCCCCCCAAGAATTGATCAGTGAGATTGAAAGCTACAGCCACGGCGACATTGTCCTTGTTGGCTTGATCAATGACGTGGATCAAAGCCCAGTTTTCTTTCAACCGTTGATCTCTAAACATCCAGTACACCACCGTGTAGCTACCTTTTATAAGAAATTAAATTTTAAGGGGATTTTTTTTTTAAGATTCGTGATTTTAAGAAGGCTTAATACAATTTTTCCCTTAAAGTATACCTGATTTTTTAACTTGCCCCATAAATTTTATTTTACCCACATTTTCTCCTTAAACAATTCGTCGTTACTTATTTTGCCCCATTCCGTTACCCTTTGCCGTTAAAAAAATTTCAGCCAATAACATTCTGCCATATAATCAAGGAATTGACTAAGTCAATTCGTCCGGTTTTATTTAAAGAGTAAATGACATATCAAGTCTGTCAGATTTGTTTTTTTTTTCAATTTAATCATTGAAAAGTATATTTTTACCTTAAATTGACCCCTATTTGTTTCTAATTTTTATAATCTAGTCCATTATTTGTTATTATTAATAATTTTATTTTATTAAAATGTTACTCCCTCCGTCCCACTAAAACTGTCACATGTTGACTTTTTTTGGTCAAAATTTTTCAACTTTGACTATAATTTATTTAAATATTTTAATTAATTAAAAATTATAAAAAATATATTTAAAAACTAGTTTATTCAAAGTTTTTAAAATATATTTTTTCATATTTTTATTAATAATAAATTTTAAATTATAAGAGGTCAAAGTTAAAAAAGTTTGACCCAAAAAAGTCAACATGTGACAGTTTTAGTGGGACAGAGGGAATAATATTTAATAAAAATAAATAAAATCAAATATTTTAATACTAAATTAGTAATTTTTAGATTCGAATTTCAATTATATTCTAATTATTAATTCTAATTTCACTATATTTGAATTATAGTTTTTGAGTAAAATTTAAATTATATTCGAATCATGTTCGTATTATATTCGAATCATATTCAAATTATATTTGAATCATCTTCTAATTATATTCTAATTATTAATTCGAATTTTTCTATATTCGAAATATATTTTTTGAGCAAAATTTAAATTATATTAGAATTATATTTGAACCATGTCTATATTATATTCGAATCATATTCCAATTATTTTTATGATATTTCGAATGTAATTTGAATTTAATTCAAATATAATATGAACATGATTCGAATATAATTCTAATATAATTACATGTTTTTTCAACTATTATATTCGAATCATGTTCATAGTATATTCGAATCATGTTTAACATGTAATTATATTTGAAACATGTTTAACAAGTAATTATATTCGTATCATGTTCATATTATATTCGAATCATATTCAAATTATTTTCGAAATATAATTTGAATATGATTCAAATATAATATGAACATGATTCGAATATAATTATAATATAATTACATGTTTTTGAACTATTATATTCGAATCATGTTCATAGTATATTCGAATCATGTTTAACATGTAATTATATTCGAATCATGTTTAACAGGTAATTATATTCGAATCATGTTTAACAGGTAATTATATTCGAATCATGTTTAACAAGTAATTATATTTGTATCATGTTTAAAATGTAATTATATTCGTATCATGTTCATATTATATTCGAATCATATTCAAACTATATTCTAAATATGATTAGAATATAATACGAGCATGATTTGAATATAATATGAACATGATACGAATATAATTACATGTTAAACATGATTCGAATATAATTTGAATATGATTCGAATATAATAGTTGAAAAAACATGTAATTATATTAGAATTATATTCGAATCATGTTCATATTATATTCGAATCATATTCAAATTATATTTCAAAAATAATTTGAATATGATTCGAATATAATATAGACATGGTTCAAATATAATTCTAATATAATTTGAATTTTGCTCAAAAAATATATTTCGAATATAGTAAAATTCGAATTAATAATTCGAATATAATTTTAATATGATTCGAATATAATACGATCATGATTTGAATATAATATGAACATGATTCGAATATAATTTGAATTTTACTCAAAAAACTATAATTCAAATATAGTGAAATTAGAATTAATAATTAGAATATAATTGGAATTCGAATCTAAAAAATTACTAATTTAGTATTAAAATATTTGATTTTATTTATTTTTATTAAATATTAACATTTTAATAAAATAAAATTATTAATAATAATAAATAATGGACTATATTATAAAAATTAGAAACAAATAGAGGTCAATTTAAGGTAAAAATAGACTTTTTAGTGACTAAATTGAACAAAAAACAAACCTGACAGACTTGACATGTCATTTACCCTTTAAATAAAACCAGACAGATTGACTTAGTCAATCCGTTGATGACGTGGCAGGTTGTTATTGGCTGGAATTTTTTTAACGACAAAGGGTAACGGAATGAGGCAAAATGGGTAACGGCGAATTGTTTAAGGAGAAAAAGTAGACAAAATGAAGTTTAGGGGGCAAGTTGGGAAATCAGGTATACTTTAGGGGGAAAAGTTGTATTAAGCCTTTTAAAAACAATGAAGATTTAGAGTCGTCATCGGCCACTTAAGTAGGTCGAACACCATAAAAATCAGAGATTCATTTTGAAAACAGTTCGAGAGTTAGTTACGTGTGGGGAAGGATTAGTACCGCATCACGCCCGAAAATCGGTACCGAAATATTTGTTGCTTTTAATCGATGGTAATTGCTGAGGTTTAAATTGAATTTAGTTAAGTGTACTTAATTAAAAATTGGCTTTAATTGAATGGGTTTTCAAATTAATGGATTTAAATTAATTGAATATTTAATTAATAAAGTTGACGATACATCAGACCATAGATTAAACCGACATCATATAAGTTTGATTATCGTGTTAATTTATGATTCGAATTTCGTACGTCACATTTATGCATTGTGCAAACAATTAAGACATGATGTGATGATTTTATCAACTTTTAATTTTACCTTAAGACGATAAGGATTAATTCAACTGTTGCGACACAAATATTGAAATTAATAAATACATCCTTTAATGATTTTAATTAATTAATTCAAAATAAACAAGTCTCAAGAATGATAGTAATTAACATGGATGTCAAATAAGGGTTTAGAAACACAGAAATAAAAGCCCATCCAAATCCTAACCTAAAAGGCCCAAATTACGGGAGTCCAATTAGTGATCTAATTATTAATTTAGTAAACTTAATATTAGCCCTAAATTAATTAACCTTAAAAACTTGAGAATCTTAACAAATTATGAATTATCTTGCACCATGATAATCAATTTGATTAATTTTAAACTAGTATCCCAATAAGCCAAGGTTACTATTTAAAACGAATTAAGTTAAATAATCATGATTTTAAATCAAATGTCCATCTCAGCCTAATATCAATTTTATCCCAAGAGTAATTAAGAAATGTTCAACTAATTTCACAAATTTAACATTTATTCCAATAAGACAAGGATAAATTTAAATTGATTAAATTAATTTAAACCTTAAATCTAACTATGGCTCTAAAAATATAACCCTAAATCTAATTTAATTAATTTAAAAGTTATGCCCCTATAAGCCGAACACAAAATTTAAATTAATTAAATTAGATTACACTAAACTATCTTTAAAACCTAATCTAACAAACATAAAGAAACCCAAAAAAAAAACACTCAAACAATACTATATAAAAACTATATAAAATATATAAGAAGATACCATACGTATGTATTTAAATATAAACATATCTTCCTTTAAACCATATATTATATATACAAAATATACATGTAACATATATACCAAAACTGTATATCTACAAACTATATACTATATAAAAAAACTTATATATAATCATACGATTTAAATATACATATAACTAATTATAATGTGTTTAGAATCTATTATAACCACCCATCATATAATATATAGAACGCATACATAATACATCTATAAATCACAACTTTATATTATGCGCATATCTATAGCGTATAAAAACATATATTATACATCATAAAACCATATATTATAAAAACATATATTACACTATTATAACCAAGGCCACATTACACATCTATATCATAAAGCAAATATACCAAACATAAACAATCAATAGGGATGAAAATTAAATATGCATGAATAAGGGGGCGGGGGGGTTCATTACTGGATTTAAGACTAAATTGAACAAAAACCTAAATTTAGAGGGTTCAACAGTGGGATTAAACCATTCAAAATCGGATTAAATAAAAATAGGACGAGATTGTAAAACTTTGGAAACATGCAAGGACTAGGGGTGTATTTTAAAAACACGGAAGGGCTGTGGTGGTGATTATTTTTGGGCGGAAGGGTTTATGTTGTGATTAAACCATTTTTATAAGGGAGTATAAAAGTTTTTTTTTTTTGAAAAAAAGCAAAACATTTCCCCTTTTATCCCCAAAAAAGAGAGAGCCGAAATGTTCCCATTCATCTCGTGTTCTTCGAGAACCTAGATTCTGACGGCACTTTCGCCCGGCGGTCGATAAATCTAAAAGACTCTAAATTGAGTTTTTTTCGATTTAAATTCAAATCTACCATGTTTTTTAAAAACCAAACTTTTTTTCCTTATTTTTTAAAAAGTCGAGACTTCAGCCTGAGCCTCACAACCCCTTTAACGCTGACTTTTTCATCGATTCACCATACATGGCTCCAAAGAGACCAAAAAGATTATCACCGGTGAAGAGACACGACGACACAAAAGAAAATGAAGCGTCGCCAAGGTAAAAAAAATTGAAACTCTGACTCTATTTATGCTTATGCTTCGAATTGAAATAGAAATGAAGAGGGAAGAGGTATTTCTGAAAATTTGAGGTTGTTTTTTCCTTTCTTTTTTTTCTATTGATTTTCGTCCGAAAACTGATTACAATGGATTGCTTCTTTATATTCGATCATGTTTACAAGCATTAGAAAACATTAAATGGATAAACTGTTGATGATGCCTAAATCTTTCCACCCTTTCTCCACTACAAATAGTGACATATGAGGTCCTTCTAGAGTACAAAATTTAAATGGTTCACGGTGGTTTATCACGTTCATTGATGATTATTCTTGGGTTACTTGGACTTTTTTATGAGGGAAAAATCAGAAGCTGAGGGAATATTTAAGAAGTTTCATACTATCATAGAAACACGATTTCAGAGTCAAAAATAAGATTCTTCATACTAATAATGAGAGTGAGTATTTTAATAAGGTATTAAGTTATTTTTTACAACAAAAATGGATAGTTCATTTTAGTTCTTGCGTGAATACACCTCAACAGAATGAGATTGTCGAAAGAAAGAATAAACATCTTTTAGAAGTGGGTAGATATTTTTTGCTTTCATCGAATGTTCCTAAATTTTTTTTTTGGGGAAGGTATCCTTATTACTACCTACTTAGAATGTCTAGTAAACCCCCTTTTTTGTAGAACCGAAATTCATGGGAGACTACTAGTGAATTTCAACCACTTGACAGCCTAGAGCAGCCTCAACCTGTTTTTTTCTTGATAACTTCCAGAATTCTCAACTTGGCACATCTTCTTTACCTTCAAACACTTCGCCTACTTCTTCTATGCCTATTTTTGAGCCTACACTATAACCCAATCCTAGTTCACTGAGAACTTCATAGAGATCTCAATCACCTCAAATTCAAAATAAACAACTGAGTGTTTATAAAAGAAGACAAAAATCTACCACAGAAGTTGTTATACAACCTAGCATCTGCCGAGAACTGGACTTGAGTTTTGTTGCCCCATATTTAAAAGGTACGAAATCCTCTTAAACCATTGTTCTTATATCTTTAATTGAAACTATTGATATGCCTATAGCCTAGAGAAAAGGTGTGAGAAAGTGAACAACTCATCCAATACAACAAGTTGCTGCTTATCGGGAGTTGAATCAACCATTCAGAACTTTTATTGTTAGCTTGTATGAAATTTACATTCCGAAATTTGTTGAAGAGGGCCTAACAGATCCCAATTGGAGGAAGGCAGTAGAAAAGGAGATTAATGCATTGGAAAGCAACATAAGTTGAACTATGACCCATCTTTCTCAAGGTAAAAAATCAGTGAGCTGCAAATGGGTGTTCACGGTCAAGTACAAGTCCGATGACAGTATAGAGAGGTTTAAAGCAAGGCTGGTAGCCAAAGGATTTACACAATCCTATGGAATCGACTACCACAAGACTGTTGCTCTGGTGGCTAATTTAAACACTATAAGAGTATTATTATCCTTAATAGTTAATGAAGATTGGGCACTCCATCAACTAGACATTAATAATGCCTTTCTAAATGGAAATCTAGAAGATGAAGTGTATATAGAGATTCCTCCATGAATGAAGCAAAGTTCGAATGAAAAAATGGTATGCAAGTTGGAAAAATCCTTGTATGATCTAAAGCAGTCTCCTAGGTTCTTGTTCGACAGATTTGCCAAGGTTATCATGAAGAATGGTTACAAACAAAACCAAAACGAACCACACATTGTTTGTAAAGGTGACTTAAAGCGATGTCTCAATTCCGGTTGTGATAATTGAAAAACTTCTAATTTCTTCAGATATTTTTCTCAATTTTCTACAAACTTGGATTGGCAATCAATTTTGTCTTTAAAAATCTTTGCACTTTCAAATTCAAAAATGGCCTATTGGTTTGATTGTTTTTCTGATTTAAAGTTGGGAGGAAGGATCGGCTTGTAGCATATTCGACTTCATATGAACAGACTTATCGACAGGTTCACCAAGAGAAATTGAGATCAAGTTCGATTCTCATTGAGACAACATAACCCAAGTCGGACTTTTCTAAAAGTTAAATTGTATTGGTTCTAGCGACGATAGGCGTGGTTAGTCCAAATAAGTACTGCATTCAATGAGTGGCTTTGGATTATTGGTTTACCGAAGGGAAAAGTAAGTTACAAGGGTTGGGCCTTGTAGAATGTAACCGACATGTATCCGGAGTAAAATCTTCTTCGATGATCATTTGGAATTGAGGCAAAGCAAAGCTTGAGGCTGCTATATTTTATTGATTTTCTCAAAATTCACTTTCATTTTTTTCTTAAATTTGTTTTCAATTTCACTTTATTTAATTCTCTTAATCAAAACCCTCTATTTCTATTTATTTTTCAGCGAAGCCAGAATCAAAACATCTCTACATTAGAAGCTTCCTAGTCCCTGTGGCTCAACCCTTCTTCTCTTTTCAACGCTGTAAAACCTATGTTTGATTTTGATATAACAAAGTGCTTTAAGGACAAAATTTAAAAACTTGAAATAAATTTTTAAGCCCCTCAAAAGGTTTCAAATCAACAAGGCTTTACTCTAGTTTGAAAAACTCAAACTCCAAAATTTTTTCTAAGTGTACCATTGGAGAAATCTGTTTTGATACGCCCCTTATAGTATCGAAACAGATTGCATCTGTATCGATACGCTCTCTCTATAAAATCAGAAGGAGTTTGAATGGTGTACCGATACGGTCTCATCCGTATCGATACGGTTTAAAAGGATTTTTAAAATCGGAGCCTTAAAGGTTTTTAACCGTTGGACATCAGTTCGTAGGTAACAAATTTTTAAAGAGTTGGTTAACCCGTACCGATACGCTCTTACCCATATCGATACGAATTCTCAAGTGAGCTTTGTAGGAAAAATTGCATCGATACGGTCTTGCCCGTATTGAAACAGATCCCTAACCCATACTGATATGCCTACACGCGTATCAATACACCCCTCTTGTAATTGTGCAATGACTCTTTCTTTTTTGAGAAAGGTATCGATACGGCTCCCCGCGTACCGATACGATAGGCTGTAGAAGTGCATTATGGTGGAAATAGAGGGTTCCAACGGCTATAATCAATTCTCTAACCACCCAAACGACTAGAATTAATGGAGATGGTATAAAATCAAGCCTATTGAAGACCAGCAACAACTATTGCATCCAAGAGAAACATCTATACAAAAATCCAAGCTCTAGTGCTCAAAAGTCTCATTCTTGTAAAATCCCAAATTGTGTTGTGTGAAAATCTTATCTTGTATTCCAATTTGGGTTGAGTGCTTGTATCAAAAGGGGCAAATTTTTATTGTGAGATTTTTCTATTGCCTTCAAATTCTTCTTTGTATCCTTGTGAGGGTTTGGTCAATTTTGGGTAGAAAATTGATCGTTATTATAAATGTTACCTCCTAAGCCTAGAAAAGGGGAAGTGCAATTAGTGGAATTGTTGAGAAAACCTTAGTGGGAACTAAGGTTGTGGATGGAGAGTTCATTTGGAACTTGAACCACTCTAAGTTGCCTTGTTCTTCAATTTTAGTTATTCCATTTTCACTCCAAAATTTTAAAAACCCAATTCACCCCTCTTGGCTTTGATCAATCCATTGATCCACTCAACAATTGGTATTAGAGCTTACCTCTTTGAAGGATTAACAACCGTAAGAGGAGATTCTAGGAAGAGTGTGATTATCTACAAAGCAAGCCAGAGCATCTACCTCCGGCTCTAGAATGTATGAGTCTCAATCGGTCACCAAACTTGTAACACCCGAGTTTAGGGGGTCGGGTGTTAGGTGAGTAAATTTGAGTTCGGGTCTTTTGGGCTTGGTTTAAATAAAACGGGCTTGGTCTTGAATCATAAGGGCGATGTGTTTTTCATTAAGGGTAAAATAGGGTTTTCTCTAATAAGTAAAATAAAACTAATAAAAGAAATGTTTTGAAACTATCATTTTCCTCCTTCAAAAACAAAACCACAACACTAAACCCCTCCCCCAACCCAAACGACGTTCCATCATACTCATGAACAATTTCAAGAGATTTTGTCAAGGTAATAACGTTTTTAACTTCTCCTTTTCATTCTCAACATTTTCATGGACCTGGATTTCCATAAAATCCATTTTTTGAGTTGTTTCAAGTGTTCAAAGTTTTAAATTAAAGATGGAAACTTTGTTGGTTTTTCATTGAGTTCTTAATTTGTAAAGTTCATGTATGTTATAAACTTACTTTTAAGCTTAACATATGTTAAAATGGTGAAGTTTTAATGAAATCCCAAAACGGGTATTGGTGGGTGAGTTTAGAAATGAAAATCTTGAGTTTTGAGGTAGTTATGTGAGGGAAAGTTGGGCTGATGGTGTGGTTACACTTGGGGGGCTGTTTTGAACATGTTTAGTGATGATTTGGATGATGAAATTGATGGGTAACTACTGGGTTGTGTCCAGGTCCGATAATGAAGAGTTTGTGTTAGTTCTTGGCTTGGAAATGTAGCGAAAATTTCTTGGGTTGTAATCTGATTTGTGGCAGTGATTTTGTGGATGTTTTGATGTGTAATGCATTGTTTTTGGTTGATTAGAAGCAAGGGAAAACGTTGGAGAAGCTTCGGGCTCAATTCTGGGGAACTTGGAGGCTTGATCAACATTTTCGACTTGTGTTGGGTTTCATCGGTGAGTGGAAACTGTTTTGGGATTTTAACTCTGTTCAATGAAGGTTTGGGGTTTGGGTGGAGTCTTAGAGACTAACCTAGACCAAAGAGTAAGTTCATCTAAGCTTGTTTGTTTAGTTGATTTTTGGCTTTCGTGAACATGTGTGTTGTGGTGATGCTTTTGGATTATTTTTACTCTCCGTTTAATGTTGATGTGTAGTCGTTGTTGGTGTCGAGTCTCAAGTGATGGTTTTCGTTACTACGGTGATGTGTAGTCCCACCGGTATGACTAGTAGAAGAGTACGAAGATGTGTAGTCCCATCAGAAAACTACTAGTTGAACGAGAATGTGTAGTCTCACCGGGTTTTGGTTATGCATGTGCATACTATGTATTGTGATGATTGTGTTTCATTACGTCTTTCCTTAAATGGTTTTACTTTAAATCTAAGATTCATGTTTTAAAAATTGCATTGTTGTTATGTTTTAGAGCTCCGCTCACTACGCTTTAAGCTCACGCTCTTTTTTTCCAACAATGCATATCGTTAGAGGATCCAGGAGGCAAGTGGGCAAGGAAAGGATTCGTGGAGTTCTTGCTAAGCTCAAAGTATGGTTTATACTTTGTAATAAATCTTAGACAATGGGAATATTAGGTTTTTGTATGAATTTGCTGCTCAAACTCTTAAGTCTGTTGTTGTTAAAGTTGTTAACGCGTTTAAATGTTGAAGCATTCCTTGTTATGGCCTTGACACTTTTGATGGATGTTAATCATGCTTTATTGCCTTATATATATATATATATCTTGTTTGATGACTTGATCTTTGACTTGTGTTGGAATGACCTAAATGAATGTCTCTTGCCTGCCTTGAATCATATGTATGATTATATGTTGCTTAAATACTTGTTAAATGTCTTCGTGTTGAGTCCCTTGTGTTTTTGACAGCTAAAAATATGTTTGTAGTGCAGGGCGTATCGATACGCCTAAGAGCGATATCGATACGGTCCCTTGTGTTGGACCTTGTTTTGGGCAAGGCGTACTGGTACGTGGGGGCGTATCGATACACAAAATGCTCTCTAGAAATCTGAGAAATTGACGAGATTTTGGCGGATCAGTACGTGTCTTGAGGGTATCAGTACGGTCTTTTACTTGAGCATGGGAAAGTTGACCGTTGATGGCGTATCGATACGCACCTTGTGGGTATCGACATGGTTTCCATAGGTTTGACTTGGGGTGTTGACCAAGTACATACGTATCGATATGGTCCCTTAGCGTACCGATACGACCTGTTGTATAATTGGAAATGGTTATCTTATTTGTTTGTTTGCTTGTTTGGTATCTGGGTGCGTGTTACGCTGTTTGTCGTATCAGATAGTGTATAATAAATGCATCTAGAAAAGATAATTAAAAGGGGAAAAATAGGGTTGCTAATCATAGTGAGGCCTTAGCGGGTTTCGCTTCGGTTTTCCCCATGTAACCCGTTCGGTCCAGTCTGTTGACTAGGCCGGGACAAGGGGTTACATTTTGTGGTATTGGAGCCTCGGTTACGAGGTCTCACGGGAAGGTAAGTTAGGTAAGTTGGCTTGTTTGGTTGTTGGCTATTGAACGGTGTATGAAAGCATGCTTTAATGAACTTGTTGTTTGTTGAGGTTTAGTCGAATGTTCCCATTGCTAGGTGTTGTTATCGAAAAATGGTTTTGGTTTAAAGAGCTTGAGAACTTGGGTCCTTGCCCTTTGCTAACCTAATATTTTCTTGTGTGTGATGTGTTTGTTGTTTTAGATTTTATCTTCGGTATGGTGAGACCGAGAGGACGACCTAGAGCGGGTGACTAGGCACCCGAGGATGTGCCTCCTGTTCCTCCTACTCCCGATGGTAATGGGGCGGGTGGTGAAGGTAATGTGCCTCAGGCCGGTGCGCAAGTTAGAGGTGATGGTAATGGACCTCAGGCCAGTGCAAATGTTGGGGGTATTGGAGCTCAGTCGGGTCAGGGTCAGGCAGGTGCGGACATGACTCATTTGTTTCAGACTATAGTCGGAGCTTTTCAGACAGCTTTGGCCAGTATGCAAGCTGCAGCACCACCTCAAGGTGCGGGGACTGGTTTACCCCTTGAGAGTCTTCATAGCTTGGGTGGAGTTGAGTTCCGTGGTTTGACTCTCGAGGGTTCAGAAGCTTGGCTCGAGAGTACTACACGCATCTTGGGTCAGATGGAGTGCTCAGACACTCGTAAGTTGGGTTGCCTTGTCTCCTTGCTTCAAGGAGATGCATATGTTTGGTGGACCACTGTTACTTCTGGTATAGCCGAAGTGGATGTCACTTGGGAATTCTTCCCAAATGCCTTTAAGAAGAAGTATCTCGGAGTCCGATATCATGATGAGAAGAGAGAGTTTATGGCCTTGGTTCAGGGTAACAAGATGGTGTCCGAGTATGAGGTTCAGTGAGGTTGAACCAGTATGCTCCTGAGTTGGTTTCCAGTGAGAGGGAACGGTGTGAGCGTTTCCGGTATGGGTTGACTAGAGATGTGAAGACTTATATGCTTGCCTCTGACTACACCGAGTTTGATGTTTTTGTCTCTAGGGCCAAGGATATTGAGCATAACTTAGTCTAAAGTGCTCGTGCTAATAGGTCTGATTCCTGGAAGAGACATGCAGATTGGGATAGAGACCATGCCAAGAGGCATAAGGATAGGAGGTACCAGCCCGATTCGAGATATAGGAGCAATAACTATGGACGGGGACATCAAAGCCAAAGAGCCATTGTTCACACTCCTGAGTGCACTAGATGCGGGAGACGCCACCAAGGCGAGTGTATGGGTACCTTTAGGGTATGTTGGAACTGTACTTATCGAGATCATCTTAGACTTAATTGTCAACACCCAACTAGGGGCGGACCAGCTCCAACTAGGGGTTTTGAGCATCAGAGAGGCCGTGGGCGCGGTCGTGGTAACTTTCAGCTGAGGAATGATGATTAGAGGAACTTAACTCATGTGGTAGCAGTTCAGCCCGAGGGTGGAGGACCGGCTAGGGTGTATGCACAGAGAGAGGCTGGGAATGACACGAATGTCATTGCAGGTAATTTCTCGTTACAGTTCTTGACTTTTCTTTCTTTGATAGATTCGAGTTCGACACATTCATATATTTTGGGTGAACACGCAAGGTCCCTAGGTCTACCGTATGAGTGGTTAGAAGAAGGTGTAAATGTTACTAGTTCTTTCGGTGATACCGTGGTAGTTAGAAAGATGTATAGGCGGTGTCACTTGATGATTCAGGGCCATGTGTTTCCGGTTCGCATGATAGAGTTACCGTTCTATGGTTTTGATGTGATTTTGGGCATGGATTGACTCGTAGAGCATAGAACTAGGATAGACTTTGAGACCAAGAGAGTCTCCTTGAGGGTTACGGATGACTTTGAAGTTGTAGTGGTGGGCGAGAACATTAAGTTCTTATCCAATGTTGTTTTTGCTTTGGAAGCTCAGGGATTGTTGGATTCGGGTTGTCAGACGTACTTGGCTTATGTGATGAATCCGAATATGAGTGAGGTTAGACCGCAAGACATCAGAACAGTTTGTGACTTTCCGAGTGTTTTTCTGGAAGAGTTGTCGGGTTTGCCTCTAGACCGAGAAGTTGAGTTTGTTATTGAGACGTATTCCGATTCTACACCCGTGTCTATTGCTCCGTATAGAATGACACCGAAAGAGTTGAAAGATTTGAAGACACAACTTCAGGAGTTGTCAGATAGAGGTTTCATTAGGTCTAGTATTTCTCCGTGGGGTGCTCCGGTCTTGTTTGTGAAGAAAAAGAATGGTAGTATGAGGATATGTATAGACTATAAGTAGTTGAACAAAGTAACAGTGAAGAACAAGTATCCTTTGCCTCGGATAGATGATTTGCTTGATTAGTTGAAAGGTGCTTCAGTGTTTTCGAAGATTGATTTGAGATCCGGTTACTATCAGTTGAAAGTGAAAGATGTGGACATACCGAAGACAACTTTCCGTACACGTTATGGGCACTATGAGTTCTTGGTAATGCCTTTCGGTTTGACTAATGCTTCAGTTGCATTTATGGATATGATGAACCGAGTGTTCCACGAGTTTTTGGATAGGTTTTTGGTAGTATTCATAGACGATATCTTAGTGTACTCTAGGACCGAGGAAGAGCACGATGAGCATTTGCGGTTAGTGATTCAGACTTTGCTTGAGAACCAGTTGTATGCCAAGTTGAGTAAATGCGAGTTTTGGATTAAGGAGGTAGTCTTCCTAGGTCATGTGATCTCGGCCAATGGGATTAGTGTGGATCCCAAGAAGATAGAAGCCATAGTGAATTGGAAGCAACCGAAGTTAGTGACAGAAATCCGTAGTTTCCTAGGCTTGGCGGGGTATTATCAGAGATTTGTCGAAGGTTTTTCGAAGATTGCGGCACCTTTGACTAAATTACTTTAGAATAATGTTATGTATGAGTGGTCAGATGCAAGACAACAAGCGTTTGAGAAGTTGAAGAAAGCTTTTACCGAAGCTCCTATTTTGATTCAGCTTGAACCGGGAAAAGAGTTTGTGATTTACAGTGATGCATCATATGTAGGTTTAGGTTGTGTGCTTATGCATGAAGGTGAGGTTGTAGCTTACGCTTCGAGACAGTTGAAGGTTCACGAGAAGAACTACCCTACTCATGATATTGAGTTAGTCGCAGTAGTGTTTGCCTTGAAGATTTGGAGACATCACCTTTATGATGACAAGTGCACCGTTTATACCGACCACAAAAGTTTGAAGTACTTGATGTCTCAGAGAGAGTTGAATCTTAGACAACGTAGGTGGATAGAACTTCTTAAGGACTATGACCTTACGATAGAATACCATTTGGATAAAGCAAACGTAGTGGCCGATGCTTTGAGTAGAAAAGTTGCAGTTGAGTTGCAGGCCATGTTTGCGAGGTTGAGTGTGTCCGATGATGGCGGTTTGATAGCCGAGTTGCAAGTTAAACCTTCATTGGCTCAGTTGATTCGATAGAAGCAGTTGCAAGTTGTGTCTTTGGCCTCTCACGTGCAAGATATAGCCGATGGTAGACTCACAAATTTCTGTTTTGGTGAGAATGAGATCCTATGTTTCAAGGATATGATAGTTGTTCTGGAAGATTCCGAGTTGAGGCGTATTATCTTGAATGAAGCACATAACAGTCCTTTTGCTCTGCATCCGGGTAGTACGAAGATGTACCGTGGTTTAAAAGACGAGTACTACTGGATTGGGTTAAAGAAGGATGTGGCCGAGTTTGTGAGTAAGTGTATGGTTTATCAGCGAGTTAAGGACGAACATCAGTTTTCCTTCGGGTTCGCTACATCCGTTGAAGATTCCGGAGTTGAAGTGGGAACGTATCACCATGGACTTTGCGTCGGGTTTACCGTTGACTCCTTTAAAGAAGAATTCCGTGTAGGTGATAGTCGATAGATTCACTAAGTGTATGGTTTGTTAGCGAGTTAAGGCCGAACATCAGTTTTCCTTCGAGTTTGCCACAGCCGTTGAAGATTCCGGAGTGGAAGTGGGAACATATCACCATGGACTTTGTGTCGGGTTTACCTTTAACTCATTCGAAGAAGAATTCCGTGTGGGTGATAGTCGATAGATTCACCAAGTGTGCCCATTTTATACATGTTCATACTACCTACACTTTAGATTAGTTGGACGATCTGTACATTAGGGAGATAGTGAGATTGCATGGGGTACCGAAGTCGATTGTATCAAATCGATATCCGAGGTTTACAACTAGATTTTGGGAGTGTTTGCATCATGCCTTGGGTACTTGGTTGAATTTCAGTACTTCATATCATCCGCAGTCAGATGGTCAGTCAGAGAGAGTGATTCAGGTGTTGGAGGACATGTTGAAGTGTTGTATTATCGACTTTTAGGGTTCTCGGGAGAAGCACCTACCGTTAGTAGAGTTTGCATACAACAACAGTTAACATGATAGTATTCAGATGTCGCCGTATTAAACTCTATATGGTAGGAGGTGTAGGACATCTATTTGTTGGGCCGAGGCCTGGCAGAAGTTTGTACCTATGTCCGATTTGCTTAAGGGCACTACCGAGAAGGTAAAGTTGATATGTGATCGCTTGAGGGCAGCTTCAGACCGACAGAAATTGTATGCCGATTTGAAGAGAAAAAAGATAGAGTATGTCGTTGGCGAGAAAGTGTTTTTGAAAGTCTCACCTTGGAAGAAGGTGATGAGGTTTGGTAGGAAAGATAAGTTGAGTCCGAGATTCTTTGGACCATACGAGGTAGTTGAGAGGATCAGTCCCGTTGCGTATAGATTGAGACTCATGATCGAGTTAAAGAAGATTCACGATGTGCTCCACGTTTCTATGCTTTGGAAGTATAAATCAGATCCGTCTCATGTAATGCCAGTGGAGGCGATTGAGTTGAACCCCGACTTGTCATATGATATAGAGCCGGTTGAGATTCTTGCTACGGAAAAGAAAATGTTGCGTGCGTGATCTATCGAGTTAGTCAAGGTTTTGTGGAGACACCGAGGTGTGGAAGAGGCTACTTGGGAGAGAAAGGAGGACATGGAAAGTAAGTTTTTGTATCTTTTTCCGTCAGGTAATTTCAGGGACGAAATTTCTTTAAGTGGGAGAGAGTTGTAACACTTGGGTTTAGGGGGTCGGGTGTTAGGTGAGTATATTTGGGTTCGAGTCTTTTGGGCTTGGTTTAAATAAAATGGGCTTGGCCTTGAATCATAAGGGGCATGTGTTTTTCATTAAGGGTAAAATAGGGTTTTTCTCTAATAAGTAAAATAAAACTAATAAAAGAAATGTTTTGAAACTATCATCTTCCTCCTTCAAAAACAAAACCACGACACTAAACCCCTTCCTCCAACCCAAACAATGTTCCATCATCTTCCTCAATGATTTCAAGAGATTTTATCAAGGTAATAACGTTTTTGACTTCTCCTCTTCATCCTCAACATTTTCATGGTCTTGGATTTCCATAAAATCCATTTTTTGAGTTGTTTCAACTGTTCAAAGTTTTAAATTAAAGATGAAAACTTTGTTGGTTTTTCGTTGAGTTCTTAATTTGTAAGTTTCATGTATGTTATAAACTTACTTTTAAACTTAACATATGTTAAAATTGTGAAGTTTTAATAAAATCCCGAAATGGGTATTGGTGGGTGAGTTTAGAAGTGAAAATCTTGAGTTTTGAGGTAGTTATGTGAGGGAAAGTTGGGCTGATGGTATGGTTATACTTGGGGGTTGTTTTGAACATGTTTAGTGATGATTTGGATGATGAAATTGATGGGTAACTGCTGGGTTGTGTCCAGGTCCAAAAATGAAGAGTTTGGGTTAGTTCTTGGCTTGGAAATGTAGCGAAATTGTCTTGGGTTGTAATCTGATTTGTGGCAGTGATTTTGTGGATGTTTTGATGTGTAATGCACTGTTTTTGGTTGATTAGAAGCAAGGGAAAGCGTTGGATAAGCTTCGGGCTCAATTCTAGGGAACTTGGATGCTTGTTCGACATTTTTTACTTGTGTTGGGTTTCATCGGTGAGTGGAAACTATTTTGGGATTTTAACTATGTTTAATGAAGGTTTGGGGTTTGGGTGGAGTCTTAGAGACTAACCTAGACCCAAGAGTAAGTTCATATAATCTCGTTTGTTTAGTTGATTTTTGGCTTTCGTGAACATGCGTGTTGTGGTGATGTTTTGGATTGTTTTTACTCTCCTTTTAATGTTGATGTGTAGTCGTTGTTGGTGTCGAGCCTCAAGTGATAGTTGTCGTTACTACGGTGATGTGTAGTCCCACCGGTAGTGACTAGTAGAAGAGTATGGTGATGTGTAGTCCCACCGATATTGACTAGTAGAAGGGTACAGTGATGTGTAGTCCCACCGGTAGTGACTAGTAGAAGAGTACGGTGATGTGTAGTCCCATCAGAAAACTACTAGTTGAATGGTGATGTGTAGTCTGATCGGGTTTTGGTTATGCATGTGCATACCATGTATTGTGATGATTGTGTTTCATTATGTCTTTCCTTAAATGGTTTTGCTTTAAATCTAAGATTCATGTTTTAAAAACTGCATTGTTGTTGTGTTTTAGAGCTCCGCTCACTAAGCTTTAAGCTTACGCTCTCTTTTTCCAACAATGTAGATCGTTAGAGGATCCGTGAGGCAAGTGGGCAATGAAAGGATTCGTGGAGTTCTTGCTAAGCTCAAAGTATGGTTTATGTTTTGTAATAATGCTTAGAGAATGGGAATATTAGGCTTTTGTATGGAGTTGGTGCTCAAACTCTTAATTCTGTTGTTGTTAAATTTGTTAACACGTTTAAATGTTGAAGCATGCCTTGTTATGGCCTTGACACCTTTGATGGATGTTAATCATGCTTTATTGCCTTATATATATATATATATCTTGTTTGATGACTTGAGCTTTGACTTGTGTTGGAATGACCTAAATGAATGTCTCTTGCCTGCCTTGAATCATATGTATGATTATATGTTGCTTAAATACTTGTTAAATGTCTTCGTGTTGAGTCCCTTGTGTTTTTGACATCTAAAAATATGTTTGCAGTGACGGGCGTGTTGATACGCCTATGGGTGGTATCGATATGGTCCCTTGTGTTGGAACTTGTTTTGGGCAAGGCGTACCGGTACGCGGGGGCGTATCGATACGCAAAATGCTCTCTAGAAATATGAGAAATTGACAAGATTTTAGCGTATCGATACGGGTCCTGGGGGTATCGGTACGGTCTTTTAGTTGACCATGGGAAAGTTGACCGTTGATGACGTATCGATACGCACCTTGTGGTTATCGATACAGTTTCCCCAGGTTTGACTTGGGATGTTGATCAAGTACATGTGTTTCGATACGGTCCCTTAGCGTACTGATAAGGCATGTTGTAAAATTGGAAAATGATTATCTTATTTGTATGTTTGCTTGTTTGGTATCTGGGTGTGTGTTCCGTTGTTTGTCCTATCACATATGGTATAATAAATGCATCTAGAAAAGATAATTAAAGGAAAAAAAAGGGTTGCTAATAGGAGTGAGGCCTTAGCGGGTTTCGCTTTAGTTTTCCTGTGTAACCCGTTTGGTCTGGTCTGTTGACTAGGATAGGACGAGGGGGTTACAAGACCGCCTTTCTTCAACAGTGACAACTATCCTTTTTGGAAGAACCGAATTCGTCTCTTCATAAAGTCTAGTGATTATCTTGTTTGGGATGCTATAGAGGATGGTCCCATCATTCTGATGAAAAGATACGATGAAGGAAGACTTGTGCCGAAAAAAAATAGAAATGAATGAAGATGATCGAAAGAAGATTCAAATCAACGACAAGGCTCTTCACATGCTATTTTGTGCCTTTGGACCGGATGTCTACTCCAAAGTCTCTTCCTTTGAAAGTGCTAAACAAGTGTGGGATACACTTGAGACAACCTATAAAGGGACAAGCGATGTGAAGGAAACAAAGATTGTAATTCTCAATCTTAGTTATGAGAATTTCAAGATGGAGCCTGATGAAACCGTATCAAAGATGTTTGATCATTTTTCAACCATCGTCCATGGGCTAAAGGGTTTTGGAGAGATCATCTCGGCGGACAAGCTAGTCCGAAAGCTACTCCACTCTCTTCCCTAGCCATGAGATGGGAAAAGAACCGCTATCATCGAGGCAAAGAACTTGAAGACATTAAAGCTTGATGAGCTAGTTGGATCTTTCCTAACTCATGAAATAATGAAGCAAGGAAGGGAAGATGAAAAGAGGAAAGAAGAAAGAAGAATAGAGAAGCTTGAGGTAGACAGAAAGAAGAAGCTAATAGTTGCTTTCAAAGCTTCTCTACATGAGGAGAGAACTTCTAGTGAGGAGGAAGATCTTGAAGAATTGGCTATGATAGCCAAAAGATTCTCACGGTTTATGAGGTCCAATCCGGGTAGAAAATTTCAAAGAAAGATGGACTTCAAGACCAAGAACAAAGAAGAAGAAAAGGATCCGATCATATGCTATGAGTGTAAGAAACCGGGTCATATTCGTTTCGAGTGTCCTCAACTCAAGAAGAAGGGCTTTGAGAAGAAAAAGAAGCTCAAAGCAAAGCTTGTTACTTGGAGTGATGAGGAATCATTCGAGGATGAGGAACAAGAAGTGGCCAACCTTTGCCTCATGACTCTTGAGGAGGATTCTTCTATGGTAACCTCTAACTCATCTACTTTTGACTTTACATATGATGAATTGCATGAAGCATATGATGAGTTACAAGAGGTGTATGATGAATTAGTTGAGAAGTATAAGGAGTCCGTTTTGAAAAATAAAAAAGTCATTTCGCATTTGCATGCTAAAAATGATTTAATTTCTCAAACTAACTTGGATTTTGAGAAAAAGATTTTAGGTTTACAAGATGAACTTGAATTCTTTCAAAATGAAAATGTAGATTTAAATAATCTTATTTCTCAATGTAACATTAAACACCAAAAGGTGTTAGATGAGCTCGAAAAGTCTTTCAAAAGTGTTGGTACCTTGAAAAATGAAATAGGTGAATCATCTAGAACAAACCAACATAAGAGAAAGAACTTAAACTACAAACAAAGTGGCTCCTTTAGGCATAATAAAACTAAAAGAATTAGAAGTGTATGGGTTCCTAAGGGACTTGTCAAATCTAATAATGTTGTTGCCATGTCACCTTGGATTCCTAAGGGAACCAAGCTTTTGGGAGCTAACACTCTTGGACCCAAAATAATTTGGGTACCAAAAATCAAAGCTTAATCTCTTTGTTTCTAGGGGGAGCATTGCTACAAGGCCAAAGTACAAAGCCAAAACACATGGTACCTTGATAGTGGATGCTCGAGGCACATGACCGGAGACAAGAGTCGATTCATAGATTTAAAGCCAAAAAGTGGAGGAGTAGTGACATTTGGTGATAACTCCAAAGGCCACATTGAAGGTATTGACTCCATAGGTAATCACTCTACTATAATCATTGAAAATGTGTTGTATGTAAATGGTCTAAAAGCATAATTTATTGAGCATTAGTCAATTGTGCGATAAAGGGTTTAATGTCTTATTTGATAAAAATGGTAGTAAAATTGTTGACATTAAATCTAATAAAACAATGCTCATTGGTCATCGCATAGGAAACATATATATGGTGCATCTAGATGACATTCATCCATCCCATTCATGTTTTGTTGCTCAAAATGAAAATGATGCATGGTTATGACATAAAAAACTAGGACATGCTAGCATTAGTGTTTTAGAAAATAGTTTCCCTAAATCTAGTTACACGTTTACCCAAGATTAAGTTCTCAAATGATAAAATATGTGATGCATACTCTAAGGGTAAACAACATAAATCATCCTTTAAATCCATTAATGATGTCTCTACTAGTAGATGTTTACAATTAATTCATATGGATCTATATGGGCCAATTAGGACTACTGGCTTGGGTGGAAAATCGTATGCCTTTGTGCTTGTTGATGATTACTCTAGATATACTTTGGTTCTCTTTTTAAGCACCAAGGATAAGGCTTTAGAAAACTTCATCACATTTTCAAAAATAACTCAAAATGATCTTGAGCTTAAGATTTCTCACATTAGAAGTGATCATGGAACCGAGTTTCAAAATCTAGGTTTTGAAGAGTTTTTAAATGAAAATTGTATTAGCCACAATTTTTCGGCACCTCGAACTCCTTAACAAAATAGAATAGTTGAGAGGAAAAATAGGACTTTACAAGAAATGGCTAGGAACTATGCTTTGGGAAAACAATTTACCTAAATATTTTTGGGCGGAAGCCACTAACACCGCTTGCTATATTATAAACCGAGTAATGATTAAGCCTATTTCAAAGAAAACTCCTTATGAGATTTTAAAATCGAAAAAGCCTAACATTAGCTATTTTCATCCTTTTGGTTGCAAGTGTTTTGTTTTAAATAATGGAAAAGACAATTTAGGTAAATTTGATACAAAAAGTGATGAATCTATTTTACTAGGTTACTCTTTAAACTCTAAAGCTTATCATGTGTTTAACAAAAGAACTTTAGTTGTAGAGGAATCTATACATGTTGTTTTCGATGATAACCTCCTTCCGAGGAAGGAATCTTGTGATGATGATGATGATGTAGGAATCCTTGATGCCTTTGATGGAGGACAAACTTCAAAGGAGGATGAGATTCCAATTAAAGAAAAAGATGCACAAGATCCACCTCTTGAAGCCTTGAAGGACTTGGCTCTTGAGGAAAAGTGTAACCCCCTTAACTCGGCCTAGACGGTTGACCCGAATTAAGAAGTTTACACGGGGAAAACCAAAGTCAACCCGAAAGTCAACCTTGATTAACGACCCTTTTTTTTCTTTTTAATCTTATCTAAATGCAAATTAACCCTAGATATGTTCATAAGATCAGCATACTCAAAGGTCACAACAATCAGGAAACATTTAGGGACTCGATTGCACAAATTATGAATTTAGGGACCAAAATGCAAATTCTGAAAAATTATAAGAACTTAACCAACTTTTGAGTTACCATTATGAAATTAGTCATGTTTCATGCTTCTCTGCCAAATTTCAATTCAAACGGACATCTCAAACTCATTCAATTGCATAAACAAAATTCAGGACCAAAACGCAAAGATTTCAAAACATTTAACCATCAGTTTCAGTGCCCAACGGTCGAGTGTTCTGGAACGAGGAAGGACTGTTCCAAAACGCGGGACAGTTCCGAAACTCGTTGCGGAACAAGGCTTGGCAGTGGCAAATCCGTTCCGGAACGGCTCCACCCGTTATGGAACGCCAAGGCCATTACAAGCCCTCTGTTCCGATACGGTAGTACCTGTTCCGAAACGTGCTGCCCAGATTGCAGATTTTTTTCTGGTTTAACTCACTTTCGACCAATCAAACGCATTCCAAAGACCCTCAAATCATGCCAGCAAGTCATTATATACTTAAGGAACATGATAGCATCATCCATTCACAATCATGGCATCAAATAAGGAAAAACCCAATTCTATAGGCATGCATCCTATATTGAAAACCATCCAAACATAGAAACACCAAACCAACCTCAAAAAGGCCATTTACATGTCCCATCATTGTCAAAAGCATAAAACCAACTTAGGGAGTCCAAAACATCTCCCAAAACAACAACATAGGTTCCCCATTGCCAAATGCCAAAAGCTAAGCAAGTTATGAAAATAGTCACCATACACGAGCTTAAGCTTCCACTTAGATTCTTGACCGCCTTGCTGCCCCTTTAAGCACTTCAATGCTCTGCATTATTGGTTTAAGAAAGAGAGAGAGCGTAAGCATATAGCTTAGTGAGGAAAGCTCATTTAAAACATCACAATAATGCATTATTAAAACTCCTTTTCAAAACCTTTGGTTCAAAACAACATTTGATCATGCACATATGTATATAACCCAAGCATTTCATGCTTCAAATCATTAACATGTCATATTGGCTTTCAAGTGATAATCATAACCATTTTTCAATTCAAAACATAATCGACAATCGTATACGCGGATTACAAGCGTTGTCCCATACGCTTCATACACACTACCAATATCAAGGTGGAGCAAATGGTACAATCACAACCCCTCAACACCTGTGATGGAGACTATGGTACAATCACAACCCCTCCACATCACTCATTGGTAGTTGTATAACATCACTAATGAGATCACGGGACATACATCACAAGATCCACACATGGACTTTAAACCACCATTGTGATCTTACCATACACAAGGTCCACACATGGACTTTTAACCACCACTGTGACCTTAACACTAGATCCACCCATGGACTTTTAACCACCATGGTGTTCTTAACCATCTTGTTAGTGTACTTGGATGGAGTCTACGGTACAATCACAACCCCTCGACATCCAAGGCGACTTTATTCACGGTGCACCCAATCCTATAGCCGGCTAACTATATCCGATTCAAGTACTTTTAGACCAACCACATCACTTGCCAATATACATCATTTAACAACATTAATCCACTGTTTTAAAGCATTTAATAAGCCATTCATCATCATGCATCATTATGCATCAAAACCACATTTATCAATGTACAAAACAAGGATCCCTTACCTTGAGCATCCTTCAATACATGGCTTATAAAACCAGCAATAAACATGCTAAAATATGCTTTCAAAAACAGAAATTAAACATGCAAACAAATCACATTGCATTCAACCAACTCATGGTTCATCAACAAGAGAGTTTTTCCGAAAACTTACTCTTGAGCTTAGCTAAGTTGTTTAGACTTAAACTAAGCTCCCAAAACCTTCAAACATTGGTTTCAAAGCTGAAAACCAAACTTCACTCACCGATTCCGTTTCGCAAGCTTGTCGAAACACCAATCAAGCTTCCGGATCAACACCACAAGGATCCGAAGATGTCTCCCCTGTTTTAAACACATCAAAGAAGAGGATTAATGCATCATCATACATTAATATCTTCAACCAAGACACCTAAACTCGCTGCTCTCATCAACACTCACATTTCGGCTACCAAACACAACCGAAATCACATCCAAACATCTCTACAACACTACCCAGCCAAGATCCATCAATTCCAATCATTCTTAAACCTCAAATAACATCCAAAAAGGATCCAATCACGTCCTTATACCTCCAGCTATAACAGAACACCAAGATCACCCCAAAACCACCATTAACTCAAGTAAAACTTAAGAAAATCAACCTATTCGGGATTGCATTGATTAAACCTCAATTTCACATCAATTATACATCCAATTTACATCAAAAAGACATCTCAAAATAGTGCCCAATCATTTCATACGAATTTCATCAAAATTAAACCAAATCTTGCATTTTAAAGCCAAGATCAAGAACACAACCATAAAACCTTTAATAAAACTCAAATCAAGGATTGAGAACTTGGGAATTTCAGTAAAGAACTGAGTATTTAGAGGAGAAGGACGTTCATACCTCTAAATGTGAGTTTCTCCTTATTTGGAACCAAGATTCTTGAAAATTCAATAAGCAAATGCTAAGGTTTTGATGTAGAAATGATTAGAGATCAAATGAAGATTGAAATCTCATCTTTAGATGTCAAAATCAGAGGAAAATTTGCTGGGGAAAAGTGTTTGGGCTGAGAGAAAAGTTGAGAGAAAAGAAATGGAAAATTTTGAGAAAAGTTAGTTATGACAACAAAATATCTATTTCCCTCCTTTTACCTTTTAATAAAAATCATTAATTAAACCTTTAATATTAAGAAAAATCTGGAGAAAACTCTTCTTGGGTAAATTAGCTCCTTAAAGATTCAAAGTTTCAATCCTTTTAAAACAGTCACCAAGTTTTCAAAAATTACATTTTAGTCACTAACCCAAAATGTCACATCTCCAAACCTCATTTTGTAAAATTGATTTCACCACTCTCTTATATAAAATAAAAGAGGATTTTAAGATATTTTTCCATATTTTTAATGCAACCCGAACTAGGCTTTCCTAAAATCACCCTTTTATATTCGAACCGAAACCCGACCGACCCGGTCCAAACCCAAAACTTCTAAGCCCAAAATTGGGGTGTTACAAAAAGGAAGTGAGCTACCCAAGGGAGTACAACTATGTCAAAGGTGGTGAAATCTTGGGGTGATCCATCCAAGGGGGTAACTACTAGATCTTCTCTCAAACTCATGAATCATGTTGCTTTTATCTCATTCATTGAGCCTAAGAACATTAAAGAAGCATTAAAAGATGATTTTTGGATTATGGATATGCAAGAAGAGTTAAACCAATTTGAGAGAAGTAATGTATGGACAATAGTTGAAAGGCCTGGTAATCAATCTACTATAGGAACTAAACGGGTATTTATGAATAAACTAGATGAGAGTGGTAACATTGTAAGAAACAAAACTAGACTAGTTGCTCAAGGTTACACTCAAGAATAGAGAATAAATTTTGATGAAACCTATGCACCTGTAGCTAGAATGGAAGCTATTAGGATGTTGCTTACATATGCATGTTATCATAATTTCAAGATTATTCAAATGGCTATGAAAAGTGCATTTTTAAATGCTTTTATAAATGAAGAAGTGTATGTAGAACAACCATCGGGTTTTGAGGATTCAAAATTTCCAAATCATGTTTTTAAGCTAACCAAAGCACTTTATGGTTTAAAACAAGCTCCTAGAGGTTGGTATGAAAGGCTTTCAAACTTTTTGATTGAAAAAGGTAAGGTGGACACTACACTTTTCACAAAAAGATATAAAAAATGATATCTTAGTAGTGCAAATATATGTTGATGATATTATCTTTGGATCTACTAATGAATGTCATTGCAAAGAGTTTGCTAAGTTAATGCAAGGTGAGTTCGAGATGAGCATGATGGGGGAGCTCTCATACTTTTTGGGACTCCAAATAAAAAAAAGAAGGGATGACACCTTCATAAATCAAACAAAGTATGTGAAAGATATGCTCAAGAAGTTTGGCTTGGAGCAAGCAAAGCGTCAAGCTACACCAATGAGTTCATCTACAAAGCTTGACGAAGATGAAGGAGGTAAGTGTGTTGACTCTAAGATTTATCACTCTATGATTGGATCTTTGCTTTACCTTACCGCAAGTAGACCGAATATATTGTTTAGTGTTTGTTTGTGTGCTAGGTTTGAAGCTAGTCCTAGAGAATCTCACCTTATAGCCGTTAAAAGAATCTTTAGGTACCTTAGAGATACTCCTTGTTTAGGTCTTTGGTACCCTAGAGACTCAACCGTTAACCTTCATGCTTATTCAGATGCGGATTATGGGGGTTGTAAAATTGATAGGAAAAGTACTTCGGGAACTTGCCAATTCTTATATAGTATGCTCATATCTTGGTTCTCTAAGAAACAAAATAGTGTAGCTTTATCTACCACCGAAGCCGAGTACATATCCTTAGGGAGTTGTTGTGCTCAAGTTTTTTAGATGAAGCAACAACTCTTAGATTATGAAGTTAAAGTTAAAACCATACCCCTTAAGTGTGATAACACTAGTGCAATTTGTCTCACAAAAAATCTCATCCAACACTCTAGAACCAAACATATAGAAATAAGGCATCATTTCATTAGAGATCATGTCCTTAAGCAAGATGTTGTTATAGAGTATGTTGACACCTTGAACCAACTAGCGGACATTTTTACCAAACCTCTAGACAAAGAGCGTTTTAGGTCCCTTAGGAGAGAGCTAGGTCTAACTAGCCTATCTTGACCCTTTAGGACTCTTT
Organism: Hibiscus tridactylites; assembly: GCA_958450335.1. Taxonomy (NCBI): domain Eukaryota; kingdom Viridiplantae; phylum Streptophyta; class Magnoliopsida; order Malvales; family Malvaceae; genus Hibiscus; species Hibiscus tridactylites. The sequence goes on from OY288280.1 coordinate 41,926,802, forward strand.
TGAGGTTAAAATTGCTTGAATTTGTGAAAATGCATGTTTATGTGTTGTTGATCTTGATAGAAACGATTCTTATAGCTAGGGGAGTATACTTCTCTTAGTATATGCTTAGACTTGCTCATTCATCAATTGCATACATTTGGGAGATGTTAAAGATGAGCTTTTGGTTGTTCTAAAAGCCAAAAATGCATTTCTGGGCATAGGGTATCGATACGGCCTTATGCGTATCGATACGAGTACTTCATTAGTTGACCAGACTGCGTTTTCTCTCTTGCGGGTATCGATACGATTAAACCCATTTTGATACGAGATGTGAGCGTTTCGATACGAATACCATCAGTTTCGATATGGTCCCTTGATACGTGGTTCCAGGGATTTACCTTTATAACCTCGTATTGATACACCCTTAGGCATTTCGATATGCGATCGCGCATACATCTACTTAATGGCATTAAAAGAGTTTCACTTTTACCAAAACTAAATTTTCAAATCCCTAGCTGATTTTCCTCTATAAAAAGCCTCTCAATCCCTCGTATTTTCACCACAAAACTTAAAATCTCTTTAGGGTTTTTCAAAATTAAGCCATGTCTTAAGGCTCTCCATAAATTTGGTGCAAAATCTTCATCCATTCCTCCTTATCTCAATATCAAGGTATAATACTCTTTTTTTTTTATTTTCTTTATGATTTTTGTTTTTAAATTCTTTTTGTTTTCTTTTTCAAAAACAAATTTTATCAAATCTTTTTTGTTTTTGTTTTGTATTTCAAAAATTGTTTTAAAAACCTTGCTTATTGATTCACATGAGATTGAATGTGAATATTAATGCATACACATATTGTTTTAATCGATTTTTCTAGACAATGGCACCAGAAAAGAGAGCCTGTACTACAAGCGAAGTTGGTGAAGGATCTAATCCTGGTGATGGCACACGTCCTAACTTGACTCTTATTTATCAACGGTGCTTTAGAACCCCCCGAAGAACTCACCTACTTGTGATCTTTTCAAACCTATAAGATTCGTCCGGAGAGGGTGTTTTCTGTTCCTTTTCTTAATTCATAGCGCTTCAAGTTTATCTATTTACCATTGCTCCAAGAATGGAAGTTCATGGATTTTATACAAATTCCGAGATTTTTCTTTCGCAATTTGGTTTTGATATTTTATGCTAATGCCAAGTGTGTTGTCGATCCCTCGGGTAATATTATTACCGTTAACTCCTATCTTATGGGCAAAAAGATTACCGTAGATGTTCCATCTCTTTGTGATGTTTTTAAGTTTGAGGATGAGGGTATCGAAGATGAGAATTATCTTGGGCACGTCTTGGGGGGTTCCGTAACCGTTCTAAATGCTCAAGACCGCATCCTACACTTGATGATCACTTGGTGGTTCAGGCCTTCGGGAGGAAAATACTCAACCATCCGCCAAGTTGATGACTTTTGGATTTGGTGCTTTCGCCAAAGACAACAACCTAACCTTGCTAGCATCTTGTTTGCGGAGATTGTCTTTCTCATGCAACATCGTCACACAACTCTTGTCACTTCATTCACCTATGACACCGCTTTGAGCTATTTCTTCACTCAAAAGGAGATTGATTGCTCTCACGACTATCTGATACCCCTTACCGATCCTATTGATGAGAGATCTCTTTCTAGAGGGAAATTTCACTACTTCAATGGTAGTTGGCTTCGCATCTCCGAGCTTCCTAGTGATGCGATTCCCGAAGAGATTGTCAATTCTCAAGCTAGTCAAGCTCCTCCTCCTCCATCCATGGATGCTTTCAAGACATTCCTCAATGAACAATTCATGGGCCTACACACGGGGATTTCTTCTATGGATCAAGTCATGAATTCGGGGTTTGTTGCCATAGACACACGCTTCACAAGCCTAGAAGATCATATGACAAATGTGGAGAAGCATATCTCATCCATTGAGGCTGAGCACAATTCGATGTACATCTCTCTCATGACCTTTCATGATGAGTGGCACCAATCTAGGAGGAATGATGATGCCAACGAAGATGACGATGAAGATGATGAAGATGGCGATGGAGAAGAATAGTAGATTGTCTTTGCATTTCATTCATGTCATTTAGGATTTCTAGTTATGCACTTTGAATTATGTTCTTAGGATTAAGTTTACCTTTTAAAACCCATGCTTTGATTATTGTTTGGATTTTATTTTGATGTTTCTTTATTTATGAACTTAATGTTTATCTATTATATGTTGCTTGGTTATTGATTATGCCTTTAGCCTGTGCCTCTTATTTTTTGATCTAAAAAAAGGGGGAAGAGGGAACAAGCTCACTTAAAATTTGAACTTAAAACTTACCTAGCCTATATTAAGGGGGAGTTAATTTTCCAAAAGTTTTTCAAAAAGACTTAAAAATTTTAAGCTTTGGTTTTGTTATATAAAAAAGGGGGATATTATAAAACCTATGTTTGATTTTGATATAACAAAGTGCTTTAAGGACTAAATTGAAAAACTTGAAATAAATTTTTAAGTCCCTCAAAAGGTTTCAAATCAACAAGGCTTTACTCTAGTTTGAAAAAACTCAAACTCCAAAATATTTTCGAAGTGTTCCAAGGCAAAATTGTACAAAATCGTCAATGCGTATCGATACGCCCCTTGCCGTATCGATGCCTTTTTTACAAACTTGGTCACTAGAGAAATCTGTTTCGATACGCCCCTTACCGTATCGAAACAGGGTATCGAAACATATTGCATCTGTATCGATACACTCTCTCTATAAAAGCAGAAGGAGTTTGAATGGTGTACCGATACGGTCTCATCCGTATCGATACTGTTTAAAAGGGTTTTTAAAATCGGAGCCTTAAATGTTTTTGACCGTTGTACGTCAGTTGGTAGGTAACAAATTTTTAAAGAGTTGGTTAACCCGTACAGATACGCTCTTACCTGTAACGATATTGATTTCTCTAGTGAGCTTTGTAGGAAAAATTGCATCGATACGATCTTGCCCGTATCGAAACAGATCCCTAACTCGTACCGATACACCTACATGTGTATCGATACGCCCCTCTTGTAATTGTGCAATGACTCTTTCTCTTTTTAGACAGGTATCGATACGGCTCCCAGCGTACCGATACGGTAGACTGTAGAAGTGCATTTATGGTGGAAAGAGAGGGTTCCAATGGCTATAATCAATTCCCTAACCACCCAAACGGCTAGAATTAATGAAGAATGTATAAAATCAATCCTATTGAAGACAAAGAACAACTATTGCATCCAAGAGAAACATCTATACAAAAATCCAAGCTCTAGTGCTCAAAAGTCTCATTCTTGTAAAATCCCAAATTGTGTTGTGTGAAAATCTTATATCTTGTATTCCAATTTGGGTTGAGTGCTTGTATCAAAAGGGGCAAATTTGTATTGTGAGATATTTCTATTGCCTTCAAATTCTTCTTTGTATCCTTGTGAGGGTTTGGTCAATTTTGGGTAGAAAATTGACCGATATTGTAAAGCTTACCTCCTAAGCCTAGAAAAGAAGAAGAGCAATTAGTGGAATTGTTGAGAAATCCTTAGTGGGAGCTAAGGTAGTGGATGTAGAGTTCATTTGGAACTTGAACCACTCTAAATTGCCTTGTTCTTCAATTTTAGTTATTCCACTTTCACTCTAAAATTTTAAAAGCCCAATTCACTCCCTCTTGGCTTTGATCAATCCATTGATCCACTCAACATACGCTTAATAATTATTTGTTTTGAGAATAAGGATTATTTATTTGAAATTACAACGCTTGTCAAATTGGCACCGTTACCGGGGACTTCAGTAAAGTTACTCATTAAAGTTTGTTTAGATTTATGACCAGAAAGAATTTGGGAGAACTAGCAGATTTTGTACAAGAGATCGAAGCATTAGCCTGAAGACTACACGCACAAACACTTCGAGAAAAAAAATACAACAAAACGAACCAGATCTAGAAACACCTTTTGAGGCTAAAACACACTTTGAATACGACAACGTATAGCATATTAAAATGGCAAAAATGACCAAACTATTCAAGAACTTGTCTCGACACCCGAGGAGCAACAAGAGTTGTGCATCACATTCCCGAATGGAGAAACACCATTCGCACTTAAGACAGGTCTAATCCATATTCTACAGGAAGTATCCGAAGAGCAAATTAAACTCCACGCTTTCCCTTTTTCCTAAGCCGATTTGGCTAAGAATTGGTTATTTGATTTACCGTCTAATTCGGTTAATACATGGACTAATATGTCTCGAATTTTTCTTAAGGTTTTTCCCTGCAGCCAAAGCGAGCGAACTAAGGCAAATCATCTTAGGAATTCGACAAAAGGATATTGAATCATTATATGACTATTGGCAGAGGTTTAAGAAATTATGCACAAAGTGTCCACAACATGGACTATAAGAACAAACACTTCTCCAATACTTCTATGAAGGCTTAATCCCTATGGAAATGAAGATGATCGGCGCATCAAGTGGAGGGGTACTTATAAACATGACTCCGACTGCAGCTAGGAATTTAATTTCTACTATGGTTGCTAACTCTCAACAGTTTTGCCCTTCTAGTGAACCCTCTCGATGAGTTCCCGAGATAAGTACAGTTTCTTTAGAAAATAAAATTGATAAGTTAGCTGATATAGTTCAATATCTTGTTGCAGGAAAAATAGGTGTAGCTTATCAACCACCTGCACCACAACAATATCAACCGCAAAAACTATTGTTGGATCAATTGTTAAATGTTCGACGTTATCCCATGAAAAGTCTCAACTAAAGACCGAAGCACACTTTCAAGAAATTGACAAACAAATGAATCAGCTTATGTTAGCAGTGAGTCGTTTAGAATCCAAAGTGAAATTGTCATCTCAAATCGAGGCGAACCCACGAGAAAACGTTAGTGCAATCACCCTTCGGAGTGGCACTGTTATCGCATCACCAGTCTCAAGGGATGTTGCCGTAGAATCCTAGAGGGGGAAAGGAAAAGTTGATGCAGAAACCCAAAAGAAGAAGAAAGATGAGTGGTAGACTCCTCCTGTGCCATCTCCCTATACCGTCCCACCTCTTTTTCCTTCGAGGTTGGTTAAACGTGATAAACAAGCCGAGGAAAAGTAGATACTTGATGTTTTTCAGAAGGTGGAGATAAACATACCCCTTCTTGACGTAATTCGAAAAGTTCCGAGATACGCCAAATTCTTGAAAGACCTTTGCACAACCAAAAGGAGACTTACCAAAAATGAAAAGGTAAACTTGGGTGAAAACGTAACAGTTGTTTTTCAACGTAGGCTTCCACCTAAGCTATAAAACCAAGGTATATTTGCTATTCCTTGTAAAATTGGTAAGGTAGGAATTAAACGTGCTATGTGTTATTTGGGTGCTTCCATAAATGTTATGTTGCTTTCCGTTTACAATTCACTTAGTGCAGAGTCTTTTAAGGAAACAAGAGTGACAATCTAGCTCGCCGATAGATCCATCATGTATCCCGAATGACTCCTTGAGAACATACTAGTTCATGTAAATGAAATAATTTTTCCGGCGGATTTTTGTCATCGGCATGGAAAATGACTGAACCAATTATTCCTCTGAAATCCTTCTTGGCTGCCCCTTCCTAAGCACGACACATACCAAAATTAACGTTAGGAGTGGCATTCTTACCATAGAATTTGACGGTGAGGTTGTTAAATTTGATGTTTCCATGGCGATGAAGTACACATATAATGTTGCAAATATTAGTTTTATAGAAGTTTATGAGCCTTTGGTAGATGAATCTGTTGAAACTAACTTATCTGATGATTTGTGCAGGGAATTGAAGGACCACGAAAAAGAAATTAGGGAGTTGGAAAATATTTATTCTATATATTCTGACTTGCGCCTAACTCTTTCGAAAACTAAAATGTTTTCTTCCATTTTGCATGCACCAAATTTGGAGTTAAAATTGTCGTCGTATAAATTGAAGAGTAAAGAAGATATTTTGTCAAAAAAATAAAGGAACTCCACAATCGTAAAATTCCTCATAGGGAAGCTCTTAGTTGGACAAAGCACATGAATTGGAGGAAGTATTTGTCGCAATTGCCTGTAGTTTGATTCAGGTTGTCGAGCTAAACGATGTTAAACAAAGCGTTTTAATGGGAGGCAACCCATTTTATTTTATTTTGCTTAATTTCTATTAGTTTTTAATTTTATTTTGCTTAATTTCTATTCTTAAATAAAACACTCATCAGGTTACAAAACAAAACCAAACAGACCACACATTGTTTGTAAAGGCGACTTCAGGTAACAATAAAGCAGTTTTAATTGTTTAAGTTGACGATATTATCATTACAGGAGATGATTGTGATGAAATAAAAAATTTGAAGAAATTGCTATCAACTGAATTCTAGACCAAGGATCTTGGAAGCCTTAGATACTTCTTGGGTGTGGAGGTGGCTAGGTCCAACTCTAGCATTATTATAAACAAGAGGAAATACATCCTTGATTTACTTTCAGAAACTGTAATGTTATGGTGCAAGCCAGTGGAAACACCCATGGAACCAAATTTGATATTTCGGAAAGATGAGTTGGGGGGATCCTGTCAACAAAGAACAATACCAAAGACTTGTTGGGAAATTAATCTACTTATCACTCACAAGACCAGACATTTTCTTCTCATTAAAGCATCGTTAGTTAACACATGAATGATCCAATGGAAGAGCATCTCGAAGCTGTTAACAAAATCCTGAGGTATCTATAAATGACTCCTTGACATGGTTTGATATTCGGGAAAAATGAAGATAGATCAATGAAGATATTTACTAATTCAAGCTGGGTTGGAGAGTTGACTGACAGAAGATCAACAAGTGGATATTGTTCCTTTGTGTGGGGCAATTTAGTTACGTGGATGAGCAATAAACAATCGACAATTTTCAACAAGTAGTGCAAAAGATGAGTATAGAGGTTTGGCTTTGGGAATTTGTGAAGGAATTGGACTGCAAAGATTACTTGCAGAATTGAAACTCAAATAGTACAAAGAGTTCCAGTTACAGAGTGATAGCCAGTCGGCTATTAGCATTGCCAAAAATCCGGTTCATCATGATAGAACGAAGCATATAGAGATTGATTGCCATTTTATTTTAGAAAAGGTCAATGATGGAACAATTAAATTAAAATTTGTTCCTCAAGGAGCCAGTTAGATGATGTCCTCAACAAAGCACTGCTAAGAGTCATCTTCGAAACTCACATCTAAGCTAGGATTCTAGAACGTATTCTCACCAGCTTAAGGGGAATGTAGATTGCCGAAAATTAGGGAAGTAAATTCCCTAAACATCAAGCCACTATTATAACAATTATTTTTCCTAATATATTAGTCGATAATAGCTGTAAATAAGGAACTAGATTGTTGTTGTAATTTATTTGTACTTTTGTATAATTAATATTTTCCTAGTTTAGGCCTTTTATGTAAACTATAAATAGGCACTATCATTATCAATAAAATAAAGAAATAGAGAAATCCATTCCTTTTCTCTTCTAAAATCTATGTTTTATATAGGGTGCAAGATGCCCCAACCCCACACAAAATAGCCTCTCTAAGGGCTTCGAGCAGGGCTCCGCCCCTTATATATATATATATATATGATTCTTCAAAGGCGTCAAGCCAGGATCCACACAATATGTATTTATTTCCTCAAGGGCGTTGAGTAAGGCTCTGCCCCATATATGTTATTTCTTAAAGGGCGTCAGGTAAAACTCTGCCCTTTTTTATTTGATGCTCCAAGGGCGTTGAGCGAGGCTCTGCCTATTACACATTGTTTACCCAAAGGGTGTCGATTAAGGCTCTGCCCACTAAATATTTATTTCTCCAAAGGGCGTCGAGCAAGGCTCTGCCCACTATACATTTATTTCTCCAAAGGGCGTCGAGAAAGGCTCAGCCTATTATACATGTATTTCTCCAAGGGCGTCGAGCAAGGCTTTGCCCCTGATGCATATGACCCTCGAAAGGGCATCAAGCGGGGCGTCGCCCCCTAATATATATTTATTTTCCAAACAGACGTCGAGCCAGACTCTGCCCATTTAAATTTTAGAGGGTGATGAGCAAGGCTCTGCCCAATGATTCTTCTCTCCAAAGAGTGTCGACTCATCTCCACTCAAATCTTACATATATTATCCTAGAGCGTCGAATTATCTTCGCTTAACATGCAACTGTTCGTGTGAAGAACGTTAAAGTAACTCCCAAGGGTTAAGCGGAGACAACCTCCGCCTTGTTATAATGGAGATAAAAACTCTCCAAGTTGCGTCCATCTTCTAAAACGGGATAAGAAAACAACGCGCCTCTGACAATTTTTTTGGAGTTGAGTCATTTATTCACTCACCTAATGGTTTTTCTTAGGTCGAGTCACTCTACTATGTACTCCTCCGACGATATCTTAGATTTGAGGAATTCACATACTTCCCTTTGGAGTCGAGTTGCTCACTCACTCCACTGACGATTTCCCAAAGTCGAGCCACTTGTTTACTCATCCCTGGCTCAACAAACATTTCCCTACCAGACTTCGATTCATGACCCGAATCAACAAATGGCCATAATCCTCCCCAAGAGGCTTCTTCTCAAGGAAACTTGGGAATTTTTTTCAAAGGACGCCTTAGAGTTCTTTCTCAAGGAAGCCTTGGGCGCTTACATAAGGGTAGCACTCCTTTCAAAAGAGCCCCCTGAACTATGGCACCACCACTTGATCTATCTGCCTTGTGACTCTCCGCCCCTAATTTGTAGAATGTGAACCTTCTTAAGTCACTAGCATGCCTTTGCTCAATTGTAGCCTAAACAAACAAAGATGGCCCGCCACGATTCCTTCGACTGGTGCCTATAGGAGCAGCATTCAACAAGCTCATACAAAAAATGACAAGATCTCCCACAGAAACACAACAATGAGATGCATCCACTCCAACGCATCATCTCTCCAAGAGTAGTGGATCGACAAGGTCTTAGGCCATGCCACTTTACGACACACATTCGACAAAGTAGGGATTGGTGTTATACCTCCGCCAAACTTCTCTGGAAAACCCCGCCTCTAGAGAGATTGCATCCACACTACACTCTGGTTACCTCCGAGTTCTGGTACGCCCACGAAGCTTGCGAACCTCCAGGACCTACAAGCCCCTGCTGCAGAACCCTCACAGCTTATAGCCTCCGCACTGTCATCCCCGCGCTATACTCCAGGCACCACGGAACCTGGACGCCCCCACGCCTCCAGATCTATTGTCCCTTGGTGCTTCTCCTTCGAACGCCTCTTACACTCAATCATTTTGCCACGACAAGACAACTGTTAAGTTAACTTGAGCTTGCAACCTAACACCCGAGCTATAACCTCCAAGCCTATCAATAGCCATTGTTATGCCTAGCGCAATCTCGTCAGATGCCCTTCCATCTACAACAACAAGGAAATATATTTACCCCCAAGATCGAAGGTAAGAAGGGACTCCCCCAATTATCAACAAGGGCTATCACACCCATCTTCCTCACCTCTCTCCCCTCATTCCCTCTCACAACCAGTGGCTCTCCGCCCACATAAGAATGGGTGAGCTACCATTGAATGTCGACAACGAAAACTTGGCCATGGACTTGACACTGTTCGTGGCTCTCGGCCCCAAGCCAACCAGTGGTGAACTGCCTAATTCAACGGTCAATCGTGGTCCTTTTTTGGCTCTTGGCTCGCCCCATGGCAAGTGAACCATCTATCACCGTCCCAAACCTTCCTTCGACAACCATTTCTACCTCTCTCTTTGGTGTCGCCCAAAATTAACATCAACAATATTGAGTCTAAACTCTTCTAACTTCCCAATCTCTTTCTAGCTTATTGCTCTTTTAATTTCCTGCTAGTAGTTGTGCCGTAATAATTAAATGAATCCCTTTTACATAAATTCCTCACCTTCAACGAAAGCGAGATAACATGTTCTTAATCATTTTACAGCTAACTAAGCATAGGTTTTTCAGGGTTTACACATAGGGTCGTCCCAGGGCCCGAGCAATATGGGCGACGACCCAGGGCCTCAAGGCTCACCAGCCATTAGGAGATAAATAGGCCTAGTTTTGGGGCACCAAAATCGGATAATATTTGTTAAACTAAATGTAAATGGACATTTTATGATATTATAAGCGATAAAAGAATGCAATTATTATAGGGCCGCTCAATATCTTTAAAAATGTTTTTTATATTAATTATAAAACCATTTTTAATATTTATTATTGATATTAGATGCTTATTTTTTTAATATTTATTATTAGTGGCATACTTTTAAAATTTATTTATTTATTTTAATATATATTATTAAGGGTCCAAATTTTCTTCTAATATATGTTATTATGTACATACTATTAAAATTCAATTTTTTCAAACATTGTTATTAAAGGGCCCATTTTTTTTCAATGATTGTTATTGGGGGGCTATTTTTTTCAATATTTGTTATTGCGACATACTTTTAAAATTCATTTTTTCTAATATTTGTTAGTAAGGGTCAAAATTTTTAAATACTTGTTATTAATGGTTCAATTTTCAATACTTGTTATTAGGAGCCCAATAATTTTCAATATTTATTATTATGGACATACTCTTAAAATTTATTTTTTCAACACTCATTATTAAGAATTTTTTTTAAATAACGGTGCGCAACCGCTACAACGATCATTATAGAGCGGTTGCATCATTGTTCAAAACTGCGATGTCCACAACTCTTGTGTCTATAATAGCTCATGTTACTAAAAAATTACAATTAAGATACTCGTCGCAATGACCATAATAATATCCATTATGTCCGCAATCACAATGAATATAATGCGACCGCAATCGTAATTTAAATTCTTAATTAAGGGCCCAATTATTTTATTCGCCATATGTACAGTACACATCTTACCAAGTTCTATTCAAACAGTTCTAAAGGTTGCTCTTTGTTCTAAGTATTGGTCTAAATATCTAAGTACTTGAAAAGAGGCTCAGCTCAGGACCGACATAAAGCAAGACCAGATTTGATGTTTTGCTTCTGTTTTCAATGTTGTCACTCGTCGTATCATACGCCCAGCTTGCTCAAAGATTTGATACTTCAACTTTGGTAAACCTATAACTTCTAAGAAAGGCTTTTTTACGCACAGTTTCTCGAGCGCTCTCCTTAAAGTGGTAGAAAAATTAGTACAGTATTAAAAATTTTGATAAAATGATAGAAATTTTTAGAGTTACTTTTTTAAGTTCTATCTAAAATTTTGAGGTTTGAGATTTTGGTATTGCTTAAAAAAATTTACTCAAAATACCATATATTTTTAGTTGACCAAAATTTATAACGCTTTATCCAAAATTTCTAAAGTTTTGGTATCAATAAAAAAAATTGTACATTGAAAATTTTGGTATGCAACTTTGAATACCCGTTAGCAATTTGTGTACTTAAATTTTTTGGCAAATAGCCATAAATATTGCACCCAACTTTCCCCCAAAATATGGCACAAGCCAGTTTAAATTCATAAATATTGTATTTTCTTTAGTGAATGTGAAGATGATTCCAAAGCAATCCATCTTTGAACAATATTTCAATTTTTAGAATAAAAAAATCAAAGTCGAAGGCAGGAATTCTATCATCTTTAAAAACACTGTAAAAATGAAATTAAACTGGCTTGTGCCATGTTTTCGGGGGAAAATTGGGTGAAATATTTTAGTCTTTTTGCCAAACAAAATTGATATCCATTAGAGATTTTAGGAATCCGCTAGAATTTTTGCATGGCTTAAATGAAAAATAAGAGTTCAAAGTATAACTTTCTTTTTAATTTTAGGCGCTTAAAATATTTTTTTGTAAAAATAGGTACTTAAAGTTTCAACCGTTATGATTTTAGGTGCATGTTAGTTAACTACCATTAAAAAAAAGTCCTTTCATGTTTTAAATTATAATTTCTTTTAATTATTATTTTATTTTTAATAATTTAAAAATTTTCATAAAAATCTTGAAATTTTGAAATTTCGAGAATGTCCCCAAATCCCTATATCCTAAAACCACAAATCTTCACCACTGCCATTGTCGGGTGTCGTCGTCGATCCCACCCTTTAGGTTGTCAGACCCAACCGACCATTTTCCCCAATGCCCCGTTGTTAGAAACCGACGAATTTGTCCCAGTCGAATATTGAACGTCGAATGTGAAATAGACGTTCGATTGGCACACCGTTCACCGATTTTCGGCGGCGGCAATTGGGGGAAATGCCCAGCTGGGTCCGACAACCGAAAGGGTGGGGTCGACCACATCGACCAACGGTGGAAGCGGTGAAAATTTGGGACTTTGTTATTTTTAGGGATTTAAGGACTGATTTGAATATTTTAAAGTATTTTTTTAAAAAAAATAATTAATATTCCTATTATATGTCACGTTTTGTTTAGATAACAATTTTTTTAAACAGCCGAAAACTTAACAATATCACAGTTGAAACTTATAAAATAATACTTTAAGTACGTAAAATTTTAAAAATATATATTTTATACAATTATTTTTCATCTAAACCTTTTTCCATTACACTATTGTATACGGCTACATCAATCAAATGTTAATGACCACTGATAAATGGTTGTGAATATTGTTACAAATTTTCTAAACGCTTAAAGTTTTACCAAAAATATGTAACATCCTGTTTTATAAACAATTTTTTGATTTAAAATAAGAGGTTTGAAGTAACTTTAGAGGTTTGACCAGTTAAATTTGTTGATTTCGATATATGGTAAATAGAGAATTGTAATAGCGAATTAAGGTAAAATCTCTCATTTTGAAAATGCTTCTTTTAGAAGCTTTTTGAATTACAGCTTTAGATAAAGGACTTATAAAGACTATTTTGTTCTTGATAATTATAAAAAAATTCTCTAAATAACATAAATTTTTTTTGAATTGCTAAATAAATAAATTTAAATAACTAATATTTTTTAAAATAATTTCATAAATAAGATATCAATAAATAAATATAAATTTAATAATTAACAAATTATATTTAAAATATAATTTTATAAATAAAAATTAATATATAAATCTAAATTTAATAATTATTAAATTATATTAATAATATAATTTCATAAATAAAAAATTAATGCGTATATCCTCACGTAGGCTCAATAATGATATTAAAAAAATTAATTTTTATAATCTCATTAATATTAATTGATACAAATGTTAATAACTAATAAAACTTTAAACAAATAACAAATATAATCATGTCATTGTATGTCATTTTGCTTGTCCAAATAATCAAACAGCTATAGGCTATTAGTTAATTTTACCAAACACTCTTATACAAGTAACTAATGTAATCCTTAGTCAAATTAGCAAATGCTATCAGCTATCCGCTATCAGCTAATGTAATCCGCTATCTGTTATCAACTATCCGCTAATTGCTAAACATGGCGTATATGTTTTACAAATTTTTTATAAACAAATCAAAATATAAAATATACTTTTATCATAAATAAGTACTTAAAGTATATCATAATTTTCTTTTAAGTAGTTAAACTATTTTTTAATCAAAGTAAATATCTAAAACTATCATCTTGTTCACCTAAGTATCTAGTAATTTTTGGTCAAATTGAATATCTAAACTATATCATCTTTTCCGTTTAGGTTCCCAAAAAAACGCGTGACATTGATTAAAAAATATTCTAAATACCTGAATGAAAAAGACGACATACTTTAGGTATCTATTTCGACAAATAACATACTTTTCTTATCTAAATAAAAAAGTAGTGTAATTTAAACACTTTAAAAATACTTTAACTACTTATATAAAAATTAATATATTTTATATACATATTTGTGATGTAAACCTATATAATAATGTTGTTTTAAAAAATTATGATTTACTTTTTTTATTGTCCTTCAAGTTTTCCAACTCCTTGCCCTGATTAAATCAGGCTGACCTGTGTCGTATATTTAATTTTGGTGGATGAATCTTCCAACAAAAATTTTCTGCATACATAAAATCTTAAATTCAAAACATGCTTAAGTAATACCAAACTATTTACTAATTTGGGTGCATGAAGATGAAGTAGTGCAGGAAATTATGTTTGATTTAGGTCTCTTAAACTGACTACTTATTTTATCTCTTGGAATATCAGAGGGCTAGGAAGGAGGGAGAAAAAGGTGGCTCTACGAAATTTGATTCGTTTGGAGAAGCCTCGAGTCATTTTGTTGCAAGAATCTAAGTTGCCAAATTTCGAAGATAAGCTGGCCTGTTATCTAAGCGGTGGTTCTAAAGATTGTCAATATGAAATCTCTTCGTCTGAGGGCTCGTCTGGAGGGATCATTACAATTTGGGATAAATCGTTCTTTACTATGGAATCCAAATATGTGCATAAAAGTTTTATTATTATTCAAGGGTGCATCATCCCGCTGAAATTGAAGTGTGTGTTGGTGAACGTATACGCCCCAAATGACCATGTGGAGAGGGTGGCTATGTTTAATGAACTGATTTCCTTGCTATCTTATATTTCAATATCTCTATTGATTGGGGGGATTTCAACATCATCCTAAGAATAGAGGAGAAGAGAGGGGTCTCGGTGAATAGATTGGCTATGTTACTGTTTTCGCAGTTCATCGACAATCTGGCTCTCATTGACCTGCCGCTACAAGGAGGCTCTTTTACTTGGCCAAGCATGAGAATCTCCTCTTCCTACAGTAGGCTCGACAGGTTCCTTATCTCTCCGAAATTATTGGAGAAGTGGCCAAATGCAATTTAGAAGCTATTACCGAAAAGTTTATCGGATCACAACCCAATCTCTATTTGTGGGGATGATTCAGACTGGGGCCCCAAACCGTTCAGATGGTGTGATTATTGGAATGAGGATAGGGAAATTCAAGACATTATTGCAAAGACGTGCAAAAGAAAAGGCAGGAAGGGGTATTGGTCAAACTCTAAAATCATGCAAGGCCGCTACTAAGGATTGGCGTAGGAAGAAGATGGAGTGCGATTCTAGTTCCACACATTATCTCGAACAATGAATGATGCATATTGAGGTGGAGGTGCAATCTAGTGGGGAAAACAGTGACAAGGTAGTGGAGATATTAATCTTGAGGGAGAAGTTATGGGCTCAATATCGTAGAGAGGAGCAGGAATGGATCCAAAAGTCTCGTGTTAAATGGTTTCAGGCAGGCGATCGCAATACAAAATTCTTCCATACGGTGGTGTCATCTAGAAGGAGAACAAACCTCATCCACACTATGAACATAGCGTGAAGGGCTAGGGAAAATCCAAACGAAATCAAGGCTGCCATTAAGAAGTATTTTAAGTAGACTTATAATTTACTCCATACGATTCCAGTAAAGAGTTTCGAATGTGCAGTCAAGGTATTATCTCCAACGAAAGCTTCAGCAATAGAAAGTGAGTTCTCTGTGGAGGAAATTAAGGGAGCTCTGATATCTTTGGACGGAACTCGCGCACCTGGCCCCGATGGATTCAACATCAAATTCCTCCAAAGATTTTGGGATAGTTTAAAGGAGGAAATATGGGCTTTTTTCATAGGTTATATAACGGTCAGCCTTTCGACCCGTCGATAAACCATTCTTTCATTGTTCTTGTTCCAAAGAAACAAAATCACATAGCTATAGAAGATTATAGACCTATAAGTCTAGTGAGAAGTGTGTATAAGCTTCCAGCAAAGGTTCTATCGAGAAGATTGAAAGAGTGTCTCTACGAAATAATTGGTGAAACTCAATTCACATTTTATCCAGGGAAACAACTGCTAGATTGTTCTTTAATTTCAAATGAGGTAATAGATTTTCTAAAAAGAAAGGGCTTGACAGGGGTAGTTTTGAAGGCAGATTTTAGCAAGGCTTATGACTCTGTTGATTGGGGTTTCCTCTTGATGATGATGGAAAAAATGGAGTTCGGTCGAGTGTGGTGCAATTGGATTCGCAGATGTATATCTACTGCTTCAATATCAGTCTTGATAAACGGATCACCAACAAGAAAATTCAAGATCAAGTGGGGTCTGCGTCAAGGGTGCCCGCTATCCCCCGTATTATTTAATTTAGTTGCAGAAGCTCTCAGTTCTTTGATTGAGAAGGCTGCAACGTCTGACTTTTTCAGTGGAGTGTGTATTCGGGATCACGGGCTATCAGTATTGCACTTACAGTTCGCATATGATCTAAAAATCTTTTGTGGAGCAAATGAGAGAGAAATTAGGAACATCATTCGATTGCTTCATGGTTTTGAGATTGCGTTGGGATTGAAGTTAAATTTATCAAAGTCTTCAATCCTTGGAGTAAACATTGAGGCTCCGATAGTTGAATCCTGGGCAAACTCCATAAAATGTCGAAGTGAAGAGTTTCCATATAAATACTTTGGTCTACCTCTTGGTAGCTCTAAGAACTCGGCTGCTTTATAGGCTCCGGTAATCGACAATTTTAAGAAGAGATTTACGGGTTGGAAATCCAAACTGTTGTCTCTCGGTGGCAGGATTGTGCTAGTTAAGCAAGTGTTATCAAATCTTTTAGTGTTCTACATGGCTCTGTTTCATATGCATGCGGTGGTTAGTGCTCATTTAAACAGGTTAATTGCAATATTCATCTGAGGTGATCTGGATCATAAAACAATCCATTGGTTAAGTTGGTCCACGCTATTCAAACCAAAGCAATGTGGTGGGTTAAGTCTATGTGATATGAGTACAAAAAAATTGCCTTTCTTAATTAATGGATATGGCATTATGGAACCGAGTATGATAAGATTTGTCGAAGGGTCATAAACGCAAAATAAGAAAGTAGCTCGAAGTGTTTGCTTCCATGTAATTTACAAAAAGCAAACAAATCCTGGGTTTGGAGGCAGATCATTAAGCCATTATCAACGCAGTCAGAAATGTTTTCTCAACACATTAGATTCATTGTTGGGAATGGCAAAATGATCGATTTCTGGAATGACAAGTGGGCGTCTTCACAGCCTTTGAAAGTTTCTTTACCTCGAATATTTGCTTTAGCTATGTGTAAACAGGGCATCATAGCTCAATTTGGAAAGTTTTATGAATGGTGAATGAAAATGGTCTATACTGTTGAGAATAAGATTACTCGATTGAGAAATTGGGGTTTGGAATGGGCTAAATTTTCTACTTGAAAATTTCAGACCTGGTTTAACGGAAGAAGATTCAATTCGATGGATTGCTAATTCAATTGGATGTTACTCACCAGCCAGTTTCTGCAAATTGAAAGTTCAAACGATAGGCAATTCTGAGCAGATTTGGAAATGTAACACCTGGGTTTGGGGGTCGGGTGAAAGTAATATTAAAATAATGTTTCGGGTTTTCCCTTTTCATTTTAAAAAATCCATTTAAAATGTTGGATCCAATTTTAATTTGAAACCCAAAATTTCATGGATTTTGGAATAGTGGAAGATGACAATTTTTCATTAATGGCAATCTTGTAAATATTAGGTATTGGAAAATAAAAACTCATTTTATTTTGAAATACCCATTTAACTCATCTTTTCCCCCATTCTCTTTCATTTTCACGACAAAACCCCTTCACCATTGGAGTTACTATTCCATCACCCCTTTTGCTTGATTTTGAAGATAATTCAAAGGTAAACCCATATTTGACTTGTCCTTATCATTCTCCACAAGTCTATAGTTTTATTTCTCATTAAAACTCATGATTTCTCATTTCGAAGTTTTGAAGTTTTGAATTAAAAATGTGAACTTTATTAGCTTTAACTTAAGTTTTCGGTTTTTTGATGTTAGATAAGATGTTTACTATCTAAAAAGTCCAACATACTTGATTTTTACATGGTTTTACAATGCTTCACGAAATTGGGTTTTAGGGAGGTTTTAGAGAGTTCAAATGTTGAGTTTTGGGGGTATTTGATGTGGGAATTTGTTGGCTGATGGTTACGCTATGTTTGAGGGTTGCTTTGGAAGCTTTTTGGGAGTGTTATAAGAGTTGAAATCAATGGTTTTTGGCTGTGCTTTAGGGCTGCTCGGGAATGAGGATTTTGGGGTTGTCTTTAGCTTGAAATCATGTGTTTTGTGCTTGGTTTGTGTTGCGGGTTTGCTACAGAGAATTGTGGACTGATTTGTGGTTATTTTGATTGTGTTGGGATGTTTAGAAGCAAGGAATTGTGTTGGTGAAGTTTCGGGATCGAATCCGGAACCGTTGGGAGCTTGATCGGCTAGAGTTGTTGAGCTTGGAATAGTCGGCGAGTGGTTAAATGTTTTTAACTTGGTTTTCAAAGGTTGGTTCAAGCATGTGGACTAGGTTGGGCTTGGTAAACCCACCTAGAGTTGGGATTAGATTGGTAGTCTAATCCCAAGCTTTAGTTAGAGAATTTGGTTGAACTTTAAATGTTGAGTGCCTCATGTTTAATTGCGATTAATGTGGTTATGTATATTGTATTATACATGTGTGTTGAGGCATGATATTGGATGCATTGTTATATGCATGTGGTTTTGAATGTGGTTTGTGCATGATGGTAGGTCATGGTGAGTACGTGCTAAGCACGAAAGTTGATATGAAATGGTGTTGTGAAAGGTTATGAATTATGTAAGTATTGGCACTAGTATGCTTGGGTACAATGATCGATCATTAGGATGTTTAGTGTGCACACGAGAGTCGAAATGCGTACATGGTCTTGGTGATGGTAGTCATCAAGATCGAGTACGGGTTCGCCCGAAAATCTTCTTATATATATGTTAGTCGGTGATGAGTGGAATCTCATCGACGGGGCGTGAGGATGGGTGGAATCCCCTCCGCGTGAAACGGTGATGAGTGTAATCTCACCGTAAGGTAATGGTTGTGGTTGGATGTGAGTTCTAACGGTTATTCGCGTATTCCGGTCATAGCTAGGTGCCAATACGGATTGTGGAATGTGTTTGATAATACATTGATATATATATTTCCATGTGTTGAGCTTATGAGTTGTTGAGCATGGCATGATGTTGATAATTGTGTTCATGCATCATTATTATTTTGACTCATGTGGTTCGAAGGTAAAATCACGCATTCTACCTTGGTTGTGTGCTCGTGCTTGGACCCTGCATTGTCGAGGTTTGTTTTATGAGCTTACACTCACTAAGCTTTATGCTTACGCTCTCTTTTGTTCGACAATGCAGATCCGTAGTTCGTGGGTTGCTAGTGCAAGGAGAGGGCCTCCAAGTGTGCTAGTTGGGCTTTTGCGTTTATCAAGTATGGATTTTATGTTATGATATGTAATAGATAAACAATGGGATTTGAGCTTTTGATGTATGTTGATGTTATGTGTTAGGAGCATGTTAGAGTCCTTGTTAATGTTATGGTATGGCTTGTGGATGCCATGTCTTGATTTGTAAACCATGCTTTATTGCTTACCTTGAATGTTTGTGTATGTTGGCTCTAAGGCATGAAATCCTTTAAATGCTATGTATGAATCTTTGTTGAGTTGATGCTTCCCTTCAATGCATGTCCTTTTAAGTATGTTGTGTGTTAAGTATGCATGTTATAGGGTGCCTTGCATCTAGAGTTATGCATTTTGGTTATGGGAGGTCTTAGTTGGTGTTTTGAGGCAGCCTTGTGCCATAAACCAGCTAAAACATGTCTGTTCGCAGCATGCGTATCGAAACGGTTGGACCCATTTTGATACGGTCCTCTTGTTTCAGGCCAAGCGTTTCGATACGCGGGAGGGGCGTTTCGATACGATTTTACTACTGGAAATCTGAGATTTTGACGAGAAATTGAGGGTATCGAAATGGTCTTCGTAGCGTTGACCACGAGAAGTTGACCGATGAGGGTGTTTCGATACGGTCAACAACCGTTTCGATACGGTCCCCTCGGGTTGACTTTGGCCAGTTGACCTAGTCAAGGCGTATCGATGCACCCTCTGGGCGTTTCGATACGGCCTGCAGTTTAAGATAAAATGGGTTGTTTTTGGTTGACTATTTGGTTATTCACCTCGCTTGTTGCTTCCGCTGTTGTTGTTTCACATAGAACATATTAATGCATCTAGATAAGATAATAATAAATGAAAAGTTTTTCCCGGGTTGTTAACCGAAGTGGAGCCTTAATGAGTTTTGCCTCGGTTATCCCCGTGTAACCCGCTCGGACCGGTCAGTCGCCCGGACCAGGACGAGGGGGTTACACTTGTTGGTATCAGAGCCTGAGGTTTCTGAGACCTCGGGCAGGTAAGTGAGGTAAGTTAAATTCTTGTATTGCAATTGCACGGTGTTTGCTTGCCATGTAAGCATGTTTATCAAGTATGCTTTGATGTATGCTTGTTTGATCGTATGTGTATGTTGTTTGAAGCATGTTGAGTAGAGTCTCATTGCTTCTATTACATCGGAAAAAGGATTTTTAAGTGAGGGAACATACTTGAGCGACTTGGACCCTTGCCCTTGCTAACCCTATCTTTTATATTGTTGTGTTGTAGTTGTTATATGTGAGCGATTATGTCGAGGCCTAGCGGTAGACCGAGGTTGGTTCGTCAGGAACCTCGTGTTGGGGCTCCTGTTAATGAGCCAGTGGCTGGAGTAGAGGCTCCTGTGGGAGAGCCTGCTGTTAGAGTCGGATTTCCTCCACCACCACCACCTCCTCAGCCTGATGTGGAAGGCGAGGCTGAAGTTGAGGAAGCGGGACCTCAGGATGGCCAGGGTGGCCAAGGTCCTGCGGGAATAGATATGGCTCCGCTAGTTCAAGCTATAGCATGAGAGTTTTTGGCTGCAGTTGTCGGAGCTCAGGTTGCAGCTCAGCCGAGAGGGGATTATGTTAGCTTACCTCTAGAGAGGCTCCGTAGCCTAGGAGCAGAGGAGTTCAGAGGATCTACACCTGAGAGGTCAGAGTTGTGGCTAGAGAAGACAGTTTGTATCTTAGCTCATATAGGATGTGTGGGAGCTCGTAAGTTGGGTTGTGTAGTCTCGTTGCTTCACGGTGATGCCTACACCTGGTGGGTCACCATTACTTCCGGCGTGCCTGAGGCCGAGATCAGTTGGAACTTCTTTGAGATTGCTTTCAGGAAGAGGTATTTGGGGCTGAGATATCTAGATGAGAAGAAGCGGGAGTTCATGGCTCTTGTTCAGGGAGATGCTTCAGTGACTGATTATGAGATCCGTTTTGTCCGTCTGAGTTAGTATGCTCCGGAGTTGGTTCCTACTAGGAGGGACTGTTGTAATCGGTTAAGGTATGGACTTTATGAGAAGTCAAGAGGTACACCTTAGCTTCAGATTATTCTAATTTTGATGTCTTGGTCGCTAGGGCCAAGGACATCGAGCATAGCTTGGGGCTGACCAAGCGCTCGGGAGGATCCAGTTCGGGAAAGAGGCACAACAACTTTGATCGTGGTGATGCCAAGAGGCATCGGGGTAGTGGACATCAGTTTCACCATAGGCGTGATTGTGGCCACCATGGTAGAGGCCATCAGGGCCATAGAGCTGGAGGGCGTTTGCCCGAGTGCACTCGTTGTGTGAGGCAGCATTCAAGAGAGTGTTGGGGTAATTTTCATGCTTGCTGGAACTGTGGATCGAGAGACCACTTCAGGAGAGAGTGTCCGCAACAGGCGGCACAGGCACCGAACCTAGCACAGGCTCCTGCGTGAGCGAATGACTATCAAAGAGGCCGTGGGCGCGGTCGTGGTACTTCCAGTGTAACCCCCTCGTCCCGGTCCGGGCGACTAACCGGTCCGAGCGGGTCACACGGGGATAACCGAGGCGAAACCCATTAAGGCTCCACTTCGGTTAACAACCCGAAAAAACTTTTTCATTATTATTATCTTGTCTAGATGTATTTTTATGTCCTATGTGAAAAGGCAACAGCGGAAGAAAACAAGCGAGGAAAACAACCAAACAGCCCAACAAAACAGCCCATTTTAAACTTATACACCAGGCCGTATCGGAACGCCCAAAGGGTGTTCCGATACGCCTTGACTAGGTCAACTGGCCCAAGTCAACCTGAGGAGACCGTATCGAAACGAGGATGGACTGTATCGAAACACCCTCGACGGTCAACTTCTCGTGGTCAACGCTATGAAGCCCGTTCCAAAACACCTAGGACCCTTTCGATACTCTGAATTTCTCGTCAAAATCTCAGATTTCCAGTAGCAAAAATGTATCGAAATGCCCCCTTTGCGTATCGAAACGTCTGACTTGAAACAAGAGGCTGTATCGAAACGGAACCAACCGTTTCGATACACCTGCGCGAACATACATGTTTTAGCTGGTTTATGGCACAAGGCTGCCTCAAACACCAACTAAACCTCCCACAACCATACATACAACAACTTTAGAAGCAAGACACCCTAAACATACATGCTTAGCAATCAACAAACATGTAAAAGCCATACATTCAAAGGATCAACATTCAACATAAGAATCATTCATAACATTTAAGATTCATGCTTTAAACAACCATACATAGAGCATTCATAAAAGGCACAAAGCCAACATACTAGGCATAAGCAAGCCTTAAGCAAACATCCACCAAAAACATAGGAGTCTAGCATGCTCCTAACACATAACATCAGCATACATCAAAAGATCAAATCCCATTGCTTGACTATTACATTCTCATAACATAAAAGTCCATACGTGATAAACTCAAAAGCCAAACTAGCACACTTGGAGGCCCTCCTCTTGCACTAGCAACCCACGAACTACGGATCTGCATTGTCGAACAAGAGAGAGCGTAAGCATAAAGCTTAGTGAGGGTAAGCTCATAAAACAAACCTCGACAATGCAGGGTCCAAGCCCGAGCATACAACCAAGATAGAAATTATGATCTTACCTTCGAACCACATGAGCCAAAATATAAATGATGCATGAACATATTTATCTTCATCATGCCATGCTCAACAACTCATAAGCTTAACACATGGAAATACATATATCAAAGTATATATCAAACACATTCCACAATCCGTATTGATAATACATATATCAATCCATATTGGCACCTAACTATAACTTGAATACGCGAATAACTGTTGGAACTCACATCCAACAACTCACATTTACCTTACGGTGGGTTTACACTCATCACCGATTCACGCGGAGGGGATTCCACTCATCCTCATGCCCCGTCGATGGGATTATACTCATCACCGACTAACATATATATAAGAAGACTTACGGGCGAATTCGTACTCCATCTTGATGACTACCATCACCAAGACCACGCGCGCATTTTGACTCACGTGTGCACACTAAACATCCTAATGATCGACCATTCTACCCAAGCATACTAGTGCCAATACTAAACACAATCCATAACCTTTCACAACACCATTTAATATCAACTTCCGTGCTTAGCACGTACTCACCATGACTTACCGTCATGCACAAACCACAATCCAAACCACATGCATATAACAATGCATCCAAACCATGCCTCAACATACATGTATAACACAATATACATAACCATATAAATCACACTTAATACATGAGGCATAATCAACAATTAGAGTTCAACCAAAGTCTCTAACTAAAGCTTGGGATTGGACTATAAATCTAATCCCAACTCTAGGTGGGTCTACCAAGCCCAACCTAGTCCATATGCTTGAACCAACACTTGAAAACCATTTAAAAACATTTAACCACTCACTGACTATTCCAAGCTCAACCACACTAGCCGATCAAGCTCCTAACGGTTCCGGATTCGTTCCCGAGCCTTCACCAACACAAATCCTTGCTTCTAAACATCCCAACACAATCAAAATAACCTCAAATCAGTTCACAATTCAATGCAGCAAACCCGGAACACAAACCAAGCACAAAGCATAAGATTTCAAGCTAAAGACAACCCCAAATTCTTCATTCCCGAGCATCCCTAAAGCACAGTCCAAAACCAATGATTTCAAAGCCTTTAACACCTATAAAAGCTTCCAAAACAACCCTTATACGTAGTCTAACCATCAGCCACCAAATTCCCACATCAAACACCCCCAAAAATCAACATTTGAACCCTCTAAAACCTTCCTAAAACCCAATTCTGGGAACCACCATAAAACCATGTAAAAATCGAGTATGTTGGACCTTTTTTATTGTAAACAACTCATATAACATTAATAAATCAAATGCTTAAGTTAAAGCTAACAAAGTTAGCATTTTTAATCTAAAACTTCAAAACACCAAAATACAAAAACCATGAGCTTTGAGAAAAATAAAGGTATGAGCTTGTAGAGGAAAGAGAGAACAAGTCAAAAGTGAGTTTACCTTTGAAAATCTCCAACAATGAGCAAGAGAGATGATGCAATAGTGAACTTGAAGGGGAAGAGTTTTTCATGTTAAAAAGTGAGGAGGTAGAAGATTATAGCTTTTTGTGTTTGAAAAGTAAAAGAAAAGGTTTTTTTTTCAAGTCCACTTATTTACCAAATTGCCATTAATGAGATGACTATCTCAAAAATCCTAAAATCCATGGGTTTTGGGTTTGAAATCAAAACAAGCCCAACATAAAATATTTGTTTTGAAACCCCGAGGCTTGAAATATTATTTTATTATTTTAATACTATTTTCACCCGACCCCCAAACCCGGGTATTACAACTCTCCGCCACTTAAGAAATTTCGTCCCCGAAATTACATAACGGAAACAAGTACGGAAACTGCTCAAGCATATCAGCTTTCCTCTCCCACGTGGTCTCTTCCACACCTCTATGTCTCTAAAACACCTTGACCAACTCTATGGTCTTGCCACGCAACACCTTGCTATCAGAAGCAAGTATCTATACAGGTTCTTCATTGTAAAATAAATTCGGATTCAGTTCTATCTCCTCAACGGGCATAACATGAGACGTATCTGATCTATATCTCCTAAGCATCGACACATGAAAAACATCATGGATCTTCTCTAACTCTGAAGGCAATCTCAAACGGTAAGCTACTGGCCCAATCCGCTCAACTATCTCATACAGACCAATAAACCTTAGACTCAACTTGCCTTTCCGGCCAAATCGCATTACCTTCTTCGACGAAGATACTTTCAGAAACATTTTCTCACCTACTGAGAACTCAACCTCTTTTCTCTTCAAATCTGCATAAGATTCCTAACGATCGGAAGCTGCTTTCAAACGGTCACAAATCAACTTCACTTTTTCGGTAGTCCCCTTAAGCAAATCCGGCATAGGTAACAATTTCTAACCTGTTTCAGCCCAACATATCGGAGTCCTAGATCACCTACCATACAATGCCTCATAAGGAGCCATCTGTATACTAGCCTGATAATTGTTGTTGTAAGCAAACTCGACTAAGGGCAAATGCTTCTCCCAAGAACCCTGGAAGTCAATCACACAACAACGGAGCATATCCTCTAAAATCTGTATCACTCGCTCTGACTGTCCATCTGACTGCGGATGATAAGAAGTACTGAAATGCAAACAGCTACCTAGGGCACTATGCAAACAACTCCAAAACCTCGATGTGAATCTCAGATCTCTGTTTGATACAATAGACTTCGAAACTCTATGAAGTCTCACAATCTCATGGATATACAAACTTGCCAACTTGTCTAGATAATCTGTAGTGTTCACTGCTAAGAAATGAGCACACTTAGTGAATCTGTCAACTATCACCCAAACAGAATTCTTCTTCGAGGGAGACAACTGTAACCCCGACACAAAGTCCATAGTGATCCTCTCCCATTTCCATTTCAGAATCTTCAAAGGCTGTAACAAACCTGAAGGAACCTGATGTTCTACCTTTACTCTCTGACAAACCATGCAACGACTCACATACTCGGCTACATCCTTCTTCAAACCAACCCAGAAATAATCATTCTTCAGATCTCGGTACATCTTAGTGCTGCCCGAATGCATCAAAAAAGGACTCGAATGTGCTTCGCTCAGAATCGCACGTCTCAACTCAACATCTTTAGGTACAACCACTTTGTCTCTAAAACACAACACATTCTCATCACTAAAATTGTATTCAGTCGGTCTACCTTCGGCTATGTCCTGAACATGAGGAACTAAATACACATCTTGCAATTGTTTCTCTCTTATCATCTGAATCAAAGAAGGCTTCACTTGCAACTCAGTGATCAAACCACCATCCTCTGATACACTCAGTCTAGCAAACATAGCTCACAACTCAACTGCAACTTTTCTGCTCAACGCGTCAGCCACTACATTTGTCTTCCCCGGATGGTACTCGATGGTCAAATCATAATCTTTCAACAGTTCAAGCCATCTTCTCTGTCTCAAGTTTAGCTCTCTCTGAGTCATCAAATACTTCAAACTCTTATGATCAATGTAAACCGTGCACTTCTCCTCATACAAGTAGTGACGCCAAATCTTCAATGCAAACACAACTACTGCTAACTCAATGTCATGCGTAAGGTAGTTCTTCTCATGCACCTTCAACTGTCTCGAAGCATAGGCAACAACTCTTCTTTCTCTCATCAGAACACAACCTAAACCTACGTAGGAAGCATCACTATAGATCACAAACTCTTTCCCTGAAACTGGCTGTACTAACATTGGAGCATTCGTCAAAGCTTCTTTCAATTTCTCAAAAGCCTTATGTCTTGCATCTGACCACTCAAACTTCACTCCTTTTTGCAACAATTTAGTCAACAGAGCAGCTACTCTAGCGAAACCATCAACGAACCTCCTATAGTAACCGGCTAATCCTAGGAAACTCCTAATTTCTGTCACTGACTTAGGCTGTTTCCACTCAACAATAGCTTCAATCTTTGTCGGATCAACACGGACGCCTTCAGTTGAAACCACATGGCCAAGAAACACAACCTCTCGAATCCAGAACTCATATTTTCTAAGCTTAGCGTACAACTGATTACTCATCAATCTCTTCAAAACAAGTCTCAAGTGCTCATCATGATCTTCTTCTAATCTTGAGTACACAAGGATGTCATCTATGAAAAAAACTACAAACCGGTCTAGATAGTCTCGAAAAACTCTATTCATCATATCCATGAAAGTTGCTGGTGCATTCGTGAGCCCAAACGGCATCACAAGGAACTCAAAGTGACCATATCTAGTCCTAAAAGTTGTCTTCAAAACATCACACTCTTTTACCTTCAGCTGATAGTACCCTGACCTCAAATCTATCTTCGAAAACATTGAGGCACCTCTCAACTGATCAAACAAGTCATCTATACGAGGAAACGAATACTTGTTCTTCACTGTCAACTGGTTCAACTGCCTGTAGTCAATACGCATTCTCATACTGCCATCTTTCTTCTTTACAAACAACACATGAGCACCCCAAGGCGAACTACTAGGCCTAATAAAACCACGGTCTAACAACTCCTGAAGCTGACTTTTCAACTCTTTCGGAGTCATACAGTACATAGCAATAGAAACTGGAGTAGACCCTGAAACAATCTCAATCACAAACTCTACATCTCTGTCAGGAGGCAAACCTGGTAACTCTTTCTGGAAACACATCTGGAAAATCACAAATTGTTCTGATATCTTTCGGTCTAATCTCGCTCAAATTCGAATTCGACACATACGCTAAATAAGCCCCACAACTGGAATCCATCAACCTATGAGCCTCTAAAGCTGATACAACATTTGACAAGAACTTAACGTTCTCACCTACTACCACTACCTCGTAGTTATCGGAAAGCTTCAACGAAATTCTCTTTGTCTCAAAATCTACACTAGCTCTGTGCTAAACCAACCAATCCATACCCATAATGATATCAAAACCATAGAACGAAAGCTCCATCATATACCGGAAACACATGACCCTGAATCCTCAACGGACACCTCTTATACATCCGTCTAACTACAACTGTCTCACCGAAAGAACTTGTCACATGCATCCCTACATCTAAGATCTCAACAGGTATGTCTAACTTCTTTGCATGCTCACTCAAAATGTAAGAATTCGTAGAACCCGAATCAACTGAGGAAAGCAAAGACATAGACTGTAACTCAAAATTACCTGCTATCATATATGTGTCATTCCCTGCCTCTCTCTGTGCGTAGACTCTAGTTGGTCCTCCGGCCTCTGGTTGTACTGCCACAACATGAGCAAGATTCCTCGGTGCCTCTATCCTAGGTGCATCAGCCATCGGTTGGAAGTAACCACGACCGCGCCCACCGCCTCTCTGATAGTCAATCACTCTCGCAGAAGCCTGCGCTAGATTCGATGTCTGTGTCGCCTGATGCGGACACTCTCTTCTAAGTGGTCTCTCGATCCACAGTTCCAGCAAGCATGAAAATTACCCCAACACTCTCCTGAATGCTATCTCCCACAACGAGTGCACTCGGGAAAACGCCCTCCAGCTCTATGGCCCTGATGGCCTCTACCATGGTGGTCACCGCCACGCCTATGGTCAAACTGATGTCCACCGCCCCGATGCCTTTTGGCATCACCATGATCAAAGTTGTTGTGCCTCTTCCCCAAACTACATCCTCTCGAGCGCTTGGTCTGCCCCAAGCTATGCTCGATGTCCTTGGCCCTAGCGACCAAGACACCAAAATCAGAATAATTTGAAGCTAAGGTGTACCTCTTGACTTCCTCATGAAGTCCATATCTGAACCGATTACAACGGTCTCTCTTAGTAGGAACCAACTCCGGAGCATACTGACTCAGTCGGACAAAACGGATCACATAATCTGTCACTAAAGCATCTCTCTGAACAAGAGCCATGAACTCTCTCTTCTTCTCATCCAAATATCTCGGGCCCAAATACTTCTTCCTGAAAGTGGTCTCAAAGAAATCCCAACCAATCTCGGCCTCAGGCACATCGGTAGTAATGGTGACCCACCAGGTGTAGGCATCACCCTGAAGTAACGAACTACGCAGCCCAACTTACGAGCACCAACACATCCCATCTGAGCTAAGATACAGACTGTCTTCTCCAACCACAACACTGACCTCTCAAGTGTAGATCCTCTGAACTCATCAGCCCCTAGGCTACAAAGTCTCTCTAACGGTAAGCTAGCATCATCACCTCTCGGCTGAGCTGCAACCTGAGCTCCGACAACTGCGGCCTGAAACGCTCCTGCTATCGCTTGAACTAGCGGAGCCATATCTATCCTCCTAGGACCTTGGCCACCCTGACCAACCTGAGGTCTCGCTCCCTCAGCTCTATCCCCGCCTCCCACTTCAAGCTAAGGAGGTGGTGGTGGTAGAGGAGCTCCAACTCCAATAGCAGGCTCTCCCACATGAGCCTCTACTCCAGCCACCGGCTCATTAACAGGAGCCGCAACACGAGGTTCCTGACGAACCATCCTCGGTCTACCCCTAGGCGTCGACATACGTGCTCACCGATAACAACACAACAACAACAACATACACGATAGGGTTAACAAGGGCAAGGGTCCAAGTGGCTCAAGTATGTTCCCTCACTTAAAAATCCTTTTTCCGATGTAATTAAAGCAATGAGACTCTACTCAACATGCTTCAAACAACATACATACATGATCAACCAAACAAACATCAAGCATACTTGATAAACAAGCAAACAAACTTACATGGCAAGCAAACACTGTGCAATTGCAATACAAAAACTTAACTTACCTCACTTACCTGCCCGAGGTCTCGGAAACCTCAGGCTTTGATACCAACAAGTGTAACACCCTCTTCGTAGTCCGGGCGACTGACCGGTCCGAGCGGGTCACACATGGATAACCGAGGCGAAACTGATTAAGGCTCCACTTCGGTTAACAACCCGAGAAAACTTTTTTCATTATTATTATTATCTTGTCTAGATGTATTTTTATTTCCTATGTGAAAAGGCAACAACGGAAGAAAATAAGCGAGGCAAACAACAAAACAACCAAAGGGTATTTCAATACGCCTTGACTAGATCAACTGGCCCAAGTCAACCCGAGGAGACCTTATCGAAACGGGGATGGACCGTATCGAAACGCCCTTGACGGTCAACTTCTCGTGGTCAATGCTACGAAGCCTGTTCCGAAACGCCTAGGACCGTGTCGATACTCTAAATTTCTCGTTAAAATCTAAGATTTCTAGTAGCAAAAACGTATCGAAACGCCCCCTTTGCGTACCGAAATGCCTGGCCTGAAACAAGAGGCCATCTTTGGTTCAGTTGATCAAGGAAAAGCAGTTGCTAGATGATTCCTTGGTGTCTCATGTTCAGGATATCGCGGAGGGTAGACCTTCGGATTTCTGCTTTAATGAGGATGGTGTGTTGTGTTTTGGTAGTCGGATAGTAGTGCCTGCTGATGCTGAGTTGAGGCGTGCTATTCTGACAGAAGGGCATAGTAGTCCTTTTGCTATGCACCCTGGTAGTACTAAGATGTATCGTGATCTTCGTGATGAGTACTATTGGGTGGGTTTGAAGAAGGATGTTGCAGAGTTTGTGAGCAAGTGTTTGGTGTGTCAGCGGGTTAAGGCTGAACATCAGGTTCCTTCTGGTTTGTTGCAACCGTTGAAAATCCCTGAATGGAAGTGGGAGAGGGTTACCATGGATTTTGTATCTGGTTTACCTTTGTCTCCATCAAAGAAGAATTCTGTTTGGGTGATTGTGGATCGCCTGACGAAGTGTGCGCATTTCTTGCCTGTGCATACTACGTTTTCTTTGGATAGGCTGGCAGAGCTGTACATTGCTGAGATTGTGAGGCTGCATGGTGTGCCTAAGTCGATTGTGTCGGATAGGGATCCGAGGTTCACATCGCGTTTCTGGCAGTGTTTGCATCAAGCTCTGGGTACAAGGTTGCATTTCAGTACATCCTATCATCCTCAGTCGGATGGTCAGTCTGAGCGGGTTATCCAGATTTTGGAGGATATGTTGAGATGTTGCGTGATTGAGTTCCAAGGTTCTTGGGAGAAGCATCTGCCTTTGGTTGAGTTCGCTTATAACAATAGTTATCAGGCGAGTATACAGATCGCACCTTATGAGGCTCTGTATGGGAGGAAGTGTAGGACTCCTCTTTGTTGGGCTGAAACTGGTCAAAAGTTGGTTTCGATGCCGGCTTTGTTGAAAGGGACCACCGAGAAGGTGAAGCTCATTTGTGAGCGGTTGAAGGCTGCCTCTAATCGGCAAAAGTCTTACGCGGATTTGAAGCGTAAGGAGATAGAGTATGCGGTGGGTGACCGTGTGTTTCTGAAGGTTTCGCCTTGGAAGAAGGTGATGAGGTTTGGTCGGAAGGGTAAGTTGATCTCTAGGTACATTGGACCATATGAGGTGGTTGAGCGTGTGGGTCCTGTTGCGTATCGGTTGAGGTTGCCTCAGGAGTTGGAGAAGATTCATGATGTTTTCCATGTTTCTATGCTCCGGAAGTATATATCTGATCCTTCGCATGTGATGCCTGTGGAGGAAGTGGTTTTGAATCCGGATTTGACCTATGATGAGGAACTGGTGAAGGTTCTGGATTCGGATAGCAAGGTTCTTCGTGGCAAGACCATTGAGTTGGTGAAGGTGCTGTGGAAGCATCGAGGTGTTGAGGAAGCCACGTGGGAGCGGAAGGAAGACATGCTGAAGCAGTTTCCTTATCTCTTTCCTTCAGGTAAATTTCGAGGACGAAATTTCTTAAGGGGGGGAGAGTTGTAACGCCCCGGTTTTGGGCTTAGGAGTTTTGGGCGTTGACCGGTTGGTCAAAGTGCTGTTCGAATCTAAAGAGGTGAAATTAGGAAAGCCTAGTTCGGGTTGCATTAAAAATATGGAAAAATGTTCTAAAATCATCTTTTAATATAATTAAGTGAACTGTGAAATCAATTTTGGAAAATGAGTTTTGGAAGTGTGACATTTTGGCTAGTGACCAAAATGTAATTTTCGAAAGTTTGGTGACTGTTTTATAAAGGGTTGAAACTTTGAATCTTTAAGGAGCTATTTACCCAAAGGGAGTTTCTCCAGATTTTTCTAAGATATTTTAAGACTAAATTCTGATTTTAAATGATATTAAAAGTGGAGGGAAAGCCATTTGGCTATTTTGGATATTTTTGCAACTAACTTTTCTCAATTTTCTTTCTCTCATTTTCTCTCAACCCAAACACTTTCTCTCCAGAGAATTTGATCTGATTTTCTCACCTAAATCCCTCCTTTCAACTCTCTTTTGATTCCTAATCAACATATCTACAAAACCTCTTCAATTGGTAATTGATTCAACAAGGTTTTTGATTCCAAAAAGAGGAGAAACTCAAGTTTGGAGGTAAGAACGCCCTTCTCCTCTAAACTATCAGTTCTTTACTGAAATTCCTAAGTTTTCAATCCTTAATTGATGTTTTATTAAAGGTTTTTAAGTGGTGAAATGGATCTTGGATTATAATGCAAGATTTGGTGATTTTTGATGATTTTCGTTAGATCTGATTAATCTGTGATTTGAGATGTGTTTTTGATGTTAAATGAACTCTAAATTGATAAGGAATTGAGTTTTGATTAATGCAATCCCGGATAGGTTGAGTTTCCTAAGTTTAGCTTGTGTTTCAAGGTTGTTTTTGAGGTGATCTTGTGGATCTGATGTTGCTGGAGGTATAAGGATGTTAATAGGTTGTTTTTAGATGTTATATGATGTTAAAGGATATGTGGTTTTGCTGGTTTATGGCTGGGCTTTGTTTAGAAGTGGTTTGGATGCATTTTCGGTTGTGTTTGGTGGCCGAAAATGGAGGTTGGATGAGAGCAACGAGTTTAGGTGCTTTCAATGAAGCAATTAATGCATGATGATGCATTAATCCTCTGCTTTGATGTGTTGAAACAAGGGAGGCATCTTTGGATCCAAGAGTTGTTGATCCGGAAGCTTGATTTGGTGCTTTGGCTTGAAGCAAGTGGAATCGGTGAGTGCGTGTGTGAAATTGGGTTTTCGGCTTTGAAACCAATGTCTTCGGAGCTTAGTTTAAGTCTAAACAACTTTGCTAAGCTCAAGTGTAAGTTTTCGGAATTACTCTCTAGTGGTGGCCATGATTTTGTTGTGATGCAAAATGGTTATTTGCATGTTTTAATTACTATTTTGAAAGCATGATTTAGCATGGTTTTTGCTGATGTTGTAAGCCATATGTTGAAGGAAACTCTAGGTAGGAGTTCCTTGATTTTGTACATTGATTAAATGTGGTTTGATGCTTTAAAATGCATGATGAATATGGCTTGGTTTAATGCTTTAAAACAGTGGATTAATTGATGAAAATGATGTATATTGGCAAGTGATGTGTTGAAAAGGTTAAGGTCACTAAGGTGGTTAAAAGTCCTTGAGTGAGCCTTGTTACTTAAGAACATCAAGGTGGTTAAAAGTCCTTGGATGGTTCTTGTTGCGGACACTAAGGTGGTTAAAAGTCCTTAGGTGATCCTTTCCATGGTGTTTAAAAGTCCATGGGGCCATGGTGTTTAAAAGTCCATGGGGCCAAGGTGTTTAAAAGTCCTTGGGGCCAAGGTGTTTAAAAGTCCTTGGGGTGATTCAAGCTTTGGACACAAAGGTGGTTAAAAGTCCTTGTGTGGTCCTCTTTCATGGTGTTTAAAAGTCCATGGCCAAGGTGTTTAAAAGTCCTTGGGAAGTTGATGAACTTGTTTTAAAGAAATGGAATCTATCACTTGAGCTAATATGACATGTTTATGTTGAAGCATGAGATGCTTGTTTTAAGTATGCTTTTGAGCATGTGCAAAGGTTGATTTAAAGCATGATTTGTAAATGTTTTTAAATGCATTATTGAATGGTTTTTAAGAGCATTCCTCACTAAGCTTTTGCTTACGCTCTCTTTCGTTTTCTTAATTCAATAATGCAGAACATTAGAGAACCTTGAGGGCAGCAAGGAGGGCAAGCATTCAAGTGAAAGTAGAGCTCAATGTATGGAAGGTTTTTGTTGGTACATTTTAGCGTTTGGTAATTTGGCAATGGGGGACCAATGTGTATGTTTTGGGAGGTGTTTGGAACTCCCTAAGTATGTTGAATGATGATAAGAATGCTGGTTTTTGTATTGGATCATTACATGCTTGTTTTGGAAGTTTGTGCTTGAATAGCTAGCTTGTGTAGGAAGCATGCCTATAGATTTGGGGCTTTTTGCATATGATGTTGTTTTGATGATTTGATGATGCTTATAAGTCGTATATATGTTGAATTGCATGTTGGTAAAGTTTGGTAGCATTTGGAGCATGTTTGAATGATCAATTGCATGTTTGAGTGTGCATTTTGCTGCAATCTGTGCAGGGCGTTTCGGAACAGTGTGCACCGTTTCGGAACGGGTGCCTTGAATGAACCCAGGCGTCCGAAACGGTAGGCACCGTTTCGAAACGGTTTGGCCTCTGCCAGCCCGTGTTCCGGAACCCGTTGCGGAACGGCCCGTGTTTCGAAACGGGGTCTACCTGTTTCGGAACGGTCGACCGTTGGGGGCTGACATTGGCAGTTAAATGTTTTGAATTGTTTGCGTTTTAGTCCTGAAGCTTGTTTGTGCAATTGTATGAGTTTGGGAAGTCCTTTTGAGCTGAAATTTCACAGTGAAGCATGAAACCTGACTAATTTCAAGTTGGTAACTTTAATTTGGGTTAAGTCCTTCTAATTATCAGCAATTACAATTTGGTCCCTAAAGTTGTAATTTGTTCAATTGGGTCCCTGTTTGATCTCTGATGCTTGTGATCTTTGAGTATGATGTTTGTGTGATCACAATTAGGACTAATGTGCATCTAGACAAGATTAAAAAGAAAAAAAAGGGTCGTTAATCAAGGTTGACTTTCGGGTTGACTTTGGTTTTCCCCGTGTGACTTTCTTAATTCGGGTCAACCGTCTAGGCCGGGTTAAGGGGGTTACAGCATTCATAAAAGGCACAAAGCCAACATACTAGGCGTAAGCAAGCCTTAAGCAAACATCCACCAAAAACTTAGGAGTCTAGCATGCTCCTAACACATAACATCAGCATACATCAAAAGCTCAAATCCCATTGCTTGACTATTACATTCTCATAACATAAAAGTCCATACTTGATAAACTCAAAAGCCAAACTAGCACACTTGGAGGCCCTCATCTTGCACTAGCAACACACGAACTACGGATCTGCATTGTCGAACAAGAGAGAGCGTAAGCATAAAGCTTAGTGAGGGTAAACTCATAAACAAACCTCGACAATGCAGGGTCCAAGCATGAGCATACAACCAAGGTAGAATGCATGATCTTACCTTCGAACCACATGAGCCAAAATATAAATGATGCATGGACATAATTATCTTCATCATGCCATGCTCAACAACTCATAAGCTTAACACATGGAAATACATATATCAATGTATATATCAAACACATTCCACAATCCGTATTGATAACACATATATCAATCCACATTGGCACCTAGCTATGACTCGAATACGCGGATAACTGTTGGAACTCACATCCAACAACTCACATTTACCTTACGGTGGGATTACACTCGTCACTGATTCACGCGGAGGGGATTCCACTCATCCTCACGCCCCGTCGATGGGATTACACTCATCACTGACTAACATATATATAAGAAGACTTCCGGGCGAACCCGTACTCCATCTTGATGACTACCATCACCAAGACCATGCGCGCATTTTAACTCATGTGTGCACACTAAACATTCTAATGATCGACCATTGTACCCAAGCATACTAGTGTCAATACTAAACACAATTTATAACCTTTCACAACACCATTTCATATCAACTTCCGTGCTTAGCACGTACTCACCATGACTTACCGTCATGCACAAACCACAATCCAAACCACATGCATATAACAATGCATCCAAACCATACCTCAACATACATGTATAACACAATATACATAACCATATAAATCACACTTAATACATGAGGCATAATCAACAATTAGTGTTCAACCAAAGTCTCTAACTAAAGCTTGGGATTGGACTACCAATCTAATCCCAACTCTAGGTGGGTCTACCAAGCCCAACCTAGTCCACATCCTTGAACCAACACTTAAAAACCATTTAAAAACATTTAACCACTCACCGACTATTCCTAGCTCAACCACACTAGCCGATCAAGCTCCCAACGGTTCCAGATTCGTTCCCGAGCCTTCACCAACACAAACCCTTGCTTCTAAACATCCCAACACAATCAAAATAACCTCAAATCAGTTCACAAATCAATGCAGCAAACCCGGAACACAAACCAAGCACAAAGCACAAGATTTCAAGCTAAAGATAACCCCAAAACCTTCATTCCCGAGCAGCCCTAAAGCACAGTCCAAAACCAATGATTCTAAAGCCTTTAACACCTCTAAAAGTTTCCAAAACAACCATTATATGTATTCTAACCATCAGCCACCAAATTCCCACATCAAACACCCCTAAAACTCAACATTTAAACCCTCTAAAATTTCCATAAACCCAATTTCGGGAAACACTATAAAACCATGTAAAAATCGAGTATGTTGGACCTTTTTTATTGTAAACAACTCATATAACATTAATAAATCGAAAGCTTAAGTTAAAGCTAACAAAATTAGCATTTTTAATCTAAGACTTCAAAACACCAAAAAACAAAAACCATGAGCTTTGAGAAAAATAAAGGTATGAGCTTGTAGAGGAAAGAGAGGACAAGTCAAAAGTGAGTTTACCTTTGAAAAATCTCCAACAATGAGCAAGAGAGATGATGCAATCGTGAACTTGAAGGGGAGGGTTTTT
Organism: Hibiscus tridactylites; assembly: GCA_958450335.1. Taxonomy (NCBI): domain Eukaryota; kingdom Viridiplantae; phylum Streptophyta; class Magnoliopsida; order Malvales; family Malvaceae; genus Hibiscus; species Hibiscus tridactylites. The sequence continues at coordinate 41,963,223 of OY288280.1, forward strand.
TCACGTTAAAAAGTGGGGAGGTAGAAAATGATAGCTTTTTGTGTTTGAAAAGTAAAAGAAAAGTTTTTTTTGCAAGTCCACTTATTTACCAAATTGCCATTAATGAGATTGCTATCTCAAAAATCCTAAAATCCATGGGTTTTGGGTTTGAAATCAAAACAAGCCCAACATAAAATATTTGTTTTGAAAACCCGAGGCCCAAAATATTATTTTATTATTTTAATACTATTTTCACATGACCCCCAAACCCATGTGTTACATCTATCCGAGGGCTGATGCACCTAGGATAGAGGCACCGAGGAATCTTGCTCATGTTGTTGCTGTACAACCAGAGGCCGGTGGACTAGCTAGAGTCTACGCACAAAGAGAGGCAGGGAATGACACAGATGTGATAGCAGTTAATTTTGAGTTACAGTCCATGTCTTTGCTTTCCTTAGTTGATTCGGGTTCCACGCATTCTTATATTTTGAGGGAGCATGCAAAGAAGTTAGACATACCTGTTGAGGTCTTAGATGTAGGGATGCATGTGACTAGTTCCTTCGGTGAGAAAATTGTAGTTAGACGGGAGGTGTTCGTTGAAGATTCAGGGTTATGTGTTTCCGGTTGATATGATGGAGCTTCCGTTCTATGGTTTTGATATTTTTTTGGGTATGGACTAGTTAGTTGAGCACAGAGCTAACGTGGATTTTGAGACGAAGAGAATTTCGTTGAAACTTTCCGATGACTACGAGATAGTGGTAGTAGGCGAGAACGTTAAGTTCTTGTTGAATGTTGTGTAAGCTTTAGAGGCTCATAGGTTGATGGATTCCGGTTCTAGGGCTTATTTAGCGTATGCGATGAATTTGAATATGAGCGAGGTTAAACCGAAAGATATCAGGACAATTTGTGATTTTCCGAATGTGTTTCCAGAAGAGTTATCTGGTTCGCCTCCTGACAGGGATGTAGAGTTTGTGATCGAGACTGTTTCAGGGTCTACTCTAGTTTCTATTGCTCCGTACTGCATTGCTCTGAAAGAGTTGAAAAGTCAGCTTCAGGAGTTGTTAGACCGTGGTTTTATTAGGCATAGTAGTTCGCCTTGGGGTGCTCCCGTGTTGTTTGTGAAGAAGAAGGATGGTAGTATGAGAATGTGTATCGACTACAGGCAGTTGAACCAGTTGGCAATAAAGAACAAGTATTCGTTGCCTCGTATAGATGACTTGTTTTATCAGTTGAGGGGTGCCTTAATGTTTTCGAAGATAGATTTGAGATCAGGGTACTATCAGTTGAAGGTAAAAGAGTGTGATGTTCCGAAGATAGCTTTTAGGACTAGATATGGTCACTATGAGTTCCTTGTGATGACGTTTGGGCTCACGAATGCACCAACAGCTTTCATGGATATGATGAACAGAGTTTTCCGAGACTATCTAGGCCGATTTGTAGTTGTTTTCATAGATGACATCCTTGTGTACTAGAGATCACAAGAAGAATATGATGAGCACTTGAGACTTGTTTTGTAGAGATTGTTGAGTAATCAGTTGTATGCTAAGCTTAGTAAATATGAGTTCTGGATTCGAGAGGTTGTGTTTCTTTGCCACGTTGTGTCAGCTGAAGGTATCCGTGTTGATCTGATGAAGATTGAGGCTATTGTTGAGTGGAAACAACCTAAGTCAGTGACAGAGATTAGGAGTTTTTTAGGATTAGTTGGTTACTATAGGAGGTTCATAGATGTTTTTTTTCTAGAGTAGCTGCTCCGTTGACTAAATTGTTGCAAAAAGAGAGTAAAGTTTGAATGGTCAGATGCAAGACAGAAGGCTTTTGAGAAATTAAAAGAGGCTTTGACAAATGCTTCAGTGTTAGTACAACCAGTTTTAGGGAAAGAGTCCGTGATTTATAGCGATGCTTCATACGTATGTTTAGGTTGTGTTCTGATGCAAGAAAGAAGAGTTGTTGCTTACGCTCGAGACAGTTGAAGATGCACGAGAAGAACTACCCTACGCACGACATTAAGTTAGCCGCAGTTGTGTTTGCGTTGAAGATTTGGCGTCACTACTTTTATGGTGAGAAGTGCATGGTTTACACTGATCATAAAAGCTTGAAGTATTTGATGACTCAGAGAGAGTTGAACTTGAGACAGAGAAGATGGCTTGAGCTGTTAAAAGACTATGATTTTACTATTGAGTACCATCTGGGTAAGGCAAATGTAGTAGCCAATGCGTTGAGCAGAAAAGTTGCAGTTGAGTTGCGAGCTATGTTTGCTAGATTGAGTGTATCAGGGGATGGTGGTTTGATTACCGAGTTTCAAGTGAAGCCTTCGTTGATTCAGATGATCAGAGAGAAACAATTGCAAGATGTGTCTTTAGTTCCTCATGTTCAGGACATAGCGGAAGGTAGACAGACCGAGTATAGTTTCAGTGATGAGAATGTGTTGTGTTTCAGACACAGAGTTGTAGTACCTGAAGATGTTGAGTTGAGACGTACGATTCTGAGCGAAGCACATTCGAGTCATTTTTCAATGCATCCGGGTAGTACTAAGATGTACCGAGAATTGAAGAATGACTATTTCTGGATTGGTTTGAAGAATGATATAGCCAAGTATGTGAGTCGTTGCATGATTTGTCAGAGAGTAAAGGTAGAACATCAGGTTCCTTCAGGTTTGTTACAGCCTTTGAAGATTCCGGAATGGAAATAGGAGAGAATCACTATGGAATTTGTGTCGGGGTTACCGTTGTCTCCTTCGAAGAAGAATTCTGTTTGGGTGATAGTTGATAGATTCACTAAGTGTGCTCATTTCTTAGCAGTGAACATTACATATTCTTTAGACAAGTTGGTGAATTTGTATATTCGCGAGATTGTGAGACTTCATGGAGTTCCAAAGTCTATTGTATCAGACAGAGATCCAAGATTCACATCGAGGTTCTGGAGTTGTTTGCATAGAGCCCTAGGTAGCTGTTTGCATTTCAGTACTTCATATCATCCGTAGTCCGATGGTCAGTCAGAGCAAGTGGTACAGATTTTAAAGGATATGCTCCGTTGTTGTGTGATTGACTTTCAGGGTTCTTGGGAGAAGCATTTTCCCTTAGTTGAATTTGCTTACAATAACAGCTACTAGGCTAGTATACAGATGGCTCCTTATGAGGCATTGTATGGTAGACGATGTAGAACTCCGATCTGTTGGGCTGAAACGGGTCAGAAATTGTTACCTATGCCGGATTTGCTCAAGGGGACTACTGAAAAAGTGAAGTTGATTTGTGACCGTTTAAAAGCAGCTTTCGATCGTGAGGAATCTTACGCAGATTTGAAGAGAAAAGAGATTGAGTTTTCAGTGGGTGAGAAAGTGTTTCTGAAAGTATCTCCGTGGAAGAAGGTAATGCGTTTTGGCCGGAAAGGCAAGTTTAGTTCGAGGTTCATTGGTCCGTATGAGGTAGTTGAGTGGATTGGGCTAGTAGCTTACCTTTTGAGATTGCCTTCTGAGTTAGAAAAGATCAACGATGTCTTCCATGTGTCGATGCTTAGGATATATAGATCAGATCCGTCTCATGTTATGCCCGTTGAGGAGATAGAACTGAATCCGGATTTGTCTTACAAAGAAGAACTAGTTGAGATACTTGCTTCTTATAGCAAGGTGTTGCGTGGCAAGACTATAAAGTTGGTCAAGGTGTTGTGGAGATATAGAGGTGTGGAAGAGGCCACGTGGGAGAGGAAAGCTGATATGCTTGAGCAGTTTCCGTACTTGTTTCCGTTAGGTAATTTCGAGGACGAAATTCCTTAAGTGGGGGAGAGTTGTAACACCCGGGTTTGGGGGTCGAGTGAAAATAATATTAAAATAATGTTTCAGGTTTTCCATTTTTGTTTTAAAAAATTCATTTAATATGTTGGATCCAATTTTAATTTGAAACCCAAAATTTCATGGATTTTGGAATTGTGGAAGATGGTCATTTTTCATTAATGGCAATCTTGTAAATATTGGGTCTTGGAAAATAAATACTCATTTTATTTTGAAATACCCATTTAACTCATCTTCTTCCCCCCCTTCTCTTTCATTTTCACGACAAAAACCCCTCCACCATTGGTGTTACTATTCCATCACCCTTCTTGCTTGATTTTGAAGGTTTTTCAAAGGTAAACCCATATTTGACTTGTCCTTATCATTCTCTACAAGTTTATAGTTTTATTTCTCATTTAAACTCGTGATTTATCTTTTTGAAGGTTTGAATTAAAAATGTGAACTTTATTAGCTTTAACTTAAGTTTTCGGTTTTTTGATGTTAGATGAGATGTTTACTATCTAAATGGTCCAACATACTTGATTTTTACATGGTTTTACAAAGATTCACGAAATTAGGTTTTATGGTTTTAGAGACTTTAAAGGTTGAGTTTTGGGGGTGTTTGATGTGGGAATTTGTTGGATGATGGTTAGGCTATGTTTGAAGGTTGTTTTGGAAGCTTTTGGTAGTGTTATAAGAGTTGAAATCAATGGTTTTTGGCTGTGCTTTAGGGCTGCTCGGGAATGAGGATTTTGGGGTTGTCTTTAGCTTGAAATCATGTGTTTTGTGCTTGGTTTGTGTTCCGGGTTTTCTACAGAGAATTGTGGACTGATTTGTGGTTATTTTGATTGTGTTGGAATGTTTAGAAGCAAGGAATTGTGTTGGTGAAGCCTCGGGATCGAATTTGGAACCGTTGGGAGCTTGATCGACTAGAGTTGTTGAGCTTGGAATAGTCGGTGAGTGGTTAAATGTTTTTAACTTTGTTTTCAAAGGTTGGTTCAAGCATGTGGACTAGGTTGGGCTTGGTAAACCCACCTAGAGTTGGGATTAGATTGGTAGTCTAATCCCAAGCTTTAGATAGAGACTTTGGTTGAACTTTAAATGTTGAGTGCCTTATGTTTAATTGCAATTGATGTGGCTATGTATATTGTGTTATACATGTGTGTTGAGGCATGATATTAGATGTATTGTAATATGCATGTGGTTTGGAATGTGGTTTGTGCATGATGGTAAGTCATGGTGAGTACGTTCTAAGCTCGGAAGTTGATATGAAATGGTGTTGTGAAAGGTTATGAATTATGTTAGTATTGGCACTAGTATGCTTGGGTACAATGATCGATCATTAGGATGTTTAGTGTGCATACGAGAGTCAAAATGCGCGCTTGGTCTTGGTGATGGTAGTCATCAAGATGGAGTACGAGTTCGCCCGGAAATCCTTTTATATATATGTTAGTCGGTGATGAGTGGAATCCCATCGACGGGGCGTGAGGATGAGTGGAATCCCCTCCGCGTGAAACGGTGATGAGTGTAATCCCACCGTAAGGTAATGGTTGTGGTTCGATGTGAGTTCCAACGGTTATCTACGTATTCGAGTCGTAGCTAGGTGCCAATACGGATTGTGGAATGTGTTTGATAATACATTGATATATGTATTTCCATGTGTCGAGCTTATGAGTTGTTGAGCATGACATGATGTTGATAATTGTGTTCATGCATCATTATTATTTTGACTCATGTGGTTCGAAGGTAAGATCACGCATTCTACCTTGGTTGTGTGCTCGTGCTTGGACCATGCATTGTCGAGGTTTGTTTTATGAGCTTACCCTCACTAAGCTTTATGCTTACGCTCTCTTTTGTTCGACAATGCAGATCCGTAGTTCATGGGTTGCTAGTGCAAGAAGAGGGCCTCCAAGTGTGCTAGTTGGGCTTTTGAGTTTATCAAGTATGGATTTTTATGTTATGAGGTGTAATAGATAAGCAATGGGATTTTAGCTTTTGATGTATGTTGATGTTATGTGTTAGGAGCATGTTAGACTCCTTGTTAATGTTATGGTATGGCTTGTGGATGCCATGTCTTGATTTGTAAACCATGCTTTATTGCTTACCTTGAATGTTTGTTTATGTTGACTCTAAGGCATGAAATCCTTTAAATGCTATGTATGAATCTTTGTTGAGTTGATGCTTCCCTTCAATGCGTGGCCTTTTAAGTATGTTGTGTGTTAAGTATGCATGTTATAGGGTGCCTTGCAACTAGAGTTATGCATGTTGGTTGTGGGAGGTCTTAGTTAGTGTTTTGAGGCAGCTTTGTGTTATAAACCAGCTAAAACTTGTATGTTCGCAGCAGACGTATCGAAACGGTTGGACCCGTTTCGATACGATCCTCTTGTTTCAGGCCAAGCGTTTCGATACGCGTGAAGGGTGTTTCGATATGATTTTGCTACTAGAAATTTGAGATTTTGACGAGAAATTGAGGGTATCAAAACGGTCCTAGGCGTTTCGGAATGGTCTTCGTAGCGTTGACCATGAGAAGTTTACCGATGAGGGCGTTTTGATACGATCAGCAACCGTTTCGATACGATCAGCAACCGTTTCGGTTCAAAACGTAAGTTGCCCTTTTGGTTGTTCTCTTCCAGAAACAGTGAACCATATCTTTTGTGAATGACATATGTCTTGGAGCTTGTGGATGAGATGGTGCAAACTTTGGGGCTTGAATATGATAGTTCTAAGTAACCCTAAGAGTCTCTTAAGCTATTGGGCGCAAGCCTCTCTCGGGTTTAAGGAACATGGAATATGGTTAATGATTTTTTTTCCAGCATAGTATGGACAATTTAGTTGTCTAGGAATGAAACTGTGTTTCGTGAAGTGGTGGCAGACATTGATCATTTGTTTCAGCTATCTTTTTTGCGGGTGTGTAGATGGGGTAAAGCAAAATGGGTAGCAGATTTTCCTTCAGCTTCAAACATTTGGCAAGTGGAGAGGCTCTAAAGACTGTATCCGTCGATCAAATGAAGATTGTCTATGGAGAGTGGATACGTCCTGAGCAAGGGTTCCTGAAGTTCAATATTGACGGGGCGGTAAGCAACAATTTCGAACCTGATGGTATAGGGGGAGTGCTGACAGATTATTCGGGGAAAATGCTTTGCTATTTTTTCAAGAACGTGGTAGTGGTTGATGCTCCAACGGTGGAACTTCTTGCGCTGAAAGATGATGATAGGCTGTTTAAATCTTCTTAGTGGGCTGATTCGCATAGACTGATCGTAGAAAGCGATAGCAGTAACGTTGTGTGCTGGATAAATAATTTCTACCAGTCCCCTATGGCTTACAAAGGAATTATTGAGAGTATACTGATAATTTTCGAAGGTTTGGATTGGCAGATGTCGTGTATTCCGAGGGAGCTAAACTCTCTCGCTGATAGCTTTGCAAAAAAAGGTATCGCTAGAACAAACGACTTAATTGAATTCATGTCAGAATGATGCGTGTGGTGTAATGGTTGTTTTATTTGTTGCGAATTCTTTTGTGTCTCGAAAGATATTTAATGTGGAGTGAAAATGAAGCTTTGAAGAGAGGCTAGCTGCTATCTGCGTTGTTGTCTCAGGGATTTCAAGGGGCAGGCATAGATTGGTTTCTGCTGCTTGCTCCTAGTGACGAGAGATCAGCTTGTGTTGGTGTCTCGGGTGCAAGGAGATGAAAGCGTTGGCAAGGTTATTTTTCTTGTACTGTTATTGGGCAGAGTCTTGTGTAGGAGGATAGACATCGACTCAGCGCACTCTTTTTCCTCTATTTTAAAATTAGGGAAATATTTTAACGAGATCTTTGTCGATGTCGTGTAAGGGTTAGTTTCATAAATAAAATATTTGTCTTTAAAAAAAAAGTCTCAGTCGCTTTAATATAGCTGCAATTCCCACACAATTAGACATTCTATTCTTCTTGTCGGTGGAGAGGTTTTCCATATCATTGTTTGATTTCTTCGATGAAACGAAATCATGATTTCATGAAAACTATTTAGAATCATTATTATGTGAATAAGATATATCGCTCAAGTAACTTTTAGCAAGAAAGAAACCCCTTTAGTTGCTTCCTCTTCTTTTGTCTTCCTTTGTTAGTTTTAGTTTCATCTCTCAATCGTCTATTTTCAATTAAATAATCTATAAATTGAGAATCTTGAACAAGTTGATGATTGACTTATTGACAAATTAAGTATCATTCTAGATCACCAGCAAGAGGTACTGAAAACTTTAGATATCATCCTTTTTAAAAAAAACTTTAGATATCATACAAAAGTCAACTGTTTTGCCTGTTAACAGTCAAAGAGCTAAAGTTGGTCCATGGAAAGAATCATGAAATTTTAGGTCAAATTTTATTTCCAGAGGGTTTTGACTTGCTGAATCAATAAGTATACACCATATGCCGAATGCTATTGTAACATCTCAAAAATTGGGTTATATAATTCAGATAATTAGACTGGGTCGATTTAAAATTAATTGAAATTTTAGCTAATTATTTAATTTTATAAAAAAATATTTGAGTTTGATAAATTTATTTTGGTTTGTTCGAAGTCTCAAAGATAAACCCTCTGGTTATTTAATGGTTTTATTAAAAAGCGAATTTTTGTTCCAAGGGTTGTAATTAAGCCAATTTGATTTTGACATGTTTAGTGATCAAATTGAAAAGGAATACATGCTAAATTTCATTAAGGAGCTATTATACTATTTGAGTTTTAATTGGAGTTTATTGGGTTTTAACAAAATTATTTTGACGGTTAATTCATTTTCTCATGGAAGATCGAGTTCTTCATTCCTTTATCTCTAAAATCTATTTTCTTGATTTCTCAAAATTTTCAAAATCATCCATGATTTTTCAAACAATTTTTGTTCAAATCCTTTTCTAAATCATTTCTTTCCATTTGATTTCATTCCAAATATTATCATTCATCAAAATCTATCGCCATTGGCTATAAAGATGTTTCTTATTAATATTCCATTAGCTATGTATTCCTAAATTTTTATTTGAATTATCTTTTATTAATTTAATTGAAATTAAATTGAGAAATTGAGTTCTTGTAAGTTTGATGATGAAATATTGTTTTCTAAGGAAAATCTAAGTATTTATATTGGGTTATGTATTGTTCCTATGGGTTATAAGTAATCTAATCTTAATTTTGTAAAGTCAATCCCAAAATTAATTAAATTGGTTAATTTAAGTTCGGTGTTCTTGAAGATTTAAAAAAAAATGGTGATCTGAGTTCTTTGATATTAGGATTGAATTGGATTAGAATTGAAGCTTTAATGATTTATTTGAAGATTGGAAGTTATTTAGAGAATTTATAGGTGTATGTTTAAGTTAGATTGAAGTTATGGAAGTTTTGGATCATATTTTGATGTTGAATTGTATTGTTGTTGAGTAGTAGACAATTTGGTATTGGCGAATGAGGTCTAACTCATATACGGCAATATCGACAACTTCAAAAAAAGCTTTCGGCATTAAAGCGGAAACTAGCGGGTGGGGTGACTGCAAGTCTATGTACGGTTATTTTGTAAGGTTTGAATCATCGTGGGAGGTTAATAATAGCCTAGGAAGCTATATTTAACTAAGAAGTGTTCCAACTACGAAGATAAACAAGAGTAATTCAGTACGTGTTTTTAGTTTGACAAACATGTAATAAGGTAATGTGGGTATTTTGAAGCTGCTTATGGATGATCGTTAACTGTTGTTGGATGATGATTTTGTATGCTTGCATTTGTCGAAGCATGGATAGACCTTTTTGGTCATATGTAAGTGGTTAGTGGTTACTAACTTACTATATGTCCTGAGTCTTGAACTCATAATATGACCGTTGGGAGAATATTGGTATGCTATGTCATGCATTTTAGGATTGTACCTCTAGATTCATTATTGTTGCATTATAAATGTCGTAATTTGAGATGTAAGTGCATGATGATATGCCATATGTTCATTTGTCCATAGAAGCATGTTTAGAGTGTTTGGAATTGATTCGCGGAGTTTTGAATTCAAATTGCATATTCGAATCTGTAAATTCGTCTAGTGCATACCGATACACTATGTTTCGAGTACCGGTGCGACTATTTTAGTACCGGTACGGTACCCTTCGTACTTATACAGATTTTGGCTAATAAATTTGAGAAAAAACCAGAGCACAGTACGAGTCCTCGTGTACTGGTACCGACGGTAGGTAAGTTAGTTGGGACCTTTTCTAAAATTTAGCTTTCTTATATTTTGGTCCCCTAACTTCCCTGTTTCAATTGAATGGGTTTCCGTTTCCCGTTTGGGTTAATATTTAACATATAAATGTGTTTATGGTTGAATTGCATATTTGTATGATTAATTTCCATTTTCACCATCAATTTTCTATCTATACGTTTTAATCACTGAAATTGCGATGTGATTAATTTGAGCATGGTATCTTTATCCGAATTCTATGCAAATCATTATGCTGCCTGATTAATTAACCTAGGACATAAATATGCATCTAGACTCATTGTTCAGTAACCTAAGCGAAAAGTTTTAAATTATTTGAATTTTTGTTCCGTTCAAATTACGATCACTTCAGTGATCAACGTGACATTCGTCACTCGAGTTTAATCCTTATGGATTGGGTGATGGATGTTACAGCTCAAGTCATTAGTTAATAATCTACATCAAACTAATATAAATGAACATTATATGAATTGTCCATGAACAATTCATTAAACATTCTATTCATTTACACCTTATGAGTGTATAAGCTACATCAATACCAGAAACTACATCGTAAAGCTAAATTTCAACATATATATTAATTTCTGGAGATGTATTGCAAGAATTGGTTTGTTTCCTTCAAGAACTAAACAATATCTTCACTTTAAGTTATTTCCCAACAAAAACTTTACCTTATCGGTGGGTACACAAATAATACGTGTTTGGTTGGTGGTACATTGATCCAAAACAAGGACTATTGTATTTACTCTTAACTACCAAGAAAAGACCGGTATCTCCGCTGGAAAGTTGCTTACAATTTAAAAACTTACAAGTCAATAAGCCTACCACCACGATCGAGGAGCGCAAGGGGCAGTCGTATCTCTTAAAAATTTGAAATTGTTATAGAATGTATGTATATTCTTGTATTTCTATCGAAGATCTAAGTCCGCACTTCCTAAAATTTTGTAATTTCGCATCCCTTAAATTTCTATTTCTTTCCCATGAATGAAAAAGAGGAAAAAGAACAAACAAAGCGAACACCTTTCAGCAAGAAAATTATGTATCCTATGCTGAGAAATCGAGCAAACTAGAAATGAATCCTCTAGTTTCCACTTCTTACACATGAATTGAAAAGAAGAAAAGGGTAGGGGTGTTGCAGTAATAGTGAGCTAGTAGCAATGGTTGACAGTTAAGAATATTTTTCTTTGCAAAACAATGGATAACAAAGTAACTATGAGGTATATTATTTATTAGTAAAATTGGAAGTTTGAATAATAAATATTATGGTTTATATTCTATTGTTTGAGACTTTTAAAACGACATATAATATGTTTAAATTGGTTGAGTGATGAATGAGAAATTGATGCTAAAAGTAAGCTACATGCGATTGTTCTTGAGGAAAATTGTTGCTTAAAACACTCATCCCACATTGGATATGAGTGGTGTATGGATTGGTTGAGCTTAATAAGCCTACTATAATTTTAGCCGATGTAAATATTATTTTTTCAATAGAATAATCTAGAATATACTGGATTAATGTAGTTTAATTTTTTTGGTATTTAAATACCTGAATCTTCAACCTTTTTGCCATTAAGTGTCAATTATGGACCTTTGATTCCTCAAGTCTTTTCAGCTGTTATAATTTGAAATTCTCCCTTTCTCTTTCACTATAAATAAGATGACAACATTCTTCATTTTATAATCTCAAGCAACTTCATGTCTCTCTCAAATTTGCTCTACTATGGCAATAGAAGAAGGCACAGTTGAATTCACCGAGTTCACTATAGTTTTGCTGCTTTCAGTGAATGTTTGTTGTTGTATCCTATAGTTTAATTTTTCTTTTAAAAAGGGGGTGCATTTCAACTCCTAGGTGTATAAACACAACGAAAGCTAGTAACAATAAAGAAGAGTGTATGGGAGAACGATGGTGTATTTTCATTCAGTGAAAAGTAGTGATATCAAACGAGTGGATGTAGGATGGTTTATTCCCTAGGAAGCATTCCTCTAGATTTCCTTTGAAGCATGGTTCTATGAATTGTTGTTGATTTCTGGTATTCTTGATTGAGGATTAATCCTTGAATGAGTTAGATATGTGTTAGAAGCATGTCTAAGTGTTTTGGATTGCCTTAAAGTATGTTAAACCAACAAAATTGGGCATTTCAAGCCCACATGGTTCGATTAGGGGTTCAATTGCTTAAATTAACCTTTTAGGGACCAAATTGTAATTTCAGAAAATTACAGGGGCTAGCCGAATTCTATGGTTATCAAACCATAATTAGTCATATGACAAGCTTCCATGTCAAATTTCATCCCAAACGGACCATCCAAACTCAACCAATTGAACATACAACATTCAGGAACCACATTGCAACATTACAGAACTTTAAAAGATAATTTTAACTGAAAATAACGATCAGGTATCGGTACCCTTAAGCATGTATTGATACGCGGGAAGGCAATAACCAAAGTTAGGAAAAAGGTATAGATACTCTTCCCCGCGTATCGGTACCCCTTCAAAGATAGCCCAAGTGTATCGATACGCGAGCAAATCGTATCGATACCCCAGTATTGTTTAGCCTGCAAAAGCCTTTGAGTATCAATACTATTGAGTTGATCACACAATTGCAAATGACCAAGAGGGGGTGAATTGGCGATAAAAATTTTGGTGGGTGAAAATATGAAAAAATAAAATTGTGACACAAAGCAATTAGAGTGGTTCAAGTTCTACAAACGAACTCTACATCCACTACCTTAGTTCCCACTAAGGATTTTCAACCAATTCACTACTTGAATTCTTCCCCTTTTCTTGGATAAGGAGGGAACCTTACAATTTGATTAAGCTTTCTACCCAAAGCTTAATCCACTCACTTTTACAAGAGAACTATATGGTAAACTCTAAAAATTCCTCCCAAAGGATGATTGTTTACCCAATTACAATTTCACACTCCCCAAACTCACAATAAAATATTACAATGAGAATACAAGAGTTGGGTACAAGAATTTGACTCTAAAGGTCAAAGTTTGGATTTGTGTGCTTTGGTGTTGCTTGTAGGTTCAATAGTTGTTGCTTGTTCAATTGAGACTTGTTTTTATACCCTTGCATTGAATTCTAACCGTTTGGGTAGTTGGGATCATCAATAGAGCCGTTGGGATGCAATTTCCCGCAATAAATCCAGCTCTGCTGCCTACCGTATCGGTACGGCTAGGGGGCGTATCGGTACCTGTATCAAATAGGAAAGAGCCGTTGTGACTGAAAACATCGCGTATCGATACGCTTAGAGGGCGTACTAGTACGATTTTTAAGGGGCGTATCGATACTGAATTTGCTCACTGGAATCCCAACTTTGGTTTTGATAAAGAGCGCATCGATACAGTTACTTAGCGTATCGGTACGATATAACGGTCAATTAAATTTTGGGATACCAACTAACTGCCAAGCCAACGGTCGAAGATTAAATGCAAAGATTTTGGAAAGATAAGAAAATCGTATCGATACGGTTGCAAAGCGTATCAGTACGGTATGATTTAAAGAGCTGCCCAGATGAATATCGTATCGATACAGGGTAATACAGTATCGGTACGCTATGGTCTATTAAAATTCTAGTGGCTAAAAACCGTATCGATACGCCTAAGGGTATCGATACGCCTGGGCATTTTGCTAAAGTTTGGCTTGAAAATACATAAAAAGACTTAGTGGATTTTGAACATTTAAGAGAGTTTTGTCTTGAAGTATAGTTTGGTTCAAAAAGACTTGTCAATAGAGAGACTTTGAAGAGTACTTAAAAGTTTATTGTTTTGGAAATTAGTCCATAAGTTTAGGTGTTATATCAAAATCAATTTTGGTTTCACAATCTCCCCCTTTTTGATATAACAAAACCACATATAAATTTTTAAGTTTTTGAAACTTTTGAAAAGCTTTCTCCCCCTTAATTTAAGATGGGTTTTCAAAATCAATTTTAAGTTTATAAAAATTGGCTTTATAATCCTTCTCCCCTTTTTGTTAGATCAAACATAAGCACAAGGATAATAGCAACAATAATATAATAAACTTCAATTCAAACTTCATATTTAAAAGCAACTTAATAGATCAAAGCAAACTTCAAAAGAAAAAGCAACATAAACTTAGATCCTAAAACATAGATAAAAGGCATAAAGTACGAAGCATGGGTGCAAAAGCTAAAGTAACTAAATGACATGAAATGATATGCAAAAAAAAACTACTCGTCCACATCATCATCATCTTCTTCGTCATCTCCGTCCTCATCGTCTCGAGTAGGTTGATTCCTCCTATTTTTGTTAAGCCAATCACCATGGAAGGCGGTGAGAGAGACATCCATGGAGTTTTGTTGAAGAGCTATGGCTTTCATTTGATCCTCCAACGATATGAAACGAGTGTCAAAGCCCTTGACTTGATCTTCAGAATAAGTGAACCGAGTTTCAATACCTTTAACTCGATCTTCCAAGGATGTGAATCGAGTGTCAATGGCGGCAAACCCGACTTCCATATTTGTGAACTTCTTATTGAGGAAAGTCATTAGGTTGTCCATGGAGGAAGGCGAAATCGAAGCTCGTTGAGAGCTTGAAGAGGCATGTGGAGCATCAACCGGAGCATCTTGTTGAGGAGCATGAGGGACATGAACCCATTCATTGCTAACATAGGAAAAGTGAGCACGAGATAGGGAGCACTCATTGATGGGTTGGCCAAGGGGTTCGGGATAATCATGGGAACAATCAATTTTAAGGGAATGGAATAGGTAACTCAACACCGTAGAATAGTAAAATGATTTTACATGGTCGGTGTGACGGTGTTGGACTAAATAGACAAGGTCGACAAACATAATTTGACAAAGGTTTAGACAGTGTGACCCTCCCTAAAGCACCTAAGCCAAAAACCATCGACTTGACGAATTGTGGAAAATTTAGCTCTCGATGGACGCAAAAACCAAGTAATGATAAGATGAAGAATACGGTCATGAGCATTTAAGACTTTGACGGAGCCTAAAGAACCTTGACCTAAGGACTTCTCATCATCAATTCCTACGTTTTCAAAACCAAAAGCCTTGCAAAGTACATTTTGATCAATTTTAAAGGTTTTTCTCATTACACGTGACTCAATTGCAATAACATGTTCTCTAGCCTCATCATGAATACATATAGCATTTGAAAAGAAGATGATGACTAAGTTCCTATATAGAATGGAAGGAAGATTTAAAAATTTGATAAATTTTCATTGCCTAATCAAAGGGAGGTATTGAAATTTAAAACAGCCAGAGTGTAAAAATGGTAAAGACACAATACATTCTTCCCTAAGAGTGAAACCTTGAAAGAGCTTATAACGAGACATATTCGAAGGTTCAGGAAAACTACATTGGAAAATATAAGGGGGGTTCGTTCTAGGGTTACCCTCTTCATCCTCAATAGGATCGGTAGTGGCAAGGTGACGTCCAGCTCTCTTTTTTGGTGTCATAACCTTGAAAACACATCAAAACGATTCTAATATGTATGCAATTAACATCTTATCCAAACCAATAAATTCTAATAGTTCAAGGTAATTTTAAAAGACATTGTTGTTGTTAAAAATATATATACATATGCTAGAAAGAGTTTAATTTTTTTTAAAGAAAAACATATAAAAAAATATGATGAGAAGATATATTCGAATGAAAAAAAATTGATTTTGAAAAAATTTTGGTAAAAAGTTTGAAACCCATGTAATAAAAAGATGTTTTGAACAAAAACTAAGTTGAAACAATTATAAAAATCAAACCAAAATAAAAGAGAAAAGTTTTATACCTTGAATTGTTAGGTTGGATGAATGTGTTGATGTGAATGCACAAGATTGTTGAGAAAGCTTAGCTTTGATGTGGAGATCAAAAACCCTCAATGAATTTTTAAGTTTGATGGAAAAAAATTGAAGGATTGAGGGGGTTTTTATAGAGGTGTGCGACTAGGGTTTGAAGAGAAAAAGAGGGGTTTTTAATTTTTGAAGTGTTTTGTAAAAACAGCCCTAAATAAACCTTCCATCGAGACCGTGTCGGTACGCTTATGGAGCGTATCTATACGTGTTTGCCCTAATTTTTTATTGGAAGTTATTATCGTTTCGATACGCGGGACCGTATCTGTACGTTTTGACCTGGATTACTTCCCTTGACTTATCTGTATCGATACGCAGGGTCGTATCGATACAAATTTAGCTTTTAAGATTTCTCTTTGATGAACCCGTATCGATACGCCTTTACCAGATAAGGCATTTTTGACAGATTTAAGTTAAAAAAATCCAACTTTAAACGTCCCTAAATGCATGTAAATGACATATGAACAAGTTTTAATGGCTAAACTTAATGCATACTCCCTCTAGCAACATGCATAGAATAAAAAAGAGGTAAATTAACATAAGCATGAATGTCAACCAATTTCAAGCAAATTTTTGACAATTTGGGACCTAAGAAGGGTTAAGAAATGCTAGTTAAACCTAACTCTCTCCTAAGGGTACAAAAATGCTCTTTATCTAAAGGCTTTGTGAATATATCCGCTAATTGGTTCAAGGTATCAACATACTCTAGAACAACAACATTTTTCAACACATGGTATCTAATGAAATAATGTCTAATTTCTATTGTGTTTGGTCCTAGAGTGCTGGATGGGATTCTTAGTGAGACAAATGGCACTAGTGTTGTCACAC
The DNA here is from genome assembly GCA_958450335.1 of Hibiscus tridactylites. Classification (NCBI taxonomy): domain Eukaryota; kingdom Viridiplantae; phylum Streptophyta; class Magnoliopsida; order Malvales; family Malvaceae; genus Hibiscus; species Hibiscus tridactylites. The sequence goes on from OY288280.1 coordinate 41,979,842, forward strand.
TTAAGGGGTATAGTTTCTACTTCAACACCATAATCTAAGAGTTATTTTTTCATCCAAAGGACTTGAGCACAACAACTCCCTAAGGATATGTACTTCGCTTCGGTGGTAGATAAGGCTACGCTATTTTGTTTCTTAGAGAACCAAGATACGAGCATACTACCTAAAAATTGGCATGTCCCGGAGGTACTTTTCCTATCTATCTTACACCCCCCATAATCCGCATCCGAATAAGCATGAAGGCTAAAGGAGGAATCTTTAGGATACCAAAGGCCTAAGTTAGGTGTGTCTCTAAGGTATATAAAAATTCTCTTAATGGCAACTAAGTGTGATTCTCTAGGACTAGCTTGAAATCTAGCACACAAGCAAACACTAAACATGATATCTAGTCTACTTGCAGTAAGGAAAAGCAAAGAACCTATCATGGATCAATAAAGCTTAGAATCAACACACTTACCCCCTTCATCTTTGTCAAGCTTTATGGAAGAGCTCATAGGTGTGGTTTGAGGCTTTGCATTCTCCAAGCTGAACTTTTTGAGCATATCGTTCATGTACTTAGCTTGATTTATGAAGGTGCCATCTTTCCTTTGTTTGATTTGGAGTCCCAAAAAGAATGAGAGCTCCCCCATCATGCGCATCTCAAACTCACCTTGCATTAACTTAGAAAATTCTTTGCAATAACATTCATTAGTAGAACCAAAAATGATATCATCAACATATATTTGTACTACTAAGATGTCATTATTATATCTTTTTATGAAAAGTGTAGTGTCCACCTTACCATTTTCAATTAAAAAGTTTGAAAGTCTTTCATACCAAGCTCTATGAGCTTGTTTTAAACCATAAAGAGCTTTAGTTAGTTTGAACACATGATTTGGAATTTTTGAATCCTCAAAACCCGGTGGTTGTTCAACATACACTTCTTCATTTATAAAACCGTTTAGAAAAGCACTTTTCACATCCATTTGAAAAAACTTGAAATCATTGTAACATGCAAATTCCAAAAGCATCCTAATGGTTTCCATCCTAGCTACGAGTGCATATGTTTCATCAAAATCAATTCCCTCTTCTTGAGTATAGCCTTGAGCAACAAGCCTAGCCTTGTTTCTCACTATATTACCATTTTCATCTAGTTTATTCCTAAAGACCCATTTAGTTCCTATAGTAGATTGATTACTAGGCCTTTCAACTAATGTCTAGGGCTGTAAACGAACCGAACGTTCAGCGAACCGTTTGTGAACCGTTCGGCGGGAAGTTCGTTTATGTTCGTTTATTTATTAAACGAACGAACATGAACAAGATTTTTTGTTCGTCTAATTAAATGAACGAACACGAACAAAAGGCTTGTTCGTTCATTTATGTTCGTGAATGTTCGGTAATCCGTTCGTTTATGCTCGTTCATTTATGTTCATTTATGTTCGTTCATTTATGTTCATTTATGTTCGTTCGTTTATGTTCGTTCAATTATGTTCGTTTATGTTCATTTAAATTTATTTACATATGTCTAGGGGTGTTCATTATTCGGTTAAACTTAACTTACCGACCGAACCAAAACAAAAATAGTTAATCTATTAAATAATTTTAGGTTTCGACTAATAATTAAGAGTTTTTTCAAGTTTTAATTATTGATTAATTCGATTTAAAAATCTGTTAATTAACTAAATTAATCGAACTAACCAAAAATATTAAATATTTAACAAATTATATATGTTCGTTCATGTTCGTTTATGTTCATTTGTGTTCGTTTATGTTCGTTTACCATTTAAACGAACGAACATGAACAAACACGAACAAGCTACATTCCTTAATGAACGAACACGAACAAGAAATTTTGTGTTCGTTTATGTTCGTGTTCGTTCATTTGTCCGGTTAAAGTTAAACGAACGAACATGAACACATCCTCGTTCGTGCTCGTTCGGTTCGTTTACAGCCCTACTAATGTCCAAACTTTTCTGCTCTCAAATTGATTTAATTTCTCTTGCATGGCCAAAATCCAAAAATCATCTTTTAATGCTTTTTTGATATTTTTAGGCTCAATGCGTGAAAGAAATGCAACATGGTTCATTAATTTGAGAGATGATCTAGTAGTTACCCCCTTGGATGGATCACCCAAGATTTCACCACCTTTGACATAGTTGAACTCCCTTGGGTAAGATACCTCCTTTTCCTCAAGAGCCAAATCCTTCAAGGCTTCAAGAGGGGGATCTTGTGCATCTTCATCTTTAGTTGGAGTCTCACCCACCTTTGACGTTTGTCCTCCATCAATGGCATCAAGAATCCCTATATCATCATCACCACAAGATTTCTTCCTCGGAAGGAGGTTATCATCGAAATAACATGTATAGACTCTTCTACTACTAAAGTTCTTTTATTAAATACATGATAGGCTTTAGAGTTTAAAGAATACCACAAGAAAATAACTTCATCACTTTTAGCATCAAATTTCCCTAAGTTGTCTTTTCCATTATTTAAAACAAAACACTTGCAACCAAATGGATGAAAATATCTAATGTTAGGCTTTTTAGATTTTAGGATCTCATATGGTGTTTTCTTCAAAATTGGCCTAATCATTACACAATTTATAATGTAGCAAGCGGTATTTGTGGCTTCCACCCAAAAATATTTAGGAAAATTATTTTCACAAAGCATGGTTCTAGCCATTTCTTCTAAAATTTGATTTTTCCTCTCAACTACCCCATTTTGTTGAGGAGTGCGAGGAGCGGAAAAATTATGGTTAATCCCATTTTCATTTAAAAACTCTTCAAAACCTAGATTTTGAAATTCGGTTCCATGATCACTTCTAATGTGAGTAATTTTAAGTTCAAGATCATTTTGAGTTATTTTAGAAAATGTGATGAATTTTTCTAAAGCCCCATCTTTTGTACTTAAGAATAGAACCCAAGTAAACCTAGAATAGTCATCAACAAGTACAGAGGCATACGATTTACCACCCAAGCTCATTGTTCTAATAGGCCCAAAAATATCCATATGAATCAATTGTAAATGGATTTAAATGAAGTTCTATGTTGTTTACCCTTAGAGAATGCATCACAAATTTTATCATTAGAGAACTTAAGTTTGGGTAAACCTCTAACTAGATTATGAGAAATCAATTTTTCTAAAACACTCATGCTAGCATGTCTTAATTTTCTATGCCAAAGCCATGAGTCATGTTCATCATGTGCAACTAAACATGTATGAGATGTATGGATGGCATCTAAATGCACCATGTAAATATTGTCTATTCTATGCCCTATGAGCATCAATTGATTTGTATTAATGTTCACAATTTTGCGACCACTTTTATCAAATAAAACATTAAAAGCCTTATCACATAATTGACTAATTCTTAATAAATTGTGTTTAAGACCGTTGACATACAAAACATTTTCAATGAAAATAAAAGAGTGATTACCAATGGAGCCTATTCCTTCAATGTGGCCTTTGAAGTTGTTACCGAAAGTTACCACTCCACCAGTCTTTGGCTTTAGTTCCACGAATCTACTCTTGTCACCGGTCATATGTCTTGAGCATCCACTATCAAGGTACCATGAGTTTTGGCTTGAAGCTTTGACCTTGTAGCAAAGCTCCCCCCACAAAAAAAATTAGGCCTTGATTTTTGGTACCCATATCATTTTGGGTCCATGTGTGTTAGCCTTCAAAACCTTGGTTCCCTTAGGAATCCAAGAAGCAATAGCATTCATGTTATTAGAAATAATGAGTTCCTTAGGAACGCAAACACTCATAATCCTTTGACCTCTAGATTGCTTAGGAAGATTTCTTTGTTTAGGAACAAAAGTTTTTCTTTTTACATATTGGGATTTAGAAGACTTTTCTTTTTCAAAATGGTTTTTCCCAATAGCAATAGATGTTTTAAGATTATCCACTTCCTTTGTGTGATAATCTTGAAAATTGGAAAGAAGTTGTTCAAGATCAAGGTTTTTCTTTTTAAGATCATTTGAAAGATTTACTAAGTACAAAAAATTCTTTTCCAATTCCGAGTTAGTTTTTGAAATAGATTCATTTTGAGTTTTTAAATCGGAAATGTGTTTCTTGTTTCTCAAAATAGAATCCTTATATTTTCCAACTAACTCATCATAAACCTCTTGCAATTAATCAAAGGTAAAATCAAAATTTGGTGAGTTAATGTTTACCTTTGGTTCATCATCAATGGCCATGAGACAAAGATTAGCCACTTCCTCCTTCTTCTCAGATGACTCCTCGTCACTCCAAGTTGCTACTTGAGCTTTGAGCTTGTTCTTCTTCCCAAAGATCTTCCTCTTCAATTGAGGACATTCGGAACGAATATGGCCGGATATTTTGCACTCATAGCAAATGATTTGGTCCTTCTTCTCTTATTTACTATTGCTCTTGAAGTCTCCTTTTCTAATGAACTTTCTTCCACGGTTGGACTTCAAAAAGCGAGTGAGTCCTTTGACCAACATGGTCATCTCCTCATCTTTACTAGAATCGCTTTCATGATATGAATCTTTAAGAGCGATTCCAATCTTCTTCTTCTCAACATCCTTCTTCTCCTCCATTTTCTTTTCTTCTTCTCTTCCCTTATTCATGATTTCATGGGTGAGTAAATATCCAACAAGAGCATCTAGCTTGAGAGTCTTCAAATCTCGAGCTTCAATAATAGTTGTTCTCTTGCTATCCCATGATTCCGGAAGAGAGTACAACGATTTCCTCACTAGCTTGTCTCCGGGGATGATCTCACCGAAACCCTTCAACCCATTGACTATGACTGAGAATCGATCAAACATCTTAGAAACACTCTCATCGGGGTCCATTTTGAAATTTTCGTAGCTTAAATTGAGTAGCCCGATTTTTGTTTCCTTGACGTCACTAGTTCCATCATATGTTGTCTCGAGGGTGTCCCAAACTTCCTTGGCATTCTCGATCGAAGACACCTTGAAGTAGATATCCGGACCAAGCGCACAAAAGATGACATGAAGAGCTTTATCATTTACTTGCATCCTTCTTCGATCATCTTCGGTCATTTCGGCCTTGCCCTTTGGAACAAGTCTTCCTTCACCTTCTCTCTTCATCGGTATGAATGGACCTTCTTCAACCACATCACACACCATGTAGTCGGTAGACTTGATGAAGAGCGTCCTCTTATTCTTCCAATATGGGTAGTTATCCCCATTGAAGAATGGTGACTTGGTGGTAGATTGTGACTCGTAGAGGTTGGAATTTGAGGTGGATGTCATTGCTTGACTAGTTGTTGATCAAACTCTCCTAGAATCTACTCAAGAGGGGTGTAATCCTTCCAATGAGTGTAGCTCTGATACCAATTGTTGAGTTGATCACACACTTGCAAATGGCTAAGAGGGGGGTGAATTGGCGATAAAAATTTTGGTGGGTGAAAATATAGAAAATTAAATTGTGACACAAAGAAATTAGAGTGGTTCAAGTTCTCCAAACGAACTCTAAACCCACTACTTTAGTTCCCACTAAAGATTTTCAACCAATTCACTACTTGAATTCTTCCCCTTTTCTTGGATAAGGAGGGAACCTTACAATTTGATTAAGCTTTCTACCCAAAGCTTAATCCACTCACTTTTACAAGAGAAGTATTTGGTAAACTCTAAAAATTCCTCCCAAAGGATGATTGTTTACCCAATTACAATTTCACATCCCCCAAACTCACAATAAAAGATTACAATGAGAATACAAGAGTTGGGTACAAGAATTTGACTATAAAGGTGCAAAGTTTGGATTTGAGTGCTTTGATGTTGCTTGTAGGTTCAATAGTTGTTTCGTGTTCAATTGAGACTTGTTTTTATACCCTTGCATTGAATTCTAGCTGTTTGGGTAGTTGGGATCATCAATAGAGCCGTTGGGATGCAATTTCCTGCAATAAATGCAGCTCTGCTGCCTACCGTATTTGTACGGCTAGGGGGCGTATCGGTACCTGTAGCAAAGAGGAAAGAGCCATTGTGACTGAAAACATTGCCTATCGATGCATCTAGATGGCGTACCGATAGGGTTTTTAAGGGGCGTATCAATACGGAAGGGCGTATCGATACTGAATTTGCTCACTAGAATCCCAACTTTTGTTTTGATAAAGAGCGTATCGATACGGTTACTTAGCGTATCGGTACGGTATAACGTCATTTAAATTTTGGGATACCAACTAACTAACAAGCCAACAATCGAAGATTAAATGCAAAGATAAGCAAATCATATCGATACGGTTGCAAAGCGTATCAATACGATATCATTTAAAGAACTGCCCAGATGAATATCGTATTGATACGGGGTAATACAATATCGGTACGCTATGGTCTATTAAAATTCCAGTGGCTAAAAACCGTATCGATACGCCTGCGCGTTTTGATGAAGTTTGGCTTGAAAATACATAAAAAGACTTAGTGGATTTTGAACATTTAAGAGAGTTTGGTCTTGAAGTATAGTTTGGTTCAAAAAGACTTTTCAATAGTGAGACTTTGAAGAGTACTTAAAAATTTATTGTTTTGCAAATCAGTCCATAAGTTTAGGTGTTATATCAAAATCAATTTTGGTTTCTCAGATACTCGAACCCGAGTATCGATACACATACCAGATTGGCTTCACATACAACTTCCAAAATGCATTTTTATCAGCTAAGTATGCTCAAGCATCAACAGATAAACATCCCTAAGCATTTGCAACATGACAATCATGCTTAAAGGCAACTACAAGGGTTTTACCAATCCAACACATGTATTTCTAGTGAGCAATACCATAAAACATACGAAAAAGCATCATTCCTCCTCAACAACATATAATGTCCATCTTATAAACCCAAATAGACAATCAACATCTCTTAACCAGGAAGTTCTAAACAAATCTCCCAAACCGAGGTTCTTTCCCCTTTGCCAAAATGTAATTATTTAAAATCAGCAAAGTTCATACTTGAGTTTGAGTGACGAATTAGGTGCTTTCACTTGCTACTCCTCAGCCCTAAAGCTTAGTTATTTGCATTGTTGGAAAAAGGAGCGTAAGCACTCTTGCTTAGCGAGGGAAAGCTCAACACACATCAACAATGCAGTTTTAAAAACACAAGTTAAAACCATATCATGCTCAATCTTAATTCAAGCTTTCAAAACCAAATCAAACCATTCTTTAACCATGTTCCACATGTATCATTAGTCACATGCATTGCTCACAATGCAAATCCACATTAAGCCTCACTTGCTTAATTCAAATGCATAGATTTGTCCTATGCAACATCTCATCATCAACAATCTCATGCACCATAATCCATTATCTATTCATTATAATCATGATACATGGGTAACAATAAACACATATATTGGCTTACAACATCCCGGCATAGGCTCACCCATATCTGTTGTGATAAACTCACCTCTATCACTTTTACAAACAATATTATATACACAAACTTGTATAGACTCACCCTATTACGTCACATAGCTAGACACACATACGATTTATAGATTATAGTGCACTCACATCCTATTGGTCGACCAACGTATCCATATATTAAAAATAGATCATTCACTTGCCAATATACCCATAAAACCATGTTAACTCACTGCTTACAATGCATCATTAAAAATCAACTCATATCCCAAAATTACACATGCTTTTAAATAGAAAAAACCATCTCAAACAAGATCATATCATCTTGTATCAAACCAAACCATTCATGGGATAAACACAAGCAAAACCATGCTTAAATCCATGCATAACAGTGAGTAATAACCATTAACAAAACATGAGCATGATAAACCATGGAGTCCATTTCAAACCGTAAACCGAGAGTTCAAGTAACCATACTTACTTCCAAGATTAGCTAAGCGTTTCAATCTTACACTAACCTCCAAACACCTCGTATCCAAGCTTAACAAAGCTTTAAAACACATCCACTCACCAATACGTGAAACTTCACGTGCCGACGCGAAGATCACACGTCTGAAGCTTCCAAAATTGCTTCGCTAGCTTCCGGATCAAAATCCCCTTCTTTTAGGTCATCAAAAACAGATATCCAATGCATTAAAATGCATTCTTACTCCACCAACTAAACACAAACTTGTTACCTGACAAAACAACATCAATTTACCCATCCGAAACAACCGAAAACTCATTCGATTACTTCCTAAACCATGCCCAGCCAACAATCAGCACTTCCAATCATTAATACTCATCAAATCACATCCAAAAACAACCTAAACCCTTTCTTATATCTCCAACAATCATTTAGCCATCAAATCACTTCAAAAAACACAATTAAAACTATCATAAAACTCAAGGATCTCAAAGATTTTGGGATCTAAATCATTAAAACTCTTTTACATCATCATAATCACCTCAAAACTCAATTATAATCCGTCTTAAATAGAGCTCATCAATAACACTCCAAAATCAAGAATTAAACCTTAGTTTTGCAAGATTTTGATCTTAAATCAAAACTATAATCAAAACTCATTTAAAAACAACAATTGAGAGTCAAAAATCTTGGGAATTTAAATAAAGAACCTTGATTAGAGGTTGAGAATGAGATTTACCTCCAATCCTTGCTTCCCTCAATGATTGACAAGTTTTTGCTTCACAAATCTTGAAGAAATTGAAGAGGATTCTTTGAAATGAATGAGAAATCAAAAGGAGAGTATTTGAGAGAAAAGAAATATGGAAAAAAATAGTGTTTGGCTAAAAAAATGAGGCAAATGAGAAACTAACGTGAATTTGGTTTCCAAAATAACTAACTTTTATTAATTAAATAATCAAACTAATAAATAAATTAATTAAAAATCCATTTTAAAACATATGTCAAATTAAGGAAAGACTTAATTGCTTAAAAACTCCCTAAAGATTCTAAGATTTTGACTCCTCTTTTAAAATTTGCATTTTCCACTATTTTAAAACTTTAGATTTTGGTCACTGCCCAAAATGTACCACTTACAAAACTCTTTTTGTAAAATTGATTTGACCAACCTCTTAAACATGATTTTAGAGAATTTTAGAAATTTTTGTCATATTTTTATCCTATCCCAAACCTTGATCTCCCTGAACCACCTAATACAATTCGAACCGTTTCCGAACGGCCCGATCCGATGTCTAAAACACCTAGGCCCAAAACCGGGGCGTTACAACTCTCCCCCACTTAGGAAACTTCGTCCTCGAAATTATACCTGAAGGAAAAAGGCGTGGGAATTGCTTCTAAACTCAAACTTTTATTCATCATGTCCATGAAAGCAGCAAGTGCGTTGGTTAATCCAAAAGGCGTCACTAAGAACTCATAATGCTTGTACCTGGTCCGAAAAGCCGTCTTAGGTACGTTCATATCCATCACCTTCAATTGGTAGAACCTCAACCTCAAATCAATCTTAGAAAACACTGAGGCTCCTCGAAACTGATCAAAGAGATCATCAATCCTTGGCAAGGGATACTTATTCTTGATCGTCAACTTGTTTAGTTGCCGATAATCTATACACATATGCATTGTCCCATCTTTCTTCTTTACAAACAACAATGGCGCACCCCGAGGTGATAAACTCGGCCGGATGAACCCTCGATCAAGCAACTCCTAAAGTTGCATCTTCAACTCTTCCAGCTCTTTCGGTTTCATTCAATAAGGAGCAATGGACACCGCAGTCAAAAAGCCAAGAAGAATTGAAAGAGAAGTGAAGCTAGCCTTCTTATTTACGCAAATTTAGGAGAGAGTTAATGTTAATCAGGTTGGCCTCGATAACCAGAATTTCATCGAAATTAAGAAAACAATCTAAGCAAAAGAAGTTTTAAAAGGAAAAACTTGTCATGTATTCATGTTTTAGACATCCCCAGAGGCATGCACATCATAATTGTATTGCATGTTGCATTTTGTTTTTAGAAGACATGTTCAATTGAGAGTTTGCTTATTCATCCAAGTATAAGGAGGATGAAATTTTTTAGAAGATTCGCCAATCCGTTTAGGCAAAAGGAGAATGGATTTTGCTTATACATCCAAGCATAAGGAGGATGAAGTTTTTCAGAAGATTCGCCTATCCGTTCAGGCATAAGGAGAATGGAGTTTTCTTATTCATCCAAGCATTTGCCTAATTGAGCATTTGGGAGGACAAAGCCCAACTCGGCTGTTCAGGCATTTTGGGAGAATAGAACTCAACTTAGCTATTCAAGCATAAGGAGAATAGAATTAGCCTATCTGTTTGAGCATGGAACCCAGCTCATCTATTCAGGCATTTGAGAGAATATAACACATCTTAGCTATTTGAGCATCATGAGAATATAGCAGTATATTCGTTCAAGCATTTGGAGAATGGAACCCAGCTTAACTATTCAAGCATAAGGAGAATAAAAACAGCCTATCCATTCAGGCATTTGCAGAATGGAACCCAGCTTATCTATTCGAGCATTAGGAGAATAGAGCATGCCTATCCGTTCGGGCATTTGGAGAATGGAGCCAATTTGGAAAATCGGTGAAAAATAGTGCCTTTTGGTCTTTGCTTTATTTCTGTTGTACAGAGATAAGCAAAGAGGGGCAGTTGTTGTCACTAAATTTTCACCTCAATTTTAAATAATCCAAACAAATAAAAAATCCATTTTCCCTTACCCACCCTTTCTAAACTAAATAAAAAATACAACAAAGACCCATCTTTAAAAACCTATTTTTGAAGCCCATTTCAAAAGAAAAAAAAAGAACAAAGCCCATTTTAAAAATTCTAGCCGATCTTTTAAAAAGAAAAAAAGGAAGAGAAAAAGAAGAAGATGATTTTAATAATAAAGATTGAAAATGAATGTTGGAGGAAAAGGAAATAAAATGAAGGCAAAAAAATAATAATAAATGTAAAAAGTAAAGAAAACAGCCAAAAAAAGAAAAAAAAATAATATAAAAAATAAATAAAAGGGAAAAGGGGGAACCAACGCGCGTTGGGGCTGGTTCCCTAGCAAACCCTCTATCGAACGTTCAAGGTGGTCAGCCAGCGTCTACCGGTCACGGCTGCCATTGTCGTTAGATCGACCGGTCCGCCTTGCCGCTTCCGACCTAATGCCACCAACCCCGCTCGGCGCCGCCGTCTGTGCTCGTCGGAATCTGCAAAAACCGAGACAAGAGGTCAAACCCTAGACTCGAATCAAGGGGAAATTCAGCTTCGATATTGAACCAAAATCAGATAAGGATTGAGGGGTTTTACCGAGAATCAAGTTCTTAGTCTAATTTTGGCTCAAATTTGGGGATTAAACGCAGATATTTGCTTGATTTGCAAGCTCAAGAATGTGTATAAACCCCCTATTCTCCATTGTTCAACACACAAAATTGAAGTGAAAATACACTTGAAAAAAGAAATAGGCTTAGGGGAAAATCCGAAAATTTCTCTAAATTTTTAAAAAGTTCGCTGGAAATTTTGGAGTTGAAATTCAAGTTTGGAGGCAATTTTCTGGAGGCAAATAGGAGCATTTCGAGAAGTTCATATTGGAGTTCTTCGTTCGTCGTTTCGGTAAAATTTCTCTTTCCTTTTAATTTTTATTTAGATTTTTTATGCTTTTCCTTGGTTGAATTTTCGTGTTTGTGTTTTTGTGGATTTTAGGTTGTGTTCTGGAAGTCGGAAAATCATTTCACGATTCTGGTAATGTTTTCAGTTTAAATCCACGTTTGATTTTGGTTTGATCTTTAAATATTTGCATGCTTGAAAAATGTTGTTAGGAGTTTTTTGATCTTAAGAAATGAAGAAATGAATTTTTAAAAGTGTTTGCTTTAAATGCAAGAATAAAATAAGTTAATATGGTTTAATTGAAAAAAAAACTAAAAGTTAGCGATTAATTAGGGAAAAATAATGCATGGATGACAATAATAAAGGAAAATTCAATAATTTGCAGTTACTGATCCTTAATTAGTCATGTAACATGCCATCACGTCAAATTTCAGCTCAAACTAATCCTCCAAACTCATCCAATTGATCAAATGACATTCAGGGACCAAAACGTAACATTTCAAGACTTAAGAAGATTCTTTTAACTTAATTTTAACTACCCGTATCGATACACTTGAGCTTGTATCGATACGTGGGAAGACAATAGAAAAATATGGGAAGAGCGTATCGATACGCTTCCCCACGTATCGGTACAACCTTCAAACTTTGCCTGGGCCTATCGATACGCGGGCAACCCGTACCGATACCCCTGTACCGAAAAGCCTGAGATTGGCCTTAATGTATCGATACACTTCCCCGTGTATCGATACGCATACCATAAATGCACTTTCCAAAGACATTTAAACACATTTAATCACATCCAAACAAGCTTAAATCATATATACAATCTATAATCAACCTACTAAACGTGTAAACATCATCAAGCAATAAATCATACTCATCGAACACATCAAACCATGATGAATCATTAACTATTCAAGCATGCTTAGGAAAACAAGCCAAAGCATAGGCAAAACACCATAAGCAAACCATGAAACCAAATAGAGGCCAATTACAAATCCAAAATCAGAAACCAACATGCTTGAGGTGTTTAACATCACCAACAAAACTAAGTATCGAAATCCCACCCATTGCCTCTTATTACACTAAGGGTAAACCACATACATTGTTTAACCAAAACTCTTGGAATCCCCTTGCTAATGGGCTGCCTTTAATGCGCAATTCTCTGCATTGATGAAACACATAAGTGTAAGCATATAGCTTAGTGAGGATCGCTAAAACCAACATTCATCAATGCATTTCATAAACCATTGTAACATCATTTAAAAAATCATGCCTTCCTTTAAAACATGTTCATTAAAGCATCAATGCACTTTTAAAACCATATGCATGTAACATCATTAAAAACAACAGCAAACTCCGTTGCTCATGCTTAAACCAAGCATCACATGCATTCTTGCATAACTCACAAGCATCTCATGCATTCTTGCATAACTCACAAGCATCTCATGCTTAATCATTAATCATCAACATTATATTGGTTCACAAGTGATCATTCTCAAAACCATAGCAAAATCATCACAAATGACACAATTGGATACGCGGATTACAAGCGTTGTCTCACACGCTTCATACACCCTACTGGACTACACAAGGCTCACACGCGAGAGCAACCCTCCATCGTTGTGACACCCGTGGTGGAGTATAACGGGACAATTACAACCCCACAACACCACTCATCGATAGTTGTATAATTCCACTAACGAGAGCACGAGACACATATCACAAGATTCACACACGGGATTAAACCATCCCCCGTTGTGATCTTAACCTCAACCGTTAGGGTACTTGGATGGAGTATACGATACAATTACAACCCCCTCGACATCCCAGGCGACTCTATTCACGGTGCACCCAATCCTATAGCCGACTAACTATATCTGATTAAAGTAACCAAAAACCATGTTCCATCACTTGCCAATATAATCATTTAAAAACAATATTTCACTATTTATAAGCATAAATCCAAATGCCACTTCCACAAGCATAAACATTCTTAATCTCAAATGCATACATTTCATAAATCCAAGGATCACCTACCAAGTGCATCCTTAACCAAATGGCATTAAACACCAACATTATCAATGCTTAAAACATGCTTTAAAACAGTAAATAAATTCACATTTAAATCAAGTGCATTTCCAACAAAAACATAGCACATTCCGAGAGAGACTTTCGAATCACCTACTCTTGAACTTAGCTAAGTGTTTCACACTTACACTAAGCTCCAAAGACCACGCTCAAAGCGTTACAAAGCTTGAAAAATCCATTTCCAATCACCGATACGTGAAGCCTTTCTTGTTGACACAAAAATCACCCTTCCGGAGCCTCCAAAAATGTCTCGTTTGTTCTCGGGTCAAGATCCCATGTTTATGATCACCAAAATAGAGATCCAAATGCATTAAAATGCATTTCAACACCAGCAACTAAACACAAACTCGTTGCTCACCCAAACTATACCAATTTACCCAACCAAAACAACCGAAAACTCAATCGATTGCTTCCTAAGCCAAGCCCAGCCAACATACATTACTTTCAACCATCTATAAACATCAAAACACATCTACAATCAAGCTAAACTCATCCTTATACCTACAACATACATAACTTCATCATTTCACCTCAAAAACTCAACTAAAACTATCAAGAAACTCAAGGATCTCAAGGATTTCGGGATCTATATTATCAAAACCCTTTTTCAACATATTATTCAACTCAAAACTCAATTAAAACCAATCCAAAACAGAGCTTATCAATATCAATCCGAAAATCAAGATTTTACTCATACTTTTGCAAGATTTTGATCTCAAATCAAATAACATTCAGGGACCAAAACGTAACATTTCAAGACTTAAGAAGATTCTTTTAACTGAATTTTAACTACCCGTATCGATACACTTGAGCTTGTATCGATACACGGGAGGACAATAGCAAAAGATGGAAAGAGCGTATCGCTTCCCCGCGTATCGGTACGACCTTCAAACTTTGCCTGGGCGTATCGATACGCGGGCAACCCGTACCGATACCCATGTACCGAAAAGCTTGAGATTGGCCTTAATGTATCGATACACTTCCCCATGTATCAATACGCATACCAGAAATGCACTTTTCAAAGACATTTAAACACATTTCACCACATCTAAACAAGCTTAAATCATATATACAAGCTATAATCAACCTACTAAACGTGTAAACATCATCAAGCAGTAAATCATACTCATCGAACACATCAAACCACGATGAATCATTAACTATTCAAGCATGCTTAGGAAAACAAGCCAAAGCATAGACAAATCACCATAAGACAACCATGAAACCAAATAAAGGCCAATTACAAATCCAAAATCAGAAACCAACATGCTTGAGGTGTTTAACATCACTTAAAAAACTAAGAACCGAAATTCCACCCATTGACTCATATTACACTAAGGGTAAACCACATACATTGTTTAGAAAAAACTCTTGGAATCCCTTTGCTAATGGACTGCCTTGAATGCTCAATTCTCTGCATTGATGAAACAAATGATCGTAAGCATATAGCTTAGTGAGGATCGCTAAAACCAACATTCATCAATGCATTTCATAAACCATTGTAACATCATTTGCAAAATCATGCCTTCCCTTAAAACATGCTCATTAAAGCATCAATGCACTTTTAAAACCACACGCATGTAGCATCATTAAAAACAACAACAAACTCCTTTGCTCATGCTTAAACCAAGCATCACATTCATTCTTGAATAACTCACAAGCATCTCATGCTTAATCATTAATCATCAACATTATATTGGCTCGCAAGTGATCATTCTCAAAACCATAGCAATACCATCACAAATGACACAATCAGATACGCAGATTACAAGCGTTGTCCCACACGCTTCATACACCCTATCGAACTACACAAGGCTCACACACGAGAGCTACCCTCCATCGTTGTGGAACTCGTGGTGGAGTATAACAGTACAATTACAACCCCTCAACACCACTCATCGGTAGTTGTATAATTCCACTAATGAGAGCACGAGACACATATCACAAGATCCACACACAGGATTAAACCATCCCTCGTTGTGATCATAACCTCAATCGTTAGGGTACTTGGATGGAGTATATGATACAATTACAACCCCTCGACATCCAAGACGACTCTATTCATGGTGCACTCAATCCTATAGCCGGCAAACTATATCCAATTAAACTAACCAAAAACCATGTTCCATCACTTGCCATATAATCATTTAACAACATTATTTCATTGTTTATAAGCATAAATCACAATGCCACTTCCACAAGCATAAACATGCTTAATCTCAAATTCATACATTTCATAAATCCAAGGATCACCTACCAAGTGCATCCTTAACAAAATGGCATTAAACACCAGCATTATCAATGCTTAAAACATGCTTTAAAACAGTAAATAAATTCGCATTTAAATCAAGTGCATTTCCAACAAAAACATAGCACATTCCAAGAGAGACTTTCAAATCACTTACTCTTGAGCTTAGCTAAGTGTTTCAAACTTATACTAAGCTCCCAAGACCACGCTCAAAGCGTTACAAAGCTAGAAAAATCCATTTCCACTCACCGATACGCAAAGCCTTGCTCGCCGACACGAAAACCACCCTTCCGGAGCCTCCAAAAACATCTCGTTTGCTCTCGGATACAGATCCCTTGTTTTTTATCACCAAAACAGAGATCCAAATGAATTTCAACACCAGCAACTAAATAGAAACTCGTTGCTCACCCAAACTACACCAATTTACCTAACAAAAGCAACCAAAAACTCAATCGATTGCTTCCTAAACCAAGCCCAGCCAATATACATTACTTTCAACCATCTATAAACATCAAAACACATCTAAAATTAACCTAAACTCATCCTTATACCTCCAACAAACATAACTTCATCATTTCACCTCAAAAACTCAACTAAAACTATCAAACTAAAATTAACCTAAACTCATCCTTTTTCAACATATTATTCAACTCAAAACTCAATTAAAACCAATCCAAAACAGAGCTCATCAATATCAATCCGAAAATCAAGATTTTACTCATACTTTTGCAAGATTTTATTCTCAAATCAAAACTATAATGAAAACTCAGCCAAAAATAACAATTAGAAGCCAAAGATCTTGGGAATTTCAATAAAGAACCTTGATTAGAGGTTGAGAACGGAATTTACCTCCAATCCTTGCTTTCCTCAATGAATGACAAGTTTTTGCTTCACAAATCTTAAAGAAATTGAAAAGGATTCTTTGAAATGAAAGAGAAATCGAGAAAAGAGTGTTTGGAAGAAAAGAAATCTGGAGAAAATGATTTAGAATGGTGTTTAGCTTAAAAAGAAGAGAGAAAGGTAGTTACGTGATTAAAATCTCACAAATTAACTACCTAATTAATTAAATAAATAAAAGCCTTTGAAAACCAATTAGTTTAAAAATCATTTTAAACACATGTCAAATTAAGGAAAGGCTAAATTGCCATAAAGTTCCCTAAAGATTCTAAGACTTTTGGCTCCCCTTTTAAAATTACATTTTTCCACAGTTTGGAAACTTTACATTTTGGTCACTACCCTAAATGTACCACTTCCGAAACTCTTTTTGTAAAATTGATTTGACCAACCCCTAAAACACGATTTTAGAGGATTTTAGAAAATTTTCCATTTTTTTATCCTATCTCGATCCTTGATTTCCTTAAATCACCAAACACGATTCGAACCGTTTCCGACCGGTCCGATCCGATGTCTAAAACATCTAGGCCCAAAACCAAGGCATTACATTGCTAGAGATGCTAGAGTATCGAATTAGTACTATAGTGAATTCGGCACATCTTTTAAAAATATGGTTGTGATGCTTGCATGAGAACATGAATTTCACCTTAGGGAGTGTTCGAATGATGCTTGAGCTTGTTTTGGAGTCTTTGCTTGTTATAAAAGAATTTAAGGACTAATTATGCTTAAATAAATGTGCATATGAAAACTGGGCAAAATGTGCATTTCATGAACACTAGGGGCTGATTTGAAGAATGAAAAAATGAATATATAGAAACATGGATGAATTGCACAAAAATGAACCTTAGGGGACTGCCTTGATTTAGAATAAATTGATTAGTGATTGTATTGACAATTAAAAGGGGCTAAAATGTGGAATTGGGATAAGGATTTGGTGGATAAATTTCAGGGACTTTTTTATTGATTTAAAGAAGTAAATTGGAATGTTTTGAGGAGAGAAATTGGGCAGATTTTATCTATTAAAAACAGGGGACTATTTTGCTAAAATTGTGGGTTGTTTTATGTGCTTAAAGGAAGGACTAATTTTTCCATTAAAAAGGATTGTTTTTTAGAAGGAGAAATTGTTTTGAAAACCTGAAACTTAGGGGATGTCCTTGTAAAGTTAGGGACTATTTTTACAACAAGAATGATTTGTTTGGTAAATCTGTTTTGGGATTGTTTATAAAGCTTAAAAAGGGTCGTTTGATAAGTTAAATGAGGTCTAATTAGTGAAATAAGATGTGGAATGATTTGGTAAACTTGTATATTTGTTTTGTAGATTTTGAAAACTATTTGTGGACTGTTTTGAGTTCATAAGAAAATACATGGACTGTTTTAAAAGAATACAAACATGTTAAGGGCTGTTTTGAAGTATTTAGGTATGTATGCTAATGTATAGACGATTTTGCACTAAAATGAAAGTTAGTGACCTTCTTTGTGAATATGTATGTGAACACATGTTTGTTAGGGACTGTTATATATATATATATATATATATGAAAGTGTGGTAGACTGTTTTGAGTGAACAAAAATGTATACATAATGATCTTGGCATGATTCCATGAAATTTCAATAGGAAATATTGCTAAGAACTTGATTAGAATGAATTAAGTATTTAAATGGATTCTTGTTGAGTGCATATTGATGCTTGAGCTTGAATTAGGAGTCCTTTCTTACTAGTATCGTGAAGTGAATTGTTTCTAGTATACGTATATGTATATATAAGCAAAGTTTTGGATTACTTTATATCTATACATATATATGTTTCGAGGATACTTTGTAAGTTAAATGGATTGGATTGATTATAATGACTAGTTATTTTGTTTGAGGCACTTAACATGATAAGGAAGAATAAAAGGAGTTAGTTGGAAGCTAGGAGTAATTGTGGATTCATGTATCCCGTAACTTCGGGATAAAAGGTGAGTGTAGTTGTTTTTTTCTCGGGTGACACAGTGTCACTCTGATCTTTGTTTATGTGATATGTATTAATAAATTCATGAACATATGCATATAGCTCACATAGAGCATAATGTATGAACACATTCATAGCATGGCGTCATTGATAAATCTTTTGGTTATGTTTGCATTACATATGCATTTTGGTGACTTGTTATGCTATGTTTGTAAGGGAAGATTTTGTATACTTTGTTATAAAACTTTGAAGCTAACTTTTGACTTATAATGCCATATGATACGAATAAAGGAATTCAATTTCGGCTTTATAAATCATTAATTCGTAAACTCAAAGGAGCTAAAAGCTCAACTCAAGTTATAAGATATTAATAAAAGAAACAAGTAAGATTACTTGAATCATAAGATATCTCTCTTAACTTCAAAACATAAAATATTTAAGTTAACTAAGTAATGAGAGTCCTTGGACGCTTTGGAATGGTGCAAAGGTATATTTCGGGATTACTGTCCATGAGCTACGGCTCAGGGTGACGACCCTATCTATGTTGATACATGCATGAGAGGGGTGAAACTAATCATCTTGGAAAAGAAGTTAAAACTATTTTGCAAGTCAGAAACGTCAGTAAACTTGCGACCCCTTTTTGGATGGGATCCAGGCATTTATGGGTCGACATGTCTTCTTGAAACTTGTCCGACTGTCAATTAGCTTTCCAACGGATCTTGAAACGCCTCAATCGGACATCTAGAACTCAAGATACGTCTATTTTAGTGAAGACATCGCATGCAGAAATTCCTATACGGGATTAATACGAGATTTTTGGATAATTACGAATTTTCATGATTTTATTTGATTATTTGTAATTTAAATCAATATAGGATTCTGCAATATCTATTAGGATCAGATTTATTTAATTAGGATTTTATTTTTAATATTTATTTATTATTAGAAGTTACTTATGTAATTAGGAGATTATATTTCAGCATTTATTTATTGTATTTAATTTCCTAAGTTTACTAGGATTAGAATTTCTTCAAGGCTTATATAAGAAGGCTTCAACCACATTGTAATGAAAAGATTTGAATGATTAAATAAAGTTCTCTTTTGAGTTCAGACTTGCAAGAAGTATAACTTGTATTCTTTATTTTAGAAGCGATTCTTCAAGTTCGTCAGAATTTGTTGTTGATCTTCACACTCCTGCTTGCCTAGGTAACTGCGTCTAGGAGGGTGGGTTAGAGCCGCTTGAGGTTGCTTGCTTGGTTAATTGCAATCAAGAGGGTGCCGAGGACAATTTATCTATTTATCTTCCATCTCCATCGTCATCGTCTATCTTCAACCATCTTTTCACCGATCCAACGTTTGCGCGAACATCCTTATCCACTTCCGCAAGTTTAATGTTCGCGTATACGGGGTTGTGTCCGTATCATTTGGTATCAGATTCAGATCGTTTGTAACACCCCAATTTTTGGCTTAGAAGTTTTGGGTTTGGACCGGGCCGGTCGGGTTGCGGTTCGTATATAAAAGAGTGAATTTAGGAAAGCCTAGTTCGGGTTGCATTAAAAATAGGAAAAATGTCTTAAAATCCTCTTTTATTATATATAAGAGAATGGTGAAATCAATTTTACAAAATAAGGTTTGGAAGTGTGACATTTTGGTTAGTGACCAAAATGTAATTTTCGAAAACTGTGTGACTGTTTTAAAAAGGATTGAAACTTTGAATCTTTAAGGAGCTATTTACCCAATAGGAGTTTCTCCAGATTTTTCTTAAATAATAAAGGATTAATTAATGGTTTTTAAATAAAAGTAAAAGGGAGGGAAGATATTTTGGCATTTTTTTCAACTAACTTTTCCCAAATTCCATTTTCTTTTTCTCTCAACTTTTCTCTCAACTCAAACACATTTTTCCAGCACATTTTCCCACTTATTTTGACATCCAAATATGATATTTCAATCCTCTTTTGATCTCTAATCATCCCTTCAACAAAACCTTATCATTTGCTAATTGGATTTTCAAGAATCTTAGTTCCAAAAAGGGAGAAACTCAAGTTTAGAGGTATGAACTTCCTTCTCCTGTAAATTCTCAGTTCTTTACTGAAATTCCCAAGCTCCCAATCCTTGATTTGTGTTTTATAAAAGGTTTTACAATTGTACTCTTGATCTTGGCTTTAAAATGCAAGATTTGGTTGATTTTTGATAGAATTCGTATGATCTGATTGGGCACTGATTTGAGGTGTCTTTTTGATGTTAAAAGACTGTTTAATTGATTAGAAATTGAGGTTTAATCAATGCAATCCCGAATAGGTTGATTTTCCTAAGTTTAGCTTGAGTTTTTGGTTATTTTTGGAGTGATCTTAATGAGCTGTTATAGCTGGAGGTATAAGGACGTGGTTAGATCCTTTTTGGATGTTAATTGATGTTTAAGAATGTTTAGATTTGATGGATCTTGGATGGGTAGTGTTGTGGAGTTGTTTGGAGGTGATTTCGGTTGTGTTTGGTAGCCGAAATGGGAGTGTTGATGAGAGCAGCGAGTTTAGGTGCTTTCATTGAAGCTATTAATGCATGATGATGCATTAATCCTCTGCTTTGATGTGTTTAAAACATGGGAGTCATCTTTGGATCCTTGTGGTGGTGATCCGGAAGCTTGATTGGTGTTTCAGCAAGTGGCGAAACGGAATCGGTGAGTGGATTTTGGTTTTCAGCTTTGAAACCAATGTTTTGAAGGCTTGGGAGCTTAGTTTAAGTCTGAGCAACTTAGCTAAGCTCAAGAGTAAGTTTTCAGAAAAACTCTTTTGATGATGAACCATGAATTGGTGGTATGCAATGTGATTTGTTTGCATGTTTTAAATCCTGTTTTGAAAGCATATTTAGCTTGTTTAGTTGCTGATTTTATAAGCCATGTGTTGAAGAATGCTCAAGGTAAGAGATTCTTGTTTTTGAACATTGTTAAATGTGGTTTTGATGCATAATGATGCATGATGATTATGGCTTTGATAAATGCTTTAAAACAGTGGAATATTATTATTAATGATGCATATTGGCAAGTGATGTTTTGACAAAGGTTAAGAACACTATGGTGGTTAAAAGTCCATAGGTGGTTCTTGTTTTAAGAACAACATGGTGGTTAAAAGTCCATGGTTGGTTCTTGGTTAAGATCACAAAGGTGGTTAAAAGTCCTTGTGTGAATCTTGTATATTTTTAAAGAACAACATGGTGGTTAAAAGTCCATGGTTGGTTCTTGGTTAAGGTCACAAAGGTGGTTAAAAGTCCTTGTGTGAGCCTTGTGTATTTAAGAACACCATGGTGGTTAAAAGTCCATGGGTGATTCTTGTTAAGGACACAAAGGTGGTTAAAAGTCCTTGTGTGGTCCCTGTGAATTGTAAGAACGTCATGGTGTTTAAAAGTCCATGGATGATTCTTGAGCTAAGGACACAATGGTGGTTAAAAGTCCATGTGTGGTCCTTGTGAATTGTAAGATCACAATGGTGTTTAAAAGTCCATGTGTGGATCTTATGTTGAATGTATCACTTGTGGCCAATATGACATGTTATAAACTTGAAGCATGAAATGCTAGTTTTAAATGCTTATGTGCATGTATAAATGATGATTTGAACAAAGGTTTATAAATGTGTTTTATAAATGCATTATTGTGTTGTTTTAAATGAGCATTCCTCACTAAGCTATTTGCTTACGCTCTCTCTTTTCTTAAACCAATAATGCAGAGCATTGAAGTGCATTTGGGGCAGCAAGGAAGCCAAGAATCCAAGTGAAGATTTAAGCTCATGTATGGTGAATGTTTTCTAACACTATTAGCTTTTGGGCATTTGGCAATGGGGGACCTATGTTGTTGTTTGGGAGATGTTTTGGACTCCCTAAGATGGTATTATGTTGTTATTGATGTTGGAACATGTAATTGGCCTTTATGAGGTGGTTTTGGTATATTGATGCTTGAATGGTTTTCTAAGTAGGATGCATGCCTATAGAATTGGGGATTTGCTTAATTGATGCCATGTTTGAGTATGGTTGATGCAATTATGTTCCTTATGCATGTAATGTCTTGCTGGTATAATTTGGTTGCATTTGGAGCATATTTGATGGGTCAATTGTGTGTTAAACCAGCTGATTTTCTGCAATCTAGGCAGGTCGTATCGGAACGGGTGCTACCGTTTCGGAACATGGGTCTGAAATGGCCTAGGCGTTTCGAAACGGGAGGAACCGTTCCAGAACGGAAATGCTACTGCCAAGCCTTGTTAAACCAACTGATTTTCTGCAATCTGGGCAGGTCGTATCGGAACGGGTGCTACCGTTTCGGAACAGGGGTCTGAAATGGCCTAGGCGTTTCGAAACGGGAGGAACCGTTCCGGAACGGAAATGCTACTGCCAAGCCTTGTTTCGGAACCCGTTTCGGAACAGTCTCGCGTTTCGGAACAGGTCCTCCCTGTTTCGGAACACT
This sequence comes from Hibiscus tridactylites, assembly GCA_958450335.1. Classification (NCBI taxonomy): domain Eukaryota; kingdom Viridiplantae; phylum Streptophyta; class Magnoliopsida; order Malvales; family Malvaceae; genus Hibiscus; species Hibiscus tridactylites. Next base: position 42,002,911 of record OY288280.1, read on the forward strand.
CGACCGTTGGGCTCTGAATTTGATGGTTATATGCTTTGAAATGTTTGCGTTTTAGTCATGAACCTTGTTATTGCAATTGAATGAGTTTGAGATGTTCGTTTGAGTTGAAATTTATCAGAGAAGCATGAAAGATGATTAATTTCATAATGGTAACTTTTAATTTGGATAAGTCCTTGTAATTTTCAGAATTTACAATTTGGTCCCTAATTCCTTAATTTGTGCATTTGAGTCCCTGAATGTTCTCTGATTGCTACGATCTTGAGTATGCTGATCTTGTGAACATGTTTAGGGTTAATGTGAATCTAGATAAGATTAAAATGAAAAAAAAGGGTCGTTAATCAAGGTTGACTTTCGGGTTGACTTTGGTTTTCCCCGTGTAAACTTCTTAATTCGGTTCAACCGTCTGGGCCGGGTTAAGGGGGTTACATTTGGTGGTATCAGAGCTTAGTTCTCGAGTAATTGGAAATGATTATGTGGATGATTAAAGTATGTATGCTTTGTATGCTTGTTGAGTGAAAGCATGATGAGTGAATTGTAAATATGTTACAATTGTAATGTATGCTGTGGTGAAGCATGTTGTGGGTACCCATTGCCAAATCAAAGATAATGAAAGGATATTGTTTTTAATTGGAAATGAGCTTGAGTACTTGGATTGCTTACCTTGCTGGGCCTGATTTTGTTTATTTGCATTGTGATTACATTGTTAGTGAATGGCACCTCGTAGAGAGTTGAGGGTTAATACGCGAGCTATGGCTCAGAATGAAAATGAAGAGAATGCTAAGAATGTGGTGGATTTACCTCCTCCGCCTGGTGGTGGTGGTGCTGGGGGTGAAGGAGCTGCAGCTGGTGCTGGTGCTGAGGGCGCTGGACCTGAAGCTGGTCAGGGGCAAGCTATTCCTGACATGACAATGCTGGTACAAGCTATTGCTGGTGCTTTTCGAGCGGCGGTAGCTGGAGCTCAAGGAGCTGGGCATCAGGGAGATGCTGGAGTTAGACTACCCTTGGAATGTTTGCGCAGTATAGGAGGGACTGAGTTCAGGGGTTTGTCTGCTGAAGGTTCGGAGTCTTGGTTGGAAAGTACCAAGAGAATCTTGGGTCAAATGAGTTGCACTGATGTGCAGAAGCTTGGCTGTGTGGTATCCTTGCTACAGGATGATGCGTATACCTGGTGGACAACCACTATCTCTGGGATGGCGGATGCTGATGTGACTTGGACGTTCTTTTGGAACGCGTTCAAGAGAAGGTATCTAGGTGTGAGGTACCTAGATGAAAAGAAAAAGGAATTCATGTCTCTTACCCAAGGGAGCATGTCTGTAGCTGAGTATGAAGTTCAGTTTGTTCGACTCAGTCAGTACGCACCTGAGCTTGTTCCGAATGAGCGGGAGAGGTGTGAAAGGTTCCGTTATGGTTTGGTGACGGAAGTAAAGACGTATATGCTAGCTGCTGAGTATAATGATTTTGATGTGCTGGTTGGTCGGGCAAAGGACATTGAGATGAACTTGGGTTTATCTTCTAAAAGTGCTGTTTCTGGTGCTGGCAAGTGAGTTGCTGAATATAGTTCCGGTTGTGGACGGAACAAGAGGGGACGTGATCAGAAGTATCAGTCTTCAGTTAAGCGAGGTGGTGGTGCGCCTGCTCAGGGAGGCAAGGCTAGAGTTGATCCGAACGCATGTTGGACATGTGGTTCGCGTGGCCATATGAAACATGATTGTCCTCGAGCTGTGAGGGAGGTGCAAGCTCCTGTGGTGGCAGCTGGTAATTCATGCTGGAACTGTGGATCTACGGATCACATGAGGAGGGAGTGTCCTATGTTGGCTGGTGGCCAAGTGCGTGCTCCTGTTGTTGTTGCACCACAGAGAGGTCGTGGGCGCGGCCGTGGTAACTTCCAGCGTAGAGAGGAAGGCGGTCGGAATGTGGCCCATGTTGTAGCTGTTCAGCCTGAGGGTGGTGGCCAGGCTAGGGTGTATGCTCAGCGGGAGGGGAGGAATGACACGGATGTGATCGCAGATACTTTTACTTTGCAATCCTTGTCATTACTTTCCTTGATTGATTCTGCATCTACGCACTCATACATTTTGCGTGAGCATGCTGAATTGCTTGGTTTGCCTGTTGGGTCTTTGGATGTTGGTATGTGTGTCACTAGTTCTTTTGGTGAGACTGTTGTGACTCGAAAGCTTTATAGAAGATGTCCTTTGGTTGTGCAAGATCATGTTTTTCCTGTTGATCTTATGGAATTGCCTTTCTATGGTTTTGATGTAATCCTTGGTATGGATTGGCTTGTTGAGCATCGTGCTGTAGTGGATTGTGAGAATAAGCGAGTTTCGTTGAAGCTTGCGGATGATTATGAGGTTGTTGTGGTTGGTGAGAATGTGAAGTTTCATGCCAATGTGGCGTCTACATTGGAGGCGAGCCGGATGCTGAGGCAAGGTTGTGAAGCTTACCTAGCTTTTGTGATGAATCCTAGTTCTAAGGAGTTGCGTGTGCAAGATATCAGGACTGTGCGAGAGTTTCCTGGTGTGTTTCCTGAGGAGTTGCCTGGGTTACCTCCTAATCGCGAAGTGGAGTTGGGGATTGAGCTGTATGAAAACACAACTCCAGTGTCCATTACCCCTTATAGAATGGCACCTAAGGAGTTGAAGGAGCTGAAGACGCAATTGCAAGAGTTGCTTGATCGTGGGTTCATTCGGCCGAGTGTGTCACCTTGGGGTGCACCGGTCTTGTTTGTGAAGAAGAAGGATGGCACTATGAGAATGTGCATTGATTATCGTCAGCTGAACAAGTTGACTATCAAGAATCGGTATCCTTTGCCGAGAATTGATTATCTCTTTGATCAATTTCGGGGAGCAGCTGTGTTCTCTAAGATTGACTTAAGGTCAGGGTATTACCAGTTGAAGGTAAAGGATGTGGATGTGCCTAAGACAGCTTTTAGAACAAGGTATGGGCACTATGAGTTTCTTGTGATGCCGTTTGGTTTGACAAATGCTCATGCTGCTTTCATGGACATGATGAACCGAGTATTTCATGAATACCTAGACAAATTTGTTGTGGTGTTCATTGATGATATCCTCGTGTACTCGCGTACTGAGGAGGAGCATGAAGAGCATTTGAGGATTGTGTTGCAAGCTTTGTTGGAGAATCAGCTTTATGCCAAGTTGAGCAAGTGTGAGTTCTGGTTAAGTGAAGTGGTGTTTCTTGGGCATGTGGTTTCTGCTGAGGGGATTCGTGTTGATCCTCAGAAGATTGAGGCAGTGATGAATTGGAAGGTTCCTAAGTCTGTTCATGAGGTTCTTAGTTTCCTTGGTTTGGCGGGATACTACCGGAGGTTTGTGGATGGGTTTTCAAAGATTGCTACACCTTTGACGAATTTGTTGCAGAAGGATGTTAAGTATGAGTGGACGGAAGCGAGACAACAGGCTTTTGAGAAGCTTAAGGCAGCTTTGACGCAAGCTCCTATCTTGGTTCAACCTGAATCGGGGAAAGAGTTTGTGGTCTACAGTGATGCGTCCTATGTTGGTTTGGGATGTGTGTTGATGCAAGAGGGTAAGGTGGTGGCTTATGCATCAAGGCAGTTGAAGGTGCATGAGCGCAATTATCCTACGCATGACATTGAGTTGGCTGCGGTGGTTTTTGCTTTGAAGATCTGGAGACATTATCTGTATGGTGAGAAGTGTACTGTGTACACTGATTACAAGAGTTTAAAGTATCTGATGTCTCAGAAGGAGTTGAATCTTAGACAACGACGTTGGGTGGAGTTGCTCAAGGATTATGATTTGACGATTGAGTATCACCCTGGAAAAGCTAATGTTGTAGCGGATGCCTTGAGTAGGAAGGTAGCTGTTGAGTTGAGGGCTATGTTTGCCAGTTTGAGTATTTCGCGCGATGGTGGTCTTGTGGCTGAGTTGCAAATGAAACCATCTTTGGTTCAGTTGATTAAGGAAAAGCAGTTGTTGGATGATTCCTTGGTACCGCATGTTCAGGATATCGTGGAGGGTAGGCCTTCGGATTTTTGTTTTAATGATGATGGAGTGTTGTGTTTTGGGAGTCGGATAGTAGTGCCCAATGATGCTGAGTTGAGGCGTGCTATTCTGACTGAAGGTCATAGTAGTCCTTTTGCTATGCACCCTGGTAGTACTAAGATGTATCGTGATCTTCGCGATGAGTACTATTGGGTGGGTTTAAAGAAGGATGTTGCTGAGTTTGTCAGCAAGTGCATGGTGTGTCAGCGGGTTAAGGCTGAGCATCAGTTTCCTTCAGGGTTGTTGCAACCGTTGAGGATTCCTGAGTGGAAGTGGGAAAGGATTACCATGGATTTTGTGTCTGGTTTACCTTTGTCACCATCGAAGAAGAATTCGGTGTGGGTGATTGTGGATCGCCTGACGAAGTGTGCGCATTTCTTGCCTGTGCATACTACGTACTCTTTGGATAAGCTTGCGGAGCTGTACATTGCTGAGATTGTGCGGCTGCATGGTGTGCCTAAGTCGATTGTGTCGGATAGGGATTCGAGGTTTACATCGCGTTTCTGGCAGTGTTTGCATCAAGCTTTGGGTACACGGTTGAATTTCAGTACATCATATCATCCTTAGTCGGATGGGCAGTCTGAGCGTGTTATCCAGGTTTTGAAGGATATGTTGAGGTGCTGTGTGATTGAGTTCCAGGGCTCTTGGGAGAAACATTTGCCTTTGGTGGAGTTTGCCTATAACAATAGTTATCAGGCAAGTATTCAAATGGCACCTTATGAAGCTTTGTACGGGAGGAAGTGTAGGACTCCTCTTTGTTGGGCTGAAACGGTTCAGAATTTGGTTTCGATGCCACCTTTGTTGAAAGGAACCACCGAGAAGGTGAAACTCATTTGTGAGCGGTTGAAGGCAGCTTCTGATCGGCAAAAGTCTTACGCGGATTTGAAGCATAAGGAGATTGAGTATGCGGTGGGTGACCGTGTGTTTTTGAAGGTTTCGCCTTGGAAAAAGGTGATGAGGTTTGGCCGAAAGGGTAAGTTGAGCCCTAGGTACATTGGACCATACGAGGTGATTAAGCGTGTGGGTCCTGTTGCGTACAAGTTGAGGTTACCTCAAGAGTTGGAAAAGATTCATGATGTGTTTCATGTTTCTATGCTTCGGAAGTATAGATCGGATCCTTCACATGTGATGCCTGTGGAAGAAGTGGAATTGAATCCGGATTTGACCTATGATGAGGAATCGGTGAAGGTTCTGGATTCGGATAGTAAAGTTCTTTGAGGCAAGACCATTGAGTTGGTAAAGGTGTTGTGGAAACATCGTGGTGTTGAAGAAGCCACGTGGGAACGGAAGGATGACATGCTGAAGCAGTTTCCGTACCTCTTTCCTTCAGGTAAATTTCGAGGACGAAATTTCTTAAGGGGGGAGAGTTGTAACACCCCAATTTTGGGCTTAGAAGTTTTGGGTTTGGACCGGGCTGGTCGGGTTGCGGTTCGTATATAAAAGAGTGAATTTAGGAAAGCCTAGTTCGGATTGCATTAAAAATATGGAAAATGTCTTAAAATCCTCTTTTATTATATATAAGAGAATGGTGAAATCAATTTTACAAAATAAGGTTTGGAAGTGTGACATTTTGGTTAGTGACCAAACTGTAATTTTCGAAAACTGTGTGACTATTTTAAAAAGGATTGAAACTTTGAATCTTTAAGGAGCTATTTACCCAATAGGAGTTTTTCCAGATTTTTCTTAAATAATAAAGGATTAATTAATGGTTTTTAAATAAAAGTAAAAGGGAGGGAAGATATTTTGGCATTTTTTCAACGAACTTTTCCCAAATTCCATTTTCTTTTTCTCTCAACTTTTCTCTCAACCCAAACACATTTTTCCAGCATATTTTCCCTCTGATTTTGACATCCAAATATGAGATTTCAATCCTCTTTTGATCTCTAATCATCCCTTCAACAAAACCTTATCATTTGCTAATTGGATTTTCAAGAATCTTAGTTCCAAAAGGGAGAAACTCAAGTTTAGGGGTATGAACGTCCTTCTCCTGTAAATTCTCAGTTCTTTACTGAAATTCCCAAGTTCTCAATCCTTGATTTGGGTTTTATAAAAGGTTTTACAATTGTACTCTTGATCTTGGCTTTAAAATGCAAGATTTGGTTGATTTTTGATAGAATTCGTATGATCTGATTGGGCACTGATTTGAGGTGTCTTTTTGATGTTAAAAGACTGTTTAATTGATGAGAAATTGAGGTTTAATCAATGCAATCCCGAATAGGTTGATTTTCCTAAGTTTAGCTTGAGTTTTTGGTTGTTTTTGGAGTGATCTTGATGAGCTGTTATAGCTGGAGGTATAAGGACGTGGTTAGATCCTTTTTGGATGTTAATTGATGTTTAAGAATGTTTAGATTTGATGGATCTTGGCTGGGTAGTGTTGTGGAGTTGTTTGGAGGTGATTTCGGTTGTGTTTGGTAGCCAAAATGGGAGTGTTGATGAGAGCAGCGAGTTTAGGTGCTTTCATTGAAGCTATTAATGCATGATGATGCACTAATTCTCTGCTTTGATGTGTTTAAAACATGGGAGTCATCTTTGGATCCTTGTGGTGGTGATCCGGAAGCTTGATTGGTGTTTCGGCAAGTGGCGAAACGGAATCGGTGAGTGGATTTTGGTTTTCAGCTTTGAAACCAATGTTTTGAAGGTTTGGGAGCTTAGTTTAAGTCTGAGCAACTTAGCTAAGCACAAGAGTAAGTTTTCGGAAAAACTCTCTTGATGATGAACCATGAATTGGTGGTATGCAATGTGATTTGTTTGCATGTTTTAAATCCTGTTTTGAAAACATATTTAGCATGTTTAGTTGCTGATTTTATAAGCCATGTGTTGAAGAATGCTCAAGGTAAGAGATTCTTGTTTTTGAACATTGTTAAATGTGGTTTTGATGCATAATGATGCATGATGATTATGGCTTTGATAAATGCTTTAAAACAGTGGAATATTATTGTTAATGATGCATATTGGCAAGTGATGTTTTGAGAAAGGTTAAGAACACTATGGTGGTTAAAAGTCCATAGGTGGTTCTTGTTTTAAGAACAACATGGTGGTTAAAAGTCCATGGTTGGTTCTTGGTTAAGATCACAAAGGTGGTTAAAAGTCCTTGTCTGAATCTTGTATATTTTTAAAGAACAACATGGTGGTTAAAAGTCCATGGTTTGTTTTTGGTTAAGGTCACAAAGGTGGTTAAAAGTCCTTGTGTGAGCCTTGTGTATTTAAGAACACCATGGCGGTTAAAAGTCCATGGGTGATTCTTGTTAAGGACACAAAGGTGGTTAAAAGTCCTTGTGTGGTCCTTGTGAATTGTAAGAACGTCATGGTGTTTAAAAGTCCATGGATGATTCTTGAGCTAAGGACACAATGGTGGTTAAAAGTCCATGTGTGGTCCTTGTGAATTGTAAGATCACAATGGTGTTTAAAAGTCCATGTGTGGATCTTATGTTGAATGTATCACTTGTGGCCAATATGACATGTTATAAACTTGAAGCATGAAATGCTAGTTTTAAATGCTTATGTGCATGTATAAATGATTATTTGAACAAAGGTTTATAAATGTGTTTTATAAATGCATTATTGTGTTGTTTTAAATGAGCATTCCTCACTAAGCTATTTGCTTACGCTCTCTCTTTTCTTAAACCAATAATGCAGAGCATTGAAGTGCATTTGGGGCAGCAAGGAAGCCAAGAATCCAAGTGAAGATTTAAGCTCATGTATGGTGAATGTTTTCTAACACTATTAGCTTTTGGGCATTTGGCAATGGGGGACCTATGTTGTTGTTTGGGAGATGTTTTGGACTCCCTAAGATGGTATTTTGTTGTTATTGATGTTGGAACATGTAATTGGCCTTTATGAGGTGGTTTTGGTATATTGATGCTTGAATGGTTTTCTAAGTAAGATGCATGCCTATAGAATTGGGGATTTTCTTAATTGATGCCATGTTTGAGTATGGTTGATGCAATTATGTTCCTTATGCATGTAATGTCTTGCTGATATAATTTGGTTGCATCTGGAGCATGTTTGATGGGTCAATTGTGTGTTAAACCAGCTGATTTTCTGCAATCTGGGCAGGCCGTATCGGAACAGGTGCTACCGTTTCGGAACAGGGGTCTGAAATGGCCTAGGCATTTCGAAACGGGAGGAACCGTTCCGGAACGAAAATGCTACTGCCAAGCCTTGTTTCGGAACCCGTTTCGGAACGGTCCCGCGTTTCGGAACAGGTCCTCCCTATTTCGGAACACTCGACCGTTGGGCTCTGAATTTGATGGTTATATGCTTTGAAATGTTTGCGTTTTAGTCCTGAACCTTGTTATTGCAATTGAATGAGTTTGAGATGTCCGTTTGAGTTGAAATTTATCAGAGAAGCATGAAAGATGATTAATTTCATAATGGTAACTTTTAATTTGGATAAGTCCTTGTAATTTTCAGAATTTACAATTTGGTCCCTAATTCCTTAATTTGTGCATTTGAGTCCCTGAATGTTCTCTGATTGCTACGATCTTGAGTATGCTGATCTTGTGAACATGTTTAGGGTTAATGTGCATCTAGATAAGATTAAAATGAAAAAAAAGGGTCGTTAATCAAGGTTGACTTTCGGGTTGACTTTCGGGTTGACTTTGGTTTTCCCCGTGTAAACTTCTTAATTCGGTTCAACCGTCTGGGCCGAGTTAAGGGGGTTACATCGTTCTTGAGGATGTCATTGAGCAACTTATTGAATTTTACTCTTTTGGGGACTCGATGTCATTATTGTTGTCGACTAGATCATTCCGGGAATGATTGTCCAGATAAGTCTTATTTTCAAGAAAAAATTTTGAGAGATACGTTGTCTGAAATCATGCCTTCTAATGAAATATGTGATTCGAAACATGATAAAGAAATTTGTTCTCCTAAAGAACATGAAGAAGGCGATACCATCGAGAGTTTAACCTTGCCTATTGATGAGGAAGAAATTGTAAGTAGTGTGTTTGTTTCCAGTGACAAACCTACTATTCTGATTCAAGATGATCATAAAACAACAAACACCAACGAAGGTACGCTACAATCAAAAGGTATCATTGATTGTTTTCAAAATTCTATTTATGCTTACTTCTCCTCTAGCATTAATAACAATTTTGAAGATGAGAACGAGTCACTTTGCACTCGAAAGAACAATAGTGATGATCTCAATGAGAAGGAACTTGTAAATTACATTGCAAAAAGAGATTATGCACAAGGATCTTTCATGACATCTTCTCTTTACTGGTACTTTGATGAAATTCCTCCATTTATCGGTTTAGATTCGAGGGAGAATCTTTTTGAGGAGTGGGAGAATGATACATGCATGAGAGGGGTGAAACTAATCATCTTGGAAAAGAAGTTAAAACTATTTTGCAAGTCAGAAACGTCAGTAAACTTGCGACCCCTTTTTGGATTGGATCCAGGCATTTATGGGTCGACATGTCTTCTTGAAACTTGTCCGGCTGTCAATTAGCTTTCCAACAGATCTTGAAACGCCTCAATCGGACATCTAGAACTCAAGATACGTCTATTTTAGCGAAGACATCGCATGCAGAAATTCCTATACGGGATTAATACGAGATTTTTGGATAATTACGAATTTTCATGATTTTATTTGATTATTTGTAATTTAAATCAATATAGGATTCTGCAATATCTATTAGGATCAGATTTATTTAATTAGGATTTTATTTTTAATATTTATTTATTATTAGAAGTTACTTATGTAATTAGGAGATTATATTTCAGCATTTATTTATTGTATTTAATTTCCTACGTTTACTAGGATTAGAACTTGTTCAAGGCTTATATAAGAAGGCTTCAACCACATTGTAATGAAAAGATTTGAATGATTAAATAAAGTTCTCTTTTGAGTTCAGACTTGCAAGAAGTATAACTTGTATTCTTTATTTTAGAAGCGATTCTTCAAGTTCGTCAGAATTTGTTGTTGATCTTCACACTCCTGCTTGCCTAGGTAACTACGTCTAGGAGGGTGGGTTAGAGCCGCTTGAGGTTGCTTGCTTGGTTAATTGCAATCAAGAGGGTGCCGAGGACAATTTATCTATTTATCTTCCATCTCCATCGTCATCGTCTATCTTCAACCATCTTTTCACCGATCCAACATTTGCGCCAACATCCTTATCCGCTTCCGCAAGTTTAACGTTCGCGTATACGGGGTTGTGTCCATATCATATGTGATACATTGGCGAAAGTATGAGGTAACGAAGGAGATTTAAGGAGATTGCTGACAGTTGGTTGGATATATGAGAAGTTAGGTTTGTTATGTTCTGACACTAGCCATTGCTATGTGCTTTGAGCTATGTGTAATGTAGACCAATACGGTAGAACAAGGACCAATGCTACCCATGTCCAAATGTGATCCAAGGAAAATGTTTTAAAGATATGAACTCAGATGCTCAACTTCGAAAAGAAACTTAATAAGAAATGATAAGAATTCAGATAAGTTCTATTATGATCTTCCATAAGCTTCGATAAGAACTCGATAACTCGTAATAAGTTCTTAAAAGATAAGTTATGAATGCTTACAAGCTTGATAAGAAATTCGAAAGAACTCGGTTATAGAAATTGAGTAAAGAGGAATAAGCTTGAAAAACTAGAACGTCTAGTGGAGCATTCAATATTTAATAATGTAACACCCCTCACCTGGGTTAGGAGCGAGGAGCGTTACTGGGACAAGAAACAAGATACCAAGATAACTTATACAAGTTTTAGGGCCAATTTTTTTCTTTTTCCAATTACTAGCTTAACAAGTTACTCATTACCATTCGATCAAGCTTAATAATCCATATTGGTTACCCATTTAACTAATTACTAACATGTTCACCTAAACATTCAAATCCAAACAAAGATTAGGATCAAGTTCTCTACAAATCCTTCCAACTATGCGCAACAATTAGACCATTAGATTCATTGAATTATCACGATCAATATGTGTAACACCCCTCACCCGGTTTAGTCCTAAATCATCTAAGAAATGTTAGCCATATAAGAAAAACACAAACCAATTAAAACTTTTCATAACTCACCCCTAATAGGTGAGTTAGACTTCTAATTAAACAATTAACAACATGATTCAAATATCATTTAATCACTAACACATGATCACTATACATCATTGATTATTACTTACAACCTAAATCATCTTAATTGCCACAATCATGTCATCATACTTGATTTATACTCTAATCATGTAGTACAATTCTAACATGGTCAAGCTAGGCATGATCCTATTCGTAGAGTACTAACAATATCAATCAACATACCTCCTAGATTCATTCGAATTGCATCAAGATAAGATGAAATCGTTTCCGTTCGAATAAAGCATAATTGAGATCAAGAAATCAAACATGAACATGGTTTTAACACTTAAATCTATAACATTTCTAGATCAACCTAAGCCATGGCAACAAGATCCAATCATACATGATTGCATGCTATTCATATTGGCTACACAACATGGCATATCATTATCAAAGATATCATGGCATTTCAAGACAAGATTTGGCATGTAAACATCTAATAGACAACTCATGGCAAGCATTCATGACATATATCAAACCATTTATCAATCATCTAGGCTTTCAAGACATAAGATTATAATCCTTTTAATCAACCATAGTCATATCTCATATCATAACAACTAGATTTACTAGGCTACAAATTCAAGTCATAACAACATGTTTATACATCACCATAACAAATCAAATATATACAACCCTTTCAAGGATTCAAAATGCATGATAACTAGACTAGATACATGACTAAGGCCACCAACTAGGAGCTTACATAAGGTAACATGTAGCATACTTGAGCTTGACCTTGTCTTGCCTTGCCTCAACTCTATGATAGCTTTCAATCCACTTAGCATGTATATTGAGAAGAATGGAAACAAGAGTGATAAGTATAATTAAGTACTTAGTGAGGTAGCAGCTTAATCTAGGCTAGTTGATTTCATTTTCAAGTGTATTTTAATCAAGAGAAGACCTAGCTAGGTTCGAAAAATACAAGGGAATCTAGTTTCTATGGAATTCGAATGGTCTAGGCAAAGAACAAGTATCATATCATGTAATTGACAACCAAATATGTATACCATTTCAAGACTATGTTTGCATAATACATTTCAATGTCAAGCCAAGCAAAGCATGATATCAACAATATCCTTCTTCTATTTCAAGACACATTTCAAGGCATGTAAATCAAGCAATTAGATCAACTAGTTCATGTTTCATGGCATGTAACAAGATTAGGATCGAGTCAAGTTTCATTACATGTTCATAGGATAATCATGCTTTACAATAGCAAGATTAGTCAATCAATTCAAGTTTAGGCCTTGGTATATACTCAAGTCTAGGTAATCGAGTCACCAACCAAACTATTGCCATATCAAGTAACCAGTCATATCCCTCCTACTGTCACCAAAGACACATCCCTCCTACTATTGCCAGATAAGGGCCTTAGCCCAGGACCATAGTCCACCCTACACAAATGAGCTCTAGACTCTATGGCATGCCATCCTACCTATGACTCACTAGCTACCAAGGCATCATTTAGTTTAGTGTTAATTTGATGAAAATGGTTACATCAAACTTCAAAAGATGATTTCTTAAGATTTTCGTAATGGTATTGTTTTGGTTAATTTGAGATTGATTTTAATCATGTTTTGGATGTTAAATGAAGTTGAAATAAAGGTTTTATCATAGGAATCTTGAAATAGGTTGGATCTCTACTTGTTAAGGTTGCTAGATTTGGGTTTTGTGGTGATAATGTGGTTTTGGTGTTGCTGGAAATATAATGATGCAATTAGGTTGTTTTTTTATGTTAATTGATGGTTAAAATTGAATGGAAGTGTTAGGTTTTGGCTAGGTTAAGTTTGTAGAGTAATCGAATGGGTTTTCGGATAGGTGTTTTGGTGTGTTTGGGTAGGGCAGTGTGGTAGCTTTGGTTGCTGGTGATTTTAATGCATTGAGATGCATTAATCTTCTATTCTTGTGTGGTATAAACATGGGAGAACATATCGAAAGCAATCAGTGAAGTTTTGGGAGCTCCGAAAGCTTGATTACACTTCCACAAAGGAAATGAGGCGTTGTCGGTGAGTGGAATTGTTTTTAAAGCCTTTCAAAGACTTCAAAGCAAGGTTTGGGGGTTTAGATTGAGTTTGAAACACTAATCTAAGCCTGGAAGTAAGTTTGAGATGTTTCGCTCTCGTTACTCGGTTTTTATCACATTGATTTATATGATGATGCTCATGTTTTGAAGGTTGATATAGACCTATTGTTTTATGCATTTTTGAGAAATGATTTGATGGCTTATATGATCCCATGAGATAGATTTTTTATTCCAAAGAGATAGAACTTATTGAGAAAATGCTATTCATTGTTTATGCTTTTGAAATGGGATGAGAAATGGTTTATGTTTATGCATAGAAAAACAGTAGGTAAATGATGTTTAAAAGTGTATATTGGTATGAGATGAGATTATTGTTACAAGATATAATTGGTCGACCAATAGGATGAGAAGTGCACTATAATATATGAAATTTGTATGTGTTGTTTTGTTCAGGCAATGGGGGTAGAGCCATCTTGTTCCAAAGTGAGAGTGTGGTGATGAGAGATTCCACCACGGTAGGTCTAGATGATGTGAGATTCCATCAAGCTTTGTGGCGATGAGATGTACTGCCATGAGATTTTGGTGATGTGAGATACCACCGAGGTAGGACTTGACGATGTGAGATTCCGTCAAGCTATCCGCATATCGGGAGTAATGTTGCTAAAATGCCAATATATGAGATTCACATGTACCTTGATTATAAATGGTTTAATTAATTGAGTTTTGTATATGAGATTATGCTTTGAAAAATGATTTTGATAAACACGCATGTGTGATTTTTCCTAGATATTATGCATTTTGGTTAATGCATGAGATAGATGGTACATGTGGTTTTAAATGAAATGGTTTTTTCTTTGAAAATGATTTCAAGCATGAGATAGATTGAGCATGGTGAGATAGAGTTTTCTACTTGAGAAATGGTTTTAAAATGCATTGTTGTAGTTGGTTTATTTTAAGCATCCCTCACTAAGCATGATATCTTATGCTCTTTTTTTCCAACAATGCAAAGAAATAGCATCTTCTAGGCAGCAAGGAAGCAAGAAGGAACCCAAGGAGTGAGACTTTGTTCAAGTATGGTTTTATGTTTGCATGATAGTAATAATTGGAAATGAGAGGATGCCTTAATGTTTTGGGAGAGTGTATTTTGAAACTCCCTGCTTTATGGCAAGTTTGTGATGCCTTTGATGACTTGTAAATGGCCTTTACTTGATGATATTTTCATCGGTTTGTGTTTTGGCTTTTGAGTGGTCATTTTGTGTAAGTAGCATGCCTATAGATTTCCTTAATGCATATTGCGATGCTATGATGTTGAAATTGTCATGTATGATTGAGGTTTGATGATTAGATATGTTGTATGCATGTTGGAAGCTTGTTGGAAAGATTTTGATTGGATTAAAGTCTGAAAAACCAACAAAAAGTTTCATTACAGGCTCGGGTGTTTTGCTACACCTAAGGTTGTACCAAAACAGTGTACCTAAATTGGCCTAGGGGTTTTGAAACATGGTATGCATGTGGTTGCACCACAGCCTGGTGTTAATGTTGGTTTACCTTTGGAGCGTTTACGCAGCTTGGGCGGAACTGAGTTTCGAGGTCTGTCTCCTAAGGGTTCTAAGCCTTGGTATAAGAGCACCTGAATGATTCTCGGTCAATGGGTTGCAATGATGTGCAAAAGTTGGGTTGCTTTCTAACCCCCTTAACCCGGCCTAGACGGATGACCCGAATTAAGAAAGTCACACGGGGAAAACCAAAGTCAACCCGAAAGTCAACCTTGATTAACGACCCTTTTTTTCTCTCTTTTAATCTTGTATAGATGCACATTAACCCTAATTGTGATCATACAAACAACATACTCAAAGATCATAAACATCAGAGATCAAACAGGGACCCAATTGAACAATTTACAACTTTAGGGACCAAAATGTAAATTCTTTAAATTACAAGGCCTTAATCCAAATTAAAGTTACCAACTTGAAATTAATCAGGTTTCATGCTTCTCTGTAAATTTTCAGCTCAAAAGGACTTCCCAAACTCATACAATTGCTCAAACATGATTCAGGACTAAAATGTAAACATTCCAAAACATTTAACTGCCAACGTCAGCCCCTAACGGTCGACCGTTCCGAAACAGGCAGAGCCCATTTCGAAACGCGGGGCCGTTCCGCAACGCATACCAAAACACGGGCTGGCAGTGGCCTTTCCGTTTCGGAACGGTCTCTCCCGTTTCGGACGCCTGGGCTGGTTTAGGGCACCCGTTCCGAAACGGTAGGCACTGTTCCGAAACACCCTGCACAGAATGCCACAAGATGCATACTTAAACATGCAATTAAACATCCAATCATGCTCCAAATGCCACCAAACTTTACCAGCATGCAATTCAACATATAAGAGACATACACGCACCAACAATTCAACATATTAACATCACGAATGAAAAGCCCCAATTCTAATGGCATGCTTCCTACACAAGCAAACCACTCAAGCATAAAACTTCCAAAACAAGCATGTAATGGCCAATTACAAAACCAGCAATCTCAACAACATTTAACATACTTAGGGAGCTCAAAACATCTCCCAAAACATACTCTTAGGTCTCCCATTGCCAAATTACCAAAAGCTAAAATGTACTTAAGAAAACCTTCCATACATTGAGCTCAACTTCCACTTGATTGCTTGCCTTCCTTGCTGCCCTTAGGTACCTTAATGATCTGCATTATTGGTTTAAGAAAACGAAAGAGAGCGTAAGCAAAAGCTTAGTGAGGAATGCTCAATTAAACCATCCAATAATGCATTTATAAAACACTTTAAAAATCATGCTTCAAAACATCATTTACTCATGCTCAAAGCAACTTAAACAAGCAATTCATGCTTCATATCATAATATGTCATATTGGCCACAAGTGATATGTTTCAACATTTTAAACAACATGTTCAACATAAGACTGACACATGGACTTTGAAACACCATTGTGATCTTATAATTTCCAAGAGCCACACAAGGACTTTTAACCACCTTTGTGCTCTTCCCAAGGACTTTTAAACACCTTGGCCCCAAGGACTTTTAAACACCTTGGCCCATGGACTTTTAAACACCATGGCAAGGACCACACAAGGACTTTTAACCACCTTTGTGTCCTTAACAAGAATCATCCAAGGACTTTTAACCACCTTGATGTTCTTAAGTAACAAGGCTCGCTCAAGGACTTTTAACCACCTTAGTGACCTTAACAAGAATCATCATGGACTTTTAACCACCATGAAGTTCTTAGAATCCACAAGGTTCACTCAAGGACTTTTAACCACCTTAGTGACCTTAACCTTTTCAAACCATCACTTGCCAATATACATCATTATCATAATTTAATCCACTGTTTTAAAGCATTTAAACCAAGCCATGTTCATCATGCATTTATAAGCATCAAACCACATTTTAACCATGCTCAAAAACAAGGAACTCTTACCTTGAGCTTCCTTCAACATATGGCTTACAAAATCAGTATTAATCAAACCATGGCCACATTGCACAACAATCAAACCATGGCCACCACTAGAGAGTATTTCCGAAAACTTACACTTGAGCTTAGCAAAGTTGTTTAGACTTAAACTAAGCTCCCAAGACATTGGTTTCAAAGCCGAAAACCCAATTTCACTCACCGATTCCACTTCGCCTCTTGCCGAAGCACCAATTCAAGCTTCCGGATCAACAACTCTTGGATCCAAAAAATGCCTCCCCGATTTTAACACATCAAAGCAGAGGATTAATGCATCATCATGCATTAATAGCTTCAATGAAAGCACCTAAACTCGCTGCTCTCATCCACACACCATTTTCGGCCACCAAACACAACCGAAAATGTCTCCAAACCACTTCTCAGCAAAGCCCAGCCATAAACCATCAATACAAAACATCCTTTAGCATCATTTAACATCTAAAAAGAACCTACAAACACCCTTATACCTCCAGCAACATCAGATCCACAAGATCACACCAAAAACAACCTAGAATCATAAGCTAAACTTAGGAAATTCAACCTATCCGGGATTGCATTAATCAAAACTCAATTCCTCATCAAATTACCATTCATTAATCATCATTTTAACACCTTAAAACACTGCTTTAACAGATCCAACGAAAATTCATCAAAAATCACCAAATCTTGCATTTTAAGCCAAGATCCACTTCACAACTTAAAAGCCTTTAATAAAACATCAATTAAGGATTGAGAACTTAGGAATTTCAGTAAAGAACTGATAGTTTAGAGGAGAAAGACGTTCTTACCTCCAAACTTGAGTTTCTCCTCTTTAGAGCCAAAAAGCTTGAAAATCCAATTAGCAAATTGCAAGGTTTTGTTGTTGAAATGATTAGGAATCCAAAGAGAATTGAAAAGATAGATTTGAGTGACAAAATCAGAAAGAAATCTCTGGAGAGAAAGTGTTTGGGTTGAGAGAAAATGAGAGAAAAGGAAAATTGGAAGAAAATGGAAAGTTGGTTACAAAATAGTAAAACGATTTCCCTCCCCTTTTCTTAAGCTTTAAAATCAGAATTATACATTAAAATATCTTAGAAAAATCTGGAGAAACTCTTTTTGGAATAATAGCTCCTTAAAGATTCAAAGTTTCAACCCTTTCTAAAACAGTCACTCAACTTTCAAAAATTACATTTTGGTCACTAGCCAAAATGTCACCCTTCCAAAACTCATTTTATAAAATTGATTTCACAGTTCACTTATATATATTAAAAGATGATTTTAGAACATTTTTCCATATTTTTAATGCAACCCGAACTAGGCTTTCCTAATTTCACCCTTTTAGATTCGACCAACACTTTGACCAAACCGGTCAACGCTCAAAACTACCAAGCCTAAAACCGGGGCGTTACATGCTTTATATCCTTGCTTCATGGAAATGCTTATACGTGATGGATGACCATCACTTCGGGTATGGAACTTGTCGATGTTACTTGGGAGTTCTTCGGAACTAATTTCAAGAAGAAGTATTTGGATGTTCGCTATCTTGATGAAAAGAAGCAGGAATTTATGTTTTTGGTGCAAGGAAACATGACTGCTTCAGAATATGAGGTTCAGTTTGTTCGGTTGAGCCAGTATGCTCCTGAACTAGTTCCTAACGAACAAAAGATATGTGATCGTTTTGTCTACGGGATTGTAAAGGATATCAAGACATATATGTTGGCTTCGGATTACACCGATTTTGATGTCTTAGTCACTCGGGCTAAGGGCATCGAACGTAATTTCGGTTTAGTTGCTCGTTTTGGTGGTTCTAGTATAGGAACGAGGTCGGTTGAGTTTGATGCTGGTAGAGATCGTTTCAAGAAGCACAAGGATAGGAGGTATCAACCAGATTCAAGGCGTGGTGGTGGTAACTCTGGTCGTGGTCAACAAGGCCATAATGCTTTTGTTCGTACTCTAGAGTGTAATCGGTGCGGTACAAGGCACACGATAGAGTGTTGGGTAATATGGGTATTTGCTGGAATTGTAGATCACGAGGACCTATGAAGCGTGATTGTCCAGAACCTCTTAGAGATGGACAAGCTCTAGTGCAAGCTTTTGAGCCAAAAAGAGGCTATGGATGTGGTCGTGGTAATTTTCAGCGTATAAAGGATGGACAAAGGAATGTTGCTCATGTTGTTGTTGTTCAGCCTGAGGGAGGTGGACAAGCTAGGGTGAATGCACATCGAGAGGGTAGGAATGACACAAATATGATCGCATGTACCTTCACTTTGCAATCCTTGTTGTTACTTTCTTTGATTGATTCTAGTTCTACTCATTCATACATTTTGCGTGAACATGCACAAGTGCTTGACTTACCTGTTGAGTTGTTAGATATTGGTATGCGTGTAACCAGTTCTTTTGGTGCGATGAATGTTACGAGGAAATTTTATAGAAGATGTACTTTGTCTGTTCAGGGTCATGTGTTTGAGGTTGATCTTATGGAGTTACCTTTCTATGGTTTTTGATGTCATTCTTGGTATGGATTGGTTATCTGAGCATATGTTGTGGTTGATTTTGAGACCATGCGAGTTTCGTTGAAACTTTTCGATGATTATGAGGTTGTAATCGTAGGGGAGAAAGTAAAGTTTTTGTCTAATGTGGTTTCGGCTCTTAAAACGAGTTGGTTGATGCGTTTGGGATTGAGTTGTATGAAAATACGACTCCAATATCAATTGCTCCCTATCGAATGGATCCAAAAGAGTTGAAGGAGTTGAAGACGCAACTTCAAGAGTTGCTTGATCGAGGTTTCATTAGGCCTAGTGTTTCACCTTTGGGTGCACCGGTCTTGTTTGTGAAGAATAAAGATGGCACAATGCGTTTGTGTATAGATTATCGGCAACTGAACAAGTTGACGATTAAGAAAAAGTATCCCTTGCCAAGGATTGATGATCTTTTTTATCAGTTTCGAGGTGCTTCGGTGTTTTCTAAGATTGATTTGAGATCCGGATATTACCAGTTGAAGGTAAAGGATGTTGATGTACCTAAGACCACTTTTCTCACAAGGTACGGGAATTATGAGTTATTGGTGATGTCATTCGGTTTGACTAATGCCCCTGCTGCGTTCATGGACATGATGAATCGTGTGTTTCATGAGTTTTTGGATAGGTTTGTGGTTGTGTTTATTGATGATATTCTCGTGTACTCTCGTACCGAGGAGGATCATGAAAAGCATTTGTGGATTGTGTTGTAAGTTTTGTTAGAAAATTAGCTTTATGCCAAGTTGAGCAAGTGCGAGTTTTGGCTTAAAGAGGTTGTTTTCCTTGGACATGTGGTGTCTGCCGAAGGGATCTGGGTCGATCCCGAAAAGGTTCAAGCGCTGATGAATTGCATGTTTCCTAAGTCGGTCCATGAGGTGTGTAGTTTCATTGATTTGGCGAGATACTAATGTAGATTCTTGGATGGTTTTTCAAGGATTGCTGCTCCTTTGACAAAGTTGTTGCAAAAGGATGTTAAGTTTGAATGGACGGAGGTTAGAGTGATGGGTCCTATGTAGGTTTGGAATGTGTGTTGATTCAAGAAGGTAGGGTGATAGCATAGGCATCTCAGCAGTTGAAGGTGCATGAACGTAATTATCCTATGCATGACATCAAGTGACATCAAGTTAACTACAATGATGTTTGCCTTGAAAATTTGGAGGCATTACCTGTATGGTGAAAAGTGTATGATTTACATGGACCACAAAAGTTTGAAGTACTTGATGACACAAAAAGAGTTGAATCTTAGGCAACGAAGGTGGCTGGAGTTGCTTAAAGATTACGACTTGATGGTTGAGTACCATCCGAGGAAAGGTAATGTTGTAGTCGATGCCTTGAGTATGAAGGTGGTTGTAGAGTTGAGGGTGATGTTTGCTCGATTGATTATATCACGGGATGGTGGTTTGGTGGCTGATTTACAAGTGAATCCTTCATTGGTAGAGTTGATTAAGGAGAAGCAGTTGTTGGATGATTCGTTGGTACCGCATGTGCAAGACATTGCGGAAGGAAATCCAACGGACTTTTGTTTCAATGAAGATGGTGTTTTTCGCTTTAAGAGTCAAATAGTTGTGTCAGAGGATGTTGAGTTGAGGCGTACTATCTTAATTGAGGCTCATAATAGTCATTTTTCTATACATCCTAGTAGTACAAAGATGTATAGTGGGTTGAAAGATGAGTACTATTGGGTTGGCTTAAAGAAGGATGTGGCTGATTTTGTTAGTAAGTGCATGATTTGTCAGCGTGTTAAAGCTGAGCATCAATTTCCTTCTGGATTGTTGCAACCGTTGAGGATTCTGGAATGTAAATGGGAGAGATATGGTGATTTCATGACGAGTTTGCCTTTGACACTATCCTAGAAGAATTCCATTTGGGTGATTGTTGATCATTTTACGAAGTGTGCATATTTTCTGATGGTGCATACTACGTATACGTTAGACAAGTTGGCGGATTTGTACATCTCGGAGATTGTGAGGTTGCATGGGGTGCCTAAGTTCATTGTTTTGGTTGAGATCTGCGTTTCATAGTAAGGTTTTAGGAGCGTCTTCATCAAGCATTGGGTACGCATTTGAATTTGAGTACTTCGTGTCATCCGTAGACGGATGGTCAATCTAAATGAGTTATCCAAGTGTTGGAGGCTATGTTAAGGTATTGCATCATTAATTTCCAAGGTTCTTGGGTGGAACGGTTACCTTTGGTGGAGTTTGCTTACAATAATAGTTATCAGGTGAGCATTCAAATGGTTCCTTATGAGGCCTTGTATGGACGGAAGTGTAGAACACCTCTTTGTTGGGCAGAAGCGGGGAAGAAGTTGGTCTCTTTGCCTAACGTGCTTAAGGGCACTACAGAAAATGTAAAGCTTATTAGTGAGAGGTTTATTGCGGCTTCAGATCGGCAAAAGTCTTACGCGGATTTGAAGCGTAAGAAAGTTGAGTATGATGTAGGTGATAAGGTGTTTTTAAAGGTTTCACCTTGGAAGAAGGTGATCAGATTTGGTTGGAAAGGCAAGTTCAGTCTGAGGTTTATTGGAACGTATGAGGTTCTTGAGCGTGTTGGACCTGTTGCTTATACGTTGAGGTTGCCTCCCAAGTTGGAGAAGATACATGATGTTTTCTATGTATCCATGCTTCGGAGATATAAACCGGATTCGTCTCATGTTATGCTTGTTGAGGAGATTGAGTTAAATCCGGATTAGTCCTATGATAAAGAATTGGTTGAGATCTTAGATTCGGACATGAAGGTTCTTTGTGGTAAGACCATTGAGTTGGTCAAGGTCTTATGGCGACATCATGGTGTAGAGGAAGCCACGTGGGAAAGGAATGATGACATGAAGAAGTAGTTTCCTTATCTTTTTCCATCGGGTAAAAATTTCGAGGACGAAATTTCCTAAGTGGGGGAGAGTTGTGACGCCCCGGTTTTGGGCCTAGATGTCTTTAAGATTGACTCAGGGTTTGTAGGACCTAGACTAGAGATCTGGGTTGGTTCGGGAGTGGTTCAGGGAAAACGTGGTTCAGGATGTGGTAAAATTATGGCGGAAATTCCTAAAATCCTCTCTCTCTCTATATATATATATATATATATATATATATAAAGGTTTGGTAAAGTCAATTTTGGTTAAATCAAGGTTCTTTAATGAAATTCCCAAGTCTTTGGCTCTCTAATTGTGTTTATTAACAAGGTTTTATTATCTATTTGGTGAAAATGGTTAAATCAAGCTTTGAAAGATGATTTCTTAAGATTTTCGTAATGGTACTATTTTGGTTAATTTGAGATTGATTTTAATCATATTTTGGATGTTAAAAAATGTTGAAATAAAGTTTTTATCATAGGAATCCTGAAATAGGTTGGATCTCTAGTTGTTAAGGTTGCTAGATTTGGGTTTTTGTTGTGATAATGTGGTTTTGGTGTTGCTGGAGATATAAAGATGCAATTAGGTTGTTTTTTTATGTTAATTGATAGTTAAAATTGAATGGAAGTGTTAGGTTTTGGTTGGGTTGAGTTTGAGTTTGTAGAGTAATCGAAGGTTCTTTTGGTTGTTTCGGATATGCGTTTTGGTGTTTTTGGCAGGGCGGTGTGGTGTGTAACCCCCTCGGCCTGGTGTAGCCGATGGACTTAACCGAACGAGTCACACGGGGAATATTGAAGTAAATCGGGAAGATTTACCTCAATAAATGACCTTTTTTTCTTTTTATCTTGTCTAGATGCAAGTTAGGTTCCTATGTGTTCAATCAAAGAAGCATATCACACCACATATCGATCACACATCGATTAATACCAAATTCAATTTTAGGGACCATTTTGTAAATTTGACAATCGGTAGGGATTATTACGATATTCGGATTACCACCCTTTAATTAAGTTCATTACATGCTTCTCTGTAAAAACTCAGCTCAAGATGACCATTAGAACTCATTTAACTGCATACATGACTAACAGGGACCAAAACGCATAGAAATATAAACTCAGAATATTCCAAAAACTGAAATAACAGCCAATCGTTTAGGAACAACGAGCCCCATGTCGAAATGGGCGTATCGAAACAGTGATACCCATTTCGAAATGCAAGATCGTTTCGAAACCATCTTTGACTCGTTTCAGAACAGGGTTTCATAGAGACAAAGTGTATCGAAACAAGCCTCGTCGTTTCGAAACCCCAAGGCATTTTCGAGCCCCCGTTTCAAAACAAGCAAGGGTGTTTCGAAACACTTGGGCCTGCAATGTTTAAAATTGCTGATTTAACTCGATTTCAACCATCCGAAACTACTCCGACACTTAAAGGCGATTTACATAACCGAAAATGCATATCAAACCTACACCAAACCAGAAAATACCAAACAACCAATATTCGTAGCATTGGACACCCCCATTGATCTTATTACACTAGTTCAAAACCTCAACATACTTTCAAATAAGTCTCTTGAAAAGTTCCTTGAAGTTGCTGCCTCCAAACACCTAATTATCTGCATCGATGAACAAAGAGAGCTTAAGCATACAAGCTTAGTGAGGATTGCTCAAAACCAAAAACATCATCAATGCACAAAACCATTTTTCACTCTTTTCAAAACCATCATGCCTTCTTTGATAAACCATGCAACTTGCCTTTAAAATCAGCATGCTAAACATCATGCAACATGATTCATATATTTTCCAGCAATTAAACCATTGCTACACATCATCAAGCCTTCCAAGCATAAACATCATTATGTTAAGCTTAAAGTAAAACATCCATTTTTCATAATGTGCATCATCAACATTTCCATAGCATTTCATTCCATTATATTGGCTCGCAAGTGATTAACAACATTCTCAAAAACATATCGGATACATGGATTACCAAGGGTTGTTCCAAACCCTTCATACACTCTACTGACATCTCAAGGCTCACACACGAGAGCAACCCTACATCGTTGTGACACTCGTGGTGGAGTATTCGGTACAATTACAACCCCTCAACAACACTCATCGGTAGTTGTATATCCCACTGACGAGAGAGGGGGCACACACAAGGTTCGCACCCTGGAGCTACACTCAACTGTTGCAACCTTAAACAATCTTCAATCGTTAATGTACTTGGATGGAGTTTTCGGTACAATCACAACCCCTCAACATCCAAGGCGACTTGTTTTTACAAACACTTTATACAATATCACTTGCCAATATAATCAATATTTCATGCATACCTCACTATTTTTACAAAGCATTTGTAAAAAGTCATATGACAAGCATTAAACCATGCTTCAAACCATATGCATCAACACGTGCATACAAGGATCATTTACCTAGTGCATCCTTAAACCATATGGCATCATCAACCATGTTTCATATACTCAAAACATGTTTTAAAACAGTAGGTAAATGCAATTAAAATCAAGTGCAACCAAAGGCTCAAACTTAGCACAATACGGGAGAGAAATTCACTTTACTTACTTCTGAACTTAGTAAAGCATTTCAAGATCTTACTTAGTTCCCAAAACCTTTTCTAAAATGTTTCCATGTTGGAAAATCAGTTCCACTCACCGACTTGTGAAACCACACTTGCCGACGCACAAATCAATCGTCCGAAGCCACCAAAACCACATCGTTCGATTCTGGAACACTATCCCCTATTTTCAACACATTAAAAATAGAGATTCAATGCATCATAATGCATTAAAACACCATCACTCAAAAGAAAACCTGCAGCCCTTCTCTAAAGCACCAATTTACCCAATCGAAACAACCAAAAACTCATTCGATTGATCTCTAAACACAGCCTAGCCATCAACTAACTCATCCAACACATTTTAACCATCAATCAACATCAAAAAACAACCTAAAACTTTCCTTATACCTCTAGCAACTCAAATTCCACACTACACCCCAAAAACACAACCAAAAACACCTTAAAAACTAAAGATCTCAAAGATTTCAGGATTAATATGATTTAGGCTATATTTCAACATCATAAACCTTTCAAAACTCAATTAGAAACTATCTCAAACAAATCAAATCAACAAAACTCCAAAAATGACATTAAATTCACTTTTCTACAAAGATTTCATCCTTTTATCAAATTCATAACAAAACCTCAATCAAAAACATGAATAAAGAGTCAAATATGTTTGGAATTTCATTAAAGAACCTTGATTAGAGGGTTAGCACAAAATTTACCTCCAATCCTTGCTTTTCTTCTAATTTGGCAAGTTTAGCTTTCAAGAATCTTGAAGAATTTTAAGAGAAATCAAAAAGATGAAGTCGGAAATCAAGAGAGAATTTGAGAGTGTAGAAAATCTGGAATTTGAGAGCAAATGTAGAGTGTTTGGCTGAAGTGAAAATGAGAGAATCAAAAGATTGTCAAAAATCTTCTAACCAAAATAACTTACTCTTTAATTAATTTAATTAATGTCATTTTAATATTTAATAAATGATTTAAAACACATGCCAAATTAGAGAAAAAGGCTTAATTGCCAATTAGCTCCCTAAAGATTCTAAGATCTTGACTCTTTTTGAAAAACACACTTTTTTCCACAACTTTAAAACTTTACATTTTGGTCACTACCCAAAATGTATACTTTCAAAAACTTGTTTTGTAAAATTGATTTAACCAACCTCTTAAATATCATTTTAGAGGATTTTAGGAATTTTTATCATATTGTTATCCCATCCCGAACCTTGATTTCCCTAAATCACCCTTTAATGATTTGAACAACCGATTACCGGTTCCACCGGCCCATCCCGACTCGCAAAACACCTAGGCCCAAAACTGGGGTGTTACAACTCTCCCCCACTTAGGAAATTTCATCCTCAAAATTTTACCTGAAGGAAAAAGATGTGGAAACTGTCTCAACATGTCCGCCTTGCTTTCCCATGTGGCCTTATCAACTCCTCAGTGTCGCCATAACACCTTCACAAGTTCAATCGTCTTCCCACGAAGAACTTTACTACTCGAATCTAGAATTCTCACCGGTTCCTCATCATATGATAAATCTGGATTCAACTCAATCTCCTCAACTGGCATCACATGAGATGGATCCGATCTATACCTCCGCAACATAAAAACATGAAACACATCGTGGATCTTCTCCAACTCAGGAGGCAACCTCAACCGATAAGCCACAGGACAAACTCGCTTCACCACCTCATAAGGTCCAATAAACCTCGGACTAAGCTTACCCTTACGTCCGAACCTCATCACCTTTTCCAAGGCGATACCTTAAGGAACACGCGATCTCCAACCGCAAACTCAATTTCCCTACGCTTTAAATCCGCATATGATTTCTGACGATCCGATACAGCCTTCAACCGCTCACATATAAGCTTCACTTTCTCAATTGTTCCCTTAAGCATATTCGGTATGGAAACCAACTTTTGCCCCACCTCAACCCAACAAAGAGGCGTTCTACACTTTCTCCCATACAAGGCCTCATACGGAGCCATTTGTATACTCGCCTGAAAACTTTTATTATAGGAAAACTCAACCAAAGGCAGATGCTTTTCCAAAAAAAACCTTGGAAATCAATCACACAACATCGCAACATGTCCTCCAGTACCTGGATATCTCGTTCCGGCTATCCATCCGACTGAGGATGATATGAAATACTGAAATTCAAGCGTGTACGCAATGTCTGATGTAAACATTCCCAAAACCTTATTGTAAACCTTAAATCCATATCCGACACTATGGACTTAGGCACACCGTGAAAATGAACAATATCAACAATATACAACTCTGCTAACTTATCCAACGTATATGTAGTATGCACAGCCAAGAAAAGTGCACACTTCGTAACATGATCCACAATCACCCATACGAAGTTCTTCTTAGATGGTGTCAAAGGCAGACCGGACACAAAATCCATTGTAATCCATTCCCATTACCACTCTGGTATCCTCAAAGGCTATAACAGACCAGAAGGAAACTGATGCTTAGTTTTCATGCGCTGGCAAACTATACACTTGCTTACAAAGTTAGCAACATCCCTTTTCAACCCCACCCAATAGTACTCATTCTTCAAACCACGATACATCTTAGTACTACCAGGATGCATAGAAAAAGGACTTCTATGAGCCTCAGTCAAAATAGTGTGACTCAACTCAACATATTTGGCACAACTATTCTATTTTTGAAACATAGAACTCCATCATAATTGAAACAAAAGTCTATTCCATTACCATCAGCTATATCCTGAACATGAGGTACCAACGAATCATCAAGCAACTGGTTCTTCTTGATTAGCTGAATCAAGGAAGGTTTCACCTGCAACTCGGCTATCAATCCACCATCACGCGATAAACTCAACCGAGAAAATATCACCCTCAACTCAACAGCTACCTTCCTACTCAAAGCATCGGCCACAACATTGGCCTTTCCAAGATGATACTCAATTGTTAGATCATAATCCTTAAGCAACTCCAACCATCTTTGTTGCCTAAGATTTAACTCCTTTTGAGACATAAGATACTTCAAACTCTTATGGTCAGTGTAAACCACACACCTTTCACCATAAAGGTAGTGTCTCCAAATCGTTAAAGCAAACACTACCGCACCTATTTCTAGATCATGAGTAGGATAGTTGTGCTCATGTGCCTTCAACTTCCTAGACGCATAAGCTACGACCTTCCCACCTTGCATCAACACGCAACCCAAACCAACCTATGATGCATCACTATAGACTACAAACTCCTTACCTGATTCCGGCTGAATCAAGATAGGAGCTTGCGTCAAAGCTTCCTTCAACTTCTCGAAAGCTTGTTGCCTAACATCCGTCCACTCAAAGTGAACATTCTTTTGCAACAACTTGGTCAAAGGTGCAACAATCTTAGAAAAACCTTCAACAAACCATCAATAATATCCAACCAACCCAAGGAAACTTCGCACTTCCGTTAGCAATTTAGGCATTTTCCAACTCATCACCGCCTCAACCTTGTGTGGATCAACCTGAATACCTTCGGCTGACACCACATGTCCAAGAAAAACCACCTCCCTGAGTCGAAACTCACACTTTCTCAGCTTAGCATAAAGCTGATTCTCCAACAGCACTTGTAACACAATTCTCAAATGCTTATCATGATCCTCCTCGGTACACGAGTACACGAGAATATCATCGATAAACACTACCACGAACTTATCCAGAAACTCATGGAACACCCTATTCATCATATCCATGAATGCAGTCGGTGCATTTGTCAACCCAAACTGTATCACCAAGAACTCATAATGGTCATACCTTGTCTGAAAAGTTGTTTTGGGTACATCCGCATCTTTAACCTTTAATTGATAGTGCCTGACCTCAAATCAATCTCGAAAAAAACCGAAGCACCACGAAACTGGTCAAACAAATCATCAATCCTCGGCAAAGGTTACTTGTTCTTAATCGTCAACTTGTTCAGTTGCCGATAATCTATGCACATACGCATCATAAGATCATTCTTCTTCACAAACAAAACATGTGCACCCCAAGGCGATACACTTGGCCTTATGAAACCTCTATCCAACAACTTCTGAAGTTACATCTTCAACTTCTTCAACTTCTTAGGTGCCATGAGCTAAGGAGAAATGGACACGGGAGTCATATTTTCATACAACTCAATGCCAAACTCAACTTCTCGATTGGGTGGCAACTCATGCAACACTTTTGGAAAAACTCCTGAAAATTCACATATTATTCATATGTCTTGCACTCGCACTTCCTTCGTACCAGGATTCATCACATACACTAAGAATGCCTTGCAGCCCAACTCCATCATTTGACTCACTTCAAGAGCCGAAATTGCATTGGACAAGAACTTCACGTTCTCGCCTACAATTACTACTTCGTAATCATCTGCAAGTTTCAAGGTAACTCGCTTAACATCAAAATCAACTACAGCTCGATGCTCAACCAACTAGTCCATTCCAAGTATCACATCAAAACCATAAAATGGTAATTCCGTCAAATCAACTGAAAACACATGGCCTTGCACAAATAATGGGCATCTCCTATACTATTTTCTTTTAACAACAGTCTCACTAAAAGAACTTGTTACTTGCATCCCTATGTCTAGCATGTCAACAGGAATATTAAGTAAATGTGCATGCTCAATCAAGATGTATGAATGCGTAGACCTAGAATCAATCAATGCTAACAAAGACAAGGATTGCAAGGCGAAGGTACCTACAAACACGTCGGTGTCGTTCCATCCCTCGCGATATGCATACACCCTCGTAGGACCACCTCCCTCTAGTTGAAATGCAATGACATGAGCTACACCTCTATGCCCATCATCTTTCCTCTAGAAGTTACCATGGCCGCACCCACGGTCTCGCTTCGGTGCAACAACAGGTGCACGACCCTGAGCACCTCCCGCTAACAAGGGACACTCATGTCTCATGTAGTCAGCAGATCCGTAGTTCCAACAAGAATTAGCCCCAGCCACTGGAGCCTACACCTCATGAGCCGTATGAGGACAATCTCGCCTCAAGTTCTCACGCGAACCACATGACCAACATGTGTTCTGCTCAAACCTCGGCCAGTTGCCCTGAGCTGGTGCACCTCACCCAAAATTACCATGCCTCGCCACAGACTGATATCTACGATCACGACTCCTATTGTTCTGCCCACCACTAAAGCCAGCATCTGCAGCTCTCTTGCCCAAGCAAGAATCAACCCCACGCGAGGTCAAACCCAAGCTCTGCTCTATGTCCTTAGCTCATGTCACCAGTACGTCAAAATCCGTATAATCAGACGGGAGCATGAATGTCTTCACGTCCTACACCAGGCCATATCGAAAGCGATCACAACGATGCATGTCACTCGGCACCAACTCTGGAGCATATTTTCTCAATCGTACAAAATGGACCTCGTACTCAGCCACCATCATGTTCCCTTCCACCAAGGACATGAACTCCCGCTTCTTATCGTCCAAGTATCTGACTCCAAGATACTTTCTTTTGATGGCAGACTGAAAGAATGTCCAATCCACCTCTTCCGGCTCCAAGGTCGTAGTCACTGTAACGCCCCGATTTTGGGCTTAGGAGTTTTGGTGATGGTTTTAGAGCTGGCCGAATTTGTTCTTGGAGTTAGGGTAGTTTGGGGTGAGTTCAGGGAAAACTCCCCTCGAGTATTCTTAATAATGTGGAAAATAATTTCTAAAATCCTTATATATTATATATATGATGTGTGCGAAATCAATTTTGGAAAATGATGTCCAGAATTATGACATTTATGTCTAGTGACTAAAATGCGAATTTTCAAAACTATTTTAGTGACCGCTTTGTAAAAGAATCAAAACATTGAATCTTTTTAAGAAGCTAATTAGCCAAGTCTAATTTTAGACTTTTCCCTTATTTATTTTATTCCTAAAAGTGATTTTAAAATGGTTTTTATTTATATTTTTGAAAAGGGTTTTACATCATTCAAGTTTTGACGTTAAAACATCCAAAAAGGCCTTCTCCACTCTCTCTTCAACCAAACACCATTTTAGAAGCAAGTTTGCAAAGGTAAACTTCTTTATAAGTTAATTTCTAATCACCAAAGTATTTCCTTATGGTTTTCATCTAAAACCCAATTGTTTTCTCTTAGATTTCTTAAGCTTTTCTTCAAAATCAAGGGGAAATTCTACCATTAGAGGTGAGCTGTATTTTTTCTCCTCTAATGTAAGATTCTGTATTGATATCTCACGTTATTGATTCTTTTATTGTTTTAGATTAAAGGTTTTGCAAAGATGCTTATGGAAAAATGTGAAATCAAGATAAAAATGGTTGTTTAGTGAGTTTCATTGTTGGATCAGGTTTTGTTGGGTTTTAGATTGTTGTGAGCAATGTTTTTGATGTTGGAATATATTGAGATAATGGGTTATTCAAAAGAATCCCGGATTTGGTTATGTTGGAGAAGTTTCATATTGATATTTATGGGTTTTTGGCTTGGATTTGTGAGAAATCAATAGCTAGTGGTTATTTGATGATGGTTTAATGTTTTTGGATGCTATTAGATGTATTTATAATGATAATTTTGTTAGGATTTGGCTGGAGATCGTTTGGGTTTATTTATTTGATGTTTTCGGCTTATTTTGGATATATTTTGATGACCGATTGTTGCTAGATGATGAGTCTCTATTTTCCAGCAAATTTTTGGAGTCTAATGCTCTGTTTTGCAATGGTTAGGAACAGGGGTTTTGGATTCATAATCATCGGACGAGTTTTTGGGTAATTCGGAGGCTTAAATCAGTGTTTCGACTTGTGTTTGTGGTTTACTGGTGAGTGGAAATGATTTTAAAGCCTTAACGTGGTTAAAGACATGTTTTAAAGGGTTTGGATTGTGTCCGAAAGACCAATCTAAGCTCAAGCGTAAGTTTGGGTGTTTTCACCGTTGTTTTCACCTTATTTCCGATTGTTTTGGTTCAATGTGATGATGATGCGCATGCATAGGTGATTATGTTAATCATGTTGTTTTCATGCATAATGAGTTGTGTTAAATGTTGTCATATGAAGTCCTATGAGTTGATGTCATGATTTCAAAGTTACCAAATTATGTTGAGAAATGTCATGCATTGTATGTGCTTTGAAATGGGATGTTGTGATCATGTTTATGTTCTGAAAATAGTGAATGATCTTGGAGGTAAATTGTATATTGGCAAGTAATGAATACATATATATATATATATATATATATATATATATATATATATATCGGATATGTTGATCGATCAATAGGATGTGAATAGCTCTATAATACAAAATTTGCACGTGTGGTATCCTTCGGTTTCACAATAGGGGTAGTGCTATTGTGATGCGAATGGTAGGGTAGTGATATCACCAACGGGATCTGCGGATAGTAGCATCCCCGTCGAAGTGAATTTTCTATGCATCGGTAATGCATGTGACTTGATGAGGGTAGGGCCATCAAGGTTTCTGTATATCCGATTTGAGGGTGATAAGGGTAGTGCTATCACCTTAGGCTCTACGGGTAGTAGCATCCCAGATTCACTTGTGGCCAATATACATGTGTTTATTTGCAATATGTTTATGCTATGTCTTGGTTCAATGTTGATCATGTGTTGGTAAGTTGAGTTTTGACATGCATCGTTAATGCATGGTTTGAAAGAGTTTGGTAAGCTATGGTTATATGCAGCGGTAAAGCGTGAACTGTGATATTTTGGTTTGACTTGAAGATATGCCTTGTGTTGTATTTCTAGCTCTTTTATTGGTTTTGTTGAAAGGAAATGATTTGAAGGAAGGTTTTGGGTTTATGAACAAATTATATGTTTTAAAAACTGTATTGTTGTTACTTTGGTTTTGAACACCGCTTCCTAAGCTCTCTAGCTTACGCTCTATTTTCCAATAGTGCATATCGTGAGACCTTTCAGGGCAGCAAGGGAGCAAGGAAGGTGTCCAAGAGTCCCAATCTTAGCTCAAGTATGGTTTATTCCAATAGTAGTGTAGTAGCAATGAGGAAAGACATTTATAAGTGTTGGGAGCGTGTGTTGAACTCATATTTTGTTGAGACAAGTTTGTTATGATCCTTTGAAGTTATGAGAAGTTTGGTTTCGCTTTTTTAAGCTTAACTTTTGTTTTGACCTCTTATGCAAATGTGGTTCTTCGTATGTTTCGTTCTTGTTCTATCGATGCATTGTAATGCTCTTGTTTTAAGTTGTTAAGTTTCTTTATCTGAGAAATGCATATTTTGTTGATCCCCTGATGATGGTATGTTGTTGGAATGGTTTCGATAAGCTTCGGAAATGCCTAAGACTCTTTTTGAACCAAACTATGCATAGGGGTTCAGAAACGGGCTCGACCGTATCGAAATGGGCATGAATTATGCCTAGCTATTTCGAAACGCCCCTTGGTGTTTCGGAACAATTTGCCTCTGGAAAATCTAGTTTTGAAACATTGTTTTGAAACGGCAATGGTGTTTCGAAACGTCTGGCAGTTAAGTTAGTTGAGGGCATCTTCTAAGCTCTGTTTTCTTGTGTTTTGGTCCCTGTTTGATGTTATATCAATTGGATGAGTTTGAATGGTTGTTTCGTGCTGCATTTTGGCATGCATGTATGAAAACTAATTAATTGCAAGTTAGTAATATTGATTTCATGTTAGGTCCATGTTTTATGCTAGAATTGCATTTTGGTCCTTGTATACTTGTTTGCTAGTTCGAAGTTTGTTTCGTCGTGTTTTTATCCGTTGCGAGTGTTCCTCACCTAGGTTTTTAAAAAAGAGCATCTAGAAAAGATAACTTTAAAAACTTGTTCCTCTTTTAGGGTTGCTAATCTTAGAGAAATCTTCGGGTCTTTCTTCGGTTAGTCTCGTGTGACCACCTCTTGTCGGTCTGGTGGCTAGGTCGGGCTGAGAGGGTTACAGTCAAAGTCCTCCACCATGCAACAGTGACACCGCACAACCCAGCTTCCGTACATCATTGCACCCCATCTGATCCAATATCCAGATCGTGCTGGCCATCAAAGCCTCGGATGCCTCAAGAGATAAACTATGAAATTCTACTCCTCCTAAACTTCTCAAGCGCTCCAACGGCAAACCCAATTGCCCAGCTGCAAGCGCTTGCACATGTACTCCAGCAACAGGAGACTGGAATGCTCCCGTCATTGCTTGTACCAAAGGCGTCAAATCTCCCAACACCGGACCAGCTTGTCCTTGTTGTTCTTGCTCCTCACTCCCAGGTGGTGGTGGCGGTGGAGGAGGTAAATTCGCACCAGGCATAACCTCGTTGTCTTGATTACGTTTCCCAACAACAGGAGAAACCGACCCAGATAGTAATTCTCTCCTTGGTCCCATTGTGCTAATAACATTAATGCGTGAATATAAAACAAACAAAAGATCAGGCCATCTTCTAACAAGGATCCAAGACATTAATTCCAATTTAACAACATTTCACTAGGTAATAAGGCAATGGGCATTTCCAATTTCCCCCCAGCATAGCATAAAGTATACCACACGCATGTCAAAACCATCATGCATTACAAGCATTAAAATTCAGTCCAATCTATCATCATACAACAGCTCACATTCATATCACAATCACCATTTATAGCCTCAACATCACGTACTCAACATTGACATGCTCAAGACATTCACCGAACTAAGCAAACATCACTAAAACACACAATCACATCAAAATCACTTACCAAAAACTTTCCATCATCCCAACCTTTCATAACCTAGCTCTGATACCACCAAATGTAACCCCCTTCGACCTGGCATAGCTGATGGACCAAACCGAACGAGTCACACAAGAATATTAAAGTAAATCGAGAAGATTTACCTCAACAAACGACCTTTTTTTTCTTTTTATCTTGTCTAGATGCAAGTTAGGTCCCTATGTGTTCAATCAAAGCAGCGGATCACACGATATCTCGATCACACATCGATTAATACCAAATTTGATTTTAGGGACCATTTTGTACATTTGACAATCAATAAGGATTATTACCAAATTCGGATTACCATCCTTTAATTAAGTTCATTACATGCATCTCTTAAAAACTCAGCTCAAGATAACCATTAGAACGCATTTAATTGCATACATGACTAACAGGGACCAAAACGCATAGAAACAGAAACTCGGAATATTCCAAAACCTAAAATAACAGCCAATCGTTTTAGAACAGCGAGCCTCGTATCGGAACTAGCTTATTGAAATAGTGATACCCGTTTCGAAACGCGAGATCTTTTCAAAACCACCTTAGACCCATTTTGGAATAGGGTTTCACAGAGACAAAGTGTATCGAAACATGCCTCATCGTTTCGAAACCCCAAGGTATTTTCGAGCCCCCGTTTCGAAACAAGCAAGGGTGTTTCGAAACACTTGGGCCTTCAATGTTTAAAAGTGTTGATTTAACTCGATATCAACCATCAAAAACTACTTCGACATATACCCAAACATGCTTGCAACTCAAATACACATCAACAATCAAGAGTACATGGCAAAGTAGCATATCAAGATCAAACCATTCAATTCAAGGACTTATATCACACCAATCAAGCAAGAAATACATTCACAAGAATTATACAACTTCAAGCAAGCAATCACATGATTTCATTCGAATAGGGTCATATATTACTATGTTTGATTTCAATATACAAGTAAGCTTATGTCAACAAGTTTCTCAATCATTTTATCCATGTAGGTCTTTTACTTTACAATTTCATAATCAAGAATTAAGAGCACACAATTTCATTCAAGTATAGCTTAATTCATTTTAATCTTACTCTCAAGTTTTTTCCTTGGCATTTAGAAGTCTAGGTAATCAAGTCTCCAACCAATTGTCGCCACAAGATGCACTGAAGTGCTACAAGATGCACTGTAGTGTTGGTCAACCCTCCTATTGTCGCCAAAGACCACATATATGTACCCTCCGTCTGTCGCCACAAGATGCACCGTAATGCTGGACCGTAGTCCCCCTGACACAATGAGCTCTAGACTCTAAGTCATGTCGTCCTACCTAAGACCAACTATCAACCAAGGACTTGTTTAATTCATTTATTATCAAGCAATCACACACAAGTGTTTAAATATCAAGCATTTCAAGATTAAGTTCTTATTATCCCCTTAGGCCATTTACACATTGGTTCATCAATCAAGTATTCAAGGATTTCAAGCATTAAGCAAGATCAATTAGACCATCAAGCCATTTGAATGAACCATTCAAAACAAGAAAGCATATTTGATTCATTTTCATTAGCAAGTTACATTACCAACATATTAGGTTTTCAAGTCTTTGTTAACTCCTTTCTTCCCTTATTATCAAGTTACCAATATAATTTAGGTTCATTCCATGGCATAGTTCTCAAGCAAGAAAATAGACATGTAATTTAGTGTTGGTTAGGTCCTAAGTCCCAACCCTACGTAAAACTACACTCACAAAACTCCAAGCAAGCTTAGTCTTGTATAGCTATCCCCTTTTGCCTATCCTTTGAATGTCCAACTCTATTGCCTTCACAAATTTCCTCTACTCCTTGCTCTAGAAAGCCGTACACAAGATCATTGAAATCATGTTAGAACCAATTCCTCAATATACTCAAACAATCAAGCACATTTTTACACTACAATACTAAATTGTTTTTGCTTTTGGCAGTTTGCACACCCTTCAGTAATTTGCCTATATCTTTTGATTCATACGTCGGAATTTAGATTTTTTTACACCGTTAGAAATATAACTTAATTATCTTTTCAACCATATATGCCTCATATTTTTATCCCTTATACATCAATACATATTTTAAGATAAAGACAAGTAAATTTTACAAGATTAAAACTACCAGCTTGCAATTAGGTCCACTTTAATGAGCTAATTAACCTATGACCCTTACAAGTTCATTCCAGCCCTTTAGAACTTAGTTTCCCTTTTTTTCATATTTTTACAAGTTAAATTAGTCCCTAAATAATCCATTTCAATCCCTAATTTAATATTTTTTCCAGAACAGTCCCTATTAGCAGATTAAGCTATCCATGTGACTAGTTTCCTTATTATTTCAATTTCTTCCATTCCATTATCGACCTAGCTGAATCAAGACTTTAATTATCCATTTTACATGATTTCTCCTAGGAGATTTCTTGTTAACATCTTCTCTTATTCAATTGACACACCAATTTCATCAATTTGACTCTAATTCCATTCGACTAATATGCTAAGTGCACTAATTCAATGTTTACAAAATTCTAGAATAATACCTATTGTTCATTGTTCATGTTTACCTAGCTACAACGTCAATCCAAGCATCTAACAAGCATGTATAATAGCTAATTTCATCCACAAGCATCAAGTAACCCAATTCAACCAAATTTCTCATCTATTCGAATAACAAGAGCAAGAGTACACTTAATTTGCTTTCTAGCTTAATTCCTATGGAATATCATGAACATGCAAGCATAATTTCTTCTTCAAAAATTGTGTTCTCTCAAATCTCACTCTCTCACTAGTTTCTCGAAGGTGTTCGTCTAGGATGAAGAAATGAGGAAGATGGAGATGATAATCCACCTTAAGTGGATTAGAGAAAGGACCAAAATGTCCCTTAATTAGTTATTAGTCATGTGATTAAGCAAGGGCAATTCGGGAATTTATCATAAATTCATCTATTTCTTTATTTAATTCGGTTTAGTCATTATAATTCGGTCATTCAATTCATTCAATCTTTCATTTACGTCCTTAGGTAATCTAATTAGCTTAGGTTTAAGTTCAATTGAGCTATCAACTTAAGTAATATGGCTTTAATATTCTTAAGCTAGGATTTAGGGTATTGCAACTCTCCCCCCTTAAAATGAAAAATTCGCCCTTGAATTTTTACTTGAATTGAATAAGTGAGGATATTGTTTTCTCATTGTATCCTCGGGTTCCCAAGTTGCTTCCTCCATCTTATGATTTCTCCACAAGACTTTCACTAAGGGAACGATCTTGTTTCGAAGTCTCTTAACTTCTTTATCAAGGATTTGGGTGGGCTCTTCTTCTTAGGATAAATTGGGATTCAATTCTACTTCTTTCGGTTCTAGAATGTGAGATGGATCAAATCGTTACTTTCTGAGCATTGAAACATGGAATACATTGTGGATCATATCGAATTCACTAGGGAGTGCCAATCGATCAGCCACTAAACCAATTTTGTCAACAACTTCAAATGGTCTGATGAATCGAGAACTGAGCTTCCCTTTTCTACTAAACCTGAAGACATTTTTCCAATGACAGACTTTAAGGAAGACCTTGTCTCCAACATTGTACCAGATATCCCTTCATTTTAAGTCTGCATAAGCCTTTTGCCTATCAAAGGCTTGCTTCAATCGATTGTGAATGATTTGGACTTGCTCTTCAGTTTCTCTAAGCAATTGAGGTCACAAGACTTTGTTCTCTCCTAGTCTGGACCAGCATAAAGGAGTTCTACATCTTCTCTCATACAAGGCTTCAAATGGAGCCATTTGGATCGATGTTTGATTGCTATTATTGTAGGTGAATTCTACAAGAGGTAGATATTTTTCCCAGTTCTTTCCGAAGTCAATATCACAAGCTCTTAACATGTCTTCAAGGACTTGTATCACCCTTTCGGATTGGCCATCACTTTGGGGATGGAAAGTTGTGCTTAGGTTTAACTTAGTTCCAAGGGCTCATTGCAAGGATATCCAAAATCAAGCTGTAAATGAAGGATCTGGATTGGAAATGATAGGAGTAGGGACTCTGTGTAAACGAACCACTTCACGAATATATAACTCGACTAAGGCATCCAAGCTATAGTTCATTCGAATAAGGATGAAGTGAGCCAATTTAGTAAATCGATCTACAATCATTCACACGGCATCACACTTTCTTGGTGTGCAAGGAAAACCACTCAAGAAGTCCATTATGATCTGATCGCATTTCCACTAAGGGAATTCGATAGGTTGGAGTAATTCGGTGGGAGCTCGATGTTCGGCTTTGATTCCTTGACAATTTAAGCACTTAGACACAAAGTCTGTGATGGTTGACTTCATGCTAGGCCACCAATATAAGGATTTAAGATCTTTATACATCTTGACAGATCCAGGATGTATCGAGAGAAGGCTTTGATGAGCTTCTTGTAAGATTTCATTCTTCAAATCATTGTTGTTTGGAACACACACACTATCCTTAAAATAGAGCATGTCATTTGAATGGATTGAAAAGTCTTGGTTGGCTTTTGAGTTAAATCTCGAGATGATAGCTTGAAGTTCATGGTCGGTTTGCTGAAGATCTTTAATTCTCGAGATTAATCTAGATTGGAGGTGAAGTTCAGACATGAATCCTCGTTTTCTATATACTCGAAGGTGAGCATCAATAGCATTATGAGCTACAAAATGAACAAGATTACTTAGGGGGTATTCGAATAGTTTCTTGCAAAGCAATAAAAACACAATTTGATTTTAATGTTCAAGGATTTAGATTTTAAAGAATTACCCTAGTATGGTCTTCTAATAAGGGCATCAACAACCTCGTTTGCTTTCCTTGGATGTTAGTCGATAACCAAATCGTAGTCTTTAAGCAATTCTAGGCATCTTTTTTGCCTTAAGTTCAAGTCCTTTTGAGTTAGGAGATATTTAAGGCTCTTGTGATCGGTAAATAGGTAGCACTTTTCACCGTACAAGTAATGCCTTCAAATTTTAAGAGCGAACACGTTAGCAGCAAGTTCTAAATAGTGAGTAGGATCGTTGAGCTCGTGAGGCTTTAATTGGCGTGATGCATAAGCAATTACATTATCTCCTTGCATCAGGACGCATCCAAATCCCGAATGAGATACATCACTAAACATTGTGAACTCTTTTTGCGATTCTGGTTAGATAAGGACTAGGGCATGAGTCAAGGCTTTCTTGAGTTGATCAAAGCTTCGTTGTTGCTTCTCGGACCATTCAAAGGGCTCATATTTTCTAGGAAGCTTAGTTAGAGGCAAGGCAATGGTGGAAAATCCCTTAACAAATCCTCAATAATACCCGGCTAAACCGTGAAAGCTTCTGACCTAACCTACATTCCTCGGAGGTCTCCAATCAAGAATGGATTGATTCTTCTTTGGGTCTACTTTAATCACTTGTGCCGAGATGACATGACCAAGGAACGAGACTTCTGATAGCCAAAATTCGCACTTGGTAAATTTTGCAAATAGTTGACGTTCTCAGAGAGTTTGCAAGAAAATTGGGAGATGTTCAGCATGTTCCTCCTTGTTTCGAAAGTAGACTAAGATGTCATCAATAAAGACGACCACGAACTTGTCAAGATAGGGCTTGAACACTCGGTCCATAAGGTCCATGAAAGCATCCGGAACATTCGTTAACCCAAATAGCACTACAAGGAATTCATAATGGTCGTAACGAGTTCGAAAGGCTATTTTAGGCACGTCTTCTTCTTTCACCCTCATTTGATAATATCCCGATCGAAGGTCGGTCTTTGAGAACACCGAAGCCCTTTAGTTGTTCGAAGAGATCTTCTATCCTTGGGAGAGGATATCGATTCTTGATAGTAAGCTTGTTCAATTGTCGATAGTTGATACAGAGTGCTTGGCCGAATAAAGCCCTTGTCTTTTTCTTCACGAACAAGACATGTACACCCCAGGGACATGTGCACCCCGAGTTGTGCCATTTGGTAAGGAGTGATGGACACCGAGCTTGTTCCAAGCTGGACTTCAATCTCGAATTCCACTTCTCTAGTGGGAGGGAGAGTAGGGAGTTCCTCAAGAAAACATCAACAAATTCATATATGATTGGCATACTAGGTAAGCCGAATTCAAGTTCATCTTGTAAAACCATAGCAGCAAAAATCGAGGTTGGCTTTTTATCAATTAGGATAATGGATTCTTTTCGTAGACCTCAGAGATAGAGTCCCCTATTTTGGCAATCTACCCAGGCTTCATGTTTACTTAACCAATCTAACCCCAACACTAAATCGAATTCACAAGGTGGCAAGCTATAGCGATCAACTGGAAAGGGCACATTTCGAATTGTTACAAGGGATTTCTTGCAAAGCAAGTTAATAGGCATATTTCCTCCTATAGGATTTGAGACTACAAGGCTAGTTTTAACAATTTTAGGCTTTAAATTCAACTTATGAATCAAGGATGAACATGCAAAGGAATGGGTGGATCTCAAGTCTATCAAAGCATAAACAATAATTGAGTTCAGTTCAACGGTATCTGCGATAACATCAGGAAATT
Organism: Hibiscus tridactylites; assembly: GCA_958450335.1. Lineage (NCBI taxonomy): Eukaryota > Viridiplantae > Streptophyta > Magnoliopsida > Malvales > Malvaceae > Hibiscus > Hibiscus tridactylites. The sequence goes on from OY288280.1 coordinate 42,043,619, forward strand.
TTTCATCCTCCTTACCCCGGATGTGATAAATTTGAGCAAGAGCTCGAGATTCCTTATGAGTAGGGGCACTCGAATGGTTCCCATTGCCTCTTCCTTGATTTCGAACTAGGCTTTTTTGGGTCCTTTATTTCGAATAGAAGGATTAGAGCTAACAATTGTAGAAGCTCGATTAGGGACCTTGTTGGGATTTTGAGGACATTCCTAGATATAGTGATCAGAGGCTCCACACAAGAAACATAGATTGGAGTGTGTCCTGCACTTACCCATATGATGTTTCTAGTAGAACTTGCAAGTAGGATTGTAACCCCCTCGACCCGGCCTGGGCGAAAAACCAAACCTAACAGATCACACAGGGAATATTGAAGTAAACTGGGAAGTTTACCTCAATAAACGACCTTTTTTTCTTTTATCTTGTCTAGATTCTCTTTATTATCCTATGTGATAAACTTCATAGCGGAACAATTTGCAACTCAATCAAAAAACACTTAGGGCTCAATTACATACAAACATATTTTAGGGACCATTTTTAAATTTTATCAAATTATAGTGTCTTCTTCAATTTTTAAGTTACCAACGTTTAATTAGTCACATTACATGCCTCTCTTTCAAAACTCAGCTCAAAACAATCTTCCAAGCTCATTTAATTGCATCGACAACATTCAAGGACTAAAACGTAAAGAAACAAAACTTCAAAAGATTCTAATAACCAACTTAACAGCTGGGTGTTTCGGTACAGGTTGCCCTGTATCGAAACCCCCATTTTGGAAAAGGGTTTAAGCATCTCGAAGCTCAGGCTCGTATCGAAACACTCTTCAAGGTGTTTTGAAACACGACATTCGAGTAACCAATCTTAAGGAGCTCGTATCGAAACACTTGCCTCCATTTTGAAACCCCTAGGCCAATTCATGCACATTGTTTCGGTACAGCCTTAGGTGTACGGAAACACATGGGCCTGTAATGACTCTTTTTGCCGGTTTTTCACACTTTAATCCAATCAAAATCATTCCAACAAGCTTCCAACATGCATACAACATATCTAAACATCAAACGTCAATCATACATGGCAATTTCAACATCATAACATGACGATAAGCATTAAGGAAACCTATAGGCATGCTACTTATGCAAAAAGACTACTCAAAAGCCAAAACATAAACCAAAGCAAATATCATCAAGTAAAGGCCATTTACAACTTATCAAGGGCATCACAAACTTGCCCCAAAACAAGGAGTTTCAAAATACACTCTCCCAAAACATTAAGGCATCCTCCCATTGCCAATTATTACTAGAATGCAAACATAAAACCATACTTGAGCAAAGTCTCACTCTATGGGTTCCTTCTTGCTTCCTTGCTGCCCAAAAGATGTTATTTCTCTACATTGATGGAAAAAGAGAGCATAAGAAAAAATACCTAGTGAGGGATGCTAAAAAAATCCAACTACAACAATACATTTTAAAATCATTTCTCAAGTAGAAAACTCTATCTCATCATGCTCAATCTATCTCCTACTTGAAATCATTTTCAAAGAAAAAAACATATCATTAAAACCACATGTACCATCTATCTCATGCATTAACCCAAAAGCATAATCTCTAAGCAAAACCACACATGCTTGTTTCTCAAAAGCATTTCTCAAAGCATAATCTCATATACAAAACTAATTTCATTAAACCATTTATAAACAAGGTACATGTGAATCTCATATATTGGAATTTTAGCAACATTACTCTGATATCCGAATAGCTTGACAGAATCTCACATCGTCAAGTCATACCTCGGTGGAATCTCACATCACCGAACTCTCATAGCGATATATCTCATCGCCACAAAGCTTGATGGAATCTCACATCATCAAGACCTACCGTGGTGGAATCTCTCATCACCGCACTCTCACTTTGGAACGGGATGGCTCTACCCCCATTGCCCGAACCAAAGAGCACGTACAAATTTTGTATATTATAGTGCACTTCTCATCCTATTGGTCAACCAATTATATCCTGTAACAGTAATCTCATATCATGCCAATATACACTTTTAAACATCATTTACCTACTATTTTTTAATGCATAAACATAAATCATTTCTTATCCCATTTTAAAAGCATAAACAATGCATAGCATTTTCTCAATAATTTCTATCTCTTTGGAATACAAATTTATCTCATGGGATCATATAAGCCATCAAATATTTTTTTCAAAATATGCATAAAACAGTAGGTTTATATCTATCTTCAAAACATAAGCATGATCATATAAATCAATGGGATAAAAACTGAGAAACGAGCGCGAAACATCTCACTTGCTTTCAAGCTTGCTTTCAAGTCTTTAAAGGCTTTAAAACCAATTCCACTCATCGTCAACACCTCACTTGCTTTGCTGAAGCGTAATCAAGCTTCCGAAGCTCCCGGAACTTCACTGATTGCTTTCGATACGTTCTCCCCTATTTATACCACACAAGAACAGAAGATTAATGCATCTCAATGCATTAAAATCGCCAGCAAAAAAAGCCACCACGCTGCTCTGCCCAAAAACACCAAAACAAAATAATTGCATCCTTATATCTCCAGCAACACCAAAACCACATTACCACCACAAAAACCCAAATCTAGCAACCTTAACAACTAGAGATCCAAACTATTTCGGGATTCCTATGATAAACCATTTATTTTAACATCATTTAACATCTAAAACATGATTAAAATCAATCTCAAATTAGCCAAAACAGTACTGTTATGAAAAACTTAATAAATCATCTTTTAAAGCTTGATTTAACCATTTTCATCAAATAGATTATAAAACCTTGTTAATAAACACAATTAGAGATCCAAAGACTTGGGAATCTCATTAAAGAACCTTGATTAGAGGAGTTGAATAAAAATTACCTCTAACCCTTGCCTATTCCTTCAATTGACAAGATTTGTTGAGAAATCTTAAAGATTCCTTTGAGATAAATGGAAGAAACTCCAAGGAAATCATTCGTAAATGTAAGTGAAGTGGAAAGATGAAAATCTTTGGAAGTTTTGAGAGGAAATGAAGTGTTTGGCTGATGAGAAATTAGAGAAATGGAAGTTACGTCAAAATAGATTTTGCAAGACTAAATCCCTTTTTTTAATAAAATCTCTCTTTATTCTTTTTTAATAAAACACATTTAAAATGGTCAATTAAAGGAAAAGACTAATTAATAACATATTATCTCCCTAAAGATTCTAAGTTTTGGCCTTCTTTCAAAACAGTCCTTTAAAATAGATTTTACATTTTTACAAATTAGTCACTAAACCGAAATGTCAATCTTCCAAACGTCATTTTCCAAGATTGGCTTTACCAAACCTTTATATCTATTTTTAGAGGATTTTAGGAATTTTCCCCATAATTTTACCACATCTCGAACCATGTTTTCCCTGAACCACTCCTTAACTAACCCGAATCTCTAGTCTAGGTCCTATGAACCCCAAGTCAACCTTAAAGACTCCTAGGCCCAAAACCGGGGTGTTATAACTCTCCCCCACTTAGGAAATTTTGTCCTCTAAATTTTTACCTGATAGAAAAAGATAAGGAAACTGCTTCTTCATGTCATCCTTCATTTCCCACGTGCCTTCCTCTACACCACGATGTTGCCACAAGACCTTGACCAACTCAATGGTCTTACCATGAAGAGCATTTTTGTCCGAATCTAACATCTCAACCAGCTCTTCATCATAGGAAAAATCTGAATTCAACTCACTCTCCTCAAAAGGCATAACATGAGACGGATCCGATCTATATCTCTGAAGCATGGATACATGGAAAACATCATGTATCTTCTCCAACTCGGGAGGCAACCTCAACCTATAAGCAACATGTCCAACACGCTCAAGCACCTCATACGGTCCAATAAACCTCGGACTCAACTTGCCTTTCAAGCCGAATCTCATCACCTTCGTCCTAGGTGAAACCTTCAAAAACACCTTATCACCTACAACACACACAACCTCCTTAGGCTTCAAATCTGCGTAAGACTTTTGCCGATCCGAAGCTTCTTTCAACCTCTCACTAATAAGCTTTACTTTTTCCGTAGTGCCCTTTAGCACATTAGGCAAAGAGACCAACTTATGCCCCGCTTCCGCCCAATAAAGAGGTGTTCTACATTTCCTTCCATACAAGGCCTCATAAGGACCCATTTGAATGCTCACCTGATAACTATTATTGTAAAAAACCTCCACCAAAGGTAAATATTTCTCCCAAAAACTTTAGAAATCAATGATGCAACCCCTCAACATATCCTCCAACACTTGGATAACCCGTTCAGATTGACCATCCGTCTGTGGATGATACGAAGTACGGAAATTCAAACGTGTACCCAACACTTGCTGAAGACACTCCCAAAACCATGCTGTGAAATGCGGGTCTCGATCCAAAAAAATGGACTTAGGCACCCCATGCAACCTCACAATCTCCGAGATGTACAAATCCACCAACTTCTCTAACGTATACGAAGTATGCACCATCAGAAAATGTGCACACTTCGTAAAAGGATCAACAGTCACCCAAATGGAATTCTTCTTAGATGGTGTAACAGGCAAACTTGTCACGAAATCCATTGTGATTTTTCCCATTTCCATTCTACAATCCTCAACAGTTGCAACAATCCAGAAAGAAATTGATTTCCAGCTTTAACATGCTGACAAACCATGCACTTGCTAACAAAATCAGCCACATCCTTCTTTAAGCCAACCCAATAGTACTCATCTTTCAACCCGCGATGCATCTTTGTACTACCGGGATGCCTAGCAAAAGGACTGCTATGAGCCTCAGCCAAGATAGTGCGCCTCAACTCAACATCCTCCAACACAACTATTCGACTCCTAAAGCATAAAACACCATCATCACTAAAACAAAAGTCTGTTAGATTACCTTCCGCAATATCTTGCACATGCGATACCAATGAATCAACCAACAACTGCTTCTCCTTAATCAACTCTACCAACAAAGGTTTCACTTGTAACTCAACCACCAAACCACCATCCCGCGATATACTTAACCGGGCAAACATCAACCTCAACTCTACAACTGCCTTCATACTCAAGGCATCGACTACAACATTATACTTCCCCGGATTGTACTCAATCGTCAAGTCGTAATCTTTAAGCAACTCCAGCTACCGTCGTTGCCTAAGATTCAACTCTTTTTGTATCATCAAGTACTTCAAACTTTTCTAGTCCGTGTAAACCGTACACTTTTCACCATAAAGGTAATGCCTCCAAATTTTCAAGGCAAATACCAACGCATCTAACTCGATGTCATGGTTAGGTGTTGGGTTTTTTTATACTCGATTTCCTTCAACATATGTTTTTGCCAAGTTCGGAGAATATTGGATTTTTGGGTTATTTGGTGGAAGCTAAAAATAAGAGATAAACACAAGGATTTAGAGTGGTTTGGCTTTCTAACCTAAAGCCTGCATCCACTACCTTAGCTTACCACTAAGGATTTCCAAACAAATTCACTAAGAATTTAGTCCCCTTTTCTCGGCTTAGGAGGAAACTGTTACACCGATCAAGCTTTCTACCCAAAGCTTGATCAAACACTCTCTTACAGAAGAAAGGCTTAGCAAACTAGAAATCCCTCTAGAAGGTATGTTTGCACAATTAAAGCTCTTACCCAAAACCTAAACACTTGAAGCATTAACAATTACTTAATGCTTGGAGGTCCCTTTTATATTCCTAATAGAGTTTGTAGCCATTGAGGACCGTTGGGGATGTTTTGGAGCTGTTGGAGACTTTGTTTTCCACCATAAATGATGTTCTGCAGACGTCCATTTCGAAACACTCGACCATGTTTCAGAACGCTCCTCTTCAGAACTAGTCGTTGAAGTATGATGCAGCATGCCATATCGAAACGCCTATGGCTGTTTCGAAACCCTTCTAGACGTATCGAAATGGTTACAACATGTTTCGTTACGAGTGACAGTTAGGCTGCAAATTAAATTACCGTTGGGAAAAAGTCGTTGGGGATTTGACCGTTGAGGAAATAGCCGTATCGAAACGATGTGTAAAACCCTCACCCAAATTAAAGCCTGTTTCGAAATAGAAAAGGTTGTATCAAAACGTTTTGTTTCTGTGAATGGTTGTTTCGAAACGCCTAAGGGTGTTTCGAAACACTTGGGTGGTTTTGTAAAGTCTGGCTTTAGAAAATACTTCAAAATCTCTTAAAAAATCCTCAAACATATTTTTATGTTGTTTTGACTTAAAGGCATTTTTAAAATCTTTTCAATTTAGTTTGGAACTATTTTTCAATTATTATATCAAAACGCGAGTTCTCCAATCTCCCTCTTTTTGATATAATAAAACTAATCTTGAAAAATTGCTCGAGATTCTCCCCCTTAGTAAAATACATTTTGAATAAGAGAATTGAAGTTCAAAATCAATTAAGCCCCCCCCCCCTTACTCATTTGAATAATCAACTTTTCAAACCATTTCTCCCTTTTTTTGTTATATCAAAAAGACTTCAAATAACTTTAAGTTCAAAATAACTTAGGAGGTTTAAAAAATGACAAAAATAAAAATTTTGGTTTTAAAATTGGCTCCCCTTACTCAAAGCATCATCAAAGAATGTTAATCCAACATATATGATTAAACTAGTTGAATTAAAAGAAATAAAAACTAAATAAAAAGAATTCAACTAATTTTGCCAACACTTGAATCCAAGGGAGGATGTGAAGCCTTCCTCTTCAAGTATCTTTTTTGTGTGCATGGAGCTCCCCCCCATTGATTGGACTTGTTGAACACCTCCATCACACCTAATCAAGACAATCATACAAATTTTGGTATCCAAATTGCTTTGGATCCATAAACGTTAGTTGCACAAAATTTAGTCCCTTAGGAATCCATTTTTCAATGTCATTCTTTTTATATGAAGTGATTAGTTCTTTTGGAACCCAAACACTTCTAAAAAAATTTCCATTTAAAAACCTAGGGGCTCTAGATTGTCTTTGGTAAAATTTTGATTTTCCAAAATCATTTTTCTTTTCTAGTTCCTTGGAAATCAAAATCTTTTCTTTCTTAAGATCATCAACTTCTTTTTGATGATCTTTTTCCATTGTTTGAAGCAAGTTTTGTAAACTATAAACTTGTTGCTCAAAATCCTTCAATTTTTCTTCAAACTCAAAATTGATTTTCAAAAGCAAATTATTCTCGTTTTTCAACTTTGAAATCAACTTTTTGTTTTTTGAAAATGAAGCCTTGAATTCGAAAATCAACTCATCATAGGCTTCTTGTAACTCATCAAAAGTATAAGAATTTGAAATGGATGAGTTAGAAGTTACCTCCCCCGCATTGAAAGCCATCAAGCATAGGTGGGCTACCTCATTATCAGTGGAGTCTTCATCACTCCATGTGGCCACATATGCTTGCTTTGAAGATGATCCCTTCTTGTTGGACTTGTGGGATTCATTCATCTTCTTCTTCGATTCATGATAAGATCTTTCCATTTCACTCTTCATGAACCGTGTGAATTTCTTGAAGAGATAGGTCATCTCTTCGTCTTCACTTTCCTCCTCACTTGATTCAACATGTCGGCATTTGGAGGATTTAAGAGCAACGACACTCTCGTTGATGCCTAGCTCTTTGACTTTCTTCTCCCCCGTCTTCTTTATCTCTTTTTTTTTATTCTCCTCTTCTCTTCCTTTCTTCATGATTTCATGTGTAAGGAGAGATCCCATGAGTTCATCGAGCTTTAAGGATTTGAGATCTTTAGCTTGGATGATGGTCGTCTTCTTTGAGTCCCAAGACTCGGAAAGAGAATAGATAAGCTTTTAGACAAGCTTTTCTTCTGGGATGACTTCTCCATAACCCTTGAGTCCATTGGTCATAGTGGAGAATCGATGGAACATCTTCTCAATGTCCTCTTCCAGATCCATTTTGAAGTTTTCAAACTCTAGGTTTGAAAGTAGTTCCAAAGAGCTCCCAAGTAACATCGGCAGGTTCCATACCCGCAGTGATGGTCATCTACCACGTATAAGCATCTCCACGAAGCAAGGATACAACACAACAAAAATTTTGCACATTATTGCAATCCATCTGACCAAGAATCCTTCGGGTGTTATCACACCAAGCCTCAGAACCCTGAAGAGACAGACCTCGGAACTCAGTTCCACCAAAAATGTGTAGACGCTCTAAAGGTAAACCAGCATTAACACTAGGTTGTGGTGCAACCACATGCATACCCGCTATCGCTACCTGAAAAGCCCCAGCTATAGCTTTAATCAACGGTGTCATTTCGGCAGCAGCCTACCCTTGCGCTACCTAACATCCAACACCTCCAGCTCCAGCTCCCTCACCACCAAGAGGAGGAGGAGGCAGAAAATTCTCAACATCATTAACCTCATTCTCAACCACATTACGCACATTGGTTCTAAGTTCTCGTCTCGGTCCCATTATCAAAACAGTATAAATCTTTGAGCTAAAAAGAATGCAACAATAAAAACAATCAGGTTAGCCGAAGCAAGAATCCGAGGTGCTCAAGTTTTACTTTTCAATACCAAAATACTCTTTAAATTAGTAATAATATGACAATGGATACCCTTAACCTCTCCCCCAACAACATATAACAATCATGGCACCTAGACATGCTGATATAGCATGCTAATTTACCAAATTACAGTAATAATATGGCAATGGGCCCATACTGTGTACCGAAACGAGCAGCCTTGTAACCCCGTCAACCCAGTCTAGGTGAAAGACCGAACCAAACGGGTCACACGGGGAATACTGAAATAAACCGAGAAGTTTACCTCAATAAACGACCCTAATTTTTATTTTTTTATTTTTATCTTTTATAGATGCTCTTATACACTCTATGTGATAACCTTCGCAGTATAACAATTTGTAACTCGAGCAGACAAAAAATAGGTACTCAACTACATACAAACACATTTTAGGGACCATTTTGTAATTTTACCAAATTACAGAGACTTTTCACTTTTTAAATTACCAACCTTTAATTAACCACATTACATGCATATTTGTCAAATCTCAACTCAAAACAACAATCCAAGCTTATTTAATTGCAACCACAACATTCAGGGATCAAAACGTAAAGAATCAGAACTTCAAAGATTCTACTAACCAACTTAACTGTAGGGTGTTTCGGTACAGGTTGCCTTATATCGAAACGCCCGTTTTGGAACAAGATTTTCTGTTTCGGTACATGGGATCGTTTCAATACTACCTCAAACCCGTTTCGGAACACAACTTTCCAGTAGCCAAACGTACCGAAACGCCCCTCCCTATTTTGAAACCCCAAGGCCATTTACAAGTCTAAAACAACAAACCAAACTTGCACAAAAGGGAGTTTGCCCAAATCTACCAATAATTCAACGGATCCCCCATTGCCTTTATTACTTTAGTCTAAACTGAAACATACATTCTAAAGCGGAGTCTCTTGGAATCCCTTGCCTATTGTTGCCTCCAAAGCCTCAATTATCTGCATTGATGGAAAAATGAGAGCATAAGCACACAAGGCTTAGTGAGGAGGCTCATAAGCAAAAACACCATCAATGCATTAAAACCAATTTCATGTCCATATTGAAATCTCATTTCAATTTGCTAAAACATCATTTGAAAACAATCAATCCATTTTCAAAACCATGCACTTTACTTAATCAAAATCAGCGTGTTAAACATCATGCTACATGTATCATGAATCATCGAAAACTTTCAAACCACACTTGATTTAAGCATCCCCATACACAGCTATCATATGCAAAGCTTAAAGAGTAAAACATGCATAAACTACATTATGCAACATAAACCATTCCATGATACATCATCACTTATATTGGCTTACAAGTGATCATTAAACAAGTTCACAACTTAAAACCTCATATCAGATACACGGATTACAACAAGTGTCTACCCGACACTTCAAGCCATCTTAACCGAAATTGGTACATTCATAACAAAAGGTACTATATCAATAGGGTACAATTACAACCCATAAGGACACTAACCCTATCATCGGTTAGATGCTTAACCACTAACAAGAGACGAGACATCAACCTCCTCGATCGTTAGGGTACTTGGACGGAGACACGAGACACCAACCCCTCGACATCCAATGCGACTTTTTAAAGTGCACTCAATCATATAGCCGGCTAACTATATCTGATATCATTTATAAACCATTTCTCAGCATCACTTGCCGATATAATTCAGATTTAACACATACCTCATTGTTTGCAAAGCATCATTAACAAATCACATTTCCAAGCATTCAACCATGCTTAAAATCACATGTATAAATCATATACTTCAAGGATCACTTACCTTGTGCATCCTTCAACATTTCATCATTAAAAACAGTAACCATACTCATATAAACATGATTTAACAGTAGGTAAAACCATTAATTCAAAACAGTGCATAAATCATCACATAATAGCACAACCGAGAGAGGGAATATCCTTTCACTTACTTTCGAACTTAGTTAAGCGTTTCAAGCTTACCACTAAGTTCCCAAATCACCATTTAAAGCTTTCAAAACTGAAAATCATGTTCTCACTCACTGACACGCGCAAACTCGACTTACCGACGCAAATCCAAGCAACCAAAACTCACGAACCCTCCCAATTGCTTCCGATAAGTTCCCCCAATTTATACCACACAAGAAAAGAAAATTAATGCATCGCCATGCATTAAAATCTCCAGCAAGCAAAACTACCCCGCTACTCTGCCCAAAAACACCAAAATGCCTATCCGAAACAACCGAAAACACCTTCGATTACACTACAAACTCAACCCATCCAAAACCTATCACTTTCATCCATTTTTAATCATCAATCAACATCCAAAATCAACCTAATTACATTTGTATACCTCCAGCAACTCAGATTTCATACGAACACCACAATAAACCCAAAATCTAACAACCTAACAGCTAGAGATCCATCTTGATTCGGGATTAACATGACCAAACCTTTCTTTCAACATTATTTAACATCCAAAAAATGATTAAAATCAATCATAACTCAGTCAAATCAGATCCAATACGAAAATCAATCAAAATCATCATTTAAGCTTGATTTAACCACTTTCACCAAATTAAACATGAAATCTTGTTAAGAAAACATAATTAGAGAGCCAAATACTTGGGAATTTGAATAAAGAACCTTGATTAGAGGAGTTGAACGAAATTTACCTCTAATCCTTGCCTATTCCTTCAATTAGCAAGACTTTGTTGAAAACCTTCAAAGATCCTTTGAGACAAATGAAGAAATCACCAAGGAAATCATTTACCAAACAAAAAGAATTGCAAAGATGAAATTCTCTAGAGATTTTTAGAGAAAGGAGATGTTTGGATGATGAGAAAAGAGAGAAAATGAGACTTACGTCAAAATGATTTTATAAAACTAAATCTCCTTTTTAACAAAACTCTTTTAAATCTTTTAATTAAACCACAATTAAAATGTGCTGAATTGAAGGAAAAAGGCTGATTACTTTAATATTAGCTCCCTAAAGATTCTAAGCATTGACCCTCTTTCAAAACAGTCCTTTAAAAATACTTTTCAATTTTTACATTTTAGTCACCAAACTGAAATGTTGACCTTCCGAAAATCATTTTCCAAAATTGGCTTCACTTTTCCTCAATATATATTTAAAGAGGATTTTAGAAAATTTTCGCATGATTTTATCACTTCTCGAACCAAGTTTTCCCTGAACCAACCCCGAACTAACTTAAATCTCTAGTCTAGGTTCATCGGACCCTAAACCACCTTTAAAACCTCTAGGCCCAAAACCATTTAGAGTGGAATATACTAAATCGAAAACATAAGTATAAACATAAACATTTCCACACACTTGAAATCTCAATCAAACAAAAAGCTTAATTTATCACAAGGTACATTTCCAACACAACATAAGAACGAGTTCATGATGTGCACATACACAACCATTCCTGGTGGAACTACACATCATCGTTCATAAACAACTAGCAAATTTCCGATGGAACTACATATCATCGTACTCATCTACTAGTCAACTTCTGGTGGGACTACACATCACCGTATTCAACAACACACTTCCCATTAACCATCACATGAGGTTTCGACAACAACATAATAACATTCAAAAGGATGTAAAAGCAAAGAATACCTCACCCAACAACACATATAATCACATTGACCAACACTTAACAAAACAAGGCAAAATTAGTTAAACTTACACTTGGGTTTAGGTCGGCCCCTCAAGCTCAACCCAAACCCCAAGAAAACTTCTTTGAAACATTGCAAAGCTTTAAAACATTACCACTCACCAGCACAATACCAAAACAAGTTAACGGTCCACCTTCAAGCTTCTTCAACTCCCGGTTTAGCGTCTGAAGAACCCAAATCTTTATTCGTTGTTTCTACGCAAATCAAAACAAAGAGTTAACACACTTTTCAACAATCAAACCCACTGAAATCAACTCTATCACAATTCGACAACAACCATTTTCGATTCTTACCCGAAACTAACCAAAACCATTCTCATTTCCACTCTAACCACAAATCAGCCATAATTTCATCAATTTAACACCCAAAACATGTTCAAATACCCCGGAAACATCAACACAACACCATCAAAACATTGTAAGTCTTTCCCCACCATTTCCAAGCCAAAAACCCAAATATCCCCTATCCAAAAATTACCCATTTTCCAAATTCCGGGATTTCTTGATAAACCCATCATCTTAACATTATTTTATACTCAAAATATAGTTTATAACTCACCCAAATCATTGTTTCAACAAAAATTTCTTAAACCCTTCAAAAACCCATTTTCTTCCAAAAAGGAGAACTTTGAGAAATCTTTCAAAGTTTCGAAAGGAAGTTGTTAGAAAATAAGGAAATGTGAATAAAATGTTAGGAAAAAGTGTTTACCTTGGTGAGTCTTCAAAAATGGTGGAGGTTTGATGGAGAGGAGAAAATAACGTGAATAGGTTTTTGGCGAAGAAGAACTAGGTAGTTTTTTTTTTTGAAATAGAATATTTTATTTTAGTTTAAAATCCATTTCCATAAAACCTATTTGTTATTCATTTTACAAAAACCCTTTTTGTCCAAATCAAACCCGAATGACCCAAATCGCGTTTATTAACCTACTCCCGACCCAGCAACCACCCGGACCCTAGTCTCGGGGTGTTACATTTTCAATCTTTGGCCTCATTATACCTCATTTGTTCCATAATCCTATTAGTACATGCCATCCACTCTATAGATACCTCAAGTGACAACCCTCGAGCTCAATGTTGAGTGCATAAAAGTTCTATATTTTAGCCCTAATATATTCACATTTTTGCTGCACTAAGGCATGTTTAGTCTCATTTTAGGATAGATTTTTGCATACACAACACAATTAGATAAAACTGCAAAGATGCTGCTGATTTTAGTCACTTTTTGCAAGTATCTGCTGCGGCAACATCTAGGGCAGCAAAGGAGCATAAGCGAGTTGCAGAGCTGGAGCCGAAGGACGTAGAACACCGCCTGTCATGACATTTGTCGTGGCAGCGATGACGACAGTAGAACATTGAGGAGGAAAAGCAAAGTGGAGCTCGACAGATAGAGGATTTTAAGTCGGTCTATCGTAGACTACTCCCATATTTTCTGAGCCCTGAAGCAGAAGGAAGGTTGGGTCCAAAGTTCAAGGAATAAAGTCAAAGCAAGAAAAAAGGACGAATTAAAGACATCTACTCAGAAGATTTAGTCTTTAATAAGAGTTGTACTTTAATTTAAACTTGTACTCTTGCCATATTAGAAGACTTGGACCTTAGGCCTATTAGGCTTGTAATTCGACTAGGCAAGGGACATCAAGCTTCTAGTCGTCTTCCCCCAAAACCCTAGTCATTTCTCTCTCTCCATCATGTTCTAAACTTCCCCAAGGGCTACGGGTTGATCTTGTAAAGTAGTTGTAAGGATTGTACTGTTTTTAGGATTTTTCTGCTCAATTCAATAAAAGCTTCAAGTATATTTACTCTGGTTTCAACATCTCATAAGAGTATCGGGAGAGCATTGTGAGGTCATCCATTTACTTAATATCGGGAGAGTTAAGTATACGAAAGGAGCAAATAAGGGTTTCCCAGTTTATGGTTAAACCATCTTGGCCTAGGGATAGGTACAAGGTTAAGCAGCTAAGGAAGAATTCACAAACATCGGTGTTCATCCATCGATTCACGCCGGGAGGTATATTCTAAGACGTGTTCATCGACAATACTTGGGCCTAGGGATAGGACAAATCACAACAGAGATTCTTGCTGAACTTGAAGTACAGAGTTGTTGATCGATACCGCAACAACAATAGACCTCTGTCGCGACAGGCACGACGACAGCCGCAATAGGAAGCCTTCTAAACAGTGCAACACCTGCACTACTGAGCAATTCAATGCCAGCCTATTTCCTAAATCTGATTACTTTATCTTTTACTCTAGCTTATTCTCAAGATTTCTCCAAACATTTTATTAAACTTATTTCTTTTCTTGTGCGGCAATCTAAAGATAGAAGTATTTCTAGTCCCAGTGGATACGATATTCGATACTTCGTATCACTTTATTACTTGTGACGTGTACACTTGCATCTATTTGCGATAGACTATTTTACACGCAACATGTTTTTGGCGTCGTTGCCGGGGACTGGCAACATACCTTTACCCTTTATTACTGCATCTTTTTTTAATTATTATTTTTATTTCTTTTTGTTTTTAGTTGTTTTATTTTCCCTTTGCTTTTGAAAAGGTTTCTCTATTGCTTATGCGTAGATTGAAACGTGGTAAAGAACCTGAGTACGAATTAGATCCAGAAATCGAACGCACATATCAACTCAATAACCAAGCCCGACTCTTGATAGAAAGAAACAACTATCTTGAGGAAAGACTGGAAGCAATGGTGAACGGAAGACAATGCAATGGAGAAGATGACAACAACAACCTAAGGGTGATGTTGATCCTCATATTGATGCCCAAAACAACCGGCCACCGCCTGCTGCCCCAGCAGCTCGACAAACTTGTCGAGAGTACATAGATAACGACCATGTTGAATTGGAAACTACGTTTCCAGATGTGGAAGCTGAACACTTTGAACTGAAACCTATGATGTTCAGTATGATAAATTTCGCTGGTCAATTTGGTGGTTCTGTTACTGAGGACGCGCGTAAACATATGAAAACTTTCTAGGAGATATGTGGATTATTCAGACAGCCAAGATGAAGCCCGAAAGTACTGAGGCTCCGGCTATTTCCTCATTCATTGAGGGATAGAGCGAAAACTTGGTGGAACAAATTAACGCCAGGTTCAATAAGAACTTGGGCGGACCTTTGTTGCGAATTTCTCTCTCGTTTTAATCCTTCCCTCTTATCTGAAAGATTACGTAACGAGATTGCCACTTTTCAATAGGAAGATGACGAGCCAATGTACGAGGCATGGGACCGATTTACAACTCTCTTACATAACTGCCCAATGCATGGATTCCCTATATGGAATCAAGTTGTCAAATTCTATAATGTTTCCAATGCACACACTAGGATGAGGATTGATTCAGCAGCAAACGGATTGTTATTGGACAAGGAACCATATAATGCAATGATGGTGTTGAAAAATTTAGCTAAAAATGATGAGCAGTTTCCTACAGGTCGAAGATTAGGTGGGCGTGGAGTATCTGTAAAGGAATACGAATCTAACAACTCGGTCAAAACTCAGATTGCATACATCACTAAGATAGTTGAAAACCTGTAGCGGAAGGAATCTAAAGATGTATTTTTTGTCGAAGAGGTGTGTGAAACCTGTAGCGAAAACCATAGTACAGATGAATGTCCCTTACAACTGGAAGAAGGGATGTATGTTGGAAACTATAACAAGAACATAAGTTATGATTCCAACAACTCAAACTAGAGAAATGATCCCACATTTTCTTGGAGTAACCCAAACAATGCATTGAACCCTCCAGTCCAGAATAACCAGAGCCAAGAATGTCCCAGAGTTCTGTCACGACAGCAACCACAGCAGCAACCACGGCAGTCGATAACCACAACAAGTATACTGGAACAGACCCTGGCAACCTTCATGTCTCAAATAGGAGCATATATGGCAAGCATGGATCACTTTGTCAAGAAAACTGAGTCCTTCATGGATAAGACAGAGATGAGAATGGCAAACCATAAGGCTACCCTAAAATCCCTAGAGACACAGATGGGTCAGGTTTCACAGTTCATAAACCCAAGGCAGAATGGAGGATTCCCTAGTGATACTGAGGTCAATAGAAAACCCACACATGAGCAGTGCAAAGCTGATACAACGAGGAGTGGGAAAAATAACAAGGGCCGATAATTATAGAAACATATGATAAGAAATCGACCCCACAGACACCTGCCGAGAACACTTGAGATCGGTATGTTTCGGCTTTTGTTTGGGTTTCATCGGTGAGTGGAAACTGTTTTGGGATTTTAATTATGTTCAATGAAGGTTTGGGGTTTGGGTGGAGTCTTAGAGACCTAGACCCAAGATTAAGTTCATCTAATCTCGTTTGTTTGGTTGATTTTCGGCTTTCGTGAACTTGTGTGTTGTGGTGATGTTTTTGGATTGCTTTTACTCTCCGTTTAATGTTGTTGTGTAGTCGTTGTTGGTGTTGAGCCTCACGTGATGGATGTCGTTACTATGGTGTTGTGTAGTCTCACCGGTACTGACTAGTAGAAGGTACGGTGATGTGTAGTCCCATCAGAAAACTACTAGTTGAACGGTGATGTGTAGTCCCACCGGGTTTTGGTTATACATGTGCATACCATGTATTGTGATGATTGTGTTTCATTACGTCTTTCCTTAAATGGTTTGCTAAAATCTAAGATTTATGTTTTTAAAACTACATTGTTGTTGTGCTTTAGAGCCTCGCTCACTAAGCTTTAAGCTTACGCTCTCTTATTTTCCAACAATGTAGATCGTTAGTGGCTTGAGAGGCAAGTGGGCAAGGGAGGAGTTTCTCGGAGTTATCGAGTAGCTCAAAGTATGGTTTATGTTTTGTAAGAGCACTTAGACAATGGGATTACTAGATTTGTATGTAAGGAGTGGTGTTCAAACTCCTATACTTGCTTGTTTATGCTTCTAGCATGTTTTAAATGATGGTGCTATGTTAAATTCAGACTTGATGTGGCCTTGTATGAATTATTATGCATATTGACTTGTTGGTGTTTTTTTGGATTTATGTGTTCATGTGGGCTTAGGGCTTAAAATCCAATTTGTCGTTTGAATGCATGTCTAATGTTGTGATTAGGACTCCTTGCATCTAGAATGTGTGTATATTATGTAGCTATATGGGTTTTGATTATTCTAGACAAGTTTGGGGACGTTTGGAGGTGCCAAAATATGATTTTGGGCCTATATGTGTGTAGGTGTTTCGAAACGCTTGATGTCGTTTTGAAACGGTTGATGTCATTTCGAAACGGTCGACAGCTTCAGGGTTACTCGTACCGAAATGGGGTGATGCAGTTTCGATACGATTTGCCACTATGAGCCCCATTTCGGAACTCATTTTGATATGTTTCGACACTATGAGCCCCCGTTTCAAAACCCGTTCCGATACATTTTGTCACTGGAAGCCTCCATTTCAAAACAAGGTGGGACCGTTTCGGAACGACCTGGTCTCACTTTTAAAATGGAGCCCGTGTTTCAGAACGGGCAAGCCTGTTTCAAAACGCATGTAGTTCTAAAGCTTGAATGGCACCTTCGAAAGTTTTCGAATGTTGAATTTTAGTTCCTAGAGTTTGTATGCTTCCTTGTTGAGTCTATGTGTATCCCTTATGATGGTTTTTTCCCGTATGCATGCAATTTGACTATCAACTATATGGTAAGATTAAATTAATGTGTGCCCTCTACTCATTCGTATCTATATCCGAGGAAAGAGAGAAGTAGACAGAGGAAACTACAGAATGTGAGCCTCCTCAAATCCGATTCTCTTGTGAAGGACGCCTTGAAGACTGCCATCCTCCACCCCTTTTCCGCAACGATTGTAAAAACAGAAATAGGAGTATCAGCTTAAGAAAATCTATGATGTTTTTAAGCAAGTACACATCAACATCCTGTTGTTAGAAGCCATTAAGCAGATGCCTAGTTATGCAAAGTTCCTTAAGGATGCAATGTCCAGGAGATCTAGACTTGGGGAGTTTAAACCTATGATGATGACAGAAGGATGCATGGCAATCCTTCATAACCGTCCACCTCCAAAGAAGAAGGATATTGTGAGCTTTCTAATACCATGCATAATTGGTGATAAATTTGTGGGTAAGGAACTTTGTGATCTAGGTGCTAGTATTAACCTAATACCCAAATCTGTATTTCAGAAGCTAGGTATTGGACAAGCAAGACCCACAACAGTCATGCTGCAACTGGTAGACCGCTCTTACGTACAACCGGAAGGAAAGATTGAAGATATTTTGGTAAGAGTGGATAAGTTTATATTTCCTGCTGACTTTCTAGTTTTAGACTGTGAAGCAGATGAAAACGCACCGATCATCCTTGGGCGACCCTTCCTAGCCACAGGGAGAACAGTGATCGATATAGAGAAGGGAGAACTGACTATGAGAGTCAATCACCAGCAGATCAAGCTCAATGTTCTCCAAGCTATTAAACAAGCTGATGCAGAGGAAGAATGTAAGGCAATATAAGAAGTAATCATAGACCAACCTTGCATCAGATCAAGCTGTCACGACAGACAATTTGGTCATTGCCACTGCAATCACTTAGAAGACTGTCACGACAGCAGTGACGACAGCGACTCCTCAATCAATGAAGAGTCTGACATTAAAGGTTCTTAAGAGGTAAATTGGATAGGCACACGTCCAGGTAAGTTCTTCGAGCCTTGGAATTATACCTCGAATGAACATGTGATCCAAAAGCCTTCCATTGAGCAGCCATTTGTTTTAGATCTTAAACCCCTGCCAGGGCAACTCAAATATGTTTTTCTTGGAATTAATGATATGTTGCTCGTAATTATCTCTTCTAAGTTGATGCAGGAATAGGGACAGCAGCTGGTCAGGATGCTACAGCAGCATAAGAAGGCAATTGGATGGACCATTGCTGACATCCAAGGCATCAGTCCGGCAATATGCATGCACAAAATCCTCTTGGAGGATGATCATAAGCCGACAGTTGATGCTCAAAAAAGACTATATGAGGCTTTGCGAGAGGTGGTACGAAAAGAGATAATCAAGTGGCTCGATGCCGGAATTATCTATGCCATCTCGGATAGCAAGTGGGTGAGCCCAGTGCAATACGTACCCAAAAAGGGAGGCATAACGATAGTAACCAACAAGGAAAACAAGCTAATCCCAACCAGCACTGTGACCGGTTGGAGGGTTGGTATGGACTACCGGAAGCTTAACAAAGCTACCTGGAAGGACCACTTCCCCTTACCCTTTATTGACCAAATGTTAGACAGATTAGCGGGGAAGCCTTACTATTGTTTTCTGGATGGTTACTCAGATTATAACCAGATGGTAATTGCACCGGAGGATCAGGAGAAAACAACCTTCACATCCCTATATGGAACATACGCCTTCCGAAGAATGCCATTTGGACTATGCAATGCTCTAGCAACATTCCAGAGATGTATGATGGCAATATTCTCGGATATGGTGGAAGATTTCATGGAGATATTCATGGACAATTTTTCCGTTTTTGGAGACAGTTTCAACGATTGCCTAGGCAATTTGAAGAAGGTGCTTGAAAGATGCGAGGAGGCTAACCTTGTATTAAACTAAGGAAAATGCCACTTTATGGTGGATGAGGGCATAGTGCTGGGACACAAGGTCTCCTGCCGCGGCATAAAAGTGGACAGAGCAAAGATTGAAGTTATTGAAAAATTGCCGCCACCCACAACAGTCAAAGGCATACGAAGCTTCTTAGGACACGCCGAGTTTTATCGTAGATTTATTTCCAATTTCTCGAAAATTACTAAACCCTTGTATCTCTTGTTGGAACAGAATAGGGCCTTTGACTTTAACACTAAATGTACTGAAGCATTCAGGACACTGAAAGAGAAGCTGATAACAGCCCCAATAGTACAGCCACCATACTGGAGTTTACTGTTTGAAATCATGTGTGACGCCAATGACTATGCTTTCGGGGCAGCACTAGGGCAAAGGAAGGAGAAACTCTTCCACATTATATAATATGCCAGCAAGACCTTAAATGATGCCCAAATAAACTACACCACAACAGAAAAGGAATTGCTAGAAGTGGTGTTTGTAATTGACAAGTTCCGACCATACATACTTGGAACGAAGGTAGTGGTCCATACGGATCACTCAGCACTGAAAAATCTGTTCACGAATAAGGATGCAAAACCTCGGTTGATACGTTGGATTCTGCTATTGCAAGAATTTGATATAGACATCAAGGATAAGAAGGGAACAAAAAACCAAGTGGTTGATCACTTGTCAAGACTAGAGATGGGAAAGGACCAAGTTTATGACAAAGTCAACATACAAGAGACCTTCCCAGACGAGCAGCTATTCACTACCACCAGCACTGCCGCGACAGCCATAGTGGCAGGTAAGCTTCCTGAAATCCCTTTGGTATACTGATATAGTAAACTACCATGTTAGTGATTTATTACCTCCTGCACTTAACTACCAAGCAAGGAAGAGGTTCCAAAATGATGCAAAACAATATTATTGGGACGAACCTCTTCTATTTAAGCATTGTGCAGATCAGATCATCAGGAGATGCATACCACAGGAAGAGCATGAAGAAATGCTTCACCACTGCCATGATGCTCCTTATGGAGGACACTTTGGAGGAAACAAAACTGCTGCCAAAGTTCTGCAATCTGGGTTCTATTGGCCTACACTATTTAAAGATGCACAAGCTTTTTACAAGAGCTGTGATAAATGCCAAAGGACTGGAAACATCTCAAGAAGGCATGAGATGCCCTTGCAGAACATTCTTGAAGTCGAAACTTTCGATGTTTGGGGAATCGACTTCATGGGACCATTCCCGGCCTCTTGTGGGAATATATACATACTGTTGGCAGTAGACTACGTGTCCAAGTGGGTAGAAGTTATCGCCACACAAAAGAATGATGCCAAGACCGTGCAAAGATTTCTCCACAAACATGTCTTCTCAAGGTTTGGCATCCCAAGGGTGATTATTAGTGATGAGGGTAGGAACTTTGACAACAGGGTAAATGCTAGTGCGCTGAAGAAATATGGAGTTACACACAAGATCGCAACAGCATATCACTTTCAAACCAATGGGCATGATGAAATCTCAAATAGAGAAGTGAAGAACATCCTAGAAAAGATGGTTAACCCAACTAGAAAGAATTGGTCTCTTCACCTAAATGATGCATTATGGGCTTACAGAACTGCATTTAAGACACCATTGGGAATGTAGCCCTACCGCCTCATCTACAGAAAAACATGTCATCTACCTGTCGAGACAAAACATAAATCTTATTGGGCCCTTGAAGCCCAACCGAAACGCGTAGCAGACATGGAAATGCATGACAAACGTGTCAGGAAACCGCGTCACAGCTGGCTCCGTTATTCACGCCACCCGTTACAGTCCAACGGGCAGAAAAATCTCGTTCTATATAAACCTCCCTTCCCATTTCATTTTTCACCTTATTCTATTCTCTCTACTTTGCTCTCAAGAAATTTATCTTTTCAGAACTTTTCTTTATTTTCCACAGTTTCCTTACAATGACTACTCGATTAACCAGAAAGAGTGTTGCCTTCACCTCTGCCGCGGCAGTCTCTACACCAAGCCACAGTAGAATCCCAGAAGGTTCGCATCGGAAGATTTAGAGAAGAGATACTAAGACTCCTTCCAAAAATGGGAGATGTGGGAAGAACGGGGATTCACCTACACCAAAAAGACGGGAGATCTAGGGCTCGAAGGCTTCATCTCAAAGAGGATTATTGCACTGAAGTGGCAAATGTTTGTTGTCCAACCGGAAGAGATGAATGTCGCATTGGTCCGTGAATTTTATGATGCCATCTTATCTAAGGATCCCACGACAGTAACAGTTAGGGGTAAGGAAATCTCCCTTGAGCCAGCCTATATCAACACATTTTATGGCCTTTATGTGGGCAGAAAGAAGGATGCACACACTAGGTTTGTCAGCAGTCTTTCCTCGGCAGACTACGATAGCATCATGGCAGACTTAACGGAAGAAGGCACAACCTGGAATGATGATCCCAAGCACGGATGGAGGGTGCGAAGGACACAGCTCTTACCGGCAGCAAAACTCTAAAACCACTTTGTGAAGAAGCGTCTTATGCCAACGTCACACAACACAACAGTGGATCGGGAGAGACTTGCTCTCATCCATTCCATCATCAATGAGCTTCCAATCAATGTTGGTAAATATGTACTCGATGGCATCCATGAATGCACAACAAGAGTAATGGGCCCTCTTTTCTTCCCCTACTTAATCATCACCCTCTGTCGAGCCAACAATGTGTTTGAGATTGCTGAAGATGTGAAGATCCGAGGCAAGGGGTGGGCGCAGCAGAACATATACAGCCTGATGGAGCTGAATCCTGCCACCCCTTTGGCATATGTTGACCCCTCTACCACGACAGACCCAACGGCAGAACCAGAGTCTACGGAACCTATCGCGTCAGAGCCTGAGCAGCCAGAGCCCGCACAACGAGCAGACACCTCCTCCAACCAACTCCTTCAACTGCTGAAAAAGATGGAGGCCAGACAGTTGGGATTCATGGAATTCATGAGGGACTTCACCACTGCCACGAAAAATTTCATTAAAGCTTATCTTAATCACCCAAATGTGCAATTTCCCTCTTTCCCAAAAAACCTTCTTGCCACCCCTACACCTGCTGCCAGCCCTAAAACGCCCACGCCAACTGTTGCCTCCACTACACCCTCTGCCACGGCCGGTGACGACGACAGGCGATCTGCCACTCCCCGAGGAGCAAAAACAGAAGGAACCACTACCAGAGATTGATCTAAAGTACTTCGAAGGTTTCTCTTCATCCTCAGTCTGGCAGGATGACTCTTTCTCGGAGCCATCTGTCGTTCGGGAGTTAGCCAAAGACTTCCTTTCCAATGAAGAAGAAGTTGAATGTAACTGTTGAGGGACCCTGCCATGACAGAGCAGACGGCAGTAGCAGCAACAACAGTGACAGCGAACTCGAGGTCCTGGACAAGGCCCCAAAGATCTCACCCACCAGAGTTCAGCCACCTCGAGAGGCCAAAAAGAAGGTAGCCTCACCATCTCCCACTCCCAAGCCAGCCTCCACCACAAAGGTGACTGCCCGCCGACAACTCGTCAACTTAAGTTCTTTTCTTTTATGCTTGTTGTTTCGGTTTTTTATCTTATCTATTTGTGATGTTTTCTTTTTCCTGTTTTTCATTTTTATTCTGTTGCCATGCATTGAGGACAATGCAACCCTTGAGTTTGGGGGTGTGTTGTTCTCCTTTAATTAAGGAATTTTATTTAAGTTGTGTCTCATTTCAAGTTTAATTAAAAAAATTGGCTTAAATCTCTGAACTTTTCTTATTTGTCGTAGCCTTCGCTGTCGTGATAGCATCTTTAGAATGTTCTAGGAAATAATTAGAGCCTTAGTATAGTTCTGAAATCTTAAACACTTTGTGACTTACATGATAAATGACTTCTTTTAGCAGACTTAGAGTAGAAAACTTAGCCACTTGAGTTAGAAAAGATTTAAGCTCAGGATACTCCTATAGGTGCCTATCACCGGCTCTAGGAAAATAACCAGAGAAAACTTCTAGAGGTGCCTATCACCGGCTCTAGAAAGAAACTAGAGGTGCCTAAAATACCGGCTCTAGTGGAAAGAAAATAATAAAAATAATAATAATTTAGAACTAGAGGTGCCCAAAACTGGCTCTAGTAAAGAATTGTTTGGAAATAAATCTCTAAGTAGGCTAAGTAAATACTCTAGTTGCTAAAGAGTCTGAGTTATGTTTGTTCCCAAAACTTGCACACACTTGCACGAGAACTACATTATTGCTCTGGATAGATTCTTTAACATTTGAACAGATGTTGATCTTGATGGTAAAGGTATTGTGGGTAAGGACTGTTCACTAAGCTACGCCAAAGCCAAAATAATAATCATGTTAGTTAGGTTGCATTTTCTTGAGGACAAGCAAAGATTCGAGTTTGGGGGGTGTTGAGTGCATAAAAGTTCTATATTTTAACCCCTAATATATTCATATTTTTGCTGCAATCAAGCATGTTTAGTCTCATTTTAGGATAGATTTTTGCATACACATCACAATTAGATAAAACTTCACAGATGATGTTGATTTCGGTCACTTTTTGCAAGTATCTACTACGGCAGCATCCAGGGCAGCAAAGGAGTAGAGGCGAGTTGCGGAGCTGGAGCAGAAGGACCGTCTGTCATGACATCTACCGTGGTAGCGATGACGACAGTAGAACATTGAGAAGGAAAATCAAAGTGGAGCTCGACAGATAGAGGATTTTAAGACGGCCTGTCATAGACTACTCCCATATTTTTCTAAGCCCTGAAACAGAAGAAAGGTCGGGTCCAAAGTTCGAGGAATAAAGTCAAAGCAAGAAAAGAGGACTAATTAAAGACATCTACTCAAAAGATTTAGTATTTAATAAGAGTTGTACTTTAATTTAAACTTGTACTCTTGCCATATTAGAAGACTTGGACCTTAGGCCTATATATAGGCTTGTAATTCGACTAGGCAAGGGACATCAAGCTTCTAGCCATCTTCCCCCAAAACCCTAGTCGTTTCTCTCTCTTCATCATGTTCTAAACTTCCCCAAGGGCTACGGGTTGATCTTGTAAAGTAGTTGTAAGGATTGTACTGTTTTTAGGATTTTTCTGTTCAATTCAATAAAAGCTTCAAGTTTATTTACTCTGGTTTCAACATCTCATAAGAGTATCAAGAGAGCATTGTGAGGTCATCCATTTACTTAATATCGGGAGAGTTAAGTATACGAAAGGAGTAAATACGTGTTTCCCAGTTTATGGTAAAACCATCTTGGCCTAGGGATAGGTACAAGGTTAAGCAGCTAAGGAAGAATTAACAAACATCGGTGTTCGTCCTTCGATTCACGCCGGGAGGTATCATCTAAGATGTGTTCATCGACAGTACTTGGGCCTAGGGATTGGACAAGTCGCAACAGGG
Organism: Hibiscus tridactylites; assembly: GCA_958450335.1. Taxonomy (NCBI): domain Eukaryota; kingdom Viridiplantae; phylum Streptophyta; class Magnoliopsida; order Malvales; family Malvaceae; genus Hibiscus; species Hibiscus tridactylites. Next base: position 42,068,749 of record OY288280.1, read on the forward strand.
ATTCTTGCTGAACTTGAAGTATAGAGTTGTTGATCGCTGCCGCGACAACAACAGACCTCTGCTGCGATAGGTGCTGTCGCGACAGGCACGACAACAGCCGCAATAAGAAGCCTTCTGAACAGTGCAACACCTGCACTACTGAGCAATTCAATATCAGCCTATTTCCTAAATCTGATTACTTTATCTTTTACTCTACCTTATTCTCAAATTTCTCCAAACATTTTATTAAACTTATTTCTTTTCTTGTGCATCAATCTAAGGATAGAAGTATTTCCAGTCCCTATGGAGACGATATATGATACTTCGTATCACTTTATTACTTGTGATGTGTACACTTGCACCTATTTGCGATAGACTATTTTACACGCAACACTCAACTTCTTCCAAATTACGTAAACGTTCTAACAGCATCTCACAGTCGTTCAACAGCTAGTGCAGTCTCATGCACTCCAGCATTAACAGCTTCTCAAGCTTCGGACATCGCCTATGTCCCAGGGGCCATGTCATCCAACACTGGCCCAACCAACACAGGTTGTACTTACATCGGGGTGTCAAACCAGCAGGAGACTTTACACACTCCTCTTCTCTTTGCCCAACGACAACAGCAATCATACCAAATTGCTACTCTCTCCTCGGTTTATTGTGCTATTATAATTAAGGCCAGCTTTGAGTAAGGATCCAAGACTTCCAACTCAATTTAAAACACTTTAGCTATAGTAATAAGGCAATGGATATCCCGACTTTCCCTGATCATATCATGAAACATCATAGCACATAACACACACATCGTGCATAACAATCAACAGATATCGTTTCTCAACATCACCATACCAGCTTACCAACATCTCGATCTTTCAAAGACTATCTCTGTAACCCCCCAATTTAGGGCCCGGGAGTTTATCAGTGTTAATCTAGGATTAGTTCGGGTTAAAATTAGATTTAAATGATGATTTTATAAAAGTTGTCTTTATTTACGAAAATGCCATTAATGAAAATTTGAAAAGGGTTTTATCTTGTTTCTTTTCAAAATCAAAAGGAAGAAAAGCTATCATCTTCTTAAAAGCTCCTTTTTCTCTAAAACCCCTTCTTAAACCCTAAAATCACTATTCCATTGCCCAATCTCTCATCCAAGCAAGATTTGTGAAGGTAATCTCTCCCTTGTTTTAGTTCTTACCTATCTAGCTTGTGCTCTTTGAAAACTTTCTTTTAAAAGCCATTAAAATGCATTTTGATTTGGTGTTGGGTTTGAGAAAATAGGTATTTCTATGGGTTTTCGTGTGGGTTTTCTAAAGTAACGGCTAAGGGTGTTTTTGATCATATTTGGGTGTCTTAAAAATTTTAAAATGATGGCTAATGGTGGGAAACCCGAAATGGGTATAAAAATGAGATTTTTAGGTTGAAATTGTTGAGTTTTGGGGTTGGTTTTAGGTTGAAAATGTGGCTGGTGGTTCCTATTGTGTTGGGTTTTAGGTTGAAAACGTGGCTGGGGAATGTTTTTAATGTTTTTGGATGTGTTTTGATGGTTGAAATGGATGATTTCTATGTGGGGTTTGTTTAGAACGAATATGGTGAAGTTTGGATGAAATTTGGGTTCAAATCGATGTGTTTTGGTTGCAAGATTGAGTTTCCAGGTTGTTGCTGGTTTACAAGTGTATTGGTGTCCTAATAGTTTGTTTTGGGTTGCTTAAAACGGAGGAATCAGCTTCGGGTATGATACTGGGTGCTACTGAGGCTTGAGATCGGTGTTTTGGCTTTTGTTTGGGTTTCATTAGTGAGTGGAAACTGTTTTGGGATTTTAATTATGTTCAATGAAGGTTTGGGGCTTAAGTGGAGTCTTAGAGACCTAGACCCAAGAGTAAGTTCATCTAATCTCGTTTGTTTGGTTGATTTTCGGCATTCGTGAACTTGTATGTTGTGGTGATGTTTTTGGATTGGTTTTTACTCTCCGTTTAATGTTGTTGTGTAGTCGTTGTTGGTGTCGAGCCTCACGTGATGGATGTCGTTACTACAGTGTTGTGTAGTCTCACTGATACTGACTAGTAGAAGAGTACGGTGATGTGTAGTCCCATCAGAAAACTACTAGTTGAACGGTGATGTGTAGTCCCACCGGGTTTTGGTTATGCATGTGCATACCATGTATTGTGATGATTGTGTTTCATTACGTCTTTCCTTAAATGGTTTGCTAAAATCTAAGATTTATGTTTTTAAAACTACATTGTTGTTGTGCTTTAGAGCCCCGCTCACTAAGCTTTAAGCTTACGCTCTCTTCTTTTCCAACAATGTAGATCGTTAGTGGCTTGAGAGGCAAGTGAGCAAGGGAGGAGTTTCTCAGAGTTATCGAGTAGCTCAAAGTATGGTTTATGTTTTGTAAGAGCACTTAGACAATGAGATTACTAGATTTGTATGTAAGGAGTGGTGTTCAAACTCCTATACTTGCTTTTTTATGCTTCTAGCATGTTTTAAATGATGGTGCTATGTTAAATTGAGACTTGATGTGGCCTTGTATGAATTGTTATGCATATTGACTTGTTGCTGTTTTTTTTTTATTTATGTGTTCATGTGGGCTTAGGGCTTGAAATCCAATTTGTCGTTTGAATGCATGTCTAATGTTGTGATTAGGACTCCTTGCATCTAGAATGTATGTATGTTATGTAGCAATATGGGTTTTGATGATTCGAGACAAGTTTGGGGACGTTTGGAGGTGCCAAAGTATGATTTCGGGCCTATCTGTGTGCAGGTGTTTTGAAATGCTTGATGTCGTTTTGAAACGGTCGACAGCTTCAGGGGTACTCGTACCGAAATAGGGTGATGCAGTTTCAATACGATTTGCCACTATGAGCCCCGTTTCGGAACCCATTTTGATACGTTTCGACACTATGAGCCCCCGTTTCAAAACTCGTTCCGATACATTTTGTCATTGGAAGCCTTCGTTTCAAAACAAGGTGGGACCGTTTCGGAACGGCCTGGTCTCACTTTTAAAATGGAGTCCGCGTTTCAGAATGGGCAAGCCTGTTTTGAAACGCATGTAGTTCTAACGCTTGAATGGCACCTTCGAAGGTTTCCGAATGTTGAATTTTAGTCCCTAGAGTTTGTATGCTTCCTTGTTGAGTCTAGGTGTATCCCTTATGATGGTTTTGCCCCGTATGCATGCAATTTGACTATCAACTATATGGTAAGATTAAATTAATGTGTTCCCTCTGCTCATTCGTATCTATATCCGTTGTCATCTACTCACATAGGGTTAATTTTGGTATCTAGTCAAGATAATAAATGAAAAAAATTAGGGTTGCTAATCGAAGTGAGGCCTTAGCGGGTCTCGCTTCGGTTTTCCCCGTGTAACCCGTTCAGACCGGTCTGTTGGCTAGATTGGGACGAGGGGGTTACAAACTCCACATAGCATATCTCAACCAACATACATATAGAAATCACTGTGCATATCAATCAACATGATTGAATCCACCGCAACACATACATCACAACCATCATGCATGGCATCCATATCATTTGTTCATTAACAACATGATTATAACAATTACTGTGCAAAGCAAACATCATCATTCACTTGGAATCACATTCTGTCAACTTACCAATAACTTACCATCATCCCAATCTTTTGAAACCTAGCTCTGATACCACAAAATATAACCCTCTCAACCTGGTCAGAGCGAAAGACCGAATCGAACGGGTCACACGGGGAATACTAAAGTAAACAGGGAAGTTTACCTCAGTAAACGACCCTAATTTTTAATTTTATTTTTATTTTTATCTTTTCTAGATGCTCTTATACACCCTATGAGATAAACTTCGTAGGAGAACAATTCGTAACTCGATCAGACAACAAATAGGGACTCAATTGCATACAAACACATTTTAGTGACCATTTTGTAATTTTACCAAATTACAAGGACTTCTTTAGTTTTTAAGTTACAAACCTTTAATCAACCACATACATGTATTTTTGTCAAATCTTAACTCAAAACAACAAACCAAGCTCATTTAATTTAATCCACAACATTCAGTGATTAAAACGTAAAGAATCATAACTTCGGAAGATTTCACAAACCAACTTAACTGTAGAATGTTTCGGTACAAGTTTCCCTGTATCGAAACGCCCGTTTCGGAACAAGGTTGACTATTGTAGTACACGGGGCCGTTTCGATACTACCTCAAACTCGTTTCAGAACACAACCCTCTAGTAGCCAAACGTACCAAAACGCCCCTCCCTGTTTCAAAACCTCAAGGCCATTTCACGCACCCTGTTTCGGTACAAGTTTGAGTGTACTGAAACACCTGGGCATGTAATGTCACTTTTTTTTGGTGTTTCATACTTTAATCCAATCTAAAACAATCTAACATGAACATTTGCATACAACCTATTGTCAAACCAAGCAAGATACCAAAATGCAAGGTAAAGCATAAACAAGATACCAATGGCCATTTACAAGTCTAAAACAGCAAACCAAACTTGCACAAAAGGGAGTTTACCCAAATTTCCCAACAATTCAACGGATCCTCTATTGCCCTTATGTAACCCCCTTAGCCCGGCCTAGACGGTTGACCCAAACTACGAAGATTACACAGGGAAAACCAAAGTCAACCCGAAAGTCAACCTTGATTAACGACCCTTTTTTTCTTTTTAATCTTGTCTAGATGCTCATTAACCCTAAGCGTATTCTTGAGAAACATTTATGTGAAAGGCATAATGATCGGATATCAATAAGGGACTCAATTGCACAAAAAACAAAATATTAGGAACCAAAATGTAAATTCTAAAAATTAGAAGGTCTTAAGTGATTTTTAAGTTACCAATATTAAATTAGTCTTATTACATGCTTCCCTGTCAAATTTCACCTTAATCTGACATCTCAAACTCATGCAATTGCAAATACAATTTTCGGGACTAAAATATAAAGCTTGCAAACCTTAAAACCATTCAAATCAATGCCCAACGATCTCCTGTTTCGAAACGGTGTTGAACGTTCCAAAACGCGGGTTCGTTTCGAGACTTGTTTCGAAATGGGGCCTTCCAGTGGCCAAATCGTTTCGATACGGTCACCAGCCGTTTCGAAACACCAAGGCCATTACAGGCCCCCGTTTCGAAACGCCTATGAGTGTATCGATACGGGTTGCCCAGAAGCTGCAGATTTTGCTGGTTTTTCCAACATAAAACCATTCAATTACATCCTAGTTACTTCCTAAACATGCCAAGATGTCATCACACATATAAGGTACATGTTTGCAACTTCAAAACACATTCATAGCATCAAACATGGAATTCTACAAGTCTATAGGCATGCATCCTAATATCCAAAATCTTGCAACCAACAAAACACCAAATCAAGCATCAAAGGCCAATTACAAAACCCAAAAAATCAAAGCCATCATGCCACAACTAGGGAGTCCTATACATCTCCCAAAACACATCTTAGGTTCCTATTGCCAAAATATCAAAATCTAATAGTGTTATGAAAACATCACCATACACGAGCTTAGTTTCCCTTGGACTCTTAGCCTATTTGTTGCCCTCAAACACTTCAATTATCTGCATTATTGGTTCAAGAGAGAGAGCGTAAGCACAATTGCTTAGTGAGGCATGCTCTAAAGAAACAACACAATAATGCTTTTTATAAAACACTTTTTAACAAAGCCTTCCATCACATAATCATCATTATTCATGCAATCTTGCATACATAACAAGCATCTCATGCTTCATTAAAATCAACATGTCATATTGGCTTTCAAGTGATAATCCATAACCATTTACAACACAAAACACAATCGGATACGCGGATTACAAGCGTTGTCCCACACGCTTCATACACACTACCGAACAACACAAGGTGGAGTTTACTGGTACAATCACAACCCCTCAACACCCGTGATGGAGTTTAACGGTACAATCACAACCCCTCAACATCACTCATCGGTAGTTGTATAACTCCATTAACGAGTACACGGGACACACAACACAAGATCCACACACGGAATTTTAACCACCGTTGTGATCTTACCTTACTCGTTAGTGTACTTGGATGGAGTTTACGGTACAATTACAACCCCTCAACATCCAAGGCAACTTTATTCATGGTGCACCCAATCCAATAGCCGGCTAACTATATCTGATTCAAGTACTTTAAAACTATTACATCACTTGCCAATATACATCATATAACATCAACAATTCATTGTTTTAAAGCATTAAACAAAGCCATTTAACCTCATGCAACACTATGCATCAAATCCACATTTACAACATGTTAAACCAAGGATCTCTTCCCTTGATCATCCTTCAACATATGGCTTTCAAAACCAGCATTAACCATGCTAAAACATGCTTTCAAAACAGAATTTAAACATGCATATTAAGAACAATGCATCAAACCACTTCATGGCTCATCCAAGAGAGTTTTTCTGAAAACTTACTCTTGAGCTTAGTTAAGTTGCTTAGACTTAAACTAAGCTCCCAAAACCTTCAAACATTTGTTTCAAAGCTGGAAATCCAACTTCACTCACCAATTCTGTTTCGCAAGCTTGCCGAAACGCCGATCAAGCCTCTAGATTAACACCACAAGTGTCCGAAGATGTCTCCCATGTTTTTAACACATCAAAGCAGAGGATTAATGCATCATCATGCATTGAAATCTTCAGCCAACACACTTAAACTCGCTGCTCTACCTAAAGCCAACATTTCGGATACCAAACACAACCGAAATCACCTCCAAACTATTTCAAAACTTAACCCAGCCAAGATCCATCACTTCTAACCATTTCTAAACATCAATCAACATCCAAAATAAACCTAAACTCGTCCTTATACCTCTAGCTATAACAGAACACCAAGATCACCCCCAAAAACCACCATTTTTATAAGCAAAAACTTAGGAAACACAACATATTCGGGATTGCATTGATAAAACCTCATTTACACATCATTAGACATCCAAAATACATTTAAAAAATCATCTCAAAACAGAGCCCAAACAATCACAACGAAATTCTTCAAGATTTCCTCCAAATCTTGAGTTTTAAGCCAAAATCAAGTTCATATCATTAAAACCATTTATAAAACTTAAATTAAGGATTGATAACTTGAGAATTTCAGTAAAGAACTGAGTATTTAGAGGAGAAGAACAACATTACCTCTAAATGGTGATTTCTCCTTGATTTGAGCCAATTTTCTTGAAAATCCAATGAGAAAATCAAAAGGATTTGATGTAAGATGGACTAAGAACTAATTGATGATTGAAATCTCATCAATTAAAGTGAAGATCAATGAAAAAGTTGCTGGAGAAAAGTGTTTGGGTGATGGAATTTTGAGAGAAAAAGAAATGAGAAAGTTTTAGGAAAAAGTAGTAATGATTTTAACAAAAGGTAGTTTCTCTTCACTTCTAATTAGTTAAAACATTAATTAATTCACTCAAATTAAAGAAAAATCTGGAGAAATCATTTTTGGGTAAATTAGCTCCTTAAAGATTCAAAGTTTCAATCCTTACAAAACAGTCACCACTGAACTTTTCAAAAATCGCATTTTAATCACTATTCTAAAATGTTGTATTTCCAAACCTTATTTTGTAAAATTGATTTCACCACCCTCTTATATATATTAAAAGAGGATTTTTAGATATTTTTCCTTATTTTTAAAGCATCCCGAACTAGGTTTTCCCTAAAACCTCCTTTTATAGTCGAACCGAAAATCAAACCGGTCCAGTTTAAACCCTAAACTTCTAAGCCCAAAATTGGGGTGTTACAACTCTCCCCCTTAAGAAATTCCATCCTTGAAAATTACCTGGAGGAAAGAGGTACGGAAACTACTTCTTCATATCATCCTTTCTTTCCCACGTGGCTTCCTCAACACCACGATGCTTCCAAAACACCTTAACCAATTCAATGGTCTTGCCTCGAAGAACTTTACTGTCCGAATCCAGAATTTCAACCGGCTCCTCATCATAGGTCAAGTCTAGATTCAACTCCACTTCCTCCACAGGCATAACATGAGAAGGATCCGATCTATACCTTCGAAGCATAGAGACATGAAACACATCATGAATTTTTTCCAACTCTTGCGGCAACCTCAGCTTGTACGCAACAGGACCCACGCGTTCAATCACCTGGTATGGTCCAATGTAACCAGGGCTCAACTTACCCTTCCGGTCAAACCTCATCACCTTTTTCCAAGGCGAAACCTTCAAAAACACACGGTCACCTACCGCAAACTCAACCTCCTTACGCTTCAAATCCGCGTAAGACTTCTGTCGATCAGAAGCTGCCTTCAATCGCTCACAAATGAGCTTCATCTTCTCGGTGGTTCCTTTCAACAAAGCCGGCATTGAAACCAACTTCTGACCTGTTTCAGCCCAGCAAAGAGGAGTTCTGCACTTCCTCCCGTACAAGGCTTCATAAGGTGCCATTTGAATACTTGCCTGGTAGCTATTGTTATAAGCAAACTCTACCAAAGGCAAATGCTTCTCCCAAGAACCCTGAAACTCAATCACACAGCACCTCAACATATCTTCCAGCACTTGGCTAACACGCTCAGACTGTCCATCCGACTGTGGATGATAAGAAGTACTGAAATTCAACCGTGTACCCAAAGCTTGATGCAAACATTCCTAGAAACGAAATGTAAACCTCGGATCTCTATCCGACACTATAGACTTTGGCACACCATGCAACCGCACAATCTCAGCAATGTACAGCTCTGCAAGCTTATCCAAGGTATACGTAGTATGCACAGGTATGAAATGCGCACACTTCGTAAGGTGATCCACAATCACCCACACCGAATTCTTCTTCGATGGCGACAAAGGCAAACCAGACAAAAAGTCCATGGTACTCCTTTCCCACTTCCACTCAGGAATCCTCAACGGTTGCAACAACCCAGAAGGAAACTGATGCTCAGCCTTAACTTGCTACAAACCATGCACTTACTCACATACTCCGCAACATCTTTCTTCAAACCCACCCAATAGTACTCATCCTTAAGATCACGATAAATCTTTATACTTCCAGGGTGCATAGCAAAAGGACTACTATGAGCTTCAGTCAAAATAGCACGCCTTAACTCAGCATCATTCGGCACTACTATCCGACTCCCAAAACATAGAACTCCATCATCATTAAAACAAAAAACCGATGGTCTATCCTCAGAAATATCCTGAACATGTGGTACCAAGGAATCATCCAACAGTTGCTTATCCTTTATCAACTGAACCAAAGATGGTTTCACTTGCAATTCAGCCACAAGACCTCCATCTCGCAAAATACTCAAACTGGAAAACATAGCCCTCAACTCCATTGCCACTTTCCTACTCAAGGCATCCGCTACAACATTAGCTTTTTCCCGGATGGTACTCGATCATCAGATCGTAATCTTTAAGCAACTCCACCCAAGGTCGCTGCCTCAGATTCAACTCTTTTTGAGACATCAAATACCTCAAACTTTTGTGATCCATGTACACAGTACACTTCTCGCCATACAGATAATGTCTCCAAATTTTCAAAGCAAAGACCACTGCAGCTAACTCAATATCATGCGTAGGATAATTGCACTCATGCACCTTCAACTGACGCGATGCATAAGCCACCACCTTACCCTCTTGCATCAACACACACCCCAAACCAACATAGGATGCATCATTGTACACCACAAATTCTTTCCCTGATTCAGGTTGAACCAAGATAGGAGCTTGCGTCAAAGCTGCCTTAAGCTTCTCAAAAGCTTGTTGTCTTGCCTCTGTCCACTCATACTTGACATCCTTCTGCAACAACTTCGTCAAAGGTGCAGCAATCTTTGAAAATCCATCCACAAACCTCCGGTAGTATCCTGCCAACCCAAGGAAACTACGGACTTCATAAACAGACTTAGGAGGCTTCCAATTCATTACCGCCTCAATCTTCTGAGGATCAACACGAATCCCGTCAGCAGAAACCACATGACCAAGGAACACAACTTCTCTAAGCCAAAATTGGCACTTGCTCAGCTTAGCGTAAAGCTAATTTTCCAACAATGCCTGTAACACAATCCTCAAATACCCTTCATGCTCCTCCTCAGTACGAGAGTACACAAGGATATCATCAATGAACACCACAACAAACTTGTCCAAATATTCATGGAACACTCTATTCATCATGTACATAAAAGCTGCAGGAGCATTCGTCAAACCAAACGGCATCACAAGAAACTCATAATGCCCATACCTCGTTCTAAAGGCTGTTTTTGGCACATCCACATCCTTCACCTTGAGCTGGTAATAACCTGACCTTAACTAAATTTTAGAGAACACAGCCGCTCCCCGAAACTGATCAAAAAGATCATCAATCCTCGGCAAAGGATACTGATTCTTGACAGTCAACTTGTTCAGCTGACGGTAATCAATGCACATTCTCATAGTGCCATACTTTTTCTTCACAAACAAAACCAGTGCACCCCAAGGTGACACACTCGGCCGAATGAAACCATGATCAAGCAATTCCTGAAGTTGTGTCTTCAGCTCCTTCAACTCCTTAGGTGCCACTCGGTAAGGAGTAATGGACACTGGAGTTGTGTTTTCATACAGCTCAATTCCAAACTCCACCTCTCGACTAGGAGGCAATCCAGGTAACTTCTCCGGAAACACACCAGGAAACTCTCGCACAGTCCTGATATCTTGAACTCGCAACTCCTTAGAGCTAGGATTCATCACAAAGGCTAGGTAGGCCTCACAACCCTACCTCAGCATACGGCTCGCTTCCAATGTAGACACCACATTGGCAAGAAACTTCACATTCTCACCAACCACCACTACCTCATAATCATCCGCAAGTTTCAACGAAACCCGCTTGTTCTCAAAATCCACCACAGCTTGATGTTCAACAAGCCAATTCATACCAAGGATTACATCAAATCCATAGAATGGCAATTCCATGAGATCAACAAGAAAAACATGGTTTTGCACTACCAAAGGACATCTTCTATACAACTTCCGTGTCACAACAGTCTCACCAAAGGAACTAGTTACACGCATACCAATATCCAAAGACTCAACAGGTAAACCAAGAAATTGAGCATGTTCACGCAATATGTATGAGTGTGTAGATCCAAAATCAATCAAGGAAAGTAATGATAAGGATTGCAAAGTAAAGGTGCCTGCGATCACATCCGTATCATTTCTCCCCTCTCATTGAGCATACACTCGAGCCTGGCCACCACCCTCAGGTTGGACAGCCACCACATGCGCTACATTCCTCCCACCATCATCTCTGCGCTGGAAGTTACCACGGTCGCGCTCACGACCTCTCTATGGTGCAACAACCCCATGAGCACGTCCCTGACCACCACCGGCCAACAAAGAACACTCTATCCTCATGTGGTCTGCCGAACCACAATTCCAGCACGAGTTACCAGTCACTGCAATAGGAGTCTGCACCTCTCTCGTTGCTCGAGGACAATCTCGCCTCAGATGGCCACGCGATCCACACGTCCAGCACATGTTCTGATCAGCTCTCATCCTGTCTCCCTGAACAGGTGCACCTTGCCCCCCATTACCATGTCAAGCAGAAGACTGATACCTCTTATCCCGTCCTCTCTTGTTCCGTCCACCACCGGAACTATAATCAGCAACTCTTTTGCCCGAGCTAGAACTAACGCCTCTGGAAGACAGACCCAGATTCTGCTCAATGTCCTTCGCTCTACTCACCAGCACATCAAAATCCGTGTACTCAGCTGCAAGCATAAAGGTCTTCACGTCCATCACCAAACCATATCGGAAACGTTCACACCTCTCCCGCTCATCAGGGATAAGCTCAGGTGTGTACTGACTAAGACGGACAAACTGGATCTCATACTCAGTCACTCTCATGCTTCCTTGCACAAGAGACATGAATTCCCTTTTCTTCTCATCTAGGTATCGCACACCTAGATACTTTCGCTTGAACGCGTTCAGAAAGAACATCCAAGTCACATCAACTTCCTCCATTCTGGAGACAGTGGTCGTCCACCACGTATACGCATCATCATGTAACAGCGATACAACACAACCTAACTTCTGCACATCGTTGCAGTTCATTTGTCCCAATATCCTCTTGGTGCTTTCCAACCAAGATTCAGAACCTTCAAGAGATAAACCTCTGAACTCAGTCCCTCCAGACTGCAAAGACGTTCCAAAGGTAATCTCACGTTAGCATCACCCTGATGCACAGCTCCGTGAGCTCCAGCTACTGTTGCCTGAAAGGCTCCAGCAATAGCCTGTATCAAAACAGTCATGTCAGGAGCAGCTTGCCCCTGCACACCATCAGGTCCAGCGACCCCAGCACCATCACCTCCAGCACCACCACCACTGGGCGGTCCACCACCAGGAGGAGGAGGAGGTATATACACAACATTCTCAATGTTTTCCTCGTTCTCATTCTGAGCCATAGCTCTCGTATTCATCCTCATTTCTCTACGAGGCCCCATTTACAAGAAAAACAATGCACTGACACAAATGCAATAAACATAATTAGGTTCAACAAGGTAAGTAATCCAAGTACTCAAGCTCATTTTCCAAAAATAATTCCTTTCATTATTTTTGATATGGCAATGGGTTCCTCTAACATGCTTCAACATAGCATAGCATCACAAGTGCAACATACTTTACAATTCATACAACATACTTTTATTTTTAAGGCATATCATGCAATCACACATACTTCACCCACATAACCAATCCCATTTACACGAGAACTCATCTCTGATACCACCAAATGTAACCCCCTTAGCCCGGCCTAGACGGTTGACCCGAACTACGAAGATTACACGGGGAAAACCAAAGTCAACCCGAAAGTCAACCTTGATTAACAACCCTTTTTTTCTTTTTAATCTTGTCTAGATGCTCATTAACCCTAAGCGTATTCTTGAGAAACATTTATGTGAAAGGCACAACGATCGGATATCAATAAGGGACTCAATTGCACAAAAAACAAATATTAGGGACCAAAATGTAAATTCTAAAAATTAGAAGGTCTTAACTGATTTTTAAGTTACCAATATTAAATTAGTCATATTACATGCTTCCTTGTCAAATTTTCCCATTAATCGGACATCTCAAACTCGTGCAATTGCAAATACAATTTTCGAGACTAAAACGTAAAGCTTGCAAACCTTAAAACATTCAAATAAGTGCCCAACGATCTCCTGTTTCGGAACGGTGTTGACCGTTCCGAAACGCGGGTTCGTTTCGAGACTTGTTTCGAAATAGGGCCTTCTAGTGGCCAAACTGTTTCGATACGGTCACCAGCCGTTTCGAAACACCAAGGCCATTACAGGCCCCCGTTTCGAAACGCCTATAAGTGTATCGATACGGGTTGCCCAGAAGCTGCAGATTTTGCTGGTTTTTCCAACATAAAACCATTCAATTACATCCTAGTTACTTCCTAAACATGCCAAGATGTCATCACATATATAACGTACATGTTTGCAACTTCAAAACACATTCATAGCATCAAACATGGAATTCCACAAGTCTATAGGCATGCATCCTAATATCCAAAACCATGCAACCAACAAAACACAAAATCAAGCATCAAAGGCCAATTAAAAAACCCAAAACATCAAATCTATCATGCCACAACTAGGGAGTCCTAGACATCTCCCAAAACACATCTTAGGTTCCCATTGCCAAAATATCAAAATCTAATAGTGTTATGAAAACATCACCATACACGAGCTTAATTTCCCTTGGACTCTTAGCCACCTTGTTGCCCTCAAACACTTCAATTATATACATTATTGGTTCAAGAGAGAGAGCGTAAGCACAATTGCTTAGTGAGGCATGCTCTAAAGAAACAACACAATAATGCTTTTCATAAAACACTTTTTAGCAAAGCCTTCCATCACATAATCATCATTATTCATGCATTCTTGCATACATAACAAGCATCTCATGCTTCATTAAAATCAACATGTCATATTGGCTTTCAAGTGATAATCCATAACCATTTACAACACAAAACACAATCGGATACGCGGGTTACAAGCGTTGTCCCACACGCTTCATACACACTACCGAACAACACAAGGTGGAGTTTACCGGTACAATCACAACCCCTCAACACCCGTGATGGAGTTTAACGGTACAATCACAACCCCTCAACATCACTCATCGGTAGTTGTATAACTCCACTAACGAGTACACGGGACACACAACACAAGATCCACACACGGACTTTTAACCACCATTATGATCTTACCTTACTCGTTAGTGTACTTGGATGGAGTTTACGGTACAATTACAACCCCTCAACATCCAAGGTGACTTTATTCACGGTGCACCCAATCCTATAGCCGGCTAACTATATTCGATTCAAGTACTTTAAAACCATTACATCACTTGCCAATATACATCATATAACATCAACAACTCACTATTTTAAAGCATTAAACAAAGCCATTTAACCTCATGCAACACTATGCATCAAATCCACATTTACAACATGTTAAACCAAGGATCTCTTACCTTGAGCATCCTTCAACATATGGCTTTCAAAACCAGCATTAACCATGCTAAAACATGCTTTCAAAACAGAATTTAAACATGCATATTATGAACAATGCATCAAACCAGTTCATGGCTCATCCAAGAGAGTTTTTCCGAAAACTTACTCTTGAGCTTAGTTAAGTTGCTTAGACTTAAACTAAGCTCCCAAAACATTCAAACATTTGTTTCAAAGCTGGAAATCCAACTTCACTCACCAATTCCGTTTCACAAGCTTGTCGAAACGCCGATCAAGCCTCCGGATCAACACCACAAGTGTCCGAAGATGTCTCCCCTGTTTTTAACACATCAAAGCAGAGGATTAATGCATCATCATGCATTGAAATCTTCAGCCAACACACTTAAACTCGCTGCTCTACCTAAAGCCAACATTTCGGCTACCAAACACAACCGAAATCACCTCCAAACTCTTCCAAAACTTAACCCAGCCAAGATCCATCACTTCTAACCATTTCTAAACATCAATCAACATCCAAAATAAACCTAAACTCGTCCTTATACCTCCAGCTATAACAGAACACCAAGATCACCCCAAAAACCACCATTTTTATAAGCAAAAACTTAGGAAACACAACCTATTCGGGATTGCATTGATAAAACCTCATTTACACATCATTAGACATCCAAAATACATTTAAAAATCATCTCAAAATAGATCTCAAACAATCACAATGTAATTCTTCAAGATTTCCTCCAAATCTTGAGTTTTAAGCCAAAATCAAGTTCATATCATTAAAACCATTTATAAAACTTAAATTAAGGATTGAGAACTTGGGAATTTCAGTAAAGAACTGAGTATTTAGAGGAGAAGAACAACCTTACCTCTAAATGGCGACTTCTCCTTGATTTGAGCCAATTTTCTTGAAAATCCAATGAGAAAATCAAAAGGATTTGATGTAAGATGGATTAGGAACTAATTGATGAGAGACTAATTGATTATTGAAATCTCATCAATTAAAGTGAAGATCAATGAAAAAGTTTCTGGAGAAAAGTGTTTGGATGATGGAATTTTGAGAGAAAAAGAAATGAGAAAGTTTTAGGAAAAAATAGTTATGATTTTAACAAAAGGTAGTTTATCTTCACTTCTAATTAATTAAAACATTAATTAATTCACTCAAATTAAAGAAAAATCTGGAGAAATCATTTTTTGGGTAAATTAGCTCCTTAAAGATTCAAAGTTTCAATCCTTACAAAATAGTCCCCACTGAACTTTTCAAAAATCGCATTTTAGTCACTATTCCAAAATGTTGTATTTCCAAACCTTATTTTGTAAAATTGATTTCACCACTCTCTTATATATATTAAAAGAGGATTTTTAGATATTTTTCCTTATTTTTAAAGCATCCCGAACTAGGCTTTCCCTAAAACCTCCTTTTATATTCGAACCGAAAATCAGATCGGTCCGGTTCAAACCCTAAACTTCTAAGCCCAAAATTGGGGTGTTACACCTTATTACTTTAGTCTAAACCGAAGCATACATCTAAAGCTGAGTCTCTTGGAATCCCTTGCCTTTTGCTGCCTCCAAAGCTTCAATAATCAGCATTGAAGGGCAAATGAGAGCGTAAGTACACAAGGCTTAGTGATGAGGCTCATAAGCAAATACACCATCAATGCTTAAAACCATTTTCATGTCCACATTGAAATCTTATTTCAATTTGCTAAAACATCATTTGAAAATCGCCATGCCCTTTTCAAAACCATACACTTTCCTTAATCAAAATCAGCATGTTAAACATCATGCTACATGTATCATGAATGGCATATGCAAAGCTTAAAGAGTAAAACGTGCATAAACTACATTATGCAACATAAACCATTTTGTGATACATCATCAATTATATTGGCTTACAAGTGATCATTAAACAAGTTCACAACTTAAAATCTCATATCGGGTACACGGATTACAACAAGTGTCTACCCGACACTTCAAGCCATCTTAACCGGAATTGGTACATTCACAACTAAAGGTAATCTATCAACCGGGTATAATTACAATCCATAGGGACACCAAACCTATCATCGGTTAGATGCTTAACCACAAATGAGAGACGGGACACCAACCTTCTCGATCGTTAGGGTGTTTGGACGGAGACACAAGACACCAACCCCTTGACATCTAAGGCGACTTTTTAAAGTGCACTCAATCCTATAGCTGGCTAACTATATCCGTTATCATTTATAAACCATTTCTCAACATCACTTGACAATATAATTCACATTTAACACATACCTCACTATTTTCAAAGCATCGTCAACAAATCACATTTCCAAGCATTAAACTATGCTTAAAATCACAAGTATAATTAAATCATATACTTCAAGGATCACTTACCTTGTGTTCCCTTCAACATTTCATCATTAAAAACAATAACCATACTCATATAAACATGCTTTAACAGTAGGTAAAACCATTAATTCAAAACAGTGCATAAATAATCACATAATAGCACAACCAACAGAGGGAAAATCATTTCACTTACTTTCGAACTTAGTTAAGCGTTTCAAGCTTACAACTAAGTTCGCAAATAACCATTTAAAGCTTTCAAAACTAAAAATCATGTTCTCACTCCCTGACACGCGCAAACTCGACTTGCCGACGCAAATCCAAGCAATTGAAACTCACGAACCCTCATCAATTGCTTTTGATAATTTATCCATGTTCATACCACACAAGGACATGCGATTAATGCATCGTCATGCATTAAAATCTCCAGCAAGCAAAGCTACCCCGTTGCTCTGCCCAAAACACCAAAACGCTTATCTGAAAACACCTTCGATCACACTACAAACTCAGCCCAGCCAAAACATGTCACTTTCATCCATTTTTAATCATCAATCAACATCCAAAATCAATCTAATTACATCCTTATACCTCCAACAACTCAGATTTCACACTAACACCACAAAAACCCAAAATCTAACAACCTAACAACTAGAGATCCATCTTGATTTGAGATTAATATGATCAAACATGATATCATATCCAATATGAAAATCAATCAAAATCATCATTTAAGCTTGATTTAACCACTTTCATCAAATTAAACATGATATCTTGTTGAGAAAACATAATTAGAGATCCAAATACTTGAGAACTTCAATAAAGAACCTTGATTAGAGGAGTTGAATGAAATTTACCTCTAATCCTTACATATTCCTTCAATTAGCATGATTTTGTTGAAAACCTTCAAAGATCCTTTGAGACAAATGAAGAAATCACCAAGGAAATCATTTACCAAACAAAAAGAATTGAAAAGATGAAATCACCAAGGAAATCATTTACCAACCCTGAACTAATCAAAATCTCTAGTCTTGGTTCATCGGGCCCTAAACCACCTTTAAAACCTCTAGGCCCAAAATAGGGCATTTCATCACACAAATCAAACAATGGTCATAACATAGCATAATCGTCCACCGTACATAGCATTCATTAAGAAAGCAACCAAACAACAATATTACACCAACCTTACCTCCTAATTCTTTCGAAACTTGGCTCTGATACCACCAAATGTAACCCCCTTCGATCCGACCTAGGCGAAAGACCGAACCGAACGGGTCACCCGAGAAATATTGAAGTAAACTAGGAAGTTTACCTCAATAAATGACCCTTTTTTTTTCTTTTTTCTTGGCTAATGCAGTCCTCTCAACTATTTCGTCTTATACAATATAGATGACAGTTATTCCCAAGAAAACATGTGTGGAATGTAACACCCCAATTTTGGGCTTAGAAGTTTTGGGCTTGAACCGGACCGGTCTGATTTTCGGTTCGAATATAAAAGGTGGTTTTAAGGAAAGCCTAGTTCGGGATGCATTAAAAATATGGAAAAATATCTAAAAATCCTCTTTTAATATATATAAGAGGGTGGTGAAATCAATTTTACAAAATGAGGTTTGGAAATATGACATTTTGAGTTGGTGACTAAAATGTAATTTTTGAAAAGTTCGTGACTGTTTTAAAAGGATTGAAACTTTGAATCTTTAAGGAGCTAATTTACCCAAGGGAGGATTTCTCCAGATTTTTCTAGATTTTTTAAAGACTCGTTTAATGTTTAATTAATGAAAAGAAAAGAGGGAAAAATATATTTTTAGTTTCATAACTAACTTTTACCAAAATTTTCCTATTTCATTTTCTCTCAAAATTCCCTCAGCCAAACACATTTCCACAGCAACTTTTCCTTTGATTTTCACACCTAAAGTTGAGATTTCGATTCCTAAATGATTCCTAATCATTTCTACATCAAATCCTCATCATTTGCTTAATGAATTTTCAAGGATTTTGGCTCTAAACAAGGAGAAATCCACATTTAGAGGTATGAACGTCCTTCTCCTCTAAATACTCAGTTCTTTACTGAAATTCCCAAGTTCTCAATCCTTAAATTAAGTTTTATTAAAGGTTTTAATGTTGTGATCTTGATTTTTGGCTTAAAATGCAAGATTTGGATTTAATTTTGAAGAAATTCATATTGGATGATTGGGCTCTGTTTTGAGATGTCTTTTTGATTTATTTTGGATGTCTAAATTATGTGTGATTGAGGTTTAATCAATGCAATCCCGAATAGGTTGATTTTCCTAAGTTTTCACTTGTGAAAATGGTTGTTTTTGGGGTGATCTTGGTGTTTTGTTAATGCTGGAGGTATAGGGACGTGTTTGGGATCATTTTGGATGTTAATTGATGTTTAAAAATGGTTAGAAGTGATGGATCTTGGCTGGGTTAAGTTTTGGAAGAGTTTGGATGTGATTTCGGTTGTGTTTGGTAGCCGAAATGTTGGATTTGTGTAGAGCAGCGAGTTGAGGTGTGTTGCTGGTGTTTTTAATGCATGATGATGCATTAATCCTCTGTTGTTATGTGCTTGAAACAGGGGAGAATGATCCGTGAGCAATAGAGGTGGCGTTGATGGTTTCGGATGCTTGGAAGGCTTGTTGGCTAGCCTAGTTTTGTGTATCGGTGAGTGAAGTTGGGTTTTCAGCTTTGAAACCAATGTTTGAAGGTTTTGGGAGCTTAGTTTAAGTCTAAAAAACTTAGCTAAGCTCAAGAGTAAGTAAATGGAATTTCTCTCTTGGTTTGTGTTATGAATTGGTTTTTAAAGCATTTGTGATTGTTGGATGCAATGCATGTGATTTACATGTTTAAATTCTGTTTTGAAAGCATATTTTAGCATGGTTTAATGCTGGTTTTGAAAGTCATGTGTGAAGGATGCTCAAGGTAAGAGATCCTTGGTTTTGTACATTGGAATTGTGGAATTGATGCATAGTGTTGCATGTTTTTTAATGGCTTTGTTTAATGCTTCAAAACAGTGAAGTGATGATGGTAATTGGTGGTTTTGGCATTTTGGTTATGCTTGTAAAAACCATGGATTAATGTGGTAAAATGGTTATATTGGCAAGTGATGTAAGTGGTTCTTGGTTACTTTAATCGGATATAGTTAGCCGGCTATATGATTGGGTGCACCGTGAATTGAGTCGCCTTGGATGTCGAGGGGGTTGTAATTGTACCGTAAACTCCATCCGAGAATCCTAGCGATTGAGGAAATTGGTGTCACCACGATGGAGGATGGCTCTCGTGGGTGGGCTTGGTTAAGTGCCACCACGATGGAGGATGGCTCTCGTGGGTGAACCTTGTTAAAAGTCACCATGATGGAGGGTGGCTCTCGTGGGTGGACTTTGTTAAGCGTCACAACGGTGGAGGGTTGCTCCCGTGTGTGAGCTTGGTTAAGGTGATTACAATGGTTGTGGTAGCTTCCATGTGTAAGCCTTGTGATGTGTCCCGGCTCTCGCTAGTGTGTTATACAACTTCCGATGAGTGATGTTGAGGGGTTGTGATTGTATCGTTAAACTCCATCACAGGTGTTGAGGGGGTTGTGATTGTACCGGTAAACTCCACCTTGTGTTGTTCGGAAGTGTGTATGGAGGGTGTGGGACAACGCTTGTAATCCGCGTATCCGATTGTGTCTTGTGTTATGATGGTTTGTGAATTATCACTTGGAAGCCAATATAATGTTCTTGAATGTAATGAAGCATGAGATGCTTGAAACGATGCATGGTTGCATGGGAAGTGTGTGATGTTCTAAGAATGCATGTATTACTTGTTAACTTGTACAAGTGTTTATCTTATATTAAGAATGGTGCATATGTGCATGGGAATCTCTTTAATGCATTGAAGTCTTGTGAAGGCTTGTTTTAAAAGGCATGTAATGCAAATGTTGATTTTGTGGTTCATGTATTGCATTTGTTTAATGCATGAGATAGATTGAAGGAGTAAGTGGTTTTCAAAGGTTTCTTGCTTTGAGATGATTTTCAAGAATGAGAAAAGTATAATGTGAAGTGGAAGTGTTTTCCAAGGAATTTGTATTTAACTTTGCATATGATGTTCATGCATGGAAAGGTTAAATTGATGGTTTTGCAAGGATGTGCTTTGAAGTGAGTTACTTAGCTTTTCTAAGCTAAGGGTTGGTTTTCATGTTTGAGCAATGCATGGTTTAAAGCATGTTGTTTTAAAAAGGGGTTTTCAAACACTGCTTTGGTTTATCGAAATGTGTTTACTTTTTAAAGAAGTTTTATGACTCGCTGCATTGATGGTGTTTTGGTTTTGAGCATTCCTCACTAAGCATTATGTGCTTACGCTCCTTTTTGTCCATCAATGCAGATATTTGAAGTTGGGACAGCAAGAAGCAAAGGATTCAAGGAGAGCTCCACTTGAGAAGTATGTCTCGGTTAATAGCTATAGATAATAAAGGCAATGGGGGGAGAGTCTTTTATATTGATGTATAATGAGATTGTGTATCTTGGACAAGTTTGGTTTATGATTTTGAACTATGTGGTTTAACGCTTGCAACGTTTGAATCTTCTTATTCATAAGCCGTTATGTTATGCTTCTTGTTTTAAAAGCATGATTAAGTGTTGGATGTGTGGAAAGAGTTGGTGCACCTAGGGGTTATTTTGTATCTAGATTTTAATGCAATTTGGTAGTTATGATGCTTGGCATGTTGTTGATTTGTTGTGGAATGGTTTGGAGTATGTTCGATGGGGTTTAGATGTGTTAAAACAGGCCTATCTGCTGTTTCTGGGCAGGGTGTTTCGAAACACCCTTGCCAGTTTCGAAACAGGTGCTTGATTTGGCCTGGGTGTTTCGAAACGGGTAGAGGTGTTTCGAAACACTTTGGCTACTGCCAAGCCCCGTTTCTGAACGGGCTAACCCCGTTTCGAAACACTTGACCGTTGGGTACTGATTTGAATGGTTTTGAGGTTTACAAGCTTTACGTTTTAGTCCTGATTTTTGTATGTGCAATTGCTTGAGTTCGAGATGTCTGTTTAAGGTGAAATTTGGCAGAGAGGCATGAAACATGACTAATTTCATAATGGTAACTTAAAAATTGGTAAAGTCCTCTTATTTTTTATAATTTACAAATTGGTCCCTAAATTCGTATTTTGTGCAATTGGGTCCCTTATTGTTTTCCGATTGTTGTGATTTTTGAGTATGCTTATCTCAAGAGTATGCCTTGGCTTATTGTGCATCTAGACAAGTTTAAAAAGAAAAAAAGGGTTGTTAATCAAGGTTTACTTTCGGGTTTACTTTGGTTTTCCCCGTGTAATCTTCGTAGTTCGGGTCAACCGTTTAGGCCGGGCTAAGGGGGTTACATGGAACTTGAAAGGTTGTTTTGACTGTTATTCGTCTTAGGGAGATGGTATGATGTATGTCGACCATTGTCACATGGTGGACTTAGTTTTCGTCAGGTTCGTGTGCAAAATGGTGCGTTCTTGATGAAGTTGGCATTTTATTTGCTTACAATAAAGGATGCTTTATGGGTTCGCTTCCTTCGTGGTAAGTATAAATGTCATTCCAGGGTTCTTAAGTATTTTAAAAGTCGTAATTGGTCTTCCCTTTGGAAAGTTCTTAGTGTAATTTAGGCGGACGTCCGAAGTAATGTCATTTGAAGCATTGGTCATGGGCATGATATAGATTTCTGGTTCGATCTGTGGGTTCTGGTCGTTGGCCCCCTAATCGAACATGTGATGTCGGCAAATGAAAAAATCATCCCAAGGATGTGTGTGGCCGATATGGCTTTGGGTAATGGTGATTGGCAGTGGAACCAGTTCCAGCATTTGCTTCCTCTTTTCATCCTTCTACGCTCGGCTGCTGTCAAAGGGTCGTGCAATGTAGTGCAACAAAACATGGTAGGTTGGAAAAACTCTAAAGATCATCGCTTTGTTTTACGTTCAACCTATGAGATTTGGGCGAACTTGCCATATGGTCCCCACGATATTGTTTGTCAGGTTGTACAGAAGTTTCGAGGGATTCAACGCATCAAGAATTTTATATGGCTTGCTTGTTGTGATAAATTGATGACGAACGATGAACATGTCCGCAAACATTTTACGTCTGGTGGAAAGTGCCTGGTATATATGGCAGATTTGGAAGATGTAAACCATATCTTGCAGTTTTACTCCTCAGCAAATTTAATTTGGTCTGTTTTGATCAATTCATGAGTTTTATTCTATGGAGTTTAAGGTCTGGATTTGGACCAATCTTACTACGCATAACTATTTTGCACGAGAAGGTAAGGACTAGGACTTGCTCTTTGGCTCAGTTTTGTGGAATCTATGGATTGTCCATAACTCAGTGCTTTCCAATGTCCTTTGGAGGACCAAAGTTCGTTGTTGGAACGGTGTAAGCGTCTTCAAGAGACCATATAGAAAGCTATCACGCACGGTCTGTCAGCTTTCACCCATGGAGGCTTTGTCCATCGGCAGCTTTCGACCTGGGCGAAGCCTACGCAAGGTTGGTATAAGGTGAATACCGGTGGAGCCCGTCGGGTTCAGGATGGTTTAGCAACGTGCGGTGGGGTGGTTCGAGATTCATCCGTCCAATGGATCATTGGTTTTGCTAAATTTGTGGGAATTTTTTCGGTTGTGGAAGTGGAGCTTTGGGGCGTTTTTACTGGCTTACTTTGTGCATGAAATCTTCAACTGCGGCACGTTGTGCTAGAATCGAATAGTCTTGAAGCCTTGTGGCTTGTTCAGTCTGGATCTTGTATCCATGGCACACATGGGTTAGTGTTGCACATTCTAGAATTATGTTGCCGAAATTGGTTTGTATCCATTACGCATATTAGGCGAGAAGGAAATAAAATCACGAACCAAATGGCCAAGTTGGCGGTCCTGGAGGATTTTGAAGTTCGTTTTTTCAGTTCACCTCCTCCTCTAGTTGATGAACAGGCAGGCGAACATTGGTGATCCCACATAGTTGGTTGTTTCCATGGTTTTAGTTGCTTTAGTTTTAGTTATTTTGTTTAGGTCATAATTTGTTATCGAATTTGTCTCGTTAGTCTTTCTGTAACATTTACCATGTGTACTATTTTCCTCCAATTAGATTTAAGGAAGTTTTTAATGAAGCGCATGATAAATTCTTTTTTCATAAAAAAAAACCTTTTTTTACCATATTCTGTCACTAACCCAAAAATTTATTACACGTGACATTCAAATTGTACCCCACTAATTTACGGAGTATTCTCAAAAAAAAAAAAAAACTAAAATTTCCTAATTGCCAGCTGTTATTGTAGTTGACAAACCGCTGCTGTAATGCGAATGACATTATTGTATTTGTTAATAACTTTGCTTGTATTCTAATCCTCCTTTTCTTTTTAGCATTCAAACTGAAAGGCATTAATTTGTTCACTATTGCAAGTTGCCCCATATAAAATCAATATCCATAGAAAAATCAATCTATAGATATATCTTATAGTGGCTAAGCATTTTTTTAGTATATAATGTTTAAATTATTTAAATTCCTTAAACTTTTAAATAAAAAGACAATATATGTTTAGACGAATTTGAATCTATATTTTCTTAAATATTATAACAGTAATTATATCAATTGAACTGATACTTAATCAACTATTATTATTTAACTAATTGCACCACTTTTCCAAAAATAATTAAATGGGTTTTTTCCCATGTTTAAAAAATCTTGTAAGTAGTTAGCATTACTAATAAGTTAATATTTTTTTCTAAAACTCTTTTCTTTTAACGAAAGAACTTCCTTTAAATGACGAAAATATCATTGCAAAATACGTTTCAACCCATTAAAAATCGTACTCATCATAAAAGCAAGGAATATAAAATCAAAGCAAGATTGACAAATAGATATTAGAAGAAGAAGAAAAATAAAGTAAAATAAGGGATTTTGATCAATAAAATAATCAATAATGTTAATTTGACATTTGGCCCACCAAACCAACAAAAGCAAAACCAAAGCACTTTTCAACACACCCCATTAAACAAGTCGTTGAAACCCCACTCCCCTATAAGAAAAAAAGTAAACTAAAGTTACTCCGTCTATCCCTTTTCATTTTAGTTATTATTAATTCTCAATTGATATTGGTAAAACTAGAACATAACAAAATAAAATATGTGGTGTATCCATCAATCAGTTATCAAATTAAGTAGAAAATGAAAATGATCCGTTGATTGTTATGGAAAGCTAAGCTAAAAGGTTTTATGTTTCTTTATGTAAACAAATTAGTCTACACATTCAACTAAATTTACATTTTTAACAAGCAGTTTGATATATTATTTACATAGTGAAAATTATGAAGCACATAATCGTGCTCGATTTTATATTTACGGTATATTTTACTAATAATATGTCAATCGAGTTAAATTTAATCGAAATAGTCTATTACATTTATAATTGAAGATTCTTAGAGAAAGAAATTCAATATATATAGAAAATGATTTAAATTAAAGTGGGAAAGGGGCCCTTTCTCGTGATGATATAAGTATTGTTGCAACATATTTAGCCTGTCTCGAATTCCCCGGGCGGTCACATGGGTGCAATTATTTTAGAATGTTTGATATAATGAATGGTTAAGACCATTGCCCCCATTAAACCACTTTACAATGTACTTTTGTTAGAGTCTGAATTATGGGTCTCTTTGTTTGTTTTAGCACATTCTAGATGATAAACCAGTTCGCTTAATCAATGTTAGTAGGGGTCAATTGTGATTAAATAATATATTATTCAGTAATATCATTGTGTTGAATTTTAAAATATCATATGTTTACGAGAAAGACTGATTGTCCGCAAAACTTCTAATTTAAGTAGCATTTTAATTTCTTTTCTCATCTATTGCATTCTATTTTATTAAATTCAAAAATGGAAAAACACTGCATTTAACACGAATGATTAATATTTCCCGAACATTATATATTCTCATTGAAGTCTTTCATGTTTCACCATCAAATTGAATAAATGTTCATAAAATTAACGAAGTTGGTTCAAGTGGTAAGCAGTTTGATATCGCTTAAACAAGTCTTGAATTTGAGGTATTGTGTAAGTAGAAAATCCGTGTCGGAAGACTCGCCCACCAAACCTAGGTGTGCGACATATGTAGATCCGAATTAGTCAGGACAAAACCATAGGAATCCAGAGAAAAAAATATTCGTATAAATATGGATTAAATTTAGCTAAAAATACTCTCTTTATCGCACTCAATATGTCTATATTAACTTTTCAAAAGTCAAATTTTTTAACTTTGACAACAATTATTTTAGATATTTTAATTAATTAAATTTTATAAAATATATGTTTTTAAACAACTTAATTGAATGTTTTTAAAAAATATTTTTTCACATTTTTATTGGTAATAAATTTAAAATAATAATAAATTAAAATTAAAAAAATTGACAAAAAAATCAATACTAGCCTTCTTGAATAAGACGAAATGAGTATTATTGTTGGTAAACTAAATAAGAGAACGCATTCATTGCTAAGTTCTTTTATTTTTCTGTTTCTTTTTCTGTAATATAAGCAGCACATTATTTTGAAAGTTGAAACTTTTACACTAAATTAACGGCATTGAATAAGGTAATATTCCTCACCCATCATCAATTCATCATACACCACACATCATACATAAAGGAAAACGGGTCCGGGTCTTTCTATTATTGTTATTTAAGAAAACGAAATTAACTCCTTCCAATGTCTTCAAACTGTCATTTAAATTTTAAATGTCTTAATTAAGTCTTTAAAACATCGATATTATTTTAATCACGACTTTCTATTAGCATAAATTAACAATTAGACATTAAATATGAATATAACTTGAAACAATTTAAATTATATGGTTCAAATTATATATATATATATATCAAACGCGAACAACTTGAATTTTGACATTTTAAAAGAAACAAATTAAGTTAATAAATTAAAAAATATTATTTTATACTTTTAAATACATTAAATGAAAACGGTTTAGATAGTGTATACAAACATATTTACAATTTGGTTTTTGTGATTTGAATATTGTTTCAGACCTCGATCAAAAATATATTGTTTAAGATCACAGTTAAATTAACATTTACTGTATCAGGCTAATAGTTAGGTTAACGGAAAGATCTGATTAATATGATATGAATACTTTAAGGATTCAATTTTTTTATATTTGAATATCATTTTAGAATCTAGATCTTAAATCAAAATGTAGGATACAATTAACCTTAAAATACGAGTTTTTATGTTTGAATATAATAACAATATATTTTTAGTATTCTTAAATAACAATTACTAACAAACATGCTATTCTTAATATAAAAACAGTTGGAATATTTGAAATAAGATAAGAAATATGCGTTTTAAAAGGAATGGGAATAAAATAAATACAGTGACGTAAGGTGTCCAAAAAAGTGTGGCGTAGATGGTACGGAGATTGACCAATGAGATCCAATTCCCATGAATCATCATCATCATCCCCCAACACAGTAGTTGACCACGTGATTGACCCAATGCCATTTTGTATGACCTCCAGTCTTTTTTTAGTTGCGTCCAGTTTTTTTTTTTGGTAAACTATGTTAAATACATTAAATTTTTAGGTGTATATCGATTATCAATAAAATAAAAATTAATATCATTTTAGTAATTAAATTTTAGTTTAGACTTTAATTATGTTATTCGCCGTTCAAATACGCACGTGAACTGTATAATTTGTTATGGTATAATTAAAATTTAATAAAATAATATTGATTTTTAATTTAATAATATAATTGATAGGCAGAATGACAAAAGATACCCCTAATGTTCGCATGTTTTGTTATTTGGCCTCATATTTTTTTGTAACAAACAACCTCAACATTTCAATTTGGTCCAAATATGCCTTGTTAGATGGAAATTGTCAGTTAACTGACGGTCAACGGTCGATGTTGACAAGACTTGTCACGCGCTAAAATCGGCTAACATGTCAGCATCATATTCACCACATGTCAACATCATATTCGCCACATGTCATCATCCGGTTCGGCCACGTGTCAGCATGATAGTCAGCTACGTGTCACCATAAAGAATGGTATAACAAAATATTTTTTTAAAAAAATGTCGTGGATATGCCATATCAGTCGATCTTAACACGTGACAAGTCCAGTCAGAATCAGCGGTTGACCGTCAGTTTACTGTCAGTTTTCATTCGACATGCACATATTTGGACCAATTTGAAACGTTGAGGGTTGTTTGGACCAAAATATTTTTTCATTCGACATAGACATAGACATATTTGGACCAAATGGAAACGTTTGACAATTTTTTTTCATTTAACCTAATTAATATTAAATTTAAAGTTTAGTGGGAGTTTTTTTTTTTTTACCAAACAAAATCGAATCACTCCTCCCTTGCGGTGCGGTGAATGAGGCAGTGGGGCCTACTTCTTTTAAGCTATTGTATTGTGTGCGGTGTGCCGACACTCGATATCTGATTGCTCGATTTATTTCAAGCATCAAGGCCGAACACGTGGGCAGGACGGCTTTGATGCGTTTCATCGCTCATCAAAGTTGTGCTAAAGAACCATGATGAATCGAATCAAATACATGATGGTGTTTTATACCCCCATGGACCCTACCGTACGAACCAATGCATCATACAAAAGCACATGATTGTGACACGTGACGTTTATTACTGAACACCCCCCCTTTAATACACCCAATGATTTTGCCTAGTTTGAAGTTGTAACTAATTCATTATAATTTATAACCCCATTGTAAATTTGATTCCATGTAAATTTTTAGGAAATACATTAAAATATTTTTAATATTTTAGTGTGATTACAAGATAAATAATTAATATTTTAAAATATATATTTAAAAAATTAATATATATTAACAGTTCAATAATTTATAGGTAAAAAATTAGTAGAAAAAAACAACTATTCAAATTAATGTATTTAACAACAATGGAATTAACTTCTTTGTAAATGAAAATACAAACTGGCATTTTAAACGAAAAAAAACTGAATTTCAAGGGTTGTGCCGTAATGAGACTCTACAAAGGTCCATCGACTTTAATGTTTAATAGATCGATAATTGTATAAAAAAAACAAAGAATAAACTCAGACTAACATAAAAGAACATTTTACCAAAAAAAAACATAAATTGATTAACGTGGATTGTTTATGATGTGAAGCATTATTTTAGCGCCTAAATTCTGAAAAATTTCTAATGCAAGCGTGATTCTAATTGGAGAATTGGGATCTAACAGTTTATAATTAATTTGTTTTAAAGACTAAAGAGTACGACTATGAACTGTAAAAAAGATTTTTTTTTTCTTTTCACAAAATAATGTCACAGTAAATGATAATGTCGCTATATTGGAATTTTAATCTATATTTCATAATAGTATCTCATCATGTTAGAGCCAATAATTTATTTAAGGAGTGTTATTTTTTCGAATAGTATTTAAGAGAAATTAATTATTTATAGAGGATATCATTTTATTTATAATAGGTGTCAATTACATATTTTTTTATTTTTTTATATACGAATTATATAAAAATGCAATTTCTAAAAAAAATTGGGTGTCAACCTACACCGCAATATCAATGTGGCTTCGCCCATGATCCTGATAGTATTGATGTTGTAGATTTATTTATTTTTAACCATTGTTTTCGACCCTGGTCAATTAATCCAAATCAAGTTTTGCAGAGGAACATTATGGAAAGACCTTTCCAACCAATTTTTTTCATTCACAATGTCAAGATTCGAGCCTCTAGCCTTGTTTAAGAAGTCTAATGTCTCATCCCACTAGACCAACTTGTTGTTGATGATGTTGTATATTTATTATTATAATATATTTTTCTTTTCTTATTTTTATATAATATTTAAATAAAGATAATTAAAAACTTAGAGTTTGTGGATCGAACATATATATGTTCAATATGAAATTAGGTAAAAAAAATTACCACTTAACCAATTACTATAGTTGAATAAATTCCGAATATATATTTTTATATAATATATTTTTTACTCGAATCGAGAAAGTGATAAAATTAATATTTATAATCTTTTATTTTTAAATTGTAATTTTTTTATATAAATAAATGGGGGTATTTGGCCAGATATTCCCTTTTGGGATTTTTTTTGGCTAAATACCCCTCAAAATAACATTTAGAAAAATATCCTCATTCGGTCCACGTAAGGGTAACTCGCGTCCTATAAGAGGCGATTTCAAAACTCGCACCTTATAGGGTACGACTTTTGCCCGATGTGGATTATATTATCTGGTATTAATTTTTTTAAAATAAAATAAAGTCGCATCCTGTAGAATGCGACTTCCACGAGAATTTAAAACAAATTGACGCGAATTTATCATGATATCTGCAAAAGTCACATTCTGCAGCACGCGAGTTTTGCGTAATCCCATTGTTTAAACAAAGCTCGATAGACTTGTTTTATGGTTATTTTGCATGGTCTTGGGGATAATTTTTCGTGGTTTTGATCTTTTACCTCATAGTAGTGATACATCTCTTGAAAATAATGTGAAAATAAGCGTGTATAAGGCATCCTAAACGGTGTATAAGGCATCCCAAACGTTATCGTGTATAAGGCTCCCATCGCGTTTTCTTGCGAACGATATATCTAAAATTTTTGCTGGAGATATGGATGGAACTTGTGGCCACCTGCCATCCAGTTCGTAGCTTGTTTTCCGAGGGTTGCAAAAAGGGTAGCTAGTCGATAATATGTTGCCTTCACAACTGATGTGATAGGTAAATGATGCATTTCCTTCAGAGACGAATTGATCGCCTTAGCCAAGTTCCTCGTCATGTAACCATATCGACGACCCTCGTCATAACATCGCAACTCCCTCAAGATATCAACAAGATAGTTATATCCATATTGATTTCTAACTCTTAACTCTTCTAGCATGTAATCCCCTCGTCCCGGTCTGGACGACTGACCGGCCCGAGTAGGCTACACGGGAAAAACCGAAGTGAAACCCGCTAAGGCTCCCCTTCGGTTAGCAACCCTAGAAAATTTCTTTAATTATTATCTTGTCTAAAAGCATTCATACATCCTCAGCGTGACACGATAGCGGAAGGACAACAAGCGACACGAACAATCAAGCAAACAATTTAAAAGAGTCTATTTTAGTTTATTCAGCAGGCTGTATCGATACACTTGAAGAGGGTATCGATACGCCTTGACTAGGTCAACAACCCATAGTCAACATAGGGAGACCGTATCGGTACACTGGTTGACCGTACCGATACACCCTCACTGGTCAACTTCTCACGATCAACCATACAAGACCGTATCGATACACCCTAGACCCGTACCGATACGCCAAAATCTCGTCAAAATCTCAAATTTCCAGGGAGCTTTTGGCGTATCGATACACCCCATTGTATCGGTACGCTAGGCTTAAAATGAGCCCCAAAGTGTAGGACCGTATCGATACGGCCCTTGGGCGTACCGATACGCCCTGCACTGCAAGACTCAATTTAGCTGTCATACGGACCAAAACTCAACTCTAGATGCTTTTTAAGACACACCTAACCACAATCAAACATTCATACCACATTTAACAAGCAAGATCAAGCATGCGAGACCACTTTAAATGAACTAACACGACATTCATCTCAAGAGAGGCATTTAGGTGGAATAGAACCATATTTGACTTCACCACTTCATACAAAGGCAAGAAACATTCAAAAGGCATAACATGGCAAGGTTTCACATTCTTTTAAACAATCATGTAAGCATTCATAGAACAAGATCATAGACTCTCAAACACAAAGCAATTAAGCCACGAAATAGACATGGTTCTCAATCCACGACATAAAACCATAACACATCCAACATAACATCAACAACTCCACATGCTAGAACATCAACAAAATCAACTAAGGAGTTTGACACCAACTCCTACAAGTCTACACCCACATCGTCTAGGCATTATTACAAACACGTAAATCATACTCTAGTTACTTGAGAACACCAAAAGCTCCTCCATTGCCCACTTGTCTCCCGAACTCTAACGATCTGCATGTTGGAAATAAAGGAGAGCGTAAGCTAACTAGCTTAGTGAGAGAAGATCTAAAATACAACAAGCATGTAGTTTTCAAAACACTTTTCATAATTGACAAGTAAATCGATGGATGCACGAATGATATCTCAACAAGACTACACATGGTTTGCACATGCACAACCAACATACACACGGTGAGACCACACATTACCGTTCGACTAGTAGTTTTCCGATTGGACCACTCATCACCTTACTCTACTACTAGTCACTACCGGTGGGACCACTCATCACCGTAGTTAAGACAACCATCACGTGAGGCTCGACTTCAACACGACTACACAACAACAACAGTGTAAAACAACTCAAGATGCACATGATACCACAACATATAGCCACTCATCAACACATAACAAAAAGGTAGGAGTAGTAACTTACACTCGGGTTTAGGTGAACCCTCTAGGTCCCACCCAAACCCCCAAGAGTCACATATTGAAAACAAATCAAAGTTTGACATTTCTACTCACCGTTACTACCTAAATGAAATCCGAAAACCAAACTGAAGCCTCCAAATTCTCCGGATTCGTCCCCGAGGCTTCACCAACTAAATTCCTTGCTTCTAATCATCCCAACACGATTCAAAATAACTACAAATCAGTCCACAATCAAAGTAGCAAACCCAGAACATAATTCAAGCACAAAACACATGATTCAAGCTAAGAACAACTCCCAAAATCCTCATTCCCGAGCAGCCATGAAGCACAGCCCAAAACCCTTGATTTCAACACTTTTAACACTCCCAAAGGCTTCCAAAACAACCCTTATATATAGCCTAACCATCAGCCCACACTTTCCCACATCAAACACCCCCAAAACTCAACATTTAAGCTCTCTAAAACCTCCCTAAAACCCAATTTCGGGAAACAACATAAAACCTTGTAAAAATTGAATATGTTGGACCTTATAGATTGTAAACATCTTATCTAACATCAACAAACCGAAAACTTAAGTTTAAGTCAATAAAGTTCACATTTTTAATCCAAACTTTCAAAACTCTAAAATACAAAAACCATGAGCTTAATGAAAAATAATGGTACAAGCTTGTAGAGGAAAGAGAGGACAAGTCAAAAATGCTCTTACCTTTGAAAAATCTCCAACAACAAGCTAGAAAGACGATGGAATAGTGAACTTGAAGGGGAGGGTTTTTTTTCACGTTGAAATGGAGAATGGGTGAGGGGAGAAGATGAGTTAAAAAGGGTATTTTAAATAAAAAGGGGTTTAATTTTTCAAAGGCTTGTAATTACAATAATGCCATTAATGAGATGGCTATCCTTCACTATTCCAATTTCCATGGAATTTGGGTTCTAATTTAATTTAAAATTTGATTCAACATATAAAATGAATTTTTAAAACGAAAAGGGAAATCCGAAACATTATTTTAATATTATTTTCACCCAACCCCCAAACTCGGGTGTTACAACTCTCCCCCACTTAAGGAATTTCGTCCCCGAAATTACCTGACGGAAACAAGTACGGAAACTGCTCAAGCATATCAGCTTTCCTTTCCCACGTGGCCTATTCCACACCTCTATGTCTCCATAACACCTTTACCAACTCTATGGTCTTGCCACACAACACCTTGCTATCAGAAGCAAGTATCTCAACTGGTTCTTTGTTGTAAGACAAGTCCGGATTCAGATCAATCTCTTCTACGAGCATTACATGGGACATATCCGATCTATATCTCCTAAGCATCGACACATGAAAGACATCATGGATCTTCTCTAACTCGGAAGGCAATCTCAAACGGTAAGCTACTGGCCAATCCGCTCAACTATCTCACAAGGTCCCATGAATCTTAGGCTAAACTTGCCCTTCCTCCCAAACCTCATTACCTTCTTCCAAGGTGAGACTTTCAGAAACACTTTATCTCCTATGGAATACTCTACCTCTTTCCTCTTTAAGTCGGCATAGGACTTCTATCGATCTGAAGCTTCTTTCAAACGATCACATATCAACTTCACTTTCTCGGTGGTGCCCTTAAGCAAATCAGGCATCGGTACAAGCTTCTGTCCGACTTCGGCCCAACAAATCGGAGTTCTACACTTCTTACCATACAAGGCCTCATATGAAGCCATCTGAATACTCGACTGAAAACTGTTGTTATACGCAAACTCTACTAACGATAGATGTTTCTTCCACGACCCCTGAAAATCAATGATACAACATCTCAACATATCTTCCAACACCTGAATCACTCTCTCAGACTGACCATCTGACTGTGGATGATACGAAGTGTTGAAGTTCAACCAAGTACCCAAGGCTCGATGCAAACACTCCCAAAATCTAGCTGTAAATCTTGGATCTCGATCTAACACAATCGATCTCGGTACCCCATGTAGTCACACTATCTCATAGATATACAGATCGACAACCTTCTCTAAGGTATAGGTGGTATGAACTGGTATGAAGTGAGCACACTTAGTAAACCTATCCACTATCACCCACATTGAATTCTTCTTCGAAGGAGTCAATGGTATCCCTGACACAAAGTCCATGGTAATACGTTCCCACTTCCATTTCAGAATCTTCAACGTCTGTAACAATCCTGAGGGAAACTGATGTTTGACCTTGACCATCTGACAAACCATACACCTACTTACAAACTCAGCCACGTCCTTTTTCAAACAACCCAATAATACTCTTCTTTTAACCATCGATGCATCTTCGTGCTACCCGAATGCATAGCAAAAGGACTGTTATGAGCTTCATTCAAGATCGTATACCTCAACTCGGCATCCTCCGGAACCACTATCCTATCCTTGTAACATAGGATCCCATTCTCACCAAAACAATACTCGATAGGCCTATCTTCGGCTATGTCTCTCACGTGAGGTGCCAAAGACTCATCACGCAACTGCTTCTCTCGAATTAACTGAACTAACGAAGGCTTAACCTGAAGCTCGGCTATAAGCCCACCATCATTAGACATGCACAATCTCGCAAACATAGCTCGTAACTCAACGACCACTTTTCTACTCAAGGCATCGGCCACTACGTTTGCCTTACCCGGATGGTACTCTATTGTGAGGTCATAATCCTTAAGAAGCTCTAACCACCTACGTTGCCTGAGGTTCAACTCCCTCTGAGACATTAAATACTTCAAACTCTTATGGTCGGTATACACGGTGCACTTCTCACCGTAAAGATGGTGTCTCCAAATCTTCAACGCGAACACCACTGCCGCTAGCTCTATGTCATGGGTGGGATAATTCTTCTCATGAACTTTCAACTGTCGCGAGGCATATGCTACCACCTTACCTTCTTGCATAAGCACACAACCTAGCCCTACATAGGAGGCATCACTAAAAATCACAAATTCTCTCCCCGGTTCAGGCTGAATCAGGATAGGAGCTTCGGTCAAAACTTTCTTCAATTTCTCAAACGCTTCTTGTCTTGCATCTAACCACTCGTACGGAACATTCTTCTGTAGCAACTTAGTCAACGGAGCCGCTATTATAGAAAACCCCTTAACAAACCTTCTATAGTATCCCGCCAAACCTAGGAAACTGCGAATTTCTGTCACTGACTTCGGTTGTTTCCAATTCACTATAGCTTCTATCTTCTTGGGATCCACACTAATCCCACTAGCCGAGATCACGTGACCTAAGAAGACTACCTCCCTAATCCAAAACTCACATTTGCTTAGCTTGCCATACAACTGATTCTCTAGTAGGGTCTGAAGTACTAACCGCAAATGCTCATCATGCTCCTCTTCGGTCCTAGAGTATACTAAGATGTCGTCTATGAACACTACCACAAACTTGTCCAAGAACTCATGAAACACACGGTTCATCATTTCCATGAAAGCTTCCGGATCATTAGTCAACCCAAAAGGCATCACCAACAACTCATAATGCCCATAACGTGTACGAAAGGTCGTCTTCGGTATGTCCACATCCTTTACCTTCAACTAGTAGTACCCGGACCTCAAGTCAATCTTCGAAAACACAGAAGCACCTCTCAACTGGTCTAGCAAGTCATCTATCCTAGGCAGAAGGTATTTGTTCTTCATTGTCACCTTATTCAACTACCTATAATCTATACACATCCTCATGCTACCATCTTTCTTTTTCACAAACAAGACCGGAGCACCCTACGGAGAAATACTAGGCCTAATGAAACCTCTATCAGTCAACTCCTGAAGCTATGTCTTCAACTCTTTCAACTCTTTCGGTGCCATTCTATACGGAGCAATCGACACTAGTGCAGAATCAGAATACGTCTCAATAGCAAACTAAACTGCTCTGTCTGGAGGCAAACCCGGTAACTCCCCCGGAAAAACACTCCGAAAATCACATACTGTTCTGATGTCTTGAGGTCTCACCTCACTCATATTCGGATTCATTATGTAAGCCAAGTAAGCCTGACACCCCGAACTCAACAACTTCTGAGCTTCCAAAGCCGAAACCACATTAGACAAGAACCTAACGTTCTCACCAACTACCACAACCTCAAAGTCATCGGTAAGCCTCAAGGAGACTCTCTTGGTCTCGAAGTCAACCCTAGCTCTATGCTCTACAAGCCAATACATGCCCAAAATCACGTCAAAACCGTAGAAGGGTAACTCCATCATATCAACCGGGAATACATGGCCCTGAACTATCAAGGGACACCTCCTATACACCTCCCTAACTACCACCATATCACCAAAAGAGCTAGTAACATTTACACCTACCTCTAGCCAATCACATGGTAACCCTAATGACTTTGCGTGCTCACCCAAAATATACGAATGTGTCGACCCCGAATCTATCAAAGAAAGCAAACTCAAAGACTATAATGAGAAATTACCTGCAATGACATCTGTGTCATTCCCAGCCTTTCGCTGAGCATACACCCTAGCCGGTCCTCCGCCCTCGGGTTGGACTGCTACTACGCGAGCCAAGTTCCTCTGACCCTCATTCTTTGGCTGAAAGTTTCCACGACCGCACCCACAACCTCTCTGATGCTCGAAACCCCTAGCTGGAGTCGGTCTACCCCTAACCAGGTGTGGACAGTTACGCCTCATGTGGTCTCGGGATCCATAGTTCCAACACGGCCCAAAGGTACCCACACACTCGCCCTGATGGCGTCTCCCACACCTATTGCACTCTAGTGTGTGCATAACAGCTCCTTGGCCCTGATAGCCCTGACCATAGTTACCACCACTATGTCTCGGATCGGGATGGTACCTCCTATCCCTATGCCTCTTGGCATGATCTCTATCCCAGTTTGCATGTCTCTTTCCAGAATCGGACCTACTAGCTCGTGCACTAGAGCCTAAGTTCCACTCAATATCCTTGGCCCTAGAGACCGAAAACATCGAACTCAGTGTAGTTAGAGGCAAGCATGTAGGTCTTCACATCTCTAGTCAACCCATATCGGAAGCGCTCACACCGCTCCCTCTCATTAGGGACCAACTCATGTGCATACTGGCTCAATCTCACAAACTGGACCTCGTACTCAGTCACGATCCTGTTACCCTGAACCAAGGCCATAAAATCTCTCTTCTTTTCCTCCAAGTACCGAACTCCAAGATACTTCCTCTTGAAAGCATTTCTGAAGAACTCCCATATGATATCCGCTTCGACCATCCCCGAAGTAATAGTGGTCCACCAAGTATAAGTGTCCCCCTGAAGCAAGGAGACAATGCAACCCAACTTACGGGCTTCTGAACACTCCATCTGACCCAAGATGCGAGTAGTACTCTCAAGCCACCCCTCCGAACCCTCGGGAGTCAACCCACGAAACTCAACTGGTCCTAAGTTACGAAGCCTCTCTAGGGGTAATCCTGTCCCCGCACCCTGAGGTGGTGCTGCAGCTTGTGCACCGGCCAAAGCTATTTGAAAAACCCCAGCTATAGTCTGAATTATATGGGTCATGTCCGCACCCACTGGACTCTGACCCGCCTGAGCCCCAACACCTCCAACGTTAGCACCGGCCTGAGGCCCTTTACCATCACCTCCGACTTGCGCACCAGCCTAAGGCACGTCACTTTCACCACCCACTCCATTACCACCAGGAGCAGGAGGAGCAGGAGGCTCACCTCCGGGTGCCTGGTCACCCGCTCTAGATCGCCCCCTTGGTCTCACCATAGAAAAATGAGATCTAAAACAACAAACACACAACAAACAAGAAAACGTTAGGTTAGCAAAAGGGCAAGGACTCCGGTTCTCAAGCTCGTTAAACCAAAACAATTTTCCTTTTTGACAACAACACCTACCAATGGGGACATTTTGACTAGCCCTTAAACCAACCAGAAAAGCCACTGAAACATGCTTTCAAACACCGTACTAGCAAGCAAACTTCATGCAATACATGGTAAAAACACTCATCGAGGCATAGCAACACATAACAACCCAACTTACCTCACTTACCTACCTGAGGTCTCGGAAACCTCAGGCTCTGATACCACCAAATGTAACCCCTCATCCCGATCTGGACGACTGACCGGTCCGAGTAGGCTACACAGGAAAAACCGAAGTGAAACCCGCTAAGGTTCCCCTTCAGTTAGCAACCCTAGAAAATTTCTTTAATTATTATCTTGTCTAAAAGCATTCATACATCCTAAGCGTGACACGACATCGAAAGGACAACAAGCGACGCGAACAATCAAGCAAACAATTTAAAAGAGTCCATTTTAGTTTATTCAGCAAGTCGTATCGACACTTTTGAAGAGGGTATCGATACGCCTTGACTAGGTCAACAACCCATAGTCAACATAGGGAGACCGTATCGGTACATTGGTTGACCGTACCGATACGCCCTCACTGGTCAACTTCTCACGGTTAACGATACAAGACCGTATTGATACACCCTAAACCCGTACCGATACGTCAAAATCTCAGATTTCCAGGGAGCTTTTGGCGTATCGATACACCCCCGTGTATCGGTACGCTAGGCTTAAACTGATACGCCCTGCACTGCAAGACTCAATTTAGCTGTCATACGGACCAAAACTCAACTCTAGATGCTTTTTAAGACACACCTAACCACAATCAAACATTCATACCACATTTAACAAGCAAGATCAAGCATGCGAGACCACTTTAAACGAACTAACACGACATTCATCTCAAGAGAGGCATTTAGGTGGAAAACATGCATAGAACCATATTTAACTTCACCACTTCATACAAAGGCAGGAAACAATCTTGTTGAGTGAATTTGTGCAACTCGTTTTGATTTGGAGGGACCATTGAGACGCAGTAAGACGGATGCCACTCAACTACAGTGTAGTAGACGAGTGGTACAGTGGCTGTCCAAATAAACCTCATCTCGTTCGAAAATTCTAGGATGCACTCGTGCACTTCCAGATCCCCGTACGTTGTCCATAAAAACTGTATAATATATAATTTTAGTTAAATATAAAATTTATTTTGTATAAACACACCAAAGTGTTACCTGATTTTTCCCAAAATTTTCAATATCCTGTTTGATAACGTCCAGACCTTTTGCAACACCAACATCAGTTAAAAGACCGGATCACATACAAAAGAAGAATATATTTTTAATTATAAAAATACGTATATTAAAAAAACAAACTCTTTTCTTACCTCCGGTCCAGCGGAAAAACATATGAAATAGGTTGCGTAAGCTGAGGTCGTAAAAACAACACTCTCCATCACGCCCAGGACTAGAGAAACACCAAACAACCTCCAGTGCAATAATTTTCCGGATCAGTGTTCTTGCACATCTCCCTAAATAGACGTGTCAAAACTGTAGATCCCATGCTCAGTTTACCAACATCTTTAAAATTCTGAAAATGTCGCAACCAGATCGTGTGAACTTTGTTGGGGGATTTGTCAAGCATCAATACCCCGCCAATCATTTGTAAAATATAAGCGCGAGCATATGCTTACAATAGGAAAAAAATATATTAGCATATGTACAGATTTTTATTATTTTAATAGTATTTACTAAAAAATTATTGTTACCTTCTTCACATTTTCGCTCGCGTCATCAGGTAAATTTTCAAAATTATTCCGCAGCCACACTTGTTTTATTTTTCTGCCGTCAAAATGCTCCAACGCAACCCCTAGGCAATTCAAACATAGGTCATTCCATTCATCAGTATCAGGACCGCTAATAACCTCTCCATCAATAGGCAAACCTAGGATATAGGAAACGTCATGTAGGGTAATCGTCGCCTCGCCAGAAGGTGGAATCTGTGTGTCTCCGGTCTCCACCTCTCCAAAAGAGCGTTGATCAAATCAACGTCTAATTTCGCACCTCCAATAATTTTGGATGCATGCAGAAATCCAGCCTGCTCTAAATACAGTTAGATCAATGCGTCGGGTAATCTCGACATCCGGTTGTAAGAAACCTTTAGACGTCGTTCCTCCCCATTCTAAAAAAATAAACGCGTATGTATAAATTAAACTATATAAAAGAATATAAAAATATGTATGTATAAATTACAATATAATAAAATAAAAAACGAAATAAAACTAGATAAAACTTACATGTCTCCGATGATAATCGAACACGTGCTTGTGATCCAACCTTATTAATCCCGCCATTATATCAAACATGAGAAATCAACCGAGAAATTGAAAGAAAATAGATTTGTGAGAGAGTGAGTTTTTTGGTGTGGGGTAAAAGGGGAGGGTGGGAGCCAATTTATAGTGGTAATCGCACTGGTTGGGGTGCGAATATTCAACGAAAATCGCATCCTGCAGGACGCGATTACCGTAAACCACACCCTACAGAATGCGGCTTTCTCGTAACTCTAACGCGGTAAATAAATTTTCAACAGTCGTAATTTATTACCGCGGATAACGCGACCCACAAAGCACGACTTCAGTTTATCGCGCCGATTCGTTTTAAATTCTCGTGGAAGTTGCGATCTACAGGCTGCGACTTTCTTTTATTTTTTTTAAAAATTAATACCGAATAACATAACC
The DNA here is from genome assembly GCA_958450335.1 of Hibiscus tridactylites. NCBI lineage: Eukaryota > Viridiplantae > Streptophyta > Magnoliopsida > Malvales > Malvaceae > Hibiscus > Hibiscus tridactylites. The sequence goes on from OY288280.1 coordinate 42,109,488, forward strand.
CACATCGGACAAAAACCCCATCTTATGCGGTGCGAATTTGAAAATCGCTTCGTACAGAACTCGAGTTACCCTTATGTAGGTCGAATGGAGGTATTTTTTCATGTCTTTTTGAGGGGTTATTTAGTCAAGTAAAATATAAAAAATCTGGCCAGATACCTCTAAAAAAATGTGTATGTTAATGTTACTAATTTGTCGTCTAATTTTTTTAAGAAAAAGAAATAATTCAATTTGAAATGACTTTTAGTGTTGATGTAACGTAATATCAGTCATATTGACCTTTCTTGAATAATAATGTCGTTCTAAATTTTTACAGTAACGACAGATCCTGCACTCCTTTTGTTTTTTCACAATATTTTCAAAATTAATTCAACTTAAACGAGATAGTAAGCCAAAGTATAATTTGGAAATGATATAAATAAGATGTATATATATAATATTTTATTAATATTTAGCTATCAATATACGAATAATTAATTATCAGATCTTTAGGATAGGACCACGCTTCAAAAAGTAAGTAAATTTTAAAATTCCCATATTTTGACAGGTGAAGATAGGAGGACATAAATAACAATAATAACTCAAGTGGGGGTGTGCAGGTGAATGAAACATAAAGAGGCAAGACTTTTTGGCTGCATGTAAAATCTAATATACCATAAACAAATATGGCTATTATATGTATACATCACCATGTGAACCAACAGTGACTAACACAGTTTAGCGGGATAAAACATTAGTTATCTTAAGTAAAGTTAAAAGTTCGAATTTTGATATTGTAAATGAAAAAAACATATTGAAAACATTGCTATGTAATAGTATGTATGAATTTGATAGCTTTGGATGGATTGAAGTTGGCATTGTGATTAGGGATGTGAATGAAACGAGATAGATGGTTACTCGAGTTTGACTCGGTTAAAACTCGGTCAATACTCGACTCAAGTTTTTAACGAGATGAGCCGAGCTACTCAATATTCGATTTAAAGAGTTCGCGAGCTACTCGAAAATATAATATACTAAATTTTTTAAAATTAAAGTGAACTAAAATGTATGTTGTTGGACAAAAACAACAACAACAACAACAACAACAACAACAACAACAATAATAATAATAATAATAATAATAATAATAATAATAATAATAATAATAATAAATACATTATTATTATTAGGACTGTAAAAGATGGATCTCAAGTTACTCGAGTTTGATCCGGTCAAAGCTCGGTCAAGACTCGACTTGATTGGACTCGACTCGAATTCTTAACAAAACGAGTTGAGCTCAGCACTACTCGACCTCATTTACACCCTTAATTATGGTTATACGAAACATCTTTATGGCAGGGAAAATTCAAAAGAAAATAATGAGTGAAACCAAGAATGATGATGATAAGCATTGGTAGAGGCAAAGATTCTTTGTATAAAGAGAGCGTCTGTCGTCCTATACTAATCATTATATTTCTTTTAACCAAACACAAAAACGAGTGGAGTAAAGGATACCATACGATGAGAAAAGCAAAAAGGAGAGGATTAGTAGGTGAGTTTGGTGAGCAGTCGGCATTAATAAACTAGTCTTGCCGACAGCAAATTCTGTATCTCTTGGAATGGTAAAAAAGACAACCCACAAAACACACCACTTTTTTACCCTCCTTCGAAAGGTGAATTATGTATGTAGTATATTTCAGCTTTTTTAACCGTGGGTGGTGGAGGTGGGTGGGGTGAATCTAATTCCATCGAGGCTTTAAGCCAAAAGGGATAGTTTAAAGTTGAAACTGCTTTTTTATTTAGTATTTCTTTTTCTTTTATGATTGAGAATGAAAAATGAACGGAAAGCTGCTCATATTTTGTTGAATAAATCTATATTTGGTTTCCAACATGCAAGCAGTGATAGCTTACTATAATTAGAAGAAAGTGCAATGGTTGATGACCTGCCATTGTCAATTGACTACTTATCTGCCTGCTTTCCCTCGCTAATATATGCAATTCAATGCCTTTCCCTTTTCACTTTCTTTTCCTCTTTATGACAAAACTACAACTGCATGTTGTAATCTCTCCCCAACCTTTTGTTTTTTCCTGGACCAAGACATGTTCAAGTTCATGCTTCAGTTACCAACTTAATTAACCATGTCAAGCTGATATATGATGCCATAAAAAGAGATAATTAAACTGTTTTTTTCTTTCATTTATTATTACAGTGAAGATGGGGCTAAAATTGCAGAAGAGTGAGGAACAGACGAATCGGACTCAGGGTGGTGGCGACAATCATCCTTTGGTTTGGCAATCATGGGAGGCGTCAGCCAATGACTGCAGGAACATCCTGAGCTTTGGAATGTTTAAAAGACAAGTTACTCCAAAGATGATTTGATGGGAAAAAAATAAACAACCAAAGCATAGAAAAAGACTCCCACTTCTTTCATGGTGGGGCATTCTAATCTCCCAAAGACAAAAAAACAGGAGATTTGTAAGACAAGATGGAAACAGTCGGAACACAAGTGCTTCTCCAGCTAGAATGGTCTGGTCTTCACTCTTCAGGTCCTTCCGAGGTTGCTGACCCACCCTACTGAAAACAGTGCTTTTCCCTCCACTGAACTGCCTCATCCCTGCCAAAAGCTTCACATCCTTGGATCCTTCACCCAAATTCCTCTCCAATCATGATCCAACAGTCATAACGCATCTATCTTTTATGGCGGTCTTTCCGGTCCGACAATATCTTTGTCACATGCTTCTGCCAACCAAGAAAGACATTCAGCACAATTAAAACAATTTCATCGCTCCTTTCAGGTTCAAACTTACAATGATTGATCTTATCAATGTTTTCAAACATATGTTTCAATTGTTTATTGTTCACCCAGAAAATTACTTGGTTATATACTCAACTATATATAAATGTGTTCAAAGAAGAAATGAACCTATCTAGTTTCAGAGTAGTTCACCCACCAAAATAATGCTTGATTGCATCACAGGTCACACAAACTAAACAAAGCGGACACTCGAACCGCAGAAATCTTATCAAGTTCGGGTATCATCCGAGGTACAAACACAAGCACGGTCCAGCAATTTACCTGTTTTGTCTATGAGAATGAACCTAAGCTCGGAACTTCAATCAAACTTCAGTTAGTGAAAACCGGAAAGGCCTTCTACAGGCACATATGATGGACCATCCAGCAGCCAAGTTCAAGTACCAAAGACTAGAACAGTGAAGGGTTTTTCATGAAAAACCTTCCCACATCATTTTCCCCATACACTCAAAGCACAAATGATAGCAAAATAGGATATGTGTGAGTTTGAACAGAGAAAGAGTGTCGATCAAGCTTGTTCACGAAGGAGATGATCACACAGAGGATCCATGAACAAAAGTTGAGTTCCACTTGAAGATCTAAATAAAGAACACACCAGAATGGTGAATCAACATAGACGATAAATAGCTTTCTTCGGATTCTTACAAACACAAATAAAGGCTCATAAGCCTTTAAGCAAGATTATAAATGGAATACATAGAATTCGATAACCAATATCATTAATATACACATGAATTGCAGTACTACACCAATATCACATAAACAACAACAACAAAAAAAATCATACATGGAATATAGCATATAAGCCAACTTAGACCACATAAGTGCGTGATGTGTAAGCATATGCCTTGTTTGTAAACCTCAAAAGATTATGTTATGAAGCAAAGGAGATATCATAAATCTTTCCCCTTTATAGATATCAAAAATGCTAGAGGAAAAAAATTTACAATGTTCTTCCTGTTCTTGAAATTCTATTCAGGCAGCATTCTCTATCTTTAACAAACAAGAAGACTCTTTTTCTGCAAATCCAAAAGCCCCAAAATCAAGCTAAGGTAAAAGATGGGAAAATGCTCAAACTGTGAGGCTCAGCAGTGGTAGGAATACAATGTTTAATCCCAACGAATTCCCTCTTCCTCCCACCTGACTCTCCCAAAACCTTCTAAAATAAGTAAAACTAGTCAAAAGAATTAAAAAAATCCTACAAATTTTCAATTCTAAAGAAATGGGGAAAAAACGTGAAAAAAGTGTCACACTGATGATGTTTCAACAAGAACCTCATTCAGCACGTCATCCTCACCATTTGCCATTGCGAAAAGCTCTGCATCCTTCTCTTCATCTCTGGAAAAACCGCGCCTCTCGAGCTTGTTGTGTGCTGCGATAAATATCAACTTTTGAGCCCTCTCCATGCTTACCCTTGAATGTCCATGTGCAGCTATCCATCTCAACAAAGACCAACTGCATTTGAATCCACGTGAAGTTGCATGAAGGAAAATAAGCCTAACTGCAACTTTCCCTAGGAACTTGAATTCAGTGAGATAAGTTTCCCACACAAGCCTACTGCTCTGAGGATTAACAATTTTCATTTTGCCTGTGATCGGATCTCTCTCCTTCATCTGCACAGCTCGAGCATATACAGGATCAAGCCCCTCTGTTCTCCATTTCATAAGTTCCATAAGAGCAATATGAGCTTCCTCCCTGGATACAAGCCTGGTTATAAGCTTATCAACATCCTTTTCTTGCTCAGGTGTCAAGCATTTGAAAGGGGGAAGGTACTTTCCACTCATGTCTTTAATCAAATAAAGTGGATCAAGTATATACGCAGCAGCCCAAGCCGGGTGGTAGTTTTTCTTGAACCGTCTTTCAATCACTTTCTCTACCGGGCCTTCTGCAATCTGATACTTTGAACACCAATCCTTCACCTTGGTTCTAAGATCATCCCAAAGTGGCAGGCATTGCCCGACTAGTGGTCTTTCGGTCTCAATCTCATGAGCCATTTCTTTGATCAATCTAACCAATGAATGTACTGCTTCTAAGTCATTCCAAAACCCCATATCACGAATCATCTCTGCAACGTCCCTGGCAAGTGGATCCTCCATGGATAGCATCTTATATGTTTCATCAAGCAAAACCAACTGAAGTGCCTGAGCTGAGTTGAGTATATCTTCAACCAGAGTAAACACAGGTTCAAAATTCAAGCTTTCATGATCACCCAAGGGCACTCTCAATAACCTGGCACTCCCACACTCCTGCAACTGATACTTTTGAAAGCTACTTCGAATTTGATTCACATTGTTTATGAAATTTGCAAGCTTCAAGGCATTCTCGGTCACTGCCTTGAACAAAGGAAGCTCCTTGCTGAAGTCCTTAATCAAACTATTAAAACCCTTAAACTGACACGAAAGATTAACCATCCAATGATGCTGGTTCTCCAAATTCCTCAACGCTTTAGCCTTGAACTTGTCAGCAACAATCCCTGCACATTGCTGCACAGCATTCCCACAAAGTCCCGTTATAGTCTCCCACAGCACCTCCTCTGCATATTTAGAAGGAACTGAACCACTGAGAAAAACTGCTCTTCTATACAAACTAGTCCCATTAGGCAAATTCACGGCCAAATTCACCAAGCTCTCTTCCCCACTAGAAAAGCTCTTAACTTCCCACCCATCAGATGCAACCTGAAAGAACATGGCATCTCTAATCCTTGCTTCGGATTCAGCTCTCACTTCCTCGTACTTAACATCCAATCTACTCCCAACGAGCTCCCTCGTTGAAACTGGTGGCAACCCAACCTGATTAAGAAAAGCTCTGAACTTCGGATGTTCGAGACTCGAAAATGAAACCGACCCACAACACTCATAAATCCAATCGGCTAGAAAACCAACCGCACACTCAGCCTGGGACTTGCTTAAAGTTGGCCCAGGTGATGCTTTAGGACTTTTTAGCTTCTTTACACTATCTTCCAACATAGCCAAAGCGCCCAAATCCTCTCTCCCTCCGGACAAAACCAAATGTTGCTGGTGTTGTGGTAACAAATTTCCACCACTCACTGTCACAACCGCCCCTGGCGACGGCGAGTAAGCTAACTCCCCACAGAACCTTGAAGGATCAACAATGGCCAACGGAGTAGCCTGATAAGAACAACCCAGACCTGAAGCTGAACCAGAACCCGAGGCAACAAGGACCCCGCCAGTGGCAGTTACAGTAACCGAAGATGCACTTCGTTTTCTATTACTTTGAGTTGCGGTTGGAGTTGCCACCGTTGTCGGAGATGGAGAAACAGATGAAATGGGTTTAGCAAGAGAGTTGAATTTGGGACAAGTTCCCCGCTTTAGATGCTCCGAAGCTGTTCTCGAAGGATTGGAAGCTGAGAAAACGGCGTCGCACAAAGAACACCGGAGCTTCACAGCTTTGGGGAGTCCGGTATCGGTGTTATGAACGAGCATGGGCTCCAGATGAGCCCAATACCAAGCTCCTTTACCTTTGATAGCCTTGGTTCGAACCATGACTAACCCTTCGTACCTTTTCTGCACGGCCTTGGCAGCTAACTCGTCGGCCGAGGCTGAGTCCACCGGAGTGGTTGTTGTATTAGTCGCGGCAGCCATTGCAGAGATAGTTAAAATGAAAAAGATGGAAAATTTGGCAACTCTTTTCTGAGTTTCACTGAAAGATTCTGCTTCTTGTCTTTGTCTCTGTTGCTGTTGACGTCGTTGTTTTTGTCATCACTTTCTTCGTCTCCTCCTCGTTCCCCTGGATTATTAAAACGACAGCATTTTATGGATTCTCGCATTTAACCGGGGAAATCCGCCAGCACTGGCCGGATCTTGACTTCCCGGCGACTTTCCATGCAGTTTTTGTTATTGGTCTCTGTTTTCTTTAGCAGAAGAAATTTCAAAGCAAAAGAGAGAAAAAGAGAGGTGAAATGGGTAGGGACGTAGGGTAAGGGAGAAATAAAGGGAATACGATAAAGAGAATGGAGTATCTTGATGACGCGCTGAAACGCGCCGTCGAGGTGAGCGTGGGGGGAAAGGTAAGGGATGGATGTTGATGGCTTGATGTAAACTGGAGCAAGGTAACACAAGAGTCCAACGTACGGAAACATTTACTACATGACACTGGTTGTCACGAACAGGAGGTTGGAGAGTAAATTTCACGCGCCTTAAAAGGTTCTAGTTTTGGTATCACTTTCATGTTTTAGCCTTATATATATATATTAAAATTTCATTTCCAACCATTTTCTTTATTTCTCTTTTTCGTTGTTGGGGTCTTGTTTGTCTTTGTCTCCTTCTTCCCCTTTTCTTTTCCCTTTAAATTTTGATAATTCTCATATTATGTAAGGGATAAAAATGAAAATTAAATTTTGGATTTTTTATTTCTAGTTTTTGGGGGAAAGCCAACCATCCATACAAAACAGAGTAGAGTAGAGTTGCATTAGGTTTCCATTCGGGGTAAAGTTTAAAATAGTCAGACTCTAATATATTGCAGGGATGAGCATAACAAACCAAAAATCCATCCAAACTGAAATATTTTAGAGGTTTATAATTCATAAATTTACAACCCGTGGGCCGTAGTTATTTGAATTAATTTTTTTATTTAATTTAATTAATTTTATAATGCAAAATAAACATTTTTATACTTAAAATACTATAGACGCAATATTAATCATTATTATTTACTTGAAAATTATTTTTTTGAAAGGTATTTACTTGAAAATTATGTTTTCAGTAAATATTTTAAAAAAACTTTATAACTTTACCATTAAATGTTTAAAAGTCATAAAATGAATCTATTTTGACAAAATAAAATATATTTTTTTAAAAATTAAATATAATATGGAAAAACTAAAAATTGATGGGTTACTAAAATAACTTACCGAATTGAATTGAATCGAACCATATACACTCCTAATATATCGTTCATTTTGGTTATCCAACTTTAAATGTTACACAATGACTATTAAAGTTTTGATTCTGTTATAAAATGGACATCACGTCGTTAGCTACTGTTAGGGTTGTAAACGAATTGAATGTTCAGTGAACCATTCAGCGAGAAGTTCGTTTATATTTGTTTATTTATTAAACGAACGAACATGAACAATATTTTATGTTCGTTTAATTAAATGAACGAACAAGAACAAGTGACTCATTTGTTCTTTTACGTTCGTGAACGTTCGGTAATCCGTTCGTTTAAATTTATTCACATACGTATTCACCACCCAGCATATCACTATCCCTTTCATTTCACGATAGATTAATAAAAGATCCTAAATTACTTTTGTTTTGCCGTCCAGGTTCCACTCACCCAGCATGAGCACCACCGTCGCACCATCGGGCCATCAAAGACAAACAGTTAGGTAAGGCGCTATCGTTCTTCTTCTCTTCCCTCATTCTCTTCTCTCTTCTCTCATTGTTCTGCTTATTTCGAATACTTTACTGTTTTTTTATCAAATTATTCTTTTATCATTCTCTTCTCTCGAATCTCCCATTGTTCTACTTTTTTTCAAATAATTTTCTATTTTTTCTAATATTATTTGTTGAGTGTAACAATCTATCAAATATAGCCAAGAGGGGGTGGATTGGAATTTTAAAGATATGTGGAAACTAATTGCAAAGAATAAAAAAGGGTAATCTTCACCCATGGTCCCTTTTATTTTGGGTTTGTTCTATTTTGGTCACCCGAATTTAAAAAAATTATTATTGTCACTTATGTTTTGAACCGTGTCTATTTTGGTCCCTTGGTCGTTAACCTCAGTTAATAAAAAAATTAATTTTTAATTTAACCCCCAAACTTTCAAAACTTTATTTTTCACCATCTTTCCCAAAAACTTAAAAATTTTATTTCTCCATTCACCATCCGATCTCGACCCCCTTTCCACCGCCATGGGTCTGTCACTCTCCTCCGCCCCAAAGCCTGACAATGTTGAACTTAGTGATAGCTGTTGCAGCTCATGCACAGCTTTAGTGTATGCAGTTAGTAACGTTAGTTTGTTATGGTTGTTAGGAGGTTAGGGTTTGTTACTTAGCCTCTAGATAGCAGTTAACCTTGTGTATAAATAGAGAGCTTTGCCTCTCTTGTAAAGCAGCGAGAATTAAATGAAAGCTGAGTATCTTTGTTTACTATCCTTGTCAATGCTTTACATGGTATCAGTTGCTAGGTAGTTATCCTTCTTGTTCATCTTTTCGTGCTTGTGCAGAGTTGTTTCTCTCAAGTTTCTCGCTCTTGTTTCTTCTTTGAGTGATTTTGTGAGTTTTGATAAAAGAACTTCTCGTTCTTCTTCTTCTTTCTCATGGCTCCAACAGAAGATGTTCTTGATGATATTCCTGATGATCTTCTTTCAGAAATACCAGTGTTCTCTAACAAAAGAGTGAATGTTTGTTTAAATGAGTCGAATTATCTGCTGTGGAAACAGCAGGTTGTGTTAACCATCCGTGGCCTTGGGTTAGAAGGTTATCTTGATGGTTCGTTTGCAAAACCTTCCAAGTTGGCTCGCAATCGTGCAGGGGAGCAGATTCTCAATCCGCAGTACCTCCAGTTTGTGAAGCAAGATAGCTCGTTGGCGTCTTGGTTGTTATCCACTGTAAGTCCAAATATTCTTCCTCGTCTTGTTGGTTCAGAATCCACTGCTGCTATTTGGAGTTCTGTGACCAAACATTACTCAAAGTTGTCCACTACAAAGCTCATGAATCTTCATTGCCGTCTGAGATCCATGAAGAAAGGCAGTCAGTCTATGCAGGATTACACCATGTCAATTAAAGAATCTTGTGATCTTCTTGCGACTTGTGGCAGTTCCATATCCGATCTTGAACAGATAGCCACTATCCTGAATGGCTTGCCCCTAGAATTTGAGCCCTCTGTTGCTGCAATTACAACAAGTAAAGAAGCGTATACAGTTGATAATGTGGTCACTATATTGATCGATGCTGAGTCTCGTCTGGAGGACACGTCCAGGTTTCCAACTGGTATTAACTACACACGTTATAACCAGAAATCCTCTTCTTCAGCTTCTGAGGATCAAGAAGAGCCTGCTGAAGTGACACGGTCTAATACTGCTGCTTCCAATAGTAGGTTCAAGGGTCGACCCAAGATCCAGTGCCAGCTGTGTGGCAAGTTGGGTCATTTAGTTGACCGGTGCTGGAAACGGTTTGATCAAAACTTTAAAGGGGTGTCAGCTCAGCAGTCCAGGCCTGCTGTTAAGGCTTAGGCTAACAATTGTTCTTGTTGCTCGCGTGGAAATGAAGACTCCTACAATCCCTATCCAAGTGATGATCCTGAGTCTGATGAGTCTAATGTTCAAGTTAATGCTCTGATGGCCAATGGTCCGATGGCTCGCACCAAGTGGTTTCCCGATTCTGGTGCTACACATCATGTAGCAGGAGATTCAGCTGCTCTTCAGCACAAATCCTCTTACAAGGGTAAAGGTATGGTTCATTTGGGGGATGGGTCTGCTTTGAACATTAATGCTATTGGTGATTCTTATTTACCTACCTCTAAACGAATGCTATGTTTAGATCAAGTGTTACATGTGCCACAAATAACAAAGAATTTGTTGTTTGTTGCAAAATTTGCTAGAGATAATCGAGTTTTCTTTGAGTTTCATGCTTCTTCTTGTTGTGTTAAGGATGCATGCACTAAGGAAATTCTCTTGGAAGGTGGTCTTGATGAAGGGTTGTACAGCTTTACATGTACTCCAGGACGTGACTTATCTTCTGCTGGTGCTATGGTTCATGCTTCAGTTTCCAGTTCAGATGAGTACATCTTGTGGCACAGACGGTTGGGACATCCTGCAGCTGATGTGGTTAAGAGAGTTGTTAAAAATTCTTTGATTGTTGATTCGCATTCTTGTCAAGCCTGTCAAATGGGCAAGAGTCGTGTGTTGCCTTTTGTTTCTTCTTCCACTGTCTATACTCGACCATTTGAGCTGGTTGAGGTCGATGTATGGGGACCTGCCCCTGTTAGTTCGAATGGCTTTCGTTATTTTGTAAGCTTTGTTGACATGTATAGTCGCAACACATGGTTGTATCTCTTAAGGAATAAAAGTGAGGTTTCAGTTGCCTTTAGCATGTTCTCTATGGTTGTTAAGACTCAATTTGATCTTTCTGTTCTTGCTGTTCAATCGGATAATGGAGGAGAATTTCGGTTTTTAGAACGTGTGGCTGCGCAATCTGGCATTCAATGCATCGGTCTTGTCCCCACACTTCCCAGCAGAATGGGGTGGTCGAACGGAAGCATCGTCACGTTGTGGAGACTGCCCTCACCCTCCTTGCTCAGTCTCAGTTACCTTTGACCTATTGGTCGTATGCTGTTCTATCAGCAGTGTTTCTTATTAACCGCATGCCCACACGTACTCTTGATGGTGTATCACCTTTCTCTAAGCTGCATGCTCGAGATCCTGACTATTCATTTTTAAAGGTGTTTGGATGTCAGTGCTTTCCGCACCTCCGGCCCTTTAATGTACACAAGTTCGACTTTCGCTCCAAGCCATGCACGTTTCTTGGGTATAGTCCACTGCATAAAGGCTACCAATGCATGGATTCTTCTGGCCGGGTCTTTGTGTCACGTAGTGTGATTTTCAATAAAGATATCTTTCCGTTTGCCTTTTCTTCTGTTAAGTCAAAGGCTCCTAGTTCTTCTGTTTTTCAGTCTAACCCTGTTCCTTTGGTTGCTTCGCAGTGTGTGCCCTCGAGTTCTAATACAATTGATCCCACTTCTAGGGCTACTTCAGCTTCTGATGATGTTCACCATGACAGTTTTCAACATGAGGAGGATGTAGGTCACATCATTGAGTCTCCTAGTGTGCCTTCTAATGACTCGGAGCAGGTGGATCTTGTGAGTAATGTGGGGTCAGGGCATTCCATGCAATTGGAGGTTGATACCAATCACGTTCCGCAGCAGGAGCTGGCTGAGGAAGTTAGTTTTGGTGAAGCTGATGTACCTACACAGTGTGAAGTACAACCTGCTGGTGCTTCTAACCTACATGATACTACTGGCTCCTTGATCAATGATGCTGGTGGTTCTGTGTTGTCTTCACCTCAACGACCCATGGGCATCACCAATGTTCATCCCATGGTCACCAGACGCAAAAATGGTATTGTCAAACCTAAGCTGTTTCATGTTCAGCTTCAGAAAGTGCCTGATACTATTGATGAAGCACTTGCGGATCCAAACTGGAGAGCAGCAGTAATGCTTGAGTATGAGGCTTTAATGTCCAATGGGACCTGGGACATTGTTGAGTTACCTGTTGGAAGAAGGGCCATTGGATGTAAGTGGCTCTTCAAAATCAAGCTTAAAGCGGATGGTACGGTGGAGAGGTTGAAAGCCCGGCTTGTGGCTAAGGGCTTCTCTCAGGTGCCTGGGTTCGATTTCCTCGACACGTTCAGCCCAGTGGTTAGGTTTACCACAGTCAACATTCTCATTTCCTTAGCTATCACATCTCGTTGGGACATACGGCAGGTTGATGTCAACAACGCCTTTCTTAAAGGCGATCTTACAGAGGATGTTTGTATGCAGCAGGTCCCTGGTTTTGAGCAAGCTTCTGTGCATGGTGGTCAGTTGGTTTGCAAGTTGCGAAAGGCGTTGTACGGGCTTCGACAGGCACCTCGCAACTGGTTTCTCAAGCTTCGTGATTTCCTCTATGAGCTTGGATTCCAGTCTTCTCGTGCTGATCCTTCTTTGTTTGTTCGAGTGCAGGACAAGGAAGTGGTGTATCTCGTCGTATATGTTGATGACATATTGTTAACTGGCAGTTCACATGTTCAAATTGATGCTACCATTGCAGCTCTCAATGCCAAGTTCTCTCTTAAAGATCTAGGGCACCTTCATTTCTTTCTTGGGATCGAGGCTGTTCGCTCGGATGGTGGCTTGTTTCTCACCCAACAGAAGTTTATTGGTGAGCTGCTTCAGAAGGTTAAGTTGGTTGATTCCAACTTTGCTACGACTCCTATGGCTTCTTCTCTTAAGCTCTCTAAGCACAGTGGTGATCCTCTGGATAATGTGCAGCTTTATCGAAGCACTGTGGGTGCTCTTCAGTATATTTCCCACACTCGCCCAGATATCTCTCTTGCCGTCAACAAGACGGCGCAGTTTCTGCAATCTCCCACGACTGAACATTGGGCTGCTGTCAAGTGTGTGCTTCGTTATCTTCGGGGCACTACGGATTTTGGGCTGTGGTTTCCTAGTCAGCTTGCTGCAGGGTTGCCTGGTGGTCATCAGCTTACAGTTTATTCCGATGCAGACTGGGGAGGGGATGTCGATGATCGACGGTTTATCTCTGGTCATTGTGTCTTCAATGGTGGACACCTCCTTTCTTGGAGCTCGAAAAAGCAACGGGCAGTTGCTCGATCGACGGCGGAGGCGGAATATCGTAGTTTAGCAGATGCAGCTGCTGAAACTACCTGGGTTACAGCTGTGTTCTCTGAGTTGAGCGTAGCTCAAGCTCAGCTTCCCTGTGTATGGTGCGACAACACGAGCGCCGTCGCTATGGCGGCCAACCCCGTACTTCATGCCAAAACTAAACACTTCGAATTGGATCTTCATTATGTTCGTGAAAAGGTCGCAGAAGGTCAACTTCAAGTCAACTATATTCCTTCTGATAGTCAACTTGCTGATATGCTCACCAAGCCGCTGCCGTTGGCTCGTTTTGCTCTTCTTCGTCGGCGTCTGTCGGTGGTGGCTCGACAAGAGGTGTTTCCAAGTGATAGGAAGTAGGGTGAATGATAGCTGTTGCAGCTCATGCACAGCTTTAGTGTATGCAGTTAGTAACGTTAGTTTGTTATGGTTGTTAGGAGGTTAGGGTTTGTTACTTAGCCTCTAGATAGCAGTTAACCTTGTGTATAAATAGAGAGCTTTGCCTCTCTTGTAAAGCAGCGAGAATTAAATGAAAGCTGAGTATCTTTGTTTACTATCCTTGTCAATGCTTTACACTTAGCTTGGCTTGTTCAATAAGATAGTTTTGAAAATGCATGCCAAATTACATTCAACATTGTTTTTACAGCTTGGTATTGTGACTGGTATATAAACTATTGTTGAATATTACCATTATTGTTAGTATTATCAGAACATTATATTGTGAATTTTAGCATTTGTTTCATTAACCAAAATGTAGGTGCTGAGTTCCAAGCTAGTGATTTAGGTTTGCTAGTTGACAACACCTTTGTTGAGCAGCTTGGTATTGCCAGAAAAGTGACCATCACTAAGGATTCAACCCAAAATTGATTGAGGCTGCTTCAAAAGATGAAATACAAGCTAGGGCGACATAATTAAAGAAAGAGCTAGCTGAGACAGATTCTGTCTATGACTTAGAAAAATTGACAGAAAAGATTGTTAAACTATCTGGTGGTGTTGCGGTCATTAAGGTTGGGGCTGCCACAGAAACTGAACTTGAGGATTACAAGCTATGTATTGAAAATGCCAAGAATGCTACCTTTGCTGCCACAAAGGAAGGGATTGTGCCTGATGGTGCTGTTGCACTAGTTCATATCGTGCAGAAGGTAAACCCACAAAATGATGGAATTTGGTTAGACTATTTGAAAATTCTGTTTTAACTAGGACTATATTTGGAGATGACATGACTGTAATTTTGCGTTCAGTAGGATCAACATGTATGGACTGATTCATTATGTTCTCATAGAGGCTATGGTAGCACCTGCCTTGTTAATAGCTTAAAATGCAGGAATGGAAGGTGAGGTGGTGGTCGAGAAGGTGAAGAACAGTGAATGGGAGATTGACGGACCCATGGCGGTGGAAAGAGGGTCGAGATCGGGTGGTAGGCAGAAAAATAAAATTTTCAAGTTTTTGGGGAAGATAGTGAAAAATAAAGTTTTGAAAGTTTGGGTGTTAAAATAAAAATTAATTTTTTATTAACGGAGGTTAACGGGCAAGGGACCAAAACAGACACGATTCAAAACGTAAGTGACAAGAAAGTTTTTTTTGAAATCGGGTGACCAAAATAAAACAAACCCAAAACAAAAGGGATCATGGGTGAAGATTACCCAATAAAAAATTACAAGATGATTTAGAGTGGTTCAACTCCCTCAATGGAGTCTACATCCACTACCTTAGTTACCACACTAATGAATTCATAAATTCACTAATTTTTCTTTCCTTTAAGAGGAGTAACCTTACACAATTAAACAGACTCATACCCTAAAATCTATTGAATATTTTCCTAAAATTAAGTACAAAGAAACAAACTTAGAAAATCATCACAAAGAATGTGTTTGCAAAGTTTAAGCTGTAACGCCCTGGGTTTAGGGGTCGAATGTTACTTGGGTAAATCGGGTTCGAGTCGTGGGTTCGTTTTAAAATTTAATTAAGCTTTGGTTTAAATTAAAAAGAGTTTGATCCATTAATGACATTTTCGTAATTATCATAAAGTGAGGAAAAGATGAGCAAAAAGGCTATTTTTGAAAAAAAAAAGTCATCTCTTCACTATCTCATTTTCAACGTCAAAAACTCCAAACCTCCCATAGCTACTATTCCATCAAGGTTCTTCATCGTTTCAAGTGATTTTCGCGAGGTAAGATCGGTTTTGGCTTCTCCTCTCTTTTCCAAACACTTCCATGGTTTTAGATTCATAAAAGCTTCATCTTTCTAGATTTCAAGTTTCAAACTTTTAAAGGAAAAAAGGAAGGATCTTTGTGGGGTTTTCCGTTTAGCAATTGATTTGATGAGTTTGTTTAAGCTTTAATCTAGTCCTAAGATGTTTTAAAACCTAAAATGGCGGGGTTTTAGTCAAAATCTCGAAATGGATTTTTGGGCATATTTTAAAAGTGTTAAAACTTATGTTTTTGAAGTGGTTTTGAGTTGGGTTGAAGGGATGTTGATATAATGTTGTTAGGGAAGTGTTTTGAAGGTCTTTAAAGGTGATTTGGGTGTTGGAAATGGTAGTTTACAACTGGGTTTGATGGGTGTATGAAAATAGGAATTTGGATATTGGCTTTGGGTTGAAATTGTGAGAAATTGACTTGTAATTGTAGTTTGGGGATTGTGATAGTGTCTTGTGATGTTTGGCTGAGCAATGTGTTGTTTTTGATTGACTAGAACCAAGGGAAAACATTGGAGAGCTTTCAGGCATGAATTCGGGAAATTTGGAGACTTGAGCTTGATATTCGGCTTCCGTTTGGGTTGCAGCGGTGAGTGGAAATGTTTAACTTTGTTTTGCTTTCGAAATGAGATTCTTATGGGTTTGGGTGGAGCCTTGAGGGCTCACCTAAGCCCAAGTGTAAGTTTATTAATCCTACCTTATTGGTTATGTGTTAATGCGTGACTATTTGTTGTGGTATCATGCGCATATTAGATTGCTTTACATCCGTTGTTGTATGTGTAGTCGTGTTGATGTCGAGCCTCACGTGATGGTTGTCATAACTACGATGATGAGTGGTCCCACCGGTAGTGACTAGTAGTAGAGTAAGGTGATGAGTGGTCCCATCGAAAAACTACTAGTCGAGCGGTGATGTGTGGTCCCACCGTGTGTGTTGGTTGTGCATGTGCAAACCATGTAGTTGTCTTGTTGTGATACCTTTCATGCATTCAATGGTTTACTTCTCATTTAAGAAAAGTGTTTTTGAAACTGTATGATTGTTGAGTTTTAGAGCTTCGCTCACTAAGCTATCAAGCTTTCACTCTCATTTTTCCAACATCCAAATCGTTAGAGTTCGGGAGGCAAGTGGGCAAAGGAGGAGCTTTTTAGAGTTCTCAAGTAGCTCAAGCATGATTTAAGTAATTGTAATAATGCTTAGACATTGGGGGTATTAGACTTGTAGGGTGTTGGAGTTCAAACTCCTTTATTGGCTTTTGATGTTCTAGCATGTTTGGTTGTTGATGCCATGTGGTTGTATGAGCTTTGTTGAACTCACGTATGATGGATTGATTGTTAATGCCTTGCTTTGGATCTGTAAACCATGTTATGATTTGCGAACGCTTGTGTTTGAGGGCTCATGACCTTTGTGCCATATATGATATGGGTGTTGTGTCCTTAAGCATGTAAACCTTTTATGAAATTATTGCTATGTATGCCTTTTTGCAAGTTACTTATCTTTCTGCTTATCTTGTGTTGAATGCTATGTATGTTGGGTTAATTAGCGGTATGTTTAGTTTTGATTGTTAAGTGTTGTAGGAGGGTTGTCGTGTTGACAGGCGAGTCTTAAATTGCATTTAGAGTCGAGTCTTGGTTCGTTTTGCTGCAAATTTGAGTCTTGCAGTGCAGGGCGTATCGGTACGCCCTAGGGCCTTATCGATATAGTCCTATGCTTTGGGACTCAGATTTGGCCTAGCGTACTGATACACGGGGGTGTATCTTTACGCTAAAACCTTACTGGAAATATGAAATTTTGAAGAGATTTTGGCGTATCGGTACTGGCTCTAGGCATATCGGTACGGTCTTATATCGTTGACCGCGAGATGTTGACCGAGAAGGGCATATCGGTACGGTCAACCAGTGTACCGATACAGTCTCCCTAGGTTGACTTGGGGCAATTGACCTGGTCAAGGCGTATCGATACCCTCTTCTAGTGTATCGATACGACCTGCTGTGTAAACTAAAATGGGTTGTTTTAAAGTGCTGTTATGGATGGCTGTTATGCCTTTAGACAAGATAAAGTTAAAAGAAATTTTCTAGGGTTATTAACCGAAGGGGAGCCTTAACGGGTTTCGCTTCGGTTTTCCCCGTGTAGCCTACTCGGACCAGTCAGTCGTCCAGACCGGGACGAGGGGGTTACATTTGGTGGTATCAGAGCCTTAGTTTTCCGAGACCTCAGGTAGTTAAGTGAGGTAAGTTTTATGTGTTATGTTGTTTCTTTGTAACGATGAGTGTTTTACCATGTATGCTTGAAATTGCTTGCTAGTACGGTGTTTGAAAGCATGTTTTAATGGCCTTTTGGTTTTGGTTGAGGGTTAGTCAAATGTCCCCATTGTTAGGTGTTGTTATCAAAAAAAGGTTTTGGTTTAACGAGCTTGAGAACATGAGTCCTTGCCCTTTTGCTAACCTAACGTTTTTCTTGTGTGTTGTGTGTTTTCTTTTAGATTCTATCTTAATATGGTGAGACCGAGGGGGCGACCTAGAGCGAGTGACCAGGCACCCGGGGGTGAGCCTCATGTTCCTCCTGCTCCCGATGGTAATGGAGTAGGTGGCGAACGAAATGCGCCTTAGGCTGGTGCTCAAGTCGGGGGTGATGGTAATGGGCCTCAGGCCGATGCTAATGTTGGAGGTGTTGGAGCACAGGCGGGTCAGGGTCTAGCAGGCGCGGACATGACCCATTTGATTCAGACTATAGCTGGGGTTTTTCAGACAGCTTTGGCCGGTGCACAAGCTGCAGCACCACCTCAGGGTGCGGGGACAAGATTACCCCTAGAGAGGCTCCGTAGTTTGGGCGGAGTTGAGTTCTGAGGGTTGGCTCATGAGGGTTCGGAGGCGTGGCTTGAGAGTACCACACGTATCTTGGGTCATATGGAGTGCTCGGACAACCGTAAGTTGGGTTGCATTGTTTCCTTACTTCAGGGGACGCGTATACTTGGTGGATCACTGTTACTTCGGGTATGGCCGAAGCGAATATCACGTGGGAGTTCTTCAGAAATGCCTTCAAGAGGAAGTATCTCGGAGTTCGATACTTCGATGAGAAGAAGAGGGAGTTTATGGCTTTGGTTCAGGGTAACATGACCGTGTCTAAGTACGAGGTTCAGTTTGTGAGATTGAGCCAATATGCACCTGAGTTGGTTCCTGATGAGAGGGAGCGGTGTGAGCGCTTTCGGTATGGGTTGACTAGAGATGTGAAGACCTACATGCTTGCCTTTGACTACACTGAGTTCTATGTTTTGGTCTCTTGGGCCAAGGATATTGAGCAGAACTTGGGTTCCAGTTCTCATGCTAGTGGGTCTGATTCCGGGAAGAGACACACGAACTGGGATAGAGATCATGCCAAGAGGCATAGGGATAGAAGTTATAAGCCTTATTTGAGACAGAGGGGTGGTAACTATGGATGGGGCCATCAGGGCCAAGGAGTTGTGGTGCACACTCCGAAATGCACTAGATGCGGGAGACGACACCAGGGTGAGTGTACGGGTACCTTTGGCCCGTGTTGGAACTGTGGTTCCTAAGATCACATGAGGCGTAATTGTCCACACCTGGCTAGGGGCGGACCGGCTCCAACTAGGGGTTTTGAGCATCAGAGAGGCCGTGAGCGCGGTCGTGGAAACTACCAGCCAAAGAATGAGGGCCAGAGGAACTTGGCTCATGTAGTAGCAGTCTAGCCCGAGGGAGGAGGACCGGCTAGGGTGTATGCTTAGTGAGAGGCTGGGAATGACACAGACGTCATTGCAGGTAATTTCTCGTTACGGTCTTTGAGTTTTCTTTCTTTGATAGATTCGGGGTCGACACATTCGTACATTTTGGGTGAGCACGCAAGGTCATTAGCGTTACCGTGTGAATGGCTAGATGTAGGTGTAAATGTTACTAGCTCTTTTGGTGATACAATGGTAGTTAGGAAAGTGTATATGAGGTGTCCCTTGATGGTTCAGGGCCACGAGTTTCCGGTCGATATGATGAAGTTACCATTCTATGGTTTTGACGTGATTTTGGGCATGGATTGGCTCGTAGAGCTTAGAGCTAGGGTTGACTTTGAGACCAAGAGAGTCTCCTTGAGGCTTACAGATGATTTTGAGGTTGTGGTAGTTAACGCGAATGTTAGGTTCTTGTCCAATGTTGTTTCTGCCTTGGAAGCTCAGAGGTTGTTAAATTCGGGGTGTCAGGCTTATTTGGCTTATGCAATGAATATGAATATGAGTGAGGTTAGACTACAAGACATCAGGGCAATATGTGATTTTCTGAGTGTTTTCCCGAAAGAGTTGCCGGGTTTGCCTCCAGACAGAGCAGTCGGGTTTGCTATTGAGATGTATTCTGATTATGCACCAATGTCTATTGTTCCGTATAGAATGGCACCGAAAGAGTTGAAGACACAGCTTCAGGAGTTGACCGATAGAGGTTTCATTAGGCCTAGTATCTCTCCATGGGGTGCTCCGGTCTTGTTTGTGAAAAAGAAAGATGGTAGCATGAAGATGAATATAGATTATAGGCAGTTGAACAAAGTGACAATGAAGAACAAGTACCCTTTGCCAAGGATAAATGACTTGCTTGATCAGTTGAGAGGTGCTTTCGTGTTTTCGAAGATCGACTTGAGATTCAGGTACTATCAGTTGAAGGTAAAGGATGTGGATATACCAAAGACAACCTTTCATACACGTTATGAGCACTATGAGTTCTTGGTGATGCCTTTTGGGTTGACTAACGCTCCAACAGCTTTCATGGATATGATGAACCGTGTGTTTCATGAGTTTTTAGACAGATTTGTGGTAGTATTCATAGATGACATCCTAGTGTACTCTAGGACCAAAAAAGAGCATGATGAGCATTTGCGGTTAGTGCTTCAGACCCTGCTAGAAAATCAGTTGTATGCCAAGCTAAGCAAATGCGAGTTTTCGATTAGGGAGGTAGTCTTCCTAGTTCATGTGATTTCGACTAATGGGATTAGTGTGGAACTCGAGAAGATTGAAGCCATAGTGAATTGGAAACAACCAAAGTCAGTGACAGAAATCTACAGTTTCCTAGGTTTGGCGGGATACTATAGAAGATTTGTCGAGGGATTTTCTAGGATAGCGGCTCCTTTGACTAAGTTGCTTCAGAAGAATGTCCCCTATGAGTGGCCAGATGCAAGGCAAGAAGCATTTGAGAAGTTGAAGAAAGCTTTGACCGAGGCTCCCATCTTGATACAACCTGAGCTGGGAAGAGAATTTGTGGTTTATAGTGATGCATCATACGTAGGCTTAGGTTGTGTACTTATGCAAGAAGGTAAGGTGGTAGCTTACGCTTCGAGGCAGTTGAAAGTTCACGAGAAGAACTATCCCACCCATGATATAGAGTTAGCCGCAGTGGTGTTTGCATTGAAGATTTGGAGACACCACCTTTATGGTGAGTAGTGTATCGTGTATACCGACCACAAGAGTTTGAAGTACTTGATGTCTCAAAGGGAGTTGAACCTTAGACAACGTAGGTGGTTAGAGCTTCTTAAGGATTGCGACCTCACGATAGAATACCATCCGGGTAAGGCAAACGTAGTGGCCAATGCCTTGAGTAGAAAAGTGGCCGTTGAGTTACGAGCTATGTTTGCGAGTTTGAGCGTGTCCAATGATGGTGGGTTGATAGCCGAGCTTCAGGTTAAGCCTTCCTTAGTTCAGTTGATTCGAGAGAAGCAGTTGCGAGATGAGTCTTTGGCACCTCACGTGCAAGACATAGCCGAAGATAGGCCTACCGATTTTTGTTTCGGGGAGAATGGGATCCTATGTTACAAGGATAAGATAGTGGTTCCGGAGGATGCCGAGTTGAGGCGTACGATCTTGAATGAAGCTCACAACAGTCCTTTTGCTATGCATTCAGGTAGTACGAAGATGTATCGATGGTTAAAAGAAGAGTACTATTGGGTTCGGTTGAAGAAGAATGTGGCCGAGTTTGTAAGTAAGTGTATGGTTTGTCAGCGAGTCAAGGCCGAGCATCAATTTCCCTCAGGGTTGTTACAGTCGTTGAAGATTCCGGAATGGAAGTGGGAACGTATCACCATGGACTTTGTATTAGGGTTACCATTGACACCTTCGAGGAAGAATTCAGTGTGGGTGATAGTGGATAGGTTTACTAAGTGTGCCCACTTCATACCAGTTCATACCACCTATACTTTAGATAAGTTGGCCGATCTGTACATCTGTGAGATAGTGAGACTATATGGGGTACCGAAATCGATTGTGTCAAACCGAGATCCGAGGTTTACAGCTAGATTTTGGGAGTGTTTACATCGAGCCTTTGGTACTTGGTTTAACTTCAATACTTCGTATCATCCGTAGTCAGATGGTCAGTCAGAGAGGGTGATTCAGGTGTTGGAAGATATGTTGAGGTGTTGTATCATCGACTTTCAAGGGTCTTGGGAGAAACATTTGCCGCTAGTCGAGTTTGCTTATAATAACAATTTTCAGTCGAGCATTCAAATGGCTCCGTATGAGGCATTGTATGGTAGGAAGTGTAGAACTCCGGTTTGTTGGGCCAAAGTCGGAAAAAAGCTTGTACCGATGCCCGATTTGCTTAAGGGCACTACCGAGAAGGTGAAATTGATTTATGATCGTTTGAAGGAAGCTTTGGATAGGCAGAAGTCCTATGCTGATTTGAAGAGAAAAGAGATCGAGTTTTCAGTGGGTGAGAAAGTGTTTCTGAAAGTGTCTCCGTGGAAGAAGGTAATGCATTTTAGCCATAAATGTAAGTTGAGTCTGAGGTTTATCGGTCCATATGAGATAGTTGAGCGGATTGGGCCAGTGGCTTACCGTTTGAGGTTGCCTTCAGAGTTAGAGAAGATTCACGATGTTTTTCATGTGTCGATGCTCAGGAGATATAGATCGGATCCGTCTCACGTTATGCCCGTTGAGGAGATAGAACTGAATCCAGATTTGTCGTATGATGAAGAACCAATTGAGATACTTACCTCGGATAGCAAGGTATTGCGTGGCAAGACCATAGAGTTGGTCAAGGTGTTGTGGAGACATAGAGGTGTGGAAGAGGCCACGTAGGAGAGGAAAACGGATATGCTTGAGCAGTTTCCGTACTTGTTTCCGTCAAGTATTTTCGAGGATGAAATTCCTTAAGTGGGGGAGAGTTGTAACGCCCCGGGTTTATGGGTCGTTGTTACTTGGGTAAATCGGGTTCGAGTCGTGGGTTCGTTTTAAAATTTAATTAAGCTTTGGTTTAAATTAAAAAGAGTTTGATCCATTAATGGCGTTTTCGTAATTATCATAAAGTGAGGAAAAGATGAGCAAAAAGGCTCTTTTTGAAACAAAAAAGTCAACTTCTTCAATATCTCATTTTCAACGTCAAAAACCCCAAACCTCCCATAGCTACTATTCCATCAAGGTTCTTCATCGTTTCAAGTGATTTTCGCGAGGTAAGATCATTTTTGGCTTCTCCTCTCTTTTCCAAACACTTCCATGGTTTTAGATTCTTAAAAGCTTCATATTTCTAGATTTCAAGTTTCAAACTTTTAAAGGAAAAAGGAAGGATCTTTGTGGGTTTTTCGTTTATCTATTGATTTCATGAGTTTGTTTAAGCTTTAATATAGTCCTAAGATGTTTTAAAACCTAAAATGGCGGGGTTTTGGTCAAAATCCCGAAATGGATTTTTGAGCATATTTTAAAAGTGTTAAAACTTATGTTTTTGAAGTGGTTTTGAGTTGGGTTGAAGGGTTGTTGATATAGTGTTGTTAGGTAAGTGTTTTGAAGGTCTTTAAAGGTGATTTGAGTGTTGGAAATGGTAGTTTACAGCTGGGTTTGATGGGTGTACGAAAATAGGAATTTGGATATTGGCTTTGGGTTGAAATTGTGAGAAATTGACTTGTAATTGTAGTTTTGGGATTGTGACAGTGTCTTGTGATGTTTGGCTGAGAAATGTGTTGTTTTTGATTGACTAGAACCAAGGGAAAACATTGGAGAGGTTTTGGGCACGAATCCGGGAAATTTGGAGACTTGAGCTTGATATTCGACTTTCGTTTGGTTTGCAACAGTGAGTGGAAATGTTTAACTTTGTTTTGCTTTCAAAATGGAATTCTTGGGGGTTTGGGTGGAGCCTTGAGGGCTCACCTAAGCCTAAGTGTAAGTTTACTAATCCTACCTTATTGGTTATGTGTTAATGCGTGACTATTTGTTGTGGTATCATGCGCATATTGGATTGCTTTACATCCGTTGTTGTATGTGTAGTCGTGTTGATGTCGAGCCTCACGTGATGGTTGTCATAACTACGGTGATGAGTGGTCCCACCGGTAGTGACTAGTAGTAGAGTAAGGTGATGAGTGGTCCCATCGAAAAACTACTAGTCGAGCAGTGATGTGTGGTCCCACCGTGTGTGTTGGTTGTGCATGTGCAAACCATATAGTTATCTTATTGTGATACCTTTCATGCATTCAATGGTTTACTTCTCATTTAAGAAAAGTGTTTTTGAAACTGCATGATTGTTGAGTTTTAGAGCTTCGCTCACTAAGCTATCAAGCTTACGCTCTCCTTTTTTCAATATGCAGATCGTTAGAGTTCGGGAGGCAAGTGGGCAAGGGAGGAGCTTTTTGGAGTTCTCAAGTAGCTCAAGTATGATTTAAGTAATTGTAATAATGCTTAGACATTGGGGGTATTAGACTTGTAGGGTGTTAGAGTTCAAACTTATTTATTGGCTTTTGATGTTCTAGCATGTTTGGTTGTTGATGCCATGTGGTTGTATGAGCTTTGTTGAACTCACGTATGATGGATTGATTGTTAATGCCTTGCTTTGGATCTGTAAACCATGTTATGATTTGCCAACGCTTGTGTTTGAGGGCTCATGACCTTTGTGCCATATATGCTATGGGTGTTGTGTCCTTAAGCATGTGAACCTTGTATGAAATGGTTGCTATGTATGCCTTTTTGCAAGTTACTTATCTTTGTGCTTATCTTGTATTGAATGCTATGTATGTTGGGTTAATTAGCTCGGTATGTTTAGTTTTGATTGTTAAGTGTTACAGGAGGGTTGTCGTGTCGACATGCGAGTCTTAAATTGCATTTAGAGTCGAGTCTTGGTTCGTTTTGCTGTAAATTTGAGTCTTGCAGTGCAGGGCGTATCGGTACGCCCCAGTGCAATATCGATACGGTCCTACGCTTTGGGACTCAAATTTGGCCTAGCGTACCGATACACGGGGGTGTATCGATACGCCAAAACCTCACTGAAATCTGAGATTTTGACGAGATTTTGGCGTATCGGTACTGGCTCTAGGAATATCGGTACGGTCTTGTATCGTTGACCGCAAGATGTTGACCGAGGAGGGCGTACCGGTATAGTCAACCAGTGTACCAATACGGTCTCCCTAGGTTGGCTAGGGGAAGTTGACCTGGTCAAGGCGTATCGATACCCTCTTCTAGTGTATCGATACGGCTTGCTACGTAAACTAAAATGGGTTGTTTTAAAGTGCTGTTATGGATGGTTGTTTTTAATTCGTAGTTTTTCCGCTGTCGTGTTCACATATAAAATATTTATGCCTTTAGACAAGATAAAGTTAAAAGAAATATTTTTAGGGTTGTTAACCGAAGGGGAGCCTTAACGGGTTTCGCTTCGGTTTTCCCCGTGTAACCTACTCAGACTGGTTCGTCGTCCAGACTGGGACAAGGGGGTTACATAAGCTCTCTCACACACCCCAAAAACACTAGCAAATGAATTAAAATGAAGAACAAACTAGTGTTTACAAGAAAGATGAAAAATTGAGTACAAATTGAATTTTGATTGCTTGAATATTTAGACTGCCTTTCTTGATAGTTCATTACTGTTTGGAAAACCTTTTCATATGCTCTTAATTTTTTTTAACCGTTGTGAGACTTTGAAGAAAATTTGGATCCATTGTAAGTCATTAAAGACGAGCATTAAATGTTTCACCTGCACAAAAATATTAAAACCTTTGCAATAATTTCGAAACCTTTAAGGTTTTTAAATGGAAAAGTAGTTGTTAGATAGCATGGTTTCAGAACCATGCATGAAAGGTATCAAAACCTGGTGAAAGGTTTCGTAACCTTGCTTGAAGTATCGAAACCTTTTGCCCAAGTTTGTTTTACAGACCTTACTGCTCAAAAAGTTTTGAAACCTCATAAGGGGTATCGAAACTTTTTGTGATATCTTGTAAAATCGGCTAAAAATTAATTTCTAAAGGTATATTTGATATAAGAACAAAGTCAAACCTCTTTAGAATCATTTTTACACGTTAAAATATGTTTTTGACAAATTTAAATCAAATACATTAGTTTACAAATTTTTACAAATTAGACCATGAAATTTAACTTGGTTATATCAAAATCAAAATAAGTCTAACACTATCATGTTTTGCAATTTTCTTTTCGAATTATCATTCTTCTGCGTTTTTTTATCAAATCCATGCAATACTTTTCTATGTAGCTTATTTACGATTTATGCATGTTTTTGTCGTACTTGAGCAAATTAACTCTGAAGTTGCAGCTTATATTAATGAATTTTATGTGGTTACTAATGTTGTGGTTTATGCTCGTTTATGTTTGTTTGTACGAACGAATATGAACAAACACGAGCAAGCTACATTCCTTAACGAACGAACACGGACGAGAAATTCTATTCGTTAGTTGTTCGTGATTGTTCGGTTAAAGTTAAACGAATGAACATGAATACACCCTTGTTCGTGTTTGTTCAGTTCGTTTACAGGCCTAGTTACCGTTAAGGGAGTGATGCGACATGATAAAA
Source organism: Hibiscus tridactylites (assembly GCA_958450335.1). Taxonomy (NCBI): domain Eukaryota; kingdom Viridiplantae; phylum Streptophyta; class Magnoliopsida; order Malvales; family Malvaceae; genus Hibiscus; species Hibiscus tridactylites. The sequence continues at coordinate 42,135,570 of OY288280.1, forward strand.
TTATTGGATAATAGCTCATTTGACCACTCTAATATAACTAATATTTTATTTTAGTATTTTTTTTCAATATTTTAAGTAATAAATAAAAAAATAAAAAGGCTACGAACTTCCACCCGAGCCTTTTCTTTCTGCAGCTATCAGGCCTTATTTTATCGAACCTTTATCGTCATCCATTATCAACGACCCTTATTGATCTCATCTTATTTGTAACTCCTTCCAACAGATAATCATAATTCATAATAAAAAAATCTTAGTTGTGTAGTTTGGACTCAAAGTATCAAATGACAATATGTCACGTTTGTAAAACTGGCTTGGGAGAATCTAGTAAGACTAAATTTTGAAAATGGCTAATAAAAGACCGGAAAATAAATTTTGATTTTAAATTAGAATTTTGAAAAGAAATATTTTAATTAGATAAATTTAGAGTCCAAACTGAATATTGAAAGTGTTCGTGGATTTTTAGAAATTTTATTAAGGGTTTTAATTATAGCCTTAAACTTTTAAAAATAAAATAAATGGACCAATTTGGAAAAAAAATATCAAACTTGAAAGCTCTCAAAGGCAAATAAACCATTGATTCAAAAATGTCATCTTAGAACTTCAATCATCGTTTTCCCTCTTAAAAATTTATTCTAAAATTTCTACACAATTTCAAAGTAGTGAATTGGTTTTTCTAAATTTGAAACTACTTTCATTTTACATATTCTTCCCTTTCATTTTTCCTCTAAAAATTCCTTCTAGAATTTCCTACACAATTTCAAATTATCTAATTGATTTTCTAAATTCGAAACTATTTCCGTTTTACACATTCTTTTTCAAAACAAACAGATCACCTGTCATTAAACAAATGAACATGGAATAAACAAACACGAAATAGAGAGCATACAATGGAAGGGGACAAAGAGAGAATATTATAGGGGAATGAGGCATGAAACAAAACAAGAAACCGCACAAGGCAACAAACAAACAAAAAAGACAAAGCAGAGTAAAGAAAAACAAGAAAAGTAAGACGAAGAGGAAGCTAGCGCACCAAAGCCGACGAGAGGAGAAGAGCTGAGACGAAAGCAACACCAGCAAATCAGGTTTCGCAGTTGCATGTCGTGTCTATTACACAAAATAATGTGATCTCTTCAGACAATGCATGGGAAGAGCCAACTCAGTTCAACGCATCTAGAGATCTATAACCGTCGAAGACTGAGGGCAGGAAAGAGGGACCGAAGATGGAGAAACAAGCTGAGTAGTCAACCTTAGGCAGATAGGTGAACCAGACCCACACTAAACACGATGTAACCTCATAACCCGACCCAAAAGGATAGACCCGAATTATGGGAATTACATTGATTCACCAAAGTGAATCTGAACAAATCGAAACTAAAAATCACTTAAAATTTAAAACTTTAGAATATTTAAACAAAACTAGAGGTATCATGCAACCCTAGAACAGTTAAACAAACAATGAAACAAATCTCATTCAATTTGGAATCACAAATCATGCTTAATTGCAAAGTCGAGGAGATTAAAGAGTAAAATGTAAACATATGGTAATAAGGGACCTTGTTGAGTGTATAAAAGTTCTATATTTTACCCCTCATTTACCCATATTTCTGCTGCATTCAAGCATAATTCAATGCATTTAGGATAGATTTATGCATATACATCACAATTAGATAAAATGACATAGTTACTACTGATTTTCGTCACTTTTGCAGGTGTCTGATGCGGCAGACCCAGGGCAGCAAAGGAGTAGAGCTGGATCACATAACTGGAGTCGAGGAGCACACGCTGCCATGGCTACAGTCGTGGCAACCATGATGACAGAAGAATGGAGTGAACAAGTGAAATGAAGCTCGACAGATAGAGGACTTCAAGCTGGTCTGTTGTGGGCCACTCCTATATTTTTCTGAGCCCTGAGGTAGAATGAAGGCCAAGCCCAAAGTTCAAGGAAGTAACTCAAGACAAGAAAAGATGACGAATTAAAGGCATATATTCAGAAGATTTAATCTTCAATAGAGTTGTACTTTAGTTTAAACTTGTATTCTTGCCATATTAGAAAACTTGGACCCAAGGCCTATATAAAGGCATGTAATCTGAACTAGGGAAGGATATCTCATTCCTAGCCGTCTTCCCCAAAACCCTTGTCGTTTTCCCTCTTCATCATGTTCTAAACTCCCCCTAGGGCTAAGGGTTGATTTTGTAAGGTAGTTGCAAGGATTGTACTGTTTATGATGCATCCCTATAAACTAAAAAATCCTTACGCAATTCTAGTTGAATCAAGACAGGATCTTGCGTCAAAAGTTCCTTCAACTTCTCGAAAGCTTGCTGCCTAACATCCATCCACTCGAAACGAACATTGTTATGCAACAACTTGGTCAAAGAAGCAACAATCCTATAAAATACTCCGACAAACCTCCGGTAGTAACCGGCCAAGCCAAGGAAACTACGCACTTCAATCATTGCTTAGGCGTCTTCCAACTCATCACCGTCTCAACCTTGTGTGGATCAACTTGGATTCTTTCGACAAACACCACATGTCTAAGAAAAACCACTTCCTTTAGCCAAAACTCACACTTGCTCAGCTTAGCATAAAGCCGATTCTCCAGCAACACTTGCAACACAATTCTCAAGTGCCTATCATGATCCTCCTCGGTATGCGAGTACACAAGAATATCATAGATAAACACTACAACAAACTGATCCAAAAACTCATGAAACACCATATTCATCATGTCCATGAAAGCAACTGGTGCATTTGTCAAGCCAAACGACATCACCAAGAACTCATAGTAGCCGTACCTCGTCCGAAAAGCTATCTTTGGTACATCCACCTCCTTAACCTTAAGATGATAGTACCCAGACCTCAAGTCTATCTTTGAAAATACTAAATCCCCACGAAACTGATCGAACAAATCATCGATCCTCGACAAAGGGTATTTGTTCTTAATCATCAACTTATTCAGATACCGATAATCAATGCACATACGCATGGTACCATCCTTCTTCTTCAGGAACAAGACCGACACACCCCAAGGTGAAATACTCAGCCTTATGAACCCTCGGTCAAGCAACTCCTTAATTGTATTCTCATACAACTCTATACCAAACTCAACCTTATGGTTGGGTGGTAACCCTGGGAACTCCTCTGGAAAGACACCCAGAAACTCGCATACAGTTCATACGTCTTGGACTCGTACCTCATTCGTGCCATGATTCATCACATATGCCAAGAAAGCTTTGCATCCCAACTCCAACTTCTGACTTGCTTCAAGAGCCAAAATTGCGTTAAATAAGAACTTCACGTTCTCACCTATGATTACTACCTCGTAGTCATCCGTAAGCTTCAGTGTAACAAGCTTAACATCAAAATCAACCACAACTTGGTGTTCAACCAACCAGTCCATTCCAAGAATCACATCAAATCCATAAAAAGGTAGTTCCATTAAATCAACAGAGAATACATGACCTTGAACAGACAAAGGGCATCTCCTATACAGTTTCCTTGTAACCACAGTCTCAGCAAAACAACTCGTTACTTGCATTCCTACATCTAGCATCTCAACAAGAATATCAAGCAGATATGCATGCTCACTCAAGATGTACGAATGCATAGATCCAGAATCAATCAAAGCTAACAAAGATAGGGATTGCAAGGTGAAGGTACCTGCAATCACATCAGTGTCATTACGTACCTTGTGATGTGCATACACCCTCGCGAGACCACCTCCCTCTGGCTGAACGAAAACTACATGGGCCACACCTCTTTGATCATCCTCTCTCCTCTGAAAATTACCATGGCCGCGCCCATGACCTCTTTGTTTTGCAACTGCAGGTGCACGACCCTGGCTACCTCCCGCTAATAGAGGACACTCACGTCTCATATGATCAGCGGATCCACAGTTCCAACATGAATTAGCCCTAACTACAGGCACCTGAACCTCACGAGCCACACGAGGGCAATCCCTCATCATGTTCTCCTGTGAACCACACGTCCAACATGTACCCTACTCAAACATCCTCCTGCCGCCCTGAGCCGGTGCACCTTATCCAAAGTTACCACGCCTAGTCGCAGGCTGATATCTACGGTTCTAGTTCCTCTTGCTCTGCCCACCACTCGGGCCAGCATCAGCAGTTCTCTTGCCCAAACCAGAACCACCCCTATGCGAGGTCAGACCCAAGCTCTACTCTATATCTTTGGCTCGAGTCACGAGCACATCAAAGTCCGTATAATCCGTGGATAACATGTACATCTTCACGTCTTGTACCAAGCCGTACCGAAAATGATCGCATCGATGCCTATCACCCGGCATCAACTACGGAGCATATTGGCTCCACCGTATGAACTGGACCTCGTACTCAGCTACGGTCATACTCCCTTGAACCAGAGACATAAATTCTCTCTTCTTATCATCCGGGAACCTAACTCCAAGGTACTTCCTCTAGAAAGCAGACCAGAACAACGTCCAGTCTACCTCTTCCAACTCCAAGGCCGCGGTCCTAGTCGTCCAGTACGTGTAGGTAGCATCGTGCAACAACGAAACTGCGCAACACAACTTTCGTCCATCATCGCACTCCATTTGATCCAATATCCGGATCGTATTGGCCAACCATGCCTCAGATGCCTCGGGAGATAATCCGCGAAACTCTACTTCTCCCAAACTCCTTAGTCGCTCTAGTGGCAATCCCACTTGCCCAGCAGCAGGAGCTTGTACATGCACTCCGGCAACAGAAGCCTGAAATGCCCTCGTCATCATCTATACAAAAGGCGTCAAATCTCCCAACACCGGACCAGCATGTCCGTGTTGGCCCTACTCATCACCCCAGGTGGTAGCGATGGAGGAGAAGGTAGATTTCGACCAGGTGGAACCTCGTTTTCCTAATCACGCTGTACCTCATCAGGAGCTATCGCTCCAGAACGTAACTCACGTCTCGGTCCCATTGTGCTAGTTAACATTTAAACATGGACATAAACAAACAAAAGATCATGCCATCGCTTAACAAGGATCCAAAGACTTTCAAAACCAATTTAAAACAATACATTAGGTAATAAGGCAATGTGCGTTCCAATTTCCCCCCAACATAGCATAAAGCATACATCAGGCATACTTCAACCATCATATCACTCAAGCATCAAGATTCAGCCCAATCATCATCGTGGAACAATTCACATCCACATTCACTCATCAATTACAACATCACTATCACACAATTATTCATAAGCATGCTTAAACACTCGTCAGACAAAGCAAATATCATCAAAACATGTATCCATATCACAAATCACTTACAAAAAACTTACCATCATCCCAACCTTTAATAACATGGGTCTGATACCACCAAATGTAACCCCCTCGACTCGGCCTGGTCGATAGACCGAACCGAACGGATCACACGAGGAATATTGAAGTAAACCAGAAAAGTTTACCTCAATAAATGACCCTTTTTTATTTTTATCTTGTCTAGATGCAATTTAGGTTCCTAGATGTTCATACACAAGCAGCGGATATGACATTAAAACAATTTCCAATTAATTAGAACCAATTAAAGATTAAGGACCATTTTGTAAATTTGATAAATTATAAGGGCTTTCATCAAATTCAAGTTACCAATCTTCAATTAGATTCATTACATACCTCTCGGCGAAATTTCAGCCCATCTAGACATTTACAACTCATTCAATTCTACGCAAGGAAAACAGGGATCAAAATGCAAAAACATAACTCAGGACAATTCAAATACATATCCAACGATCGAGTGTTTCGGAACAGAAAGTCTCGTATCAGAACAGCCGTTTCGAAACATAGTTGACCATTTCGATACGGGGGTTCGTTTCGAAACCCCACAAGACACGTTTCGATATGATGGTTTACAGAGGCAAAATGTTCCGGAACGAGCCTCACCGTTCAATAACTCCAAGGCCATTACAGGCCACTGTTCCGAACCAGGTAAGGGCGTCCTGAAATGCATGGGCCTGCAACTTTCTAAAAAGATAGTTTTAATCAGTTTTTACCCTCCGGAATCATCCTGACACATGCCCTAACATACATACAACTTTATTACAGAAGGTATTACTCTAAAGGCATACATCCTAGATGTCAAAAGCACCAAAAGGCTAAAATCCAAGAGCAAGCATATTTCAAAACTCAAAGGCCATTTACAAGTCCAAAAAAGCTTCACAAACTTGCTCAAAACAAGAAATCAACAAATCATTAACAATCAATGCATCAGACACCCCCATTGCCCTTATTACACAAGTTCAAAAGCTCAACATACTTTTAGCAAAATGTCTTGGTGTGATTCCTCGAAGATGTTGCCTCCAAAAGTCTAATTATCTACATTGATGAAACATAGAGAGCATAAGCATACAAGCTTAGTGAGGATTGCTCAAAACAACAAACATCATCAATGCACAAAATCGTCTTCGCTCTTTTCAAAACTAACATGCCTTTCTTGATAAACCATACACTTTTTCATCAAACTAATTATTTTAAACATCTTGCAACATGATCCAATAAAAAACAACAACTAAACCATTGCTACTCATTACGAAGCCTTGCAAGAATAAACACCATTATGCTAAGCTGAAACCAAAACATGCATATTTCAAAACATGCATTAACACCATTTTTCCTCAATCATTGATTTCATTATATTGGCTCACAAGTGATAAATAACAATCTCAAAAACATATATTGGATACACGGATTACCAAGGGTTGTCCCACACCCTTCATACACTTTACCGGCATTACAAGGCTCACACACGAGAGCGACCCTTTATCGTTGTGACACCCGTTGGGGAGTATTCGATACAATCACAACCCCTCAACATCACTCATCGGTAGATGTATAATCCACTAAGGAGAGACGAGACAAAACATAAGGTTCGCACCCGAGAACTACCCTCAACCGTTGCAACCTTAAACAATCCACAATCATTAGGGGTACTTGGATGGAGTATTCGGTACAATCACAACCCCTCAACATCCAAGGCGACTTGTTTATAGTGCACTCAATCCTATAGCCGCCTAACAATATCTGATTTCATTTATAAAACATTTTATTCAACATCACTTGCCAATATAACCCATAACTCATGCATAACTCACTTTTTTTTACAAAGCATCCTTGATAAGCCATCAATAAGCATTAAGCCATGCTTATAACCTCATGCATCAACACATGCATACAAGGACCACTTACCTAATGCATCCTTAAACCACATGGCATCTTCATACACAATTTATATTCTTAAAACATGCTTTAAAACAGTAGGTAAACACATTTAAAATCAAGTGCAACCAAAGGCTCATAACTAGCACAACCGAGGGAGAAATTTTGATTTACTTACTTCCAAACTTAACAAAGCGTTTCAAGCTCTTATTAAGTTCCCAAAACCTTTTCCAAAACATTTTCACGTTGGAAAACCAAATTCCACTCACCGACTCGTGAAACTACGCTTGTCGACGCGACTACCGATCGTCCGGAGCCTCCAAAACCACCTCATTTGCTTCTGGATTACTACCCCCTGTTTTCAACACATCAAAACAGAGGTTCAATGAATAAAAATGCATCCAAAACTCCAGCACACACAAGAAATCCCGCACCCCTGCTCTAAAGCATCAAAACACCCATCCGAAACAACCGAAAACTCAATCAATTGACCTAAAACCTAAAACCATCCTTATACCTCCAGCAACGAAAATCCCTAAGAACACCTCAAAAGCTCACCCAAAACACTTCAAAAACTAAGGATCTCAAGAATTTCGGGATCTATATGATTAAGACTCAATTCAACACTAAAAACCTTTCAAAACTTATTTAGAAACAATCTCAAACTAGCCAAATCAATCAAAGTCCGAAAATCACATTTTAAACCATTTTTTTCATAAGGATCTCAAGAGTTTAATATTCTAATAATAAAACCTCAATCAAAATCAGTATTAAAGAGTCAAATATCTTTGGATTTCCATCAAAGAACTTAGATTAGAGGGATAGCGCGAAAATTACCTCCAATCCTTTCTTCTCCTCTAATTTGGCAAGATTTGCTTGAAGAAACTTGAAGGAAAATGAAAGAAATCAATGGAGAAATAATAGAAATCAAAAGATGATTTGAGAGAAAATAAAATCTGGAGATTTGAGAGAAAATGAGAAGTGTTTGGCTGAAGTGAAAGAGAGAAATAAGAAGCTCGTCAAAAATTTCATTAATCGATTAACTAACTTTTTAATTAAACCCAATTAAAAGCCTTTTTAATTTTAATAAAATTTAAAACACATGCCAAATTAGGAAAAATGCATAATTGCCAAGTAGCTCCCTAAAGATTCTAAGACTTTGACTCCTCCTGAAAAATACATTTTCCAACTTTTAAATCTTTACATTTTGGTCACTACCCAAAATGTACACTTAAGAAAACCCGTTTTGAAAAATTGATTTGGCCAACCTCTTAACTATCATTTTAGAGGATTTTAGGAATTTTTATCATATTTTCATCCTATCCCGAGATCCGATCTCCCTAAATCACCTTTTAATGGTTTGAACAACTGAAATCGGTTCCACTGGCCCGACTCAACTCGCCAAAACATCTAAGCCCAAAATTGGAGATTTCATGAAAAGAAAGAAATAATTGGAGGGATTGATACACATGGCATTTCAAGGGAAATACCATGAGCATGAACCGACCACTTGGAGACTTCCATCTCCATTTTGTCTCTTTGTCATCTCCTTCCTTGGGAGAGAACCGAGAAATTAGAGTGTAGAAACTCAAGCTTTTGGCCATGATAATTTGGAAACTACGACCTTGTTAACTCCAATCCTTGAAAAAAAAAACTACTCGGTTCTTTAAAGGAAAGGTAAACATTGTTGTTACAATCTTCTGTTAAGATTTGATTTGGAGAACTATATTTGAATATCATGCGTAATCTTGAATTGTTGTTTGTCTAGAAAGAGAGGGAATCGAATTCATGTTAAGCATATATGGAATGTTGAAAATTCGAATAGTTAATCATCTCCATGGATAGATTCAAAAGAATTAGTAACATATTTGTCTTATGCAATGAAAATTGGTGGTTTAATTCGATTTAGTTGTGTTGATGGTGGCGATTTAAGAATCTGGGTGAATGCGTCTCTTGGCTGTGTGTACATACTTGATGGTGGCATATTGATGCTTGATGCTTAATTCGATTGGATAATTATACTTGTGGAAAATCATATAGGATCTGTTATAGCATGTATATATTTGAGATGTGGTAGCTGCCTTGTTTTGTTTACATATTCATGAATTTTGAACTGAATTAGATAATTAGAACAAGGGAAAATATCTAGAGAATGCTTGTGAGAATTGTTCTCTAAGTTAAGAATTGGACTTTATGAAATTTGGGGCTGCTCTACACATAGGTACGTGTTAGGGACCGCTTTATGCGAATAAAATTTGTAAATCCAAGAAATAAAGATTGTCGGGTATAAAATTAAACACATGAATGTATATGCATGTAAGAATAAATGAAAATGCTGCCCAAGCAGTGTATAAATGTATGGATAAGTTAATTGTCTTGTTAAATATGTGATCAATTTCGAGTCTTGGATTAAAAATGAATTTTTAATCGAATGTAGGACATAAAAACTGTAAGCAGTTTTCTGCTCTGGACAGTCTCCATTTCAGGACTTTTAGGACTTTTCATAATTTTTGTAGATTTTATTAAATTATTTGGATTATACCGTTAGAATCGTAGTCGAATCTAGTTTTTAATGGTGTAAAGAAAGTTAAAATACAATGAGTATTTTGTTCTGTATAAGCAAATCTTTAAAGGTAGTGTATGCTGCCAAAATTCTGAAAATAGTTGCCTAGTTTAAAAGCAAGAACAACTTGATATTGTATGAATCTTGTGATTGATTTTGTACACATATTTGTGAGTATGTGTAAGTAGGAATGGTCTTGGCATCTTAGTTGGTTATGAAACTATTAGGGTTAAGCATGAAAATTGGAATTGTTTGTGTATGGTTATGGGAATTACATTGGACCGTTCTGTGTGTTTATGATTGTCGAATGGGAATGTTTTGTTATAGGGAAATGCCGGCCCATATATGCTGCCCTGATTGTATATGTGTGATTATGGACTATTTTGGAGGAGTGAACATGTATATAAGTATAGATAAAATGTTGTCATTAGTATGTATGCGATCCCTTAAAAGAATCGTATTGACTTGAAATTGATAATTCGTTATTTTTACGTTAGACGATCATTCTATGATAATGGAGTGAGTGTCGACATGAAGGCTAGGAAGGTAAATCTCTCGTTTATCTTTTATGATTATGTGAATAAACGTTTAAATGTAGAAATGTGCATTAGGAATTCAAAATTGCTCAATGATGCAGGAGGAATTGTATTAGAATCAAATGTTTATGTGTTTTGCTTGATAAGTATATTAGATGGAGTGTTCGAACCTGAGGATTTATGAGTGTGTAAACATATATGCTCTCTGCCCAGTTTTAAAGGAATTATTGAGTACTTATGAAATCTACCTATAATTGTGTAATTGTAACCCCTATTTGGACCTAAGGGCTTATAACAAATTGAAATTGACGATTTAGAAACTTTCCCCTCAAGTAAGGTTATTTATGAAAAACCATGTCGAAATTATTATTCAGTTATAATAATATCCTTAAATGTTTCAACTTAAAACCAAGCATGCTAAAAATAGTTATCAAAACCCAAAAGTAATAAATGTCCAAAGTCCACGTTTACAACCAAATCTGAAAATACTTAAATAATTAAATATAAGTCTAGAACAAAACATAATGATAAATAGTATCAAATCTTGTTCGTACGAGGTCCTCCAAGTATCGAAACCTAAGTTTAGAAATCTGAAACATATACTAAGGGGGAGTCAGCTATAAAACTCAGTGTGTCTCTAAAATGCATAACAAAAGTCAATCCAACAATAACATCACAATCAAGAATTACCAGATATTCTGAAGTATTACAAGCAATGCATACAAATATCAAAGCATGACATGCACCCATCTACATCACCGTCCGAAGAGTGAGGTTCCCCTGAACCACTCTACACCTCAACACCGTGTCCGAAGCAGAACTTATACCGAAAGATGGAACTACTAATCCGAAGCGAAGTTCAACCTGAAGGATGAAGTCGCTGAGCTTCCTCCGTACAATATCTTAACCCAATGATATGACATGTAATCCAATTTCAGAGTCCGAATGCAATCATGTTAAATAACTAAGATGCATGTACATAATAATCCGATTCCGATATGTGTTACATAACATGATCACAACATCCGAGTCATACATTATTTGTTAGATAACAGAGCAGGATAGCATACATTCGAGTCATACAAAATTTATCAGATAACAGAGCAGAATAACACATAAAATAGTTCTCAATCAACCGGGCAGGATAACACAGAATATTTCTCATATAGATCACGCAATCAGGCAACACATACATGTAGCAGAGACAGAGAACACACCTTAGGCAGCTAAATAGTCAACGTCGATAGTGACGTCTCCCACGCTCAGCCCTAGCGGTAGGTCGAACAGAATCAGCTCCTAAAAAAGAAGAACACTATATAAGACTTCCTACTATGCCACCGAAGGTAAAATCTCGGGGTCAGAGTCCACGTCACCTGAACACAAAAAATATATGAGTCAAACTCTGATGTAACATTTAACAAAATTCCGAGTTCAACAAATAAATTGATTCAAAAAGGCATTTCGGGTTCGAATTTGAAGAAACGGATAGCGGCAACGGAACCGGAACGTCGAAAAACATATAGATGGACTCAGCCGAAAAAGTCAATACAAAAAGTCAACGCTGACGTCATCGCTGGCCAGGATGACATCATCACTGAAGTCAGCCTACATCAGCAACAACGTCAGATGACGTTAGCCTGCACCAGCCCACTGGTCCGGTTCAACTCAGCCACCCGGTACGGTCCAACATACTCAACCGATTCAATTTCATCAGCCACCCAAATCAACCAAACCCTAATCCCCAAATTTCCAACCCTAGAACTAATTTCGGCGGCGCCCAACCACCCACGGCGCAACCCCGTGATCCCAACGGCGGACACGACCCGACAGCGGCCAACATGACGGCCAACAGTAACCCTAAAGCCAAACAGTCCCAACCACGTCACTCACCCAACTCGAGATGGCAGCAACGCTCACAGAGGACGACGGCGGCGGGAGTTCCCGAAGGAAACTCAATTGTTTTCGATGGCAACAGCGGTGACAGAACGCGATAACGGCGCGCGACGAGTGACGGCGGCTGGGTTTTGTTCGCGCAGTGACGACGAGCGCTCCGAGGGTCTCGAACCGTTTGAACGGCAAAGAAAGCCCCTTGGCCAGAGCTTCGACGGAAAAACGAGGAAAAATGTTTTAATATTTTAATATATTTCTTTTGTTTAAGAGAAACCGAGAGAGAGAGAGTGAGCGGCGCAAATAGACAAGCTGATACAAAATGAGTGTTTACCCTAGATAAATGGGTAAATTACAGAAGAAGGGTCTCAGTTTTTGCCCGCCTAACAAAATAACCACTAAACTTTTAATTTATTTAATTTGGTCCCCAATTTAGATTAGGTTAAATTCCGAATTTCCCCCAAAATTCTAGGGTTTCCAATTGGGAATTCTCATAATTAGGGTTTTTAAATTAGGGCTAAAATGGGGTGTTACAACTCTACCCCCGTAAAAAGAAATTTCGGCCTCAAAATTTATCTGGAGCAAAAAAATGCGGATATTGAGCTTTGATGACAGCTTTGGGCTCCCAGGTAGCCTCATCATGACTGCGACCACGCCACAAGACTTTGACCATCTTAATGGTCTTCCTTCTGAGAACTTTCTTATCCTGAGCAAGGATCTCGATAGGCTCATCCTCAAAGCGTAAATCAGGACGAATCTCAATCTTCTCCACAGGAAAAACATGAGACGGATCAGCATGGTAGCGCCTCAACACAGAAACATGGAAAACATCATGAATACGCGGAAGCTCTGGTGGTAACTCGAGCTGATAGGCAACAAGTCTAACCCGACGAAGAATCCTGTAAGGACCAATATATCGGGGACTTAGCTTGCCCTTCCGACCAAACCGAAGTACCTTCCTCCAAGGAGATACTTTCAGGAAAACCTCATCACCAACCTCAAACTCAAGATCTCGACGTCTCAAGTCAGCATAGGACTTCTGTCTGTCAAAAGCAACCTTAAGTCGGTCTCGAATCAATCTGACTGTCTGCTCGGTCTCACGGACTAGGTTTGGTCCCAACAAACTATGCTCATTAAGTTCAGTCCATCCAATCAGTGACCTACACCTACGCCCATATAGAGCCTCGTACGGTGCCATCTTGATACTGCCCTGGTAGTTGTTATTATATGCAAACTCTGCGAGCGGCAAGAAATCCTCCCAACTACCACTATAATCGAGAACACAACCTCTCAACATGTCCTCAAGAATCTGAATCACACGCTCGGACTTCGCTGTAAAGATGTACTGAAGTTCAACCGGGTACCCAAAGCAGAGTGAAGTGCCTTCTAGAACTTCGTTGTAAATCTCGGATCACGATCAGAAATAATCGATATCGGTACCCCATGAAGTCGAACAACATCAGAAGCCGAGCCAACTTATTCAAAGGATAGTTGACTCGAACCAGAATGAAATGCATGGACTTAGTCAAACGGTCCACTATAACCCAGACGAAGTCTTTCTTGGACGGAGTCATCGGAAGACCACTAACAAAATCCATAGTCACACGCTCCCACTTCCACTGAGGAATCTAGTAGTGCTGAAGCAACCAGATGGACGCTGATGCTCTACCTTGACTCTCTGACAAGTCATACACTTAGACACAAATCCGACAACATCCCGTTTAAGACCTTTCCACCAGTACCTCTGACGAAGGTTCTTATACATCTTATCACCACCAGGATGCATAGAATAGGGGCTGTCATGTGCCTCGCAAAGAATAACCTGTTTCAACCCAGATTTCCTCGGAATACAGTACCGGCCTCGGAAACACAAAACACCATCCTGATCAATAGTATAATCCACAGATGTACCCTCAGAAATCTCTCTGATATGATGCATAAGAAAAGGATCAGTAGGTTGCTCAGCTCGAATATCAGATATCACCGTAGGAATGACCCGAAGTTCTGCCATCAAACTACCATCTTAAAACAAACTCATCCGAGCAAACAAGGTCCTCAAATCCGAGATAGCATTACGACTCAAGGCGTCGGTAACCACGTTCGCCTTTCTCGGGTGATATCTATCTCATAGTTATAATCCTTGAGAAGTTCCAACCAGCGACGCTGTCTCAAATTCAACTCTTTCTGCGTAAGTAGATACTTAAGACTCTTGTGATCGGTGAAGATATAGCACTTCTCTCCGTAGAGATAGTGTCTCCAAATTTTCAGAGCAAAGATCACAGCAGCAAGCTCTAAATCATGGGTGGGGTAGTTACACTCATGCACTTTCAACTGACAAGATGCATAGGCCACTACCTTCCCCTCCTGCATCAGAACACATCCCAATCCCGTGTGAGAGGCATCACTGTATACCGTATAGGCCTTCCCAGGCTCAGGCTGAATCAGAACCGGTGCTTCAGTCAACACGATCTTAAGTTTCTCAAAACTGGTCTGTTGAGCCCCAGTCCAAACAAAAGGAATATCCTTCCTCAGAAGTTTAGTCAGAGGAGCTACAATAATCGAGAAACCTTCCACAAACCTCCGATAGTAACCAGCTAAACCCAAGAAGCTTCGAATCTCAGGAACATTATTGGGCTGTTTCCAACCCAAAATAGCCTCAATCTTCTTTGGATCAACATGAATACCATTAGCAGAAACCACGTGTCCCAAGAAGGTAACCTTGGTCAACCAGAATTCACATTTACAGAACTTTGCATACAACTTCTTTTCACGCAAAGTCTGTAGAACAACCCGGAGATGTTCCTAATGTTCTGCCTCCGATTTAGAATAAACCAGTATGTCGTCAATGAAAACAACAACGAACTGGTCCAGATAATGTTGAAACACCCTATTCATCATATCCATAAAGGCTGCAGAGGCATTAGTAAATCCAAACGGAATCACCAGGAACTCGTAATGACCATAACGAGTCTGAAAAGCGGTCTTGAACACATCAGAATCCTTAACCTTGAGTTGGTAATAACCTTATCTTAGGTCTATCTTAGAAAATACTGTAGCTCCCCGGAACTGATCGAACAAGTCATCAATACGAGGAAGTGGGTACCTGTTCTTGATCGTCAGCTGGTTCAGCTTCCGATAATCAATACAAAGCCAAAGTGATCCGTCCTTCTTCTTCACAAACAAAGCAGGGGCTCCCCAGGAAGAAACACTAGGTTAGATGAAACTCCTACCATCAATTCCTGTAACTGAATCTTCAATTCTTTAAGCTCTTTCGGAGCCATCCTATAAGGAGCCATAGAGACAGGAGTTGTACCCTGATATACATCTATGCCAAACTCAACCTCGTCACGTTTTGGCGGTACCCCTGGAAATTCCTCCGGAAAAACATCTGGAAAATCCCTAACCACTCGGATCTTATCCAAACCAGAATCTGATTGTATCGAGTCAAGAATATAAGCAAGATAGGCAGTAGCCCCATGTCGAATCATCTTTTCTGCTTTGAGAGCCGAAATAACATTGGACATGTAACCTCTACGCTCTCCAACCATAATCACCTCGCACCCATATGAGGTTTTCAGAGTCGCCCTTTTCTTTTCACAATCCAAACGGACTCGATGAACGAATAACCAATCTATTCCGAGAATAAGGTCGAACTCTCTAAAAGGTAACTCCATCAAATCAGCAGAGAATATTTTCCCTTGAATTTCCAAAGGGCAATTCTTGTACACCTTAGAGACCTTGACATGATCACCCACTGGACTATAAACGGAAACCGCGTTCCCAGTATTCTCAACCAGAATTTCAAGTCCCCCAGATGCCGAACTTGCAACATATGAATGGGTAGAACCAATATCTAATAAAGCAAAATACGGAATAGAGTGAATAGAAAAGGTACCAACAATAACATCTGGCTCATCACGGTCCTCATGTCTCCTGGTAGCATAAACCAAACCTGGCTGTCTCACCCCGAATCCAGCTGATCCTCCACTCTGAACTTGCCTACCTATACTAGCAGAAACTGTAGAATCAAGTCTACCTCGACCTTTACCCCTAACAGGAGCATGCACCGATGCCTGTGACTGACTGGTCATATGAGCTGACAGAGTGCAAGCGAACAATCTCTGAAAAGATGGTCGAACGAACCACAACGAAAACAAGCTCCAGACTGTCTCCTACACTCCCTAGAATGCCATTTCTTGCAGAAAAAACACTGGGGTGACCCCCGCGTGCTAGTCGATCCTCCAACACTAGAAGTTAGAACATCAATGGTCACTGGTCTGGCACTGGAATAACTCTGATAATCACTCTCATCTCTTGCCCTCTTCCTGGTTTGGTTACCCTGACTATACTGAACTGACGCAGTCGACTGCCTCTTACCCCGATCCATACCCTGAGGCTCAGCTTGCCTCAACTCTGCCTCATTGCGTTCAGCAATCCTAGCTCGCAAGGTAATATCCTTGTACTCTTTGTCCAAGTGCAAAGCAACACCAGTCTTGATCGAAGGTCGCAGACCCTTCAGAAACCAATCTCACTTCTCTTTCTCTGTAGTAACTAACCTAGGGACATACTGAACCATCCTCAAAAACTCGATCTCATACTAATTCACGGTCATATCATTTTGCTTCAGATTTATAAAGTCCTCTCAAAACTTGGCTAGATACTCTGCCCCAACATATCTGTCTCAGAAAGCCTGACGGAAATGATCCCATGTGATCCGACTAGCAGAAATAACGGCCTTCTCAGCCTCCCACAAGTTCAGGGCTTCACCCTTCAATAAAGATACATCAGCTCTTAATTTTCTGTCAGTAGGGTAGTCCATCTCATCAAATAACTGTTGTAATTTCTTCAACCAATACTCTGCGTCAGCTGGATATGCAGTCTTCTTACCATCAAACATCGACATCCCAGCAAACAAAAACTCAGTAGATATGGGTATCCTAGAACCCTGTCGAAGATACTCAAGTAGCTCTAAATGCACTGCAGCAACATTAACTCTAGCAATCTCACTGTTATCGGCTGCACGGGGACCTTCACTCTGAGTCTGCTGATCAGGGTGATCGGTCTGTTGACCACTCGTATGAACCTCAGGTTGCTCATGTTGTGGGTCCTCCTGATGCTGTGGCGAATGCTCAGGAAGATTAACATCACTCGCATCCACAGCGGTACGACCTCGTCCACGGCCTAGACCTCGGCCAGTCGTAGCTCTAGTACTCCTACGGGGTGGCATAGTAGTCTATCTACAAAAGAAGAGTCCTAAAGTCAAAATTGGTACTTGGAGACTTTAATTAAAACATATATTACTTCTTTAAAATCCGGACATTTATCTGAAAATCTCGTAGTTTCCGAAAACATTTATTATGCATGCAAAATTTTTAAAACTTTAAAATCAAATTTTTATCGAGCCTCACAGGCCGAGGGGTATAACCTAGGCTCTGATACCACTAAATGTAACCCCCTATTTTGACCTAAGGGTTTATAACAAATTGAAATTGACGATTTGGAAACTTTCCCCTCAAGTAAGGTTATTTACGAAAAACCAAGTCGAAATTATTATTCAGTTATAATAATATCCTTAAATGTTTCAACTTAAAACCAAGCATGCTAAAAATAGTTATCAAAACCCAAAGTAATAAATGTCCAAAGTCCACGTTTACAACCAAGTCTGAAAATACTTAAATAATTAAATATAAGTCTAGAACAAAACATACTGATAAATAGTACCAAATCTTGTTCGTACGAGGTCCTCCAAGTACCAAAACCTAAGTCTGGAAATCTAAAACAAATACTAAGGGGGAGTCAGCTATAAAGCTCAGTGTGTCTCTAAAGTGCATAACATAAGTCAATCCAACAATAACATCACAATAAAGAATTAACAGATATTCTGAAGTATTACAAGCAATGCATACAGATATCATAGCATGACATGCACTCATCTACATCACCGTCCGAAGAGTGAGGTTCCCCTGAACCACTCTACACCTCAACACCGGGTCCGAAGCAGAACTCATACCGAAAGATGGAACTACTAATCCGAAGCGAAATTTAACCCGAAGGATGAAGTCGCTGAGCTTCCTCCGTACAATATCCCAACCCAATGGTATGACATGTAATCCGATTTCAGAGTCCGAATGCAATCTTGTTAAATAACTAAGATGCATGTACATAATAATCTGATTCCGATATGTGTTACATAACATGATCACAACATCCGAGTTATACATTATTTATCAGATAACAGAGCAGAATAGCATACAGTCGAGTCATACAAAATTTATCAGATAACAGAGCAGAATAACACATAAAATAGTTCTCAATCAACCGGGTAGGATAACACAGAATATTTCTCATATAGATCACGCAATCAGGTAACACATACATGTAGCACATACAGAGAACACACCTTAGGCAGCTAAATAGTCAACGTCGATAGTGACGTCTCCCACGCTCAGCCCTAGTGGTAGGTCGAACAGAATCAGCTCCTAAAAACAAAGAACACTATATAAGACTTCCTACTATGCTACATTCGAATAAACTATGCTTAACAAAAATCTTACTAGCAGATCTCGAAGACTGTGCCACCGGAGGTCTGCCTGGTGGAGGAGGAGGTAAAATCTCGGGGTCAAAGTCCACGTCACCTGAACACCAAAAATATATGAGTCAAACTCTGATGTAACATTTAACAAAATTCTGAGTTCAACAAATAAATTGATCCAAAATGGCATTTCGGGTTCGAATTTGAAGAAATGGACAGTGGCAACGGAACTGGAACTTCAAAAAACATAATGGTGGACTCAGCCGAAAAAGTCAACGCAAAAAGTCAACGCTGATGTTATCGCTGACCAGGATGACATCATCGCTGACGTCAGCCTACATCAGCAACAACGTTAGATGACGTCAGCCTGCATCTGCCCACTGGTCCGGTTCAACTCAGCCGCCCGGTCCGGTCCGGTCCAACATACACAACCGGTTCAATTTCATTAGCCACCCAAATTAACCAAACCCTAATCCCCAAATTTCTAACCCTAGATCTAATTCCGGCGGTGCCCAACCACCCACGACACAACCCTATGATCCCAACGGCGGACACGACCCGACATCGGCCAACACGACGGCCAATAGTAACCCCGAAGCCAAACAGTCCCAACCACGTCACCCACCCAACTCGAGACGATAGTGGCGCTCACAGAGGACGGCGGCGGCGGGAGTTCCCGAAAGAAACTCAATCATTTTCGATGGCAACGGTGGTGACAGAATGCGACAACGGCGCACGACAAGTGACGGCGGCTGGGTTTTGTAGGGCTAGGATGTTTTCTGATGCAAGACAAGACGGTAGTGGCTTATGCCTCAAGACAGTTGAAGACCCAGGAGCGCAACTATCCGACCCATGACATAGAGTTAGCTGCAATTGTGTTTGCTCTGAAGATTTGGAGGCACTACTTGTACGGTGAGAGATGCACAGTGTACACCGACCACAAGAGTTTGAAATACATTATGACTCAGCGAGATTTGAATCTCAGACAACGTAGGTGGTTAGAGTTGCTAAAAGACTATGATCTTACCATTGAGTACCATCCGGGTAAGGCCAATGTAGTGGCCAATGCATTGAGTAGGAAGATGGCCGTGGACTTGAGAGCCATGTTTGCTAGATTGAGTTTGTCCGGAGATGGTGGCTTGGTAGCCGAACTTCAGGTTAGACCTACTCTAGGTCAGTTGATTAGGTAGAAACAACTCTTAGATAGATCTTTGGCACCTCACGTGCAAGATATAGCCGAAGGTAGACCTTCAGACTACAATTTCAGTATTGATGGGGTTTTGTGTTTCAAAGATAGAATAGTTGTGCCAGAGGACAGTGACTTGAGACGTACGATCTTGACTGAATCCCACAATAGTCCGTTTGCTATGCATCTTGGAAGTACGAAGATGTACCGTGATTTGAAGAATGAGTACTTTTGGGTTGGCTTGAAGAGAGATGTGGTCGACTTTGTGAGTAAGTGCTTAGTGTGTCAGAGAGTGAAGGCGGAACATCAGGTTCCCTCAGGTTTGTTACAGCCGTTGAGAATTCCGGAATGGAAATGGGAGAACATCACCATGGATTTTGTTTCGGGTTTTCCTTTGACTCCTATGAAGAAGAACTCAGTTTGGGCGATAGTGGATCGTTTTACGAAGTGTGCTCACTTCTTGGCAGTCAACACTATTTACACTTTAGATAGATTGGCCGATTTGTACATTGGTGAGATTGTCAGACTTCATGGTGTTCCGAATTCTATTTTGTCAGATAAAGATCCACGGTTTACTTCTAGATTTTGGGAGTGTCTGCATACAGCTTTGGGTACCCGTTTGAACTTCAGCACGTCTTATCATCCTCAGTCAGATGGTCAGTCAGAGAGAGTTATTCAGATCTTAGAGGATATGTTACGTTGTTGTATCATTGACTTTCAGGGTACTTGGGAGAAGCATTTGCCTCTAGTAGAGTTTGCGTACAATAATAGCTTTCAGTCGAGCATTCAGATGGCTCCGTATGAGGCCTTGTATGGCCGAAAGTGTAGAACTCCAGTTTGTTGGGCCGAAGTGGGACAGAAGTTGTTACCTATGCCAGATTTGCTCAAGGGGACAACTGACAAGGTAAAATTGATTTGTGATCGTTTGAAAGCTGCTTCGGATAGGCAGAAGTCCTATGCTGATTTGAAGAGGAAGGGATTTTAGTTCTCAGTGGGTGAGAAGGTATTCCTGAAGGTGTCTCCGTGGAAGAAAGTAATGAGATTTGGCCGAAAGGGGAAGTTGAGTCCGAGGTACATAGGACCGTATGAGATTTTGAGAAGGGTTGGTCCCGTTGCTTATCAGTTGCGTTTGCCATCCGAGCTAGAGAAGATACACGATGTGTTCCATGTTTCGATGCTTCGTAAGTATAGGTCCGATCCATCACATGTTATGCCTGTAGAAGAGATTGAATTGAATCCGGATTTGACTTATGAAGAAGAGCCCGTTGAGATCTTAGCTTCTGACAGTAAGGTGTTGAGGGGTAGATCGATTGAGTTAGTAAAGGTGCGGTGGCAACGTCGAGGTGTGGACGAGGCCACTTGGGAGAGGAAGGAGGATATGGAAAAGCAGTTTCCGTATCTCTTTAGTCAGGTAATTTCGAGGACGAAATTCCTTAAGTGGGAGAGAGTTGTAACGCCCGTGTTTTGGGGTTAGAAGTTAGTGGGGTTACGGTTCGAGTCGGTAAAATTTAATTAAAACCAATTCAACCTTAAATTGGATCTAATTGAGCTTTAGGAAAAAGGGGAGGGACCAATGTTGTAATTTGACCCAAAAATTTTAAAAGCAAGACAACTTTAAAATAAAATTTGTCATCTTCTCTTTCCCACTCCCCTAACCCAACGTCAAGAGCACCCAAACCCTCTTTAAAACCCTCCCAAACTAAAAACACTATTCGATTGGCTTTCAACTTCATTTCAAGGTGTTTTTGAAAGGTAAAATCATTTTGTCACTCTTCTCTTCGTCCTTTATCCATCTATGGTTGTAGATTTTAAAAATATGAGATTTTGAAACTTAGGGTTTGATTTAAAGTTTGGGTTTTTATGGTGATTTTCACTTTGTTTTGAAATGGTAAGTTAGGTTTTGTTTTAATCACATCAAGATATACAATATATGTCAAAATGAGTGAGTTTTATTGAAAACCAGAAATGGGTTCTTGGAGCCATTTTTGGGATGTCAAAACTTGGGTTTTTGGGAGGTTTAAGGTTGAAATCGAAGGGCTGTTGGTTTGTATAAGTTAGAAGGGTGTTTTGGGATCACTTGAGAGTCTTTTGGATGTTTGAAAGTGGAGTTTTCAGCCAAGGTTTGAGGGAGTACGAATTTGATACATTTGGGGATTTATTTGATTGGAAAATGTGGATGAAGTTAGTTTAAGCTCTAAAGTTGGGTATTGATTGAATGTTAGCATTGATTGTGGTTGTTGGTTGTGTTTTTGGTTGACTAGAAGCAAGAGGAGTCGTCGAAGGAGCTTTGGGACCGAATCCGGGTTCGTAGGAGTTTCGCTTGGCTGCTAAGGAAGGGCGGTGAGTGGTTTCAAACTTGTTTTAAAGTTTGGTTCGAGCGTGTGTAGAGTGTGTGTGTGTGTGGAATGTGCTTGTTAGGCCATTTCTTTATTTCAAGTTGTTAATTCTAGCCATTGATTTCATTAAATGCTATTGTGTTTGCCTATCTATGCTCTTGTGAAATGTGGTTAAATTGGTGCATGTATATCATGAAATGTATATATGTGATGAGCATGGAATGTGGTTGATGATATGTGATGTGATAATGAAAATTGGCACTAAATAAATTACCGGTTGTAAATGATCGATCATTAGGATTAGTGTGCACACAAATTGAGTCAAAACGTACGTGGCCTTGATGGCGTTAAGTCATCAAGGAGGAGTACAGTGATGTAATATTTCACCGGAAGCTTTTTATATACTTCTACGGGATGATGAGTGGAATCCCATCCGTAGGGCATGTGGCGATGAGTGGAATCCCGCACATGCAAGGTCCGCTGATGAGTGTAATCCCACCGAGGTAAAGTGATGTTGAGATTTAAATCCGCACATCCGGGTAATTGATAGTGGCCAATTAAACTTATTCATATAATGGTGATATGTGATGTTAATATATGATTGTTGATATTGATGCTTGATGCTTAGTATGATGTAAGATGCCATACTATGCCACTTGAAAGACTAGCTAGGTCTACTTGATTATATGCCATTGTAGGTTGTATGTGAGATTAGGATTACATGCTTGAACCATGCATTGTTGATGTTTTTCGTTTTAGAGCACCCTCACTAAGCTTATAGCTTACACTCTCAATGTTCAACAATACAGATCATTAGCGTGGTGTTAGCTCGAAGCAAGGCAAGAAGGGCTTTCCAAGTTTGTGGCTCAAGTACGGTGGTTAATTTTGTATTAGTTAGTAATGTGGCAAAAGTTTTTGTATGAGCTATGTATGACTCATGTATGTTGGTGATTTGTTTTGGCTTTGGTTTGTAAAGCATGTTATGCTATGATGTATGCTTGTGTGTGGTGGCATGTCTTTAGATGTTTAGGTTGCCTTGTTATGGGTGCAAACCTCTTATGTGTTATCTTGTGCCATTCGGGCCTTTGAGCTTTCACGTATGACCTTAAATGCTAAATTGCCTCTTGTTGGAATGCCATGTATGGATGCCTTATTTCATGTTTGAATGCTTAAGTTGCTTGTATGATTTGTGCACCACCTTGTGTTGAATTGTGCCTCTTGGCTTTAAGTTTTCAAGCATGATTGTTATGTTGGTTTGCCTTAGGAATGATGCTAGTGTGTTGGTTGAGGTTTTAGAGGGATTTAGGGGCACCCTTGTGCCTTAAATCAACTAAAATTGGTAAGTTCATAGCATGGGTATCAATACGATTAGACCCGTATCGATACGACCTTCTTGTTTCAGGCCTCGCGTTTCGATACGCGAGGGGTCATATCGATACCTTTTTGGTCACCGGAGTCACTGTCGATTTTGGTATCGAAACGGGCCTCTGGCGCATCGATACGGTCATCTTAGCGTTGACCGCGAGAAGTTGACCGTTGGGGAGAGTATCGATACACTCTTTGGGTGTATCGATACGGTCTCCACGGGTTGACTCTGACCAGTTGACCTAGTCAAAGCGTATCGATACACTTCTTAGGAGTGTCGATACCGCCTGCAATTTAAGTTTAAAATTGGGCTGTTAAATGTTGTTTTGGGTTCGCTTGATTGTCTCGTGTATGTTGTTCCGATGTTTGATCACTTAGGATTTAATACTCCTCTAGAAAAGATTAAAATGAAAGAAAAAAATAGGGTTGCTAACTGAGGGGGAACCTTAACGGGTTTCGCTTCGGTTTTCCCCGTGTGGCTCACTCGGACCGGTCATCCGGCCAGACCGGGACGAGGGGGTTACACCACCGGCCACTAAGGTAGGTCAGACACCATTAAAACTAGAGATTCATTTGGAAGGGTTCGAGAGTTGGTTATGTGTGGGGAAGGGTTAGCACCCCCATTACGCTCAGAAATCGGTACCAAAATACTTGTTGCTTTTAATCGATGGATATTATTTAAAATTTAAAATGAATACAATTAGGTGTTCTTAATTGAAAATTGATTCTAATTGTACGAGATTTATCAAGTTGGTGGTTTCAAATTAATTAGACATTTAATTATAAAGGATGACGATACACCGGACCAAAGACTAAACCAACATCATATAAGTCTGACTACCATGTTAGTTTAGGGTTTGGATCTCGTACGTCCCATTTATGCATGATGCAAGCAGATAAAATATGATGTCATTGTCTTGTTCGCTTTATTTACTTACGAATTTACCTTTAGACGATACAAATCAATTCGAATAATCGGTGAATATCCAATAAGCTAGGATATTACAACCCATATACGCGAATTAATAAGTATCTCCTTTTTATGATTAAAATTAATTATGCAAATTAGAATATTAAAAGTCACAAGAATGACGATTAAAAATGCATGTCACAAATACACATTCGAGCAATCATAAAAAACTAAGCTATTCACACATTAAAACCGCGCATACAACACATATATTAAAACTATATTATATGTATAAGACTATATTATATAAGAATACCTTGTATTATATATATATAAATGTATTTATTAAAACCATATGTTATATTTTACGTCACTTAAAAAACTATATATTATAAAACATATAATATAACTATGTATTTACAAAAGCTATATGATATAAAAACTTATAGTAGATATATATTATATATTATATAAAAATATAATATTCATTTTAAAACTATATTATAGACATATAAACTATATACTATATACTATATCAATAACAATATAACAACCAACATAATAAAACCAAGTGTCCCACCCTTAAAACTTAAGGGACACTCGGCATTAAGGGGTAAAAACACCCAATTTACATTCATCTTCTTCATCATTCTCAACCACCAAAATTGAAAAGAGAAACGAGAGAGAGAGTTGAGTTTTTAAGGATCTAACTTGCTGGAAAAATAAGAAGAATTGCATGCATGTTCATCTTAGACTCATGTAAGTGTTCTAGCTAAAATTTTGCTCATGTTTTTGTTTGAATGTTCTTGATGAATTGATGTGTTTTTTTTGAATTGTTTGTGCTGTGAATTTGATTTGAGAATGATTATTGATGTGTTGATAGGTTGTATGTTACATTAGGTTGCTTAAAATGCTAGAAAATTTACATGCATGAAGCTTGAATAATGAATCTGCCAGAATTTTTAATTATAGACACCTTTCGGAAATCTGGAAAATTGAGCATGTTAGAGTCATTTATGGAAAACGTGTTCTTATAAAAAGTTGTAGAAGACAACATTTTACATGAGATAGAGGTAAGAATTGCACGAAAATGTTAAGTATAGGTCTCTGAATTGCTATTAGAAGTTACTAGACTGAAACTAGATGAATCTGGAATCTGCTGGGTTAAATTGCAAAATTCGAAAAATATAGGGGTTTAAATAATGCCAATAAAATTTTGGAAATTTTTGTTTGAAACAGGGGAGTTATGAAATGAATGAAAATTAAATGGTCAAACTTGAATTAAGTCACAATGGATAGGTTAAATGCATTTAGATCATATATAGGATTAAAAAAGGATTAAATGTGACTGTTTTGTGAAAATTGATAAATTAAGGATTTGAATGCTCTGTTTTTAAAGATGTTAGAACTTCATTGTTATTTTAATACATGTAGGTTAATGTGGTCAATAGCTTAGAATCAAATGAATTGTGAAATATAGGATTTAAATGCACTAAAGTCACTAAGTTAAGCTTGGACAGTTTAGGCCCTGAAATTGTCCTGTTTTCAAATGTAAAACTGTATTAACTGGGAAATGCTAAAAATATGAGCCATACATGGTTTTAAAGGTGTGTTTATAAGATTTCCAGAATAGTATGATATGACTTATTTGAATTAGGGAATAAAAAGTTATGGACAGATTAGTGGACAATGCTCAAAACTGCCATGTTAAGGACAGCTTGTGTGTTTATTGTTGTTTGCTTGATTTGGTTGGATTTTTGTGCTAAGGTTGATACTAAAGGATGTTATATATGTTGTAATATGATTCAAGAGAATATTGGTGAAGAGATATTAGAGGAATCATGTAACACCCCAATTTTGGGCTTGGAAGTTTAGGTTCTGAACCGGACCGATCTGATTTTCAGTTCGAATATAAAAGGTGGTTTTAGGGAAAGCCTAGTTCGGGTTGCATTAAAAATATGGAAAAATATTTAAAAATCATCTTTTAATATATATAAGAGAGTGGTGAAATCAATTTTACAAAATAAAGTTTGGAAGTGTGACATTTCGAATTAGTGACTAAAATGTAATTTTTGAAAAGTTCAGTGGTGACTGTTTTGTAAGGATTGAAACTTTGAATCTTTAAGGAGCTAATTTACCCAAGATTGATTTCTCCAGTTTTTTCTTTGTTTTAAATGATTCATTTAAATTTTAATTAATTAAAGTAAGATGGGAAAAACTAATTTTGAGATTTCATAACTTTCTTAAAAACTTTCTCATCTCATTTTCTCTCAAAATTCTCTCAGCCAAACACATTTATACAAAAACTTTTCTTTTGATTTTCACACCAAATGATGAGATTTCAATCCTCAAATGATTCCTATCCTTTCTACATCAGATCCTCTTCATTTGCTTATTGAATTTTCAAGGATTTCGGCTCTAATCAAGGAGAAATCTACATTTAGAGGTAAAGTTGTTCTTCTCCTCTAAATAATCAGTTCTTTACGGAAATTCCTAAGTTATCAATCCTTAAATTAAGTTTTATTAAAGGTTTTAATGTTGTGATCTTGATTTTGGCTTAAAACTCAAGATTTGGATTAAATCTTAAAGAAATTCGTGGTGATTGTTTGGGCTCTGTTTTGAGATGGCTTTTTAATGTATTATGGATGTTTAATGATGTGTAAATGAGGTTTAATCAATGCAATCCCGAATAGGTTGATTTTCCTAAGTTTTTGCTAGTGAAAATGGTGGTTTTTAGGGTGATCTTGGTGTTCTGTTATAGTTGGAGGTATAAGGATGAGTTTAGGTTCTTTTTGGATGTTAATTGATGTTTAAGAATGTTTAGAAGTGATGGATCTTGGCTGGGTAATGTTGTGGAAGGGTTTGGATGTGATTTCGGTTGTGTTTGGTAGCCGAAATGTTAGTTTTGGTGAGAGCAGCGAGTTTAGGTGTAATGGCTGGAGATTTTAATGCATGATGATGCATTAATCCTCTGCTTTGGTGTGTTTAAAATAGGGGAGGCATCTTCGGATCCTTGTGGTGTTGATCCGGAGGCTTGAACGGCGTTTCAGCAAGCTTGCGAAACGAAATTGGTGAGTGGAGTTGGATTTCCAGCTTTGTGTTGAATATTTGAAGGTTTGGGAGCTTAGTCTAAGTCTAATCAACTTAACTAAGCTCAAGAGTAAGTTTTCGGAAAAACTCTCTTGGATGAGCCATGGATTGGTTCAATGCATTTGTTGATAATTGCATGTTTAAATTCTGTTTTTGAAAGCATGTTTAGCATGGTTAATACTGGTTATGTAAGCCATTTGTTGAAGGATGCTCAAGGTAAGAGATCCTTGGTTTGATTTGATTAAATTGTGGATTGATGCATAGTGATGCATGTTGTAAATGACTTTGTTTTAGATGCTTAAAAACAATGGATTAATTATGATAATTGATGTATATTGGCAAGTGATGCGTTGGTTTTAAAGTACTTGAATCGGATATAGTTAGCCGGCTATAGGATTGGGTGCACCGTGAATAAAGTCACCTTGGATGTTGAGGGGTTGTAATGGTACCGTAAACTCCATCCAAGTACACTAACGAGATGTTTAAGATCACAATGGTGGTTAAAAGTCCATTTGTGGATCTTGTTTTGAGTGTCTCGTGTTCTCGTTAATGATGTTATACAACTACCAATGAGTGATGTGGAGGGGTTGTGATTGTACCGTTAAACTCCATCAAGGGTGTTGAGGGGTTGTGATTGTACCGGTAAACTCCACATTGTGTGTTTGGTAGTGTGTATGAAGCGTATGGGACAACGCTTGTAATCCGCGTATCCGATTGTGTTTTATGTTGAAAATGTTGGGGTTTATCACTTGGAAGCCAATATGACATGTAATTGATATTGAAGCATGATATGCTTGTTGTGAATGCAATGTTGCATGAATAATGATGTTTAAGTGTTTAAGGCATTTTGGAAAGTGTTTTATAAAGTGCATTATTGTGTTGTTTCATTAGAGCATGCCTCACTAAGCATTTGTGCTTACGCTCTTTCTCTTGAATCAATAATGCAGATAATTGAGGTGTTTGTGGGCAGCAAGGAGGCTAAGAATCCAAGGGAAGGCTAAGCTCATGTATGGTGACTATTTTACAACATTATTAGATTTTGATATTTGGCAATAGGAACCTAGGTTGTGTTTTTGGGAGATGTTTTGGACTCCCTAGTTGTGGGATGATGCCTTAAATGTTTTGGATATGTAAATGGCCATTTTGGTGCTTACTTTGATGTTTTGATGATTGTTTGCCTTGGACATTAGGATGCATGCCTTTAGTCTTGTGAATTTTTCCTAATTGATGCCATGATCGTGTTTTGATGATGCAAACATGTACCTAATATGTATGATGACTTGTTGGCATGATTAGGAAGTCATTAGGGTGTGTTTGAGTGATTAAATGTATGATAAACCAGCAAAATCTGCACTTTCTGGGCAGTCCGTATCGGAACGGGAACTAACGTTTCGAAACGGGGGCTTGTAATGGCCTTCGTGTATCGAAACGGATAGGGACGTTCCGAAACACTTTTGCCACTGCCAGGCCCTGTTTCGATACTGGTCTCAAAACAAACCCACGTTTCGAAACGGTCAACCCCCGTTCCGAAACACTAGACCGTTGGGCACTAATTTTAATGGTTTGAGGTTTTCAAGCTTTACGTTTTAGTCCTGAATTTTGTATTTGCAATTACTTGAGTTTGAGATGTCCGTTTAAAGTGAAATTTGACAGGAAAGCATGTAATATGATTAATTTGATATTGGTAACTTAAAAATCGACTAAGTTCTTTATCTTTCCCGAATTTACATTTTGGTCCCTAATTATGTGTGTTGTGCAATTGAGTCCCTTATTGCTTTCCGATCGCTGTGATTTTCAAGTATGCTTTCCTCAAGAGTACGCTTAGGGTTAATGAGCATCTAGATAAGTTTTAAAAGAAAAAAAGGGTCGTTAATCAAGGTTGACTTTTGGGTTGACTTTGGTTTTCCACGTGTAACCTTCGTAGTTCGGGTCAACCGTCTAGGCCGTGCTAAGGGGGTTACAAATCAAGGGGTGATCAAACCAAGAAGAAAGGGAGAGGCATCATCATTAAGGATACAAACTAGCTTGGAGTATTGTGAGTGTAGTTTTGTTTAAAGTGTTAGCATTAGTATCCTAACCTTGTTATTTTTTATTATTAGATAACATGAAGGAAGCATGAAATGAACCTAATAATGGTTGGTAAAAATTAAAATGCTAATGAAGAAGGATTAAAGGAAAGACTTATGATATGTTGACTATGCTAGTTAGATAAGCTTACTTTGGCCTAGATATGTTACATTGGGTTGATGATTGAATAAACCATATGACATGAACTTATATGATGAGTTTAGCTACTGTATTTTGATGTTTACATGATGAAAATGACAATATGTGCTTGCTGATTTTTCATGTTATCATGAATTGAATGATTGCTCTAAAATAAAGATCGATATTGTTACATGTTTGGTGAATTGTTGAATAACAAGCAATTGGTTTTGTTAATCATATAAGATAAGATAAGACCTTGGTTTGATTAGTGTCTATAGGTAGAAGGGCATGCCTTAGAGTCATTGAGCTCCTCTGATTATTGTTAAAGGATGGTGGTTAGTCACCAATATTCCTTAAGGTGGTAAGTCACCTTGATGCCATGGCATCCTCTGATTACATGTCACAAGTTGGTTACAAAGCATTCATACCATTGGGTATCCAAAGTCATATGTCACACGTAGACTCGATTACCTTGTTCATTAATCATACAAGGAAACATATTTAAAATTTACATGACTTGAAAGATAAGTACCTAAATGATAAGTACCAATGAAATGAAATTGATATGCCTACTTGCCTTGTATATGCTAATGCTTTTAAATGATGCTTGTTGTTGTATATGATAATGTTTTGATTGATAGTTGTTGTATGAATGAACATAAAAGTATGTTGTTTATGTTGCATCAATGGTTACTTGAAATGGTTACAAGATTAGCTAAGTCTACTTATGTATGATGGACTAGCTAGGTGAACTTTGATTAAAGCCTAGTTAGGTAACCTTAAAGATTGAATAATGCTCTAAAAGATAGGAATTAGTAAAGTTTAGGGCTGCCTCACTAAGTACATACCTTGTACTTATCACTCTTCTGTTCCCTTCTTCCAAAAATTTCAGGTGCTAGTCCCGAAAGCTAGTCGATTGTCTTAGAGAGCTGACCTTGAAGTCCAAGCACAAATATGACTCTTTTGGTTATTATAGTTGGTGGCATAGATGTATATAAGTGTCACATGCATATGATACATGTATTTTTTGATGCTTGTCATGTAATTGCTAGGTTTAAGACTTGGTTTGGTTTTGTATATATATGCAAGCATAAGCTTGTTTTGTAATAACTTTATGTTGGCAAGTATATAAGTGATGTTTGTTAATTTTAAGTTTGATATGATGATTGCTATGAGATTTAAAGTGTG
The DNA here is from genome assembly GCA_958450335.1 of Hibiscus tridactylites. Classification (NCBI taxonomy): domain Eukaryota; kingdom Viridiplantae; phylum Streptophyta; class Magnoliopsida; order Malvales; family Malvaceae; genus Hibiscus; species Hibiscus tridactylites. The sequence continues at coordinate 42,166,537 of OY288280.1, forward strand.
CTTGTATGATTATGTGATCTTGGAAAATTGATTGTGTTAATAAGACATGAACTATAGGATTGTAATATGCATCCAGATGTATGATATAAAATGAAGATTATAATGTATTGCTATGCTTAGTTACAATGTAGCTATGGAATGAGCCTTGTTTATATGTATGATTCGAATAGGGTAGATTAAGAAATTGGTTTGGTAACATGATTATGTAATGGTTGTTGAATGTATAAGCAAGATTAAATGATTATCTTGTTATGTTAGTAAATGTATGTAATTGTTATGATTGTAACATGATTGCTTGTATGTAATAGTTAAGGTTTTTGTTAGCCCACATATATGTATGTTTACATTTTTGGTTGAATGTTAGAGTAAGCTTCCACATGTATACATTGTATAAATCTAAAATATGTTTCATAAAGAAACTTGTATGTCAAGTATGTTATGATAATTGGAATTGCTTATGTATGTCATGAATATGTATAATATGAATCTGAATAATAATACGCTGCAAATGTAACACTCTTCGCTCGCATACCCGGGCGAGGGGTGTTACATAAATTGGCATTAGAGCTTTAGGTTATAGATCCTAAAATTTGTCCGAATATGTCATGCATCATATAGGATTATACTATGCCACCTAGGAGTCTTATATTGAATTATTTGTGACTTCGCTCTCTAATTCTGAACTGTTGAGATTTTGGGGGCTCGATTCGATCAATCGTTCTTGCTTGCCAAGTGTGGAGAAGTTGGATAATTGGGTGTTTTAGTGGGAGGTGAAAATTTGGAAATTTGACACAAGGATTAATAGTGGTTCAACCTTCTAACCAAGGTCTACATCCACTACCTTAGCTCGCCACTAAGGATTTCCAACAAATTCACTAAGAATTTCGTCCCCTTTTCTCGGATTAGGAGGAAACCGTTACAACCCTCAAAGCTTTCTACCCAAAGCTTGAAGGAACACTCTCTTTACAAAGAAGGACTTAGCAAACTAGAAATCCATCTAAAAGGTGTTTGTTTGCAATGCTAAGCACTCACCCAAAACCTAAACACTTGAGCAAAATTTACAATGTAAGCTCACAAGTGTTGTCTAAGAAAGAAATGAACAATTAAAGCTCTAGAAAAATTTTGACATCATAATGTTGTAACAATTGAAGCATTAACTTGTTCTTGATGCTTGGAGGTCACTTTTATACTCCCAATTCAGTTTGTGGCCGTTACTAGCCGTTGGAGATGATTTGGAGCCGTTGAGGACTTTATTTCCCTTCATAAATGCTGTTCTGCAGCTATCCGTATCGATACGATTGGATCCGTATCGGTACGGCCTTCATAGGAACTAGTCGTTGAGTTCTTGTCAGCCTAGGCGTATCGATACGCTTGAGGGCGTATCGGTACGGGTTCACATTTAAATGGTCATTGGGAAATAGCCGTTGGGGTTGGTTGAAAGGGGATCGGTACGCTTACCTAGCGTATCGAAACGATCCCGATCCGTATCGGTACGACAAAGGTCTGTATCGATACGAGTTTTGACAGTGGCCAAACTGGGGCAAAAAGGTATCGATACGGGTAAGACCGTATCGGTACGTGTACTTTGAAAACACAAGTTTGGCTGTTTAAAACATGAAAAATATTTGCCAAAAACCTCTTAATATACCTCAAACATAATTTCAAGTTCTTTGGACTTAAAAATAAGTTTTAAATTCTTTTCAAATTAGTCCAAAACATTTTTCAATTATTATATCAAAACATTAGTTCTACACAAACTTTCTTCTGAATTCCTTATAGAATGTCTGCTACCAACTTAGCTCGGGACGATGAGAGTCCCCAAGGATCTCCTACTAAGAACGGGGATAGCGTTGCTATGCGACCCTCGGTTGAACCTGAACAACCTCGAAAGCAACCTCGAGTACTAGTCCCTCCTCCTTTGGACAATGCGACCATCGAAACTGTTCGTCGGGAATGTTTTATCAGTGTCAAAGAAATATTCGATCACTTTGCAACGGGTGTACGAGCAGCCCCGGTTACTGTTGCACCATCTCAAGCCCCAATCGACAAGCTCGCTTCACACCGAGTTACTCCTTTTAGTGGCCTTGATATCGAGAAACCAAAAAAAGGTGAGCAGTGGCTCGATAAAACTGTCCAGATTTTGACTAAGCAACTCAAATGTTCCGATGAGCATAAACTCGAGTGTGCAGTCTCCTTATTAACCGAAGACACTTTAAGCTGGCGGGAAACCACGTTTCTGACTACCCCTGCTGAGTCAGTGACCTGGGACTTCTTCCTTGATGAGTTTAAGAAGAAGTTCATTAGCGAACAATATCTGGCCGACTGCAGAAATAAATTCCTGTACTTGAAGCAGGCCAATCGGCTGATTGAACAATATGTTACTGATTTCTGCAAATACTGCAAATATGGTGCTGCTTACATTAAGAATGAAGAAGAGAAATGTCGTAAGTTCGTCGGTGGTCTGAACGACGAGCTAAAATCGATGTTCACTGCTCTTGGTCTCACAAACTTTCAAACTCTTGTGATCCGAGCTATGTCTACTGAAGCTACGATGAGGGTCGCAGAAAAGCGAAAGAGTAGTTATCGTCGGGACAAGGGTAAAAAGGGTGACAATAAGTCCCAGTGGTCGAAGAGGCCGAAGCACCAGAATGAGTCGTTCTCTACTTATTCACCTGTCACTCAGAATGATTATCGACCTCCATCATCAAACAAGATGGCAATTCCGATGATTTCTGTTAACAACACCAGAAAATCTGAAAGGACACCTACTTGCAAATTCTGTCAAAAACAGCACTTCGGCCAATGCCGATTGCTGTCTAATCTCTGCTTCGCCTGCGGAGGCAATGATCATTATATTCGTGACTGTCCGAAGAAGGATGACCAAACTTCTACTCGTCATTCTAATCCGAACCCGACACCATCTGGTCGAAACAAGAACCCGAGACAAGCTCAATCGGGTAATCAGGGGAAAGGCAAGGCTGCTCATTCAAAAGCCACTACCTATCAGGAATCTCGAGCCCCAGCTCGTGTCTATCACATTCGTGGAAAAGAAGAAGAAGAGTCTCCCGATGTCATTGCGGGTACGGTTGAACTTAACCTTAAACCTGTTTACGCTTTGATAGATTTTGGATCAACCCATTCATTTATATGCTCATACTTGTTAGATGAACTTAAATTGAAACCTGAAACTGTACAAACTGGGCTAATTGTTTCGAACCCTATAGGAGGTAGTATGCCTATAAATTTGATTTGTAAAGACTATCAGATAACAATCCGAAATGTACCCTTTCCTTGTAATCTTTATGAGTTGCCTAAATGTGAATTTGATCTAGTTTTAGGACTAGACTGGTTGGGAAAACATGAAGCTTGGGTAGACTGTCAAAACCGTAGGTTGTATTTACGAGGTTTAGGAAAGGAATCTATCATGTTGATAGACAAGAAACCGACTACTATTTTTGCTGCTATGGCATTACAAGACGAGCTTGATTTCGGTTTTCCAAAAATGCCTGTTATATCTGAATTTTTTGATGTTTTTCCTAAGGAACTCCCTGTTCTTCCTCCAACTCAGGAAGTCGAATTTAAGATTGAAGTTCAACCAGAACTAATCCTGTGTCCATTGCTCCCTATCGTATGACACCAATTGAACTGAAAGAATTGAAGAAGCAGATACAAGAGCTCGAATACAAGGGATTCATTCGACCGAGCATCTCTCCTTGGGGTGCCCCTGTTTTTTTCGTGAAAAAGAAAGACGATTTGATGCGGCTCTTTATCGATTACCGGCAATTGAACAAAGTCACTATCAAGAACAAGTATCCGCTACCAAGAATTGAAGATATGTTTGATCAACTCAAAAACGCAACCGTGTTTTCCAAGATTGATCTTCAGTCCAGATACTACCAAATGAGGGTAAAAGAAGAAGACGTGCCCAAAACAGCCTTCCGAACTCGATATGGACATTACGAGTTTCTAGTGATGTCGTTCGGTCTAACAAATGCCCCTGCTGCATTCATGGATTTGATGAATCGAGTATTCAAGCCCTATCTCGACAAGTTCGTTGTCGTATTTATCGACGGCATCCTTGTTTACTCCCGGAACAAGGAAGAACATGCTGATCATCTTCGGATTGCACTTCAAACGCTCCGAGATCGCCAATTATACGCCAAGTTTACTAAGTGTGAATTTTGGTTATCCAAAGATTCATTCCTCGGACACATCATTTCTGCCGATGGAATCAAAGTAGACTCTAAGAAAGTACAAGCTATTTTTGATTGGAGACCTCCGAGAAATGTGAGTGAGATCCGAAGTTTTCTTGGCTTAGCCGGTTATTAATGAAGATTTGTGAAGGGATTCTCGGTGATTACCGCACTGTTAACTAAACTCCTCCGAAAGGATGTAACCTTTGAGTGGTCGAAAAAGCAGCAGCAAAGCTTCGACCAACTCAAACAAGCTCTGACACATGCTCTAGTCCTTATTCAACCCGAATCGGGTAAAGAATTCGTTGTGTACAGCGATGCATCACACTCGGGCCTAGGTTTTGTTCTGATGCAAGAAGGCAACATGATTGCATACGCCTCTCAACAATTGAAGCCACACGATCTCGAGCTTGCGGCCATTGTGTTTGCACTCAAAATTTGGCGGCACTATCTGTACGGTGAAAGATGCAAGTTGTTTAGTAATCACAAAAGCCTGAAGTATTTGCTCACTCAAAAGGATTTGAACCTTAGGAAAAGAAGATGGTTGGAGTTACTCAAAGATTACGACTTGATCATAGATTATCATCCCGAAAAAGCCAACGTCGTTGCTGACGCTCTGAGTCGAAAACCGAATCTTGTTATGTTATTCAAAACTGAGAACAATCCATTCTTATGATTTAAGCACTTGTTTGAATTCTTTCTTAATTGTTAAGGAAGAATTTCGAACTCTTCTTACCTATTAAGTAACAATTCGAAAGCCTCCTTAATCACTAAGTAAAAGTTTGGAATCATACCTTGAATTGTAAGTAACATCTCTAATTTTGTTTTTCGTAGCTACCTTGGCTATCAACGCTCATTTCCGGCTATGAAAAACTCGGAATTATCTGAATGAACTTCAAGTTCAATCTACTATGATCACCAGGATCAAATAACTTCAACAAATTGATCCGGAACTTCAGAAAATCAATTCTAAGCTTGAGTCTAATCCTGATTTCTCTGTTAAGTCGAACGGACTTCTATACTTCAAAGATCGTATATGCGTCCCTAATAACAAAGAATTACAAGATGAAATCCTACAAGAAACGCACCAAATTTCTTTTCGATCCACCCTGGATCAGTTAAGATGTACAAGGATCTCAAGCCCTTGTATTGGTGGCCAGGAATGAAAACGGCTATTAATGATTTTGTAGCGAAATGTTTGAACTGGCAACGGGTTAAAGCCGAGCACCAAGTCCCTACTGGTTTGCTCCAACCTCTCAAATTTTTGCAATGGAAATGGGAACGAATCACAATGGATTTCGTAACCGGTCTTCCTTGTTCGCCAAGAAAGTGCGACGCAATCTGGGTGATCGTTGACTGTTTCACCAAGTCAGCACACTTCATTCCAGTGATAATGAATCTCAGTCTTGAAACCTTGGCTGAATTATACATCCGAGAAGTAATTCGTTTACATGGAGTTCCAATCTCAATAGTCTCCAATCGAGATCCCCGATTCATAGCTCGATTTTGGAAATCATTACATAAAGCTCTCGGAACCAAACTAAATCTTAGCATAGCTTTCCATCCACAAAGCGATGATCAATCTGAGCGAGTAATTCAAATTCTCGAAGACATGCTCAGAGCTTGTATCATTGACTTCAGAAAGAACTGGGAGAAATCGCTACCATTGGTAGAATTCGCCTACAACAATAGCTTCCAATCTTCGATTCAAATGGCTCCTTTCGAAACGTTGTATGGCAGAAGATGTCGAACACCTCTGTGTTGGTCTGAACTCGGTGATAATAAAGTTTTGGGACCACAATTGCTTCGGGAAACCGAAGAACAAGTTCAAATCATTCATTCTCAATTGAAGCAAGCTTTCGATCGCCAAAAGTCGTACGCCGATCTGAAACGTAGAGACATTCAACATCAAGTCGGAGATAAAGTGTTTCTTAAAGTCTCCTCGCGGAAGAAAGTATTCCGATTTGGCAAAAGAGGCAAGCTACGTCCTCAGTTTATCGGACCATTTGAAGTAGTTGAAAGTATTGGTCCTGTAGCTTATCGACTCGCTCTTCCTCCCGAGTTCGATAAAATACACAATGTCTTCCACGTCTCAATGCTCATAAGATATCGATCTGAACCGTCTCACGTTCTTGAGCCTGAAGAAGTTGAGCTCAATCCCGATCTTTCATACGAAGAAGAACCCATCCGAATCCTCGATCGAGAAGTCAAGAGACTTCAGAATAAAAGTGTTCCTCTTGTCAAAGTTCTTTGGAGGAATCACAACGTCGAAGAAGCGACGTGGGAACCTGAGGACAAGATTAAAAAGCAATATCCTCATCTGTTCGATTCAGGTAAAATTCGAGGACGAATTTTTTTAAGGGGGGAGGAGTTGTAACACCCTAAAACCACCTTAGTTCGAATTATAGAAAACGACAAGGATAGCGTAAAAATTTTATGAATTAACTAAGATTATAATGAAATAAAATAAGCTATGTTTTAGTAAGTTACAAATGGATTAAAGTCCAACATGTAAGTTCATGTGTAAACTTAGAATAATAAAGATCAATTTGTAACAAATATAAATATGTATACTTCGGTGGGTAATATAGTTATGTATATATATATATATATATATCAAATATATATAAGATTAATATATAATAACTAAAGAATAAAATGCTGAATTAAAATAATAGATAGTGGAATGATACTTGGTTCATAATGAACCAAGTGTCCCACCCTTAACTTAAGGGAGACTCGGCATTAAGGGGTAAAAACACCCAATTTACATTCATCTTCTTCATCATTCTCAACCACCAAAATTGAAAAGAGAAACGAGAGAGAGAGTTGAGTTTTGAAGGATCTAACTTGCTGGAAAACTAAGAAGAATTGCATGCATGTTCATCTTAGACTCATGTAAGTGTTCTAGCTAAAATTCTGCTCATGTTTTTGTTTGAATGTTCTTGATGAATTGATGTGTTTTTTTGAATTGTTTGTGCTGTGAATTTGATTTGAGAATGATTATTGATGTGTTGATAGGTTGTATGTTACATTAGGTTGCTTAAAATGCTAGAAAATTTACATGCATGAAGCTTGAATAATGAATCTGCCCAGAATTTTTAATTATAGACACCTTTCGGAAATCTAGAAAATTGAGCATGTTAGAGTCATTTGTGGAAAACGTGTTCTTATACAAAGTTGTAGAGAACAACATTTTACATGAAATAGAGGTAAGAATTGCACGAAAATATTAAGTATAGGTCTCTAAATTGCTATTAGAAGTTACTAGACTGAAACTAGATGAATATGGAATCTGCTGGGTTAAATTGCAAAATTCGAAAAATATAGGGGTTTAAATAATGCCAATAAAATTTTGGAAATTTTTGCTTGAAACAGGGGAGTCATGAAATGAATGAAAATTAAATGGCCAAACTTGAATTAAGTCACAATGGATAGGTTAAATGCATTTAGATCACATATAGGATTAAAAAAGGATTAAATGTGACTGTTTTGTGAAAATTGATAAATTGAGGACTTGAATGCTCTGTTTTTAAAGATGTTAGAACTTCATTGTTATTTTAATACATGTAGGTTAATGTGGTTAATAGCTTAGAATCAAATGAATTGTGAAATATTGAATTTAAATGCACTAAAGTCACTAAGTTAAGCTTGGACAGATTAGGCCCTGAAATTGTCCTGTTTTCAAATGTAAAACTGTATTAACTGGGAAATGCTAAAAATATGAGCCATACATGGTTTTAAAGGTGTGTTTATAATCTTTCCAGAATAGTATGATATGACTTATTTGGATTAGGGAATAAAAAGTTATGGACATATTAGTGGACAATGCTCAAAACTGCCATGTTAAGGACAACTTGTGTGTTTATTGTTGTTTGCTTGATTTGGTTGAGTTTTTGTGCTAAGGTTGATACTAATGGATGTTTTATATGTTGTAATATGATTCAAGAGCATATTGGTGAAGAGATATTAGAAGAATCAAGGGGTGATCAAACCAAGAAGAAAGGGAGAGGCATCATCATTAAGGAGACAAACTAGCTTGGAGTATTGTGAGTGTAGTTTTGTTTAAAGTGTTAGGATTAGTATCCTAACCTTGTTATTTTTTATTATTAGGTAGCATGAAGGAAGCATGAAATGAACCTAATAATGGTTGGTAAAAATTAAAATGCTAAGGAAGAAAGATTAAAGGAAAGACTTATGATATGTTGACTATGCTAGTTAGATAAGCTTACTTTGGCCTAGATATGTTACATTGGGTTGATGATTGAATAAACCATATGATATGAACTTATATGATCAGTTTAGCTACTGTATTTTGATGTTTACATGATGAAAATGACAATATGTGCTTGCTGATTTTTCATGTTATCATGAATTGAATGATTGCTCTAAAATAAAGATCGATAGTGTTGCATGTTTGGTGAATTATTGAATAACAAGAAATTGGTTTTGTTATTCATATAAGATAAGATAAGACCTTGGTTTGATTAGCGTCTATAGGTAGAAGGGCATGCCTTAGAGTCATTGAGCTCCTCTGATTATTGTTAAAGGATGGTGGTTAGTCACCAATATTCCTTAAGGTCGTAAGTCACCTTGATTCTATGGCATCCTCTGATTACATGTCACATGTTGGTTACAAAGCATTGATACCTTTGGGTATCCAAAGTCATATGTCACACATAGACTCGATTACCTTGTTCATTAATCATCCAAGGCAACATATTTAAAAGTTACATGACTTGAAAGATAAGTACCTAAATGATAAGTACCAATGAAATGAAATTGATATGCCCACTTGCCTTGTATATGCTAATGCTTTTAAATGATGCTTGTTGTTGTATATGATAATGTTTTGATTGATAGTTGTTGTATGAATGAACATAAAAGTATGTTGTTTATGTTGCATCAATGGTTACTTGAAATGGTTACAAGATTAGCTAAGTCTACTTATGTATGATGGACTAGCTAGGTGAACTTTGATTAAAGCCTAGTTAGGTAACCTTAAAGATTGAATAATGCTCTAAAAGAATTAGTAAAGTTTAGGGCTGCCTCACTAAGTACATACCTTGTACTTATCACTCTTCTGTTCCCTTCTTCCAAAAATTTCAGGTGCTAATCCCGAAAGCTAGTCGATTGTCTTAGAGAGTTGACCTTGAAGTCCAAGCACAAGTATGACTCTTTTGGTTATTATAGTTGGTGGCATAGATGTATATAAGTGTCACATGCATATGATACATGTATTTTTTGATGCTTGTCATTTAATTGCTATGTTTAAGACTTGGTTTGGTTTTGTATATATATGCAAGCATAAGCTTGTTTTGTAATAACTTTATGTTGGTAAGTATATAAGTGATGTTTGTTAACTTTAAGTTTGATATGATGATTGCTATGAGATTTAAAGTGTGCTTGTATGATTATGTGATCTTGGAAAATTGATTGTGTTAATAAGACATGAACTATAGGATTGTAATATGCATCCAGATGTATGATATAAAATGAAGATTATAATGTATTGCTATGCTTAGTTAAAATGTACCTATGGAATGAGCCTTGTTTATATGTATGATTCGAATAGGGTAGATTAAGAAATTGGTTTGGTAACATGATTATGTAATGGTTGTTGAATGTATAAGCAAGATTAAATGATTATCTTGTTATGTTAGTAAATGTATGTAATTGTTATGATTGTAACATGATTGCTTGTATGTAATAGTTAAGGTTTTTGTTAGCCCACATATATGTATGTTTACATTTTTGGTTGAATGTTAGAGTAAGCTTCCGCATGTATACGTTGTATAAATCTAAAATATGTTTCATAAAGAAACTTGTATGTCAAGTATGTTATGATAATTGGAATTGCTTATGTATGTCATGAATATGTATAATATGAAACCGAATAATAATACGCTGCAAATGTAACGCTCCTCACTCGCTTTCTCGGGCGAGGGGTGTTACACCATCCCTCTTTTGTTTTGAGAGAACAAAAACCCAAAACCCCTCTTTTTCCTTATCCTTCAAAAAACTGAGACAAAAAAAACAGTTTTAAAAACCTTTTCAACATTTGCTTCCCCACCGATTCACCATGTATGGTCTCGGGAGAGACCAAAAGGCTTGTCACCGGAAGGGAAGCGAACCAACGCACAAGAACATAAAATCGAAAGAAACCCTAACTTTTTTATGATATGTTTCGAAAAAAAGAAAGAGAGTCGAGATACCTCTGAAATCTAAGGTTCTTGTTGCTTCTATTGCTCTAAAATTCCTCCCCTGAAACTTCGGGTTTACAATGTTTTTGGGCCTTTTTATAGCCCTATGAATTACATCTCTTTTCAAAAAATAAAAAGAATTCGATTAATCTCTATGGGTTGTTCTGCTGAGTTTGTTAATTTGTCGTGCATTCCTCTGAAATTCCTAGAGTTTTGTATATGCTTGTCTTTTTCTGACATTTTGAGTGGCCTCTTCACCGTTGTAACGCTCTATTTTTGTTTGCATGTGTCTACGTGGTGGACAACGAGGAGGAGGGGACCAGAGGGAGAACGTTGCGGCCGATGTGACTTCACGAATCGCGCGTGGGAGCTGAAGAGGTGTGAGTGAACGGGACGAACGATGCATAAGGTGAAAAGGCGGGCGTGCGATACACGCGCGAGTGAGGAAGAAGAGCATGCGCACATGCATCATCTGAAGAGTCAGGCGGTGCATCCCACGCGCGGCTCTGCACATGAATGGCCTCTTTCTTTCGATCTTGGACCGTCAGATCATGCCAGGTCTGACGGTGAGGAATGGGCTGCACAAAATCAAAAGGGAATTAGGGTTTTTGATGTTATTGATTTAGAGCAGATTAGTAGGACTTAGTATTTAATTAGATCCGGGCCTTAAAACGGGCCTTATGTATAATACTCTTGTTTTGGTTTTTAATGTTCTGTAAATGGACTTTTAATAATAAACTTAGGCTTATTTATTTAATTGGGCATGTATATATATATATATATATATTAGTTTTTTTTTGTATTTTCAGATTTGTTTCAAAACACAAATAATAATAATAATAATAATAATAATAACAATAACGTTAATAATAATAATGATAATAATGTTAATAATAATAATAGTAATAATAATAATATAGCAATATTAACATAATAAGATGGTAAGATAACATAATATATTAGTAATGTTTAGGGTTTTTCAATCGAATAACAATGACCAAACAATAAAAAACAATAGCATAATATATATAATTTACGAATAATGTTTTTGTTTTTGTTTTAATTATATTATGTAGTTAAAGTAGATAAAGTAGATAAACAAAGCCCATTATTGTAAAATATAAAAATGGGTTAACACCCCGGAAAAATTAGTGATTACAGCTGCCCCTCTTTGCTTATACTTGTACAACAAGAATAAACCAAAGACCATAATCATTAATTTTGTCCAACTTCCCTGTTTAAATCCCGAATCACCGTGCACTTGAACTTCATTGTTTAATAATAATAGTAATAGTAATAATAATAATATAGCAATATGAACATAATAAGATGGTACGATAACATAATATATTAGTCATGTTTAGGGTTTTTCAATTGAATAACAATGACCAAACAATAGCATCATATATATATATATTACTAATAATGTTTTGTTTTAGATTCCATTATTGTAAAATATAAAAATGGGTTAACACCTCGGACAAAATCAATGTTTACACAAACAAGCAAGCTCAAGGTTTCAATTCAAGAAATTAAATTATACACCCAAGCAAGTAGCCATTTACAAGTACTAATTAATCAAGAAACCAATGTTAGGCAAGTATCAAACAGATCGAGCAAAGAGATCATCAAGTCCAATTCGAAAAGGGTCCTTTTTGTAACATATGACTTATCGTTCAAGTAATGAGCAATTCAAGATAGCATGTACAACATTTTTTTCATGTAATTTCATTACATTACAAGTTCATTAGAGAGTGTCAAGTTTGCTCATTCTTCATTCTTGTTCATAAGTCTTTGTTTCAAGTTTATTAATCTTATTTTGCCTTGGTAGTTAGTTAAGAATAGGTAACCAAATCACAAGACGATACACAAAGCACCTAACGAGATGATACACAAATTCTCTAACAATAAGGTGCCAAAGATAACACACAAAAGGGTACAAAAAGTACCTAGCAAGATGATACCCAAGGTATCTAACAAGAAGGTGCCCAAAAAACCAAACAAGAGGGTATATAAAGTACCTAATAAGACAAGCTCTACACTTTAAGGCATGTCGTTCTACCTAGGACCAACTAGCAACCATAGGGTTTATTGATTCTTCTATTATCAAGCAATCTCACATCAAGTGTTTAAGCATGAAGCATATTAAGATCAAGTTCACAATACAAACAAGTTGATTTACCAAGTCATTATTATTATCTCCATTCTTCCCATATATTTAGCTTACCAAATATAGATTAGGTTCATTTCCCAGTATCATACATCATGCAAGAATTTAGACATACATTTTGGTTAGGATCTAGTTCCTAACCCTAAATAAAACTACACTCACAAAACTCCAAACAAGATCAAGCTATTATTGCTCCTTAATATATATATTCCTTTATCCTTTCTAGTAGCTTGGCCAACCCTCTCTTATTCCACAAGATCTTCTATCCATTGTTCTAACAAGACATATACAAGATCATAAAAATCATATTATCATTCAATTCATCAATCGAGCTTATACAATCCAGGGCATTCACATTATAACACTAAACTGTTTTTCTGCTTCTGCCAGTTTGCACACCCTTCACTAATTTGCTTATATCTTTTAATCTACACGTCATAATTTTAATTATTTTACAAAATTAAATATCTAATTCAATTATCTTTTAACCACATATGGCTCATAATTTTATCCCTTATGCATCAATAAAGTTTTACAGTTAAAGTCCGGTCAAATTACAGTTTCAAAACTGCCTAGTTTGCATTTTTAGTCCATTTTAGTGAGCTAATTAACCTATAACCCTTACAAGTTCAAATCATTCCTTTTAAACTTAGTTTCCCCTATTTTTACCATAATTTTACAAGTTAAGATTAGTCCTTAAAAAATCCATTTTAGTACTCAATTTAACAGTTTTTTCAGAACAGTCCATATACACCTAGTTTGTTGGGTCACATCGGCACGCCCCGTGGCGCAGCGGAAAAATTAATCCGACGTAATCCAGCTAGGATCCATGTACAAGAATGATTCTGGGTGAAAAGATGAAGAGTTACCTTTTAAAACTCTGGAAACTGGAAAACCGACAATATGTCGGAATAATCACGTTAAGTAAAACCAGAATCGTCACAGGTTCACAACGACCTCTACGGAGTCCACCCGAACAAAACAAACAAAGTTTCCGCCTCCCTAACACTTAGGGATAAATTTCGACAGGTTTGAACACCTTCCAAGGAGAAGTCGAAATCCCTCCAGGGATTCCTGAGGGAGTCTGAAATTGCCCAAGGGTTCTACCGGGACTTGGATTCGAACTAGGAAATCACCAGGAATTTTCCAGGGGACAAGAGGAACACCAGAAAAATATCAAACAGCTTCTCAGAAGAAATCTGGGACTTGTCGAAAATATCAGAGGGGAATTCCCAGGGATATGTCGAAATTTTCAAGGAGGAATAGGGATGATTTGGTTGCTAGCCCTTGTCGCTTTAGATAGTATTTAGAGACTTAAATCTAGTTGAATTCCATAAATCCAAGTTCAACCAAAATTCATAGAATCTAATTCTACTTGAAATTGGTTTATATTAAATATACATTATATTTAATAATATTAAATGAAATATATATATATATATATATATAATTATGTAGAATCTAATTCTACATAAAACATGAATTTAAATATACATTATATTTAATCCAAATATATATATATTTTTATTATATAGAATCTCATTCTATCTTTACTTGGATTTAAATATATTTAAATATATATTTTTAATTATGTGAAATCTAATTCTACATAAAGTTGGAATTAAATATACATTATATAAATTCCAAATATATATTTAAATTTCTAGAATCTTATTCTATAATATTTAAGTCTCTAAATATTTTTCATACTCTAAATAATTTCTGATAAATACAATATTTATCCAATATTATTCCCATTTTAAAGGAGTTGCTGATTTCCCCTATCCCATAGGGGATTTTTGGCAACCTCCCTAAAATAGGGAGTATTGTTTACAATTTTTTTTCGTTTCATTCGAAGGGTGTGACCCTTGTAGGTTCATGCAACGTTAGCAGCAAAATTAGAACTGTTCTAATTTTACAAACAATGAATGGCATCTAGCAATACATCATTGCTACCTAAGTTGCATGAAGTCATGGTTTGACTTTCTTAATTCCTGAATAAACTTCCTTTATGTATTTCATCCTTTTGTCCTTTATATATTAGATGAACACAAGTCATTGGTTAGTCACACTTGCGTTGTCCATCTAGTGTTTCTTGGTGTCTTGCGTAGATTATGATAAACGAATCTCTATGATGTCTCATATCATAATATTCGAGCATGACCATGCATTTTCTAATCTCACTCAATCAAGTGGCCGAAAATATTTCTCCCATTATGTAGGAGGGACAAATCCTTTCTTGATCAACCATATTTCACTACATAGGTCATCACGTATCCAGTCATCAGTCTTTATAATGTAGTCAGTTACGACACTCGTTTGACTATGTCAAAATACGTAAATCTTTATGTTGAAATCATGATGATCTCAAGTCTGAGGATTATACATATGTTTATCATGAGCAATGTTGTGATTGTCACATAATTACCCAAGAAACATGCTCATAGCGGGTCAATCTAGTATGTTGTTCTCTAACAAATACTTATGTGTTGATTTTGACATCTCTATGTCAATGACAACACTTGTTATCAATCAACCACATATTAGTCTTTATATATTATCACTGTCCATACCCGTAATAATATTCATCTAAGGATCCTATTTAACAATAATCATATTATTGTATGGACATTATTCTCCAATGGTTAGTTTGATGCACAGAAACATACCAAATGATAATAACGGCAATGCCATTACTTGATAAATCTAGTAAAATAGTATGTCTATTCAATCATCATATGATTGGTCTTTGGGCATACTCCAACAATCTCCCTCTAGAACTAAGACCAATCATTCTCGTATCTAATACGATATGGCGTAGTGTAACTGACATGCTTATGCTGTGTCAAAAGCTTTGTCAGGGAGTTGACAAAGTTATCAACTTTGTGCGTATGTTGCATACTTTCACATTTCCAAGATGTAAGCACTTTAGAATATGTTTGGATTTATTGATGAGATATGGGTTTTATTTTCTTACGCAAAGGTTCCATCATAACAGAGTTATGTAGCATCTAATGTGCGGGGAACAACCCTTATTTCAGAAGTGAACCCTTTAGATCCAAACATCCTTCTTTATTGCTATGTTGACTGTAATACATTCAGCCTATGTTGTAGAGTTAGATATTGTCTCATGTTGTTAACTCGCAGTATCTTTTATTTATGCAAAAGATATTGCGATATTTAGTTCCTTTTGATGAGTATGCCATCTACATACAATACTTAGGAAAGTAACAATGCTCCCACTAGCTCTTTTGAAAACAAGACTCCATTTTGTTTCTAGATAAACCAAACCTTTTGATTGTATCTTTTGAAATGAATATCCCAACTTCGAAAAGCTTGCCTTAGTCTACGGATAGACCTTTGTAGCTTACATACATTCCAAGTGTTTACTGGAGTGACAAAACCTTCTGGATGTGTCATGTGCACATCTGTTTCAAGTTTTCCCTTAGGAAAGTGGTTTTGACATTCCTTTATTTGATTCCATAATCATCGTATGTAACTACTTGCAAGTGAGATTAAGTTGGATTAAACATAGCTACAAGGAAGATGCTTTATCATAGTCTATACTATGAAGTTTGTTGAAAACTTTTAGCGATGAATCATCCTTTGTATGTTTTATCATCCATGTCGGTTTTTCCTTTTTGAAAAACTCATCCATACCTCTTAGGTTTTACCCTTTTAGGTAACCAAAGTCTATACTTGGTTTTAGACATGGATTCCATCTCATATCTCATGGCTCTTAGCCATTTTTCGAATTTTAGGCTCACCATTGCTTTTTGATAAGACCTAGTCTTTATCTTGATCCGAAAAGAAGAGTGTTTCCATGTACGAATAGTGAGAAATCCATATTTCTCAAGTATATGGTATTCTCTTAAGGATCAACACAATGGTTGTGTTTTGTTCCAATGTTCCTTGATCATTTGTGGAACATTCTCAATCTTTGGTTCATAAATTTGTTGTCTAAAATTTCTTCACATTCCAAATTCCATTTTTTCCTTTTGTGAGAGGTAATCTCTTTCGAGAGAAACTCTCGTTTGAGCAACAAACATTTTGTTCTCGTTGAAAAATGAAATCCCTTAGTGATAAGTATTATCTTTCGAGATAAACTATCGTTTGAGCAACAAATATTTTGTTCTCGTTAAAGTTGAAGAAATAATATCCGTTTGTGAGAATTAATCTCCTTCAAGATAAACTCTCGTTTGAGAAACAAACGCTTTGTTCTCGTTAGGATAAACAACAAACGGAGTTTTTAAGGTTCGAACTTTGTAAACATTTTAACATGTATGTAACCTTAAAACTTCAAAGGTATTCTAGAACAATTCTTAGTCCATATCTTATATGACGTTTCGAAAAAAAACACGATTAAGTATGAGAGTTGTTTTTCTAGTGTGTAAAGAAGTCGAAAATGACTTGTTCTGAATCAAAACATGTCTAACATATTTGATTCTCTTTCAAAGACTTTTCGTTCCACTTGTGGGATTTAATTATGGGACAATCCCACATTCTTTGAAAGTTCATCAAACTTTAAATATTCTTGAATTTGATCTTATCAAATTACCTTAACTATTTATGAGTTTGAGATTAGTCATTTGTTTTATTTATCTTATAAATATTATTGATTTGATTAATTTAAATGTCATTGATTCGTTGTGCCATAAGAGATTAAAAGAATAACATTTATTTAAATAATCTCAAAATTAAAATATATTGTCCTTACAAGATAACTAAAACTTAGGCACAAAATAATAATCTTAAAAACTAAAACAAAACTATTTAAGCAAAAACGCATGTCCTAATGGATGATGTAGCAACTCTTGCTTTATTTCCATTCGCAGGTCCATGTCTATTCTGATGCCTTCTCTTTAGAAGCCTCTGAGGTTGATGCCTCACTCCTTTTTACTTTCTTGACTTCTTGTAGGTGTGTGGGGCAGTTTCTCTTCCAATGTTCGGTCTTGCCGCAATAGAAACATTTTCCATCCTTCTTGATTCCCTTCTTAGGTCAATGCCTCATTTCCATCGGTTTTGGTCTTACCATCACCTTTAGACTTTGCTACCGATTTACCTTTCTTCTTGCCCTTGCGGACCATCAGAACAAGTTTAGGTCCTACCTTCTTCAGGTTGATTTAAGCAATTCTCAACATGCCGAGCAACTATGCCAGCGTCTTGTTAATTTCATTCATATTAAAATTAAGGACGAACAAATTGAAACTATCCGGCAACGATTGCAGGATGACATCAGTAGCTAATTCGTCTTTCAGCGGAAAGCCGAGCTTCTCCAACGTTTGGATGTAGCCCATCATTTTGATGACGTGAGCTCCTATGGGAGATCCCTCACTCATCTTGCATTGAAACAAAGCTTTAGAGGTCTCGTACCTCTCTTGACAAGCTTGCCCTTCATAAATCTCCTTAAGATTTTGAATCATATCTTAAGCTACCATGTCCTCGTGTTGCTTCTGAAGCTCAGGGGTCATGGATGCAAGCATAAGACAACCGACATCTAGCATGTCGTCCATGTGTTTCTTAAACTTGTCTTTGTCAGCTCTGGAAGAAGTGGCAACCGGTTCATTAGGAACATGTTCTTCAATGACATATTCCTTGTTTTCCTGTTTGAGAACAATTCTCAAATTACGAAACTAATCAAGGAAGTTTATGCCATTGAGCTTATCCTTCTCAAGGATAGATCGCAGAGATAGAGTATTATTTTCCATTAATTCTACACCAAATAAAATATCCTACATAAGTTTTACTAAATTTTAAAATTTATAGATAGGTCTTTATTATAAATTTACTCCCACTATTTTCTTCAAAATTAAAAACCCTCTAGTTTTAATTTCAGAAAAACATTTCGATAGTTTTGCTAGTGAGTGAGGATCTGTATTTCACCATTCCTAAATCCGCTTAGGTCAGTCTTTTAGGAAATGGTTATTTAGGTAAGTAACACCTTACTAATTACATCTTATGTAATTCCTCATCTTTTGGCGAACAACTCTTGTTCTTTAAATCATCTTATGATCATCCAAAACTTTTAACCACTAGGTTTTCTAATCCTATTAGAACAACCCATCTAAGTCAATACCAATATCTCAACCGGCAAATATCACTAGCTTATTCTTCGCGTTTAACTAAGATAGATAAATGTGACATTGCTTTGGCAAAGCTCACATTATATCGATCGAAACTTTAACGAGGGTAAATATTGGATGGTTAAAACAGACTTAGAATTATAGTGAGGGATTTACTTAATTATCTCATTATTTTAACATTGATCCTATCAATAGAACTATGTTTAATCATGCTTATAAAACATCCATTGCATCACATACAAGGTAAATATAAGCGGTAAATAAATATGCAATGATTATATCCCTTCTTAACCTAAGGCGACCCGTCCCAAGCCAATGGGAGGACCATTCTACTGAAGATAGAATCTGCTTCTGAAACGCCCGGTTCACCAGGGAAGGCCCACCACGCTGCTATGTTGGTCATTGCTTTATCTCCATGAGTATTTACAATTTTCAGAAACTCGCGTTACATGCGAGGGAGTGAGATGAGAAGAGAAGTACAATAGAAGATAGAGAAAGGCACGACACACATGCCGTATTTATAAAAACCAAAACTATAAAGGATATGGGCTATAACCATGCAAAACAAACACTGTGCAATCTAACATGCATTTCAAACATCGTGCGAACAAAGTAACGACGTGTTTACAGAGTTTTAAACTGATTATCCCTATGTTGCGGTTAATGGGCCAAAGAAGGACCACGAAGTTTCATAAACCATTTGCGTTAACGAACAAATGCACCAGGTAGGTCAACATGAAAGAGAGGTGGCGCACTAGGCACACTTAAGTACCATGTCTTTGATGATGCCAATCCTAGACATGCATTTTTCATAACGTCTAACCATAACTCTTATGGATTCACCGTGAAAGATAGTTTGATAACTTTTATCAAATTAGAAGCCCTTTCAAAGATTTCATAAATCTATGAAACTACGAACAACTACTTGTTCTCTAGACTAACTATTAGTCTCAACATGTTAACATTTAACATTGAAGCAACCTAACATAGTTATGATTAACTCTTAATCATTCAATGATAATCGAAATAAGTCTTTATTAGGTGCCATACAATAAACGATAAATATCTAAATCGATTCAAACAGCATGCATCTCATACATAAACATCACCCAAGAATTTAAGTCCGAATTCGTATGATACAAGTGGCTCTGATACCACTGTTGGGTCACGTCGGCACGCCCCGTGGCGTAGCGCTAAAATTAATCTGACGTAATCCAGCCATGATCCATGTACATAAATGAATCCGGGGTAAAAAGATGAAGAGTTACCTTTTAAAGCTCTGGAAACTGGAAAACCGATGATATGTCAGAATAACCACGTTAAGTAAAACTGGAATCGTCACAGGTTCGCAACGACCTCTACGGAGTCAACCCGAACAAAACGATCAAAGTTTCCGCCTCCATAACACTTAGGGATAAATCTCGACAGGTTTGAACACCTTCTAGGGAGAAGTCGAAATCCCTCCAGAGATTCCTCAGGGAGTCTGAAATCGACCAGGGGTTCTACCGGGACTTGGATTCGAACTAGGAAATCACCAGGAATTTGCCAGGGGGCAAGAGGAACACCAAAAAAATATCGAATAGCTTCTCAGAAGAAATCTAGGACTTGTTGAAAATTCTAGAGGGGAATTCCCAGGGATATGTCGAAATTTGCAAGGAGGAATAGGAATGATTGGGTTTCTAGCCCTTGTCCCTTTAAATAGTATTCAGAGACTTAATTCTAGTTGAATTCCTTAAATCCAAGTTCAACCAAAATTCATAGAATCTAATTCTACTTGAAATTGCTTTATATTAAATATACATTATATTTAATAATATTAAATGAAATATATATATTTAATTATGTAGAATCTTATTCTACATAAAACATGGATTTAAATATACATTATATTTAATCGAAATACATATATTTTTATTATATAGAATCTCATTCTATCTTTACTTGGATTTAAATATATTTAAATATATATTTTTAATTATGTGGAATCTAATTCTACATAAACTTGGAATTAAATATAAATTATTTAAATTCCAAATATATATTTAAATTTCTAGAATCTTATTCTATAATATTTAAGTCTCTAAATATTTTTCATACTCTAAATAATATCTGATAAATATAATATTTATCCAATATTATTCCCATTTAAGGGAGTTGCCGATTTCCCCTATCCCATAGAGGATTTTCGGCAACCTCCCTAAAATAGAGAGTATGGTTTCCAATTTTTTGTTCGTTTCATTCGAAGGGTGTGACCCTTGTAGGTTCATGCAACGTTAGCAGCAAAATTAGAACTGTTCTAATTTTTCAAACAATAAGTGGCATCTAGCAATACATCATTGCTACCTAAGTTGCATGAAGTCATGGTTTGACTTTCTTAATTCCTGAATAAACTTCTTTCATGTATTTCATCCTTTTGTCCTTTATATCTTAGATGAACACAAGTCATGGGTTAGTCACACTTGCGTTGTCCATCTAGTGTTTCTTGATGTCTTGAGTAGATTATGATAAATGAATCTCTATGATATCTCATATCATAATATTCGAGCATGGCCATGCATTTTCTAATCTCACTCAATCAACTGGCCGAAGATATTTCTCCCATTATGTAGGAGGGACAAATCCTTTCTTGATCAATCATATTTCACTACATAGGTCACCACCTATCCAATCACCAGTCTTTATAATGTAGTCAATTACGACACATGTTTGACTATGTCAAAATTCGTAAATCTTTATGTTGAAATCATGTTGATCTCAAGTCTGAGGATTATACATATGTTTATCATGAGAAATGTTGTGACTGTCACATAATTACCCAAGAAAGATGCCTATAGCGGGTCAATCCAGTATGTTGTTCTCTAACAAATACTTATGTGTTGATTTTGACATCTCTAAGTCAATGACAACACTTGCTATCAATCAACCACATATTAGTCTTTATATATTAT
This sequence comes from Hibiscus tridactylites, assembly GCA_958450335.1. NCBI lineage: Eukaryota > Viridiplantae > Streptophyta > Magnoliopsida > Malvales > Malvaceae > Hibiscus > Hibiscus tridactylites. The sequence goes on from OY288280.1 coordinate 42,188,134, forward strand.
CATTGTCCATACCCGTAATAATATTCGTCTAAGGATCCTATTTAACAATAATCATATTATTGTATGGACATTATTATCCAATGGTTAGTTTGATGCATAGAAACATACCAAATGATAATAACGGCACTGTCATTACTTGATAAATCTAGTAAAATAGTATGTCTATTCAATCATCATATGATTGGTCTTTGGGCATACTCCAACAGTCCATATACCCCTAGTTCTGCCAGTTAATACATAAAGCAATCCAGTTAGTTAAAATTCATGCAAATTCAAGTTATAAGGTATTCATTTTAATCCTCCTCTTGTTTTTAACTAACATCTCTAGCCCTTAGTTCTGTCCATGTCAATCCCAAACTTTTTGATTCATTCAAAACAATCCTTATTACTGAATCAAGCTATCTAGGTAACTAGTTTCATATCTAACTTCCATTTTACAATTTCTATCATCATTTTCATCAATCCAACGCCTCAATTCACTAGTAAAACTCAATTTGCAACAAGTTTATCCTACATGAATATTCTAATTAAGCTTGTATCATCATCTATTCAACCGATTTCAAGAACAACCACACTAGCATGAATCTAGATTCATTTACACTATTCGACCAATCTAATCTCATTATAATTTCATTTAATCTTCAATCCAACTTTAATCTAAGATCAAACACATAATAGTTCATCAAATTCCATATTTCAAACCATAACAAACATTCGAATTACACAATTTCACTAACATTCTCATATATTCAAATGAACAAGAGTACAAGTATGCTTACTTTGCTTCTAGCTTAAATTTCCAAGCAAAATCATGTACATACAAGCTATAATCCTCCATGAACAATAGCTTGTCTCTCAATTGATAGGAACTAATGATTCAATTGATTAATCTAAATGTCCATGGTTGTTTTTAAGATGTTCAATTAGATGATTGATGAATAAATGTAAATGTGATTGTTAAAGAATCAAATGTTAAGTTAGAACTTGATTATGGGAGTTCGAATAGTACCTTGTCCATCAAGCTATGGTAATTTGTCCTTGTATGTAACTTGCAGTTTTGATTATGTAAAGAAATGTTGGATAAATCTTTCCCTTGTGACCCAAACTCAATATGAGAACTTAAAAAAGGATTGTATTTTCATATATGCTTTATAACTGAAGATTAACATGGATTTCTTTTAAGCTAAATAAGTGTAGGATATGGATTCTGTAAGGACCTATCCTTCTTAGAGAAGGGATCAATCCCCTAAAACCCTAAAGAATATCGAATCAGTCCTCATAAGTTTGTAGATATAGAGAACTCTTCTCTTAATCGATAAGACAATATGGTTTATAAATAAGAATTTGAAATTCGCAATATGATTGGTTGACATTAAGTGAATACGTTAAAGTTTTCCCTAATTCTTAATTGAATAAAACTAGAAGTGATTAATGTCATTCTTGGAAATACCTTATTGAATCATAAATGTCCGTATAGCTTAATAGTTAAATGAAAATATTTAGTAGAATGAATCTATTGATATAAGCTTGACTTAGTGAAAGATGTTTATTGTCTCCCCGGGTGGAGGCGGTGGATGAGGTAAATTCCAACCAGGAAGAATCTCATTCTCCTAATTTCCATGCTCTTCAACAGCAAAAATCGTACCCAAACATAACTTTCTCCTCGGTCCCATTGTGCTATTATAATTAAAGCATGAGAATAAAACAAAACAAGAAATCAGGTCAACTTCAAGCAAGGATCCAAGACTTCCAACTCAATGTAAAACACTTTACTATAGTAGTAAGGCAATGTGTATTCCAAATTTCCCCAAACATAGCATAAGGCATACAACATACGTATCACAAGCACCATGCATAGCAAGCAATCAGATCCAGCCCATAACATCATCATGTATATAACAATTTACACACACATCACTATCATCAGACTTGGCATCAATATCATTTATTCATCAAAAACATGATTATAACAATCACCGTGCAAAGCAAACATCATCATTCCCTTGAAATCACATCACGTCAACTTACCAAGTACTTACAATCATCCAGTTCTTTTCAAACCTGGCTTTGATACCACAAAATGTAACCCTTTCGACCCGGTCTGGGTGGAAGTTCGAACCGAACGAATTACACGGGAATGACGCTATTTTTTCGTTTTATCTTGTCTAGATACTCATTATGATCCTAAGTGTTTAACATCATAGCGGAACAAATATTAACTAGATCAGACACCAATTTGGGACTCGATTGCATACATTTACATTTTAGGGACCATTTGGTAATTTAATCAAAATACAAGGACATCCCACTTTTAAAGTTACCGACCTTTAATTAAAAATATTACATGCATCCCTGTCAAAACTCAGCTCAGAATAATCATCCATGCTCATTTAATTGCATCCACAACATTCAGGAACTAAAATGTAAAGAAACAGAACTTTCAAAGATACTTTTAACTGACATAACAACAGACCGTATCGATACCTTAAAGCCGATATCGATACGCCCTCAACAAACAAGCTTCTAAAGTTAACATCAAAGATACGTATCGATACCCTCTAGGACCGTATCTAGTAACTCCAATCCGTATGGGTACGCCCTCGTGTATCGATACACCCCTTCTTTTTCATAAAGACCGTATCGGTACCCTTTCCACCGTACCGATACGCCAAACCCAGATTGGCTTACTCGTACTGATACAATTTCCTGAGTATCAGTACGCCTGTACCGAATATGCATTCTTTTGTTGGTTTTTCAAACTTTAATCCAATCTAAAACAATCCAACGTGCTTCTAACATGCAGACAACAAATATAAACATCAATCCTCAAGCAACCATGGCATATTCATCATCATAACATGAAAAGGAACATCAAAGGTAAACTATAGGCATGCAACCTATTGTCAAACCAAGTAAGATACCAAAATGCAACATAAAGCATAACCCAAGTACGAATGGCCATTTACAAGTCTAAAACCACAAATCAAACTTGCACGAAAGAGAATTTTGGCAAATCTCACAACAATTCAACGGATCCTCCATTGCCCTTATTACTTTAGTCTAAACCAAAACATACTTTCTAAAGCAATGTCTCTTGGAATCCCTTACCTCTTGCTGCCTCTAAAACCCCCATTATCTGCATTAATGGACAAATGAGAGCGTAAGCACACAATGCATAGTAAGGAGGCTCAAAAACAAAACACCATCTATGCATGAAAACCATTTTCATGTTCACATTGAAATATCATTTCAATTTACTAAACATCCTTTGAAAACCATCATGCCTTTTTGAAAACCATGCAAGTTCCTCAATCAAAAGCAACATGTTAAACATCATGCATCATGTATTATGAACTCAACAACAAATCCATTGCTAACACTCAACTTAAGCCTTGCCATGCATAGCTATCATATGCAAAGCTTAAAGAGTAAAACATGCATTTACATAATATGCATCACAAACCGTTTCATAATACATCCTTAATTATATTGGCTCACAAGTGATCATCAACATGCTCATTTCTCAAAACCACATCGGATACGCGGATTCACGTGTTGTGCCAACACTTCAAACATTCTCACCAGCATCTCAAGGTTCATACACGGGAGATACCCTTCATTTGGTACACCGTATAAACCCCTCAACACCACCCATCGGTATATGTATAACCCCACTAACAAGAGATGGGATACCATACACTTTCCTCATTCATTAGGGTACTTGGATGGAGTATTCGGTACACCGTATTAACCCCTCAACATTCAAGGTGACTTGTTTATAATGCACTCAATCCTATAGCCATATAACTATACTCGATTTCATTTATAAACCATTTCGCAACATCACTTGCCAATATAATTCACATATTAATCCATACATGTAAAGTGCTCATTAGTCATATATTTTATATGCATTCTATCATATATTATTGATGTTCTTCAGTACATTTTAGGCACATTTAGGTTCATGCATTTCAGGGCTAGAAGTTGTTAGGAGCATACCAGGGAGTTATACTGATGCAATTCCAAGCAGAGAAAGCCGCTGCCGAGAACCTGAGGAATTGGAGTGCGATCTGTAGAGGAGAAAATCTTGATTCCAACGATACCATCCACTCATTTTTTCTGACGCCTGGAGCAGCAGATAGAGCCGACGAAGTAGGAGATCAATATAACTTGTGGTGTAAGGCAATGAGAAGAAGCCCATATTCAACTCAAAGAAGTCAGGATTAAGGGTTACATTTAATGCAAAAGATACTTTGAAGACTTCTACTCCAATGAGGACTTGGCCGCCTATATATGCTTGATATATTTTGTAATTGTAATCATCTTAGGTTTTTCTTCAGGCATTAATCTATGTTTTCTTGCCTCTATTATGTTCTAAATTTTCTCTTGGGTTTGGGTTATGTTGTAAACTGGTGTGAGAATGGTTGTTTAGGAATTAAGTTTGTTTTTGCAATAAAACATCAAGGTTTTGCTTATTCCATGCTCTTTATAGTTTTCAATTAAGTTATATAGATTAGTTGTTAACTATCTATTTGTTCGGTATCGAGAGAGTCGAACTCACGAAAGGGATAAGTATGATCAACATCCTAATCAGGCGTTGATCAATTCGGCCTAGACATAGGTGCGAGTTTAAGGCAGCTAAAAGAGGATGAACCAAGGTTGTTGTCTATGCAAGATTCACGTCGTGACGGGTATCATCTGTAGTGGGCAACAACAATTTTCTAACTTAGACATAAGCGGGATCAATATCAAAGCATTCTGTCAAGCCTTGAATGTCTGTCGAGTTTGCCACCGAGCCACTCGTCTGATCCACTATCGAGGCAGCGAAAGCGTCGAAGCAGCCAATCTGCCATTCTCCGTCGAGGCAGCAAAGACTGGCAGCGCAAAGCTACTTAACCTATTCAACGAAGTTTCACACTTCTAAGCAGCATAGCCTAACCCATTCTATTACCCTGATCTCTTCTATCAATTACTTGTGTTTTATTTACTTTTAATTCTGTTGAGTGGATCGAAAGATCAATATGAACCAAGAGGGGGGGGGGGGGTGAATTGGAAATTTAAAGTTTGTGTGGTGGAAATTTGCAAATTAGAAGATTGACAAGAGATTTTAGAATGGTTCAAGTCCTAAATGAACTCTACATCCACTACCTTAGCTTCACTAAGGATTTGCAACAATTCCACTAATTGCTCTTCCCCTTTTCTAGGCTAAGGAGGCAACCCTTTCAATTTCGGTTAAATTTTCTACCCAAAATTTAACTCAATCCTCACAACAAGGTAACAAAGAAATTTATGGCTAATAGAGTATCTCTCAATACAAATTTTAGCCCAATTACAAGCACTCAACCCAATTGAACAAGATAAGAATGAAAATTACAATTGGGGTATCTAGACAATATGGGATTTTTGCACAATTGCTTGGATTTGATGAATAGATGTTTTCTTGATGATCAATAGTTGTTGCTGGAGCTTTTGGATGTCTCTTTTATACCTCCTCATTGATTTCTATCCGTTTGGGTGGTTGGGAACATAAATGGAGCCGTTGGAACCCTCTCTTACCACCATAAATGCACTTATGTGGCTATGTGTATCGGTACGCAGGGAGGAGTATCAATACCTTTCTCAGAAAAGAAAGAGCCGTTGTGTGCAATAAATAAGGGGTATCGATACGCGCGTAAGCGTATCGGTACGAGGTATCGAAACGGTAAAGGCCATTTCGATACCTTTTTCACAACTTAGCTCACTATCGATTTCTGTATTGGTACGAGGGTTTTGCGTATCGATACGAGTCAACGACTATTTTAAATTTGGTTACCAACCAACTGACACCAACGGTCAAAAAATTTAAATCGACTTATATTTAAAATTTATTAAGGTCATATCGATACGAGGGTTCGCCGTATCGGTACGCCATTCAAACTCTTTAGACTTTAACACAGGGGCGTATCGATACAAGTGAAGAGCGTATCGATACGAGTTCCGACAGTAGCCAACTTTGGTAAAAAGGTATCGATACGCTTTGGAGTGTATCGATACACCTGAACGTTTTTCAATAGTTTGGCCTTGGAGCACTTAGAAAATATTTAGAGTTTGAGTTTTTCAAATTAGTTTTAAAGTGTTGGTGATTTAAAACTTATTAAGGGACTTATAAAAACAATTTTAAGTTTTTCAAATTGATCCTTAAAGATCTAATTATATCAAAATCAAACATAGGTTTTAGAATCCCCCCTTTTTGATATAACAAAACAAAAACTTTAAATTTTTGACATTTTTGAAAAACTTTACAAAGTTAACTCCCCCTTAATATAAGCTTGGTAACCTTTGAGTTAAAATCAAAATATTTGTAGTGTTGAGCTAGTTTCTCTCCCCCTTTTTGTTAGATCAAAAATATTGAGACAATTAAGTGCATAAACATAGGCAAAGGTATAAATAAGCAACACTTAATATTATTCATCATAGCATCAATCCTTAAAATCCAAACAAAAGCAGAAAATCAAAGCATAGGTTTAATAATAAACTTAGTCCTAAGAACATAAAGCAAAGGTGCATAAAATAGAAAATCTTAAATGATATGCATGAGATGCAAGAAGAAACGTCTAGGCATCATCTTCGTCGTCTTCATCATCTTCATCATCAACTCCCATTGGCTCATTATCCCTCGTGCTATTGCGCCACTCATCATGGAAAGCGGAGATGGAAATATTCAAAGAATGGTGACCGCTTTCAAGGGATGTGAGGCGATTCTCCATACCCGTCATCCTTGTATCAAAAGTTGTTTCAAGGGAAGTAAGACGAGTGTTCATGTCCGTGTGCAACCCGGTAAATTGCTCATTGAGATAAGTCATGAGAGCATCCATGGAGGGTTGTGGAACTTGAGGAGCTTGAGGAGCTTGAGGTTCTTCAAATACGGCGGCGGCCTCGGGTGGTAGCTCGGCAAGACGTACCCATTCACCATTAAAATATTGGAACTTTGCCCGAGCAAGAGATCGCTCATCAATGGGATCGGTGAGGGGAGTTGGGTAGTCAAAAGAGCAATCAATATCCTTTTTAACAAAGAAAAAACTTAAGGCCGTACCATATGTAAAGGAGGTGACGAGAGATGTGTGACGATTTTGCACGAGGTAGACGATCTCCGCGAACATGAGTCGAGCAAGATTTGGGCGCTTTCGCTCACGGAAGCAACAGATCCAAAAATCATCCACTTGACGAATGGTGGAATATTTTCCTCCGGAGGGACGAAACCACCAAGACACCATAAAATGTAAGATTTGGTCTTGAGCATTTAGGGCGGTGACGGATCCATTTAGAACATGCCCCAAAGCATGCTCATCATCAATGCCTTCATCCTCTAATTTAAAAAGTTCACAAATGGATTTGACATCGAGGATGATTTTCTTCCCCATGAGATAAGAGCTAATGGCAACAACTTCCCCATTACGAGTAATACATTTGGCATTAGTGTAGAAAATCAAAACCAAAAGACGATAATAAAAACCAGGAATATATATGAAATCCATGAAGTTCCAACGTCGAAACAGAGGAAGATATTCAAACTTAAAACGCTCTAAGTCAAGAAAAGGAGCGGATATTACCCTTTCGACACAAATATTATAATTCTCAAATTGACAAAAATGAGTTAGACCCGTGGGACTTTCAAAGGAGTGCTCATAGATGGTTGTGTAGTTCGGACGAGCAATCGCTCCAAGGGTGGATGATTCACCGGTTTGAGAAACCCTTGTACGCTTCCTCGATGGTTCCTTTGGTGCCATGATCTAAAAGAGAAATTAAGCAAAAGGATTTCTTCAATTTTGAGTAAAACCAAGGTAAAAAAAATTTTAAGAAAAATTTGAAGAAAAATTTTGAAGAACAAAAGTTAAAAGAAAGAAACAAAACAACAAAAAAAACCAAAAAAAAATTGAAAAGGAAAAAGAAAGAAAAGATTACCTTGATAGAAACTTGAGAGATTGAAGAAAATTCTAGCACAATAGTGATGAGAGAGAGCTCAAAGCTTTGCTTGATTAAAAAACTCTTTTAGATTTGAGTTGAGGTGTGAAAAATATGAAGGAGGAAGAGCCTTTTTATAGGAAAAAACGGCTAGGGTTTTAAAGAGTTTTAATTTTGGTAAAAGTTGAACACATTAAAAGCCAAATTTAAAGTTGTTTGCGCAATCGAGTATCGATACGCCTGAGGGTGTATCGATACGGGGGTTGTAACGCCCCAGTTTTGGGCTTGGACCGGTTCGGTCAAAGTGCTGTTCGAATATAAAAAAGGTGAAATTAGGAAAGCCTAGTTCGGGTTGCATTAAAAATATGGAAAAATGTTCTAAAATCCTCTTTTAATATGTATAAGTGAACTGTGAAATCAATTTTACAAAATGAGGTTTGGAAGGGTGACATTTTGGCTAGTGACCAAAATGTAATTTTTGAAAACTGTGTGACTGTTTTAGAAAGGATTGAAACTTTGAATCTTTAAGGAGCTATTTACCCAAAGGGAGTTTCTCCAGATTTTTCTAAGATATTTAGTGATTTAATTCTGAGTTTTAAACAAAAGAAAAGTGGAGGGAAGTTATTTTCCATTTTCAACTAACTTTTCCAATTTTTCTTTTCTCTCATTTTCTCTCAAACCAAACATTCTCTCCAGAGATTTTTCCTCTGATTTTGTCACCTAAATATCTCTTTTCAATTCTCTTTGGATTCCTAATCATCTCATCAACAAAACCTCACCAATTGCTAATTGGATTTTCAAGATTTTGGTTCTAAAAAGGGAGAAATTCAAGTTTGGAGGTAAGAACGTCCTTCTCCTCTAAAATCTCAGTTCTTTACTGAAATTCCTAAGTTCTCAATCCTTAATTGATGTTTTATAAGTGGTTTTAAAGTTGTGTAATGGATCTTGGCTTAAAATGCAAGATTTGGTGATTTTTGAAGGATTTTCGTTTGATCTGATTGGGTTGTGTTTTAAGGTGTTTATTTGATGTTAAATGAATGTTAATTTGATAAGGAATTGAGTTTTTATTAATGCAATCCCGGATAGGTTGAATTTCCTAAGTTTAGCTTGTGATTCTTGGTTGTTTTTGGAGTGATCTTGTGGATCTGATGTTGCTGGAGGTATAAGGATGTTGTTAGGTCCTTTTTAGATGTTGAATGATGTTAAAGGATGTTTAGTTTTGATGGTTCTTGGCTGGGCATTGTTGAGGAGTTGTTTGGATGCATTTTCGGTTGTGTTTGGTAGCCGAAAATGGAGTGTGAATGAGAGCAGCGAGTTTAGGTGCTTTCATTGAAGCTATTAATGCATGATGATGCATTAATCCTCTGCTTTGATGTGTTTAAAACAGGGTAGTCATCTTTGGATCCAAGTGGTGGTGATCCGGAAGCTTGATTGGTGTTTCGGCAAGAGGCGAAACGGAATCGGTGAGTGGATTTTGGTTTTCGGCTTTGAAACCAGTGTTTTGGAGGTTTGGGAGCTTAGTCTAAGTCTAAGCAACTTAGCTAAGCTCAAGAGTAAGTTTTCGGAAAAACTCTCTTGGTGATGGCCATGGATTTGGTTGTATGCAATGTGTTTTGTTTGCATGATTTTAAATCTGTTTTGAAAGCATATCTAGCATGTTAATTTGCTGAGATTTTAAGCCATGTGTTGAAGGAAGCTCAAGGTAAGAGTTCCTTGTTTTTGAACATTGTTTAAATGTGATTTAATGCTTAAAGATGCATGATGTTTATGGCTTGGTTTAATGCTTTAAAACAGTGGATTATTGATGATAATGATGCATATTGGCAAGTGATGGTTAAGGTCACAAAGGTGGTTAAAAGTCCTTGTGTGAGCCTTGTATATTTAAGAACATCAAGGTGGTTAAAAGTCCTTAGATGGTTCTTGGTTAAGATCACAAAGGTGGTTAAAAGTCCTTGTGTGGATCTTGGAAAGTTTAAGAACAACATGGTGTTTAAAAGTCCATGGTTGGTTCTTGGTTAAGGCTCAAGGTGGTTAAAAGTCCTTGTGTAAGCCTAGGTTACTTAAGAACTCCAAGGTGTTTAAAAGTCCTTGGGAGATTCTTGTTAAGGACACAAAGGTGGTTAAAAGTCCTTGTGTGGTCCTTGCCATGGTGTTTTAAAGTCCATAGGTCCATGGTGTTTAAAAGTCCATGGGGATAAGATCACAATGGTGTTTAAAAGTCCATGTGTGGATCTTATGTGAAATGTATCACTTGTTGCCAATATGACTTGTTATGAACTTGAAGCATGAGATGCTTGTTAAAATGTTTAAGAGCATGTTTAATGATACTTGAAGCATGAGATGCTTGTTTTAAATGTTTAAGAACATGTTTAATGTTGCTTGAAGTATGAGTTATAAATGAGTTTATAAATGCATTATTAAATGGTTTTAAATGAGCATTCCTCACTAAGCTTTTGCTTACACTCTCTCTCTTTTCTTAAACCAATAATGCAGAGCATTAGAGTGCATTGAGGGCAGCAAGGAAGGCAAGCAATCAAGTGGAAACTAAGCTCAAGTATGGAAAGGTTTCTTAATACTTTTAGCTTTTGGCATTTGGCAATGGGGGACCTATGTGGATGTTTTGGGAGATGTTTTGAACTCCCTAAGTTTGCTTAATGTTGTTAATAATGCTGGTGCATGTAATTGGCCATTATGTGTTTGGTTTGGAGGTTTTATGCTTGAATGGTTTGCTAAGTAGGAAGCATGCCTCTAGATTTGGGGCTTTTCATATTTGATGCTATAATGATGATTGGTTGATGCAAATATGTCTCTTGTATGTTGTATGAGTTGCTGGTAAAGTTTGGTAGCATTTGGAGCATGAATGGTAAGTCAATTGTGTGTTTTAGCAGCCATTTCTCTACAATCTGTGCAGGGCGTATCGGAACGGGAGCTACCGTTACGGAACGGGTGCCCTGTAATAGCCCAGGCGTCCGCAACGGAAGACACCGTTCCGAAACGGAAAGTCCTCTGCCAGGCCTCGTTCCGGAACACGTTGCGGAACGGTCCCGCGTTTCGAAACAGGCTCTCCCTGTTTCGGAACACCTGACCGTTGGAGGCTGACATGGGCGGTTATATGTTTTGAAATGTTTGCATTTTGGTCCTGAACCTTGTTTTTGCAATTGTAAGAGTTTGGGATGTCCGTTTGAGCTGAAATTTGACAGTGAAGCATGAAACCTGATTAATTACAAGTTGGTAACTTTAATTTGTGTTAAGACCTTATAATTTACAGAATTTACATTTTGGTCCCTAAAGTTGTAAATTGTTCAATTGGGTCCCTGTTTGATCTCTGATGATTATGATCTTTGAGCATGCTGTTTGATAGATCATATCTAGGTTTAATATGCATCTAGACAAGTTTAAAAAGAAAAAAAAGGGTCGTTAATCAAGGTTGACTTTCGGGTTGACTTTGGTTTTCCCCGTGTGACTTTCTTAATTCGGGTCAACCGTCTAGGCCAGGTTAAGGGGGTTACATTTGGTGGTATCAGAGCTGAGTTCTCGAGTAAATGGGAATGATTGTGTGCATGATTGAAGTATGTATGCTATGTATGCTTGATGAGTGAAAGCATGATGAGTGGTTTGTGAATTTGATGCAATTGAGTTGTATGCTGTGGTGAAGCATGTTGTGGGTACCCATTGCCAAATCAAAGCTAATGAAATGATGTTGATTTTAAGTGAAAATGAGCTTGAGTACTTGGATTGCTTACCTTGTTGGGCCTGACTTTGTTTGTTTGCATTGTGATTGCATTGTTAGAGTATGGCACCTCGTAGAGAGTTGAGGAGTAATGTGCGAGCTACGGCTCCGAATGAGAATGAGAATGAGGAGAATGCGGGAAGCGCAGTGTTACCTCCTCCACCTGGTGGTGGTGGTGCTGAGGGTGAAAGAGCTGAAGCTGCAGCTGGTGCTGGGGTCGCTGGACCTGAGGCTGGTCAGGGGCAAGCTATGCCTGATATGTCTATGTTAGTGCAAGCTATTGCTGGTGCCTTTCGAGCGGCAGTAGCTGGAGCTCAAGGAGCTGGGCATCAGGGAGATGCTGGTGTTAGGCTACCCTTGGAACGCTTACGCAGTCTTGGAGGGACTGAGTTTAGGGGTTTGTCTGCAGAAGGTTCTGAATCCTGGATGGAGAGTACCAAGAGGATCTTGGGTCAGATGAGTTGCACTGATGTGCAGAAGCTGGGTTGTGTAGTATCTTTACTACAGGATGATGCTTATACGTGGTGGACAACCACTATTGCTGGGATGGCTGATGCTGATGTAACTTGGACATTCTTCCAGAATGTGTTCAAGAGAAGGTATCTTGGTGTGAGGTATCTTGATGAAAAGAAGCGGGAGTTCATGTCTCTTACCCAGGGGAGCATGACTGTGGCTGAGTATGAAGTACAGTTTGTTCGACTCAGTCAATATGCGCCTGAGTTAGTCCCTGATGAGCGGGCGAGGTGTGAAAGATTCCGTTATGGTTTAGTGACGGATGTGAAGATGTATGTGCTGGCTACCGAGTATGATGATTTTGATGTGTTGGTGGGCCGAGCGAAGGATATTGAGATGAACTTGGGTTTATCTGCTAGAGGTGCTGGAGCAAGTGCTGGTAAGCGGCCAGCTGAATATAGTTCCGGTGGTGAACGAAACAAGAGGGGACGTGATCAGAAGTATCAGTCCTCGGCCAAGAGAGGTGGTGGTGCATCTGCTCGGGGAGGCAATGCTAGAGCTGATCCGAGTGCTTGTTGGATTTGTGGATCACGTGGTCATATGAAACGTGACTGTCCTCGTGCTGTGAGGGAGGTGTAAGCTCCTGTTGCGGCAGCTGGTAACGGGTGCTGGAATTGTGGATCTGCGGATCACTTGAGGCGAGAGTGTCCTATGTTGGCTGGTGGCCAAGTGCGTGCTCCTGTTGTTGCTGCACCGCAGAGAGGTCGTGGGCGCGGCCGTGGTAACTTTCAGCGAAGAGAGGAAGGTGGTCGAGGAGTGGCCCATGTTGTGGCTATTCAGCCTGAAGGTGGAGGTCAAGCTAGGGTGTATGCTCAGCGGGAGGGGAGGAATGACGCGGATGTGATTGCAGGTACTTTTACTTTGCAATCCTTGTCATTACTTTCCTTGATAGATTCTGGATCTACGCATTCATACATTTTGCGTGAGCATGCTGAATTGCTTGGTTTGCCTGTTGAGTCTTTGGATGTTGGAGTTCGTGTCACTAGTTCTTTTGGTGAGACTGTTGTGACTCGAAAGCTGTATAGAAGGTGTCCTTTGGTTGTTCAAGAACATGTTTTTCATGTTGACCTTATGGACTTGCCTTTCTATGGTTTTGATGTAATCCTTGGTATGGATTGGCTTGCTGAGCATCGTGCTGTTGTGGATTGTGAAAATAAGCGAGTTTCGCTGAAGCTTGCGGATGATTATGAAGTTGTTGTAGTTGGTGAGAATGTGAAGTTTCTTGCCAATATGGTGTCTACCTTGGAGGCGAGCAGGATGCTGAGGCAAGGTTGTGAAGCTTATCTAGCTTTTGTGATGAATCCTAGCTCTAAGGAGTTGCGTGTGCAAGATATCAGAGTTGTGAAGGAGTTTCCTGGTGTGTTTCCTGAGGAGTTGCCTGGTTTACCTCCTAATCGTGAGGTGGAGTTTGGAATTGAGCTGTATGAGAATACAACTCCTGTGTCCATTACCCCTTATAGAATGGCACCTAAGGAGCTGAAGACGCAATTGCAAGAATTGCTTGATCGTGGTTTCATTCGGCCGAGTGTGTCACCATGGGGTGCACCGGTCTTGTTTGTGAAGAAGAAGGATGGCACTATGAAAATGTGCATTGATTACCGTCAGCTGAACAAGTTGACTATCAAGAATTGGTATCCTTTGCCGAGAATTGATGATCTCTTTGATCGATTTCGGGGAGCTGTTGTGTTCTCTAAGATTGACTTGAGGTCAGGGTATTACCAGTTGAAGGTGAAGGATGTGGATGTGCCTAAGACAGCTTTCAGGACAAGGTATGGGCATTATGAGTTCCTTTTGATGCCGTTTGGTTTGACAAATGCTCCTGCTGCTTTCATGGACATGATGAACCGTGTGTTTCATGAATACCTGGACAAGTTCGTTGTGGTGTTCATTGATGATATCCTCGTGTACTCGCGTACTGAGGAGGAGCATGAAGAGCATTTGAGGTTTGTGTTGCAAGCTTTGTTGGAGAATCAGCTTTATGCCAAGTTGAGCAAGTGTGAGTTTTGGCTTAAGGAGGTGGTGTTTCTTGGGCATGTGGTTTCTGCTGAGGGGATTCGTGTTGATCCTCAGAAGATTGAGGCGGTGATGAACTGGAAGGTTCCTAAGTCTGTTCATGAGGTTCGTAGTTTCCTTGGTTTGGCGGGATACTACCGGAGGTTTGTGGATGGGTTTTCTAAGATTGCTGCACCTTTGACGAAGTTGTTGCAAAAGGATGTTAAGTATGAATGGACGGAGGTGAGACAAGAGGCTCTTGAGAAGATTAAGGCGGCTTTGACGCAAGCTCCTATCTTGGTTCAGCCTGAATCAGGGAAAGAGTTTGTGGTCTACAGTGATGCGTCCTATGTTGGTCTGGGTTGTGTGCTGATGCAAGAGGGTAAGGTTGTGGCTTATGCATCGCGGCAGTTGAAGGTGCATGAGTGCAATTATCCTACGCATGATATTGAGTTGGCTGCGGTGGTTTTTGCTCTGAAGATCTGGAGACATTATCTGTATGGTGAGAAGTGTACTGTGTATACGGATCACAAGAGTTTGAGGTATCTGATGTCTCAGAAGGAGTTGAATCTTAGGCAACGGCGTTGGTTGGAGTTGCTCAAGGATTATGATCTGGCGATTGAGTATCACCCTGGAAAGGCTAATGTTGTAGCGGATGCCTTGAGTAGGAAGGTAGCTGTTGAGCTGAGGGCTATGTTTGCCAGTTTGAGTCTTTCGCGTGATGGTGGTCTTGTGGCTGAGTTGCAAGTGAAACCATCTTGGGTTCAGTTGATCAAGGAAAAGCAGTTGCTGGATGATTCCTTGGTGCCGCATGTTCAGGATATCGCGAAGGGTAGGCCTTCAGATTTCTGCTTTAATGGTGATGGTGTGTTGTGTTTTGGGAGTCGAATAGTAGTGCCCAATGATGCTGAATTGAGGCGTGCTATTCTGACTGAAGGTCATAGTAGTCCTTTTGCTCTGCACCCTGGTAGTACTAAGATGTATCGTGATCTTCGTGATGAGTACTATTGGGTGGGTTTGAAGAAGGATGTTGCGGAGTTTGTGAGCAAGTGTATGGTGTGTCAGCGAGTTAAGGCTGAGCATCAGGTTCCTTCAGGGTTGTTGCAACCGTTGAGAATCCCTGAGTGGAAGTGGGAAAGGGTTACCATGGATTTTGTATCTGGTTTACCTTTGTCACCATCGAAGAAGAATTCGGTTTGGGTGATTGTGGATCGCCTGACGAAGTGTGCGCATTTCTTGCCTGTGCATACTACGTTTTCTTTGGATAAGCTTGCGGAGCTGTACATTGCTGAGATTGTGCGGCTGCATGGTGTGCCTAAGTCGATTGTGTCGGATAGGGATCCGAGGTTCACATCGCGTTTCTGGCAGTGTTTGCATCAAGCTTTGGGTACAAGGTTGAATTTCAGTACATCCTATCATCCTCAGTCGGATGGTCAGTCAGAGCGTGTTATCCAGTTTTTGGAGGATACGTTGAGGTGCTGCGTGATTGAGTTTCAGGGCTCTTGGGAGAAGCTTTTGCCTTTGGTGGAGTTTGCTTATAACAATAGTTATCAGGCAAGTATTCAAATGGCACCTTATGAGGCTTTGTACGGGAGGAAGTGTAGGACTCCTCTTTGTTGGGCTGAAACGGGTCAAAAGTTGGTTTCGATGCCGGCTTTGTTGAAAGGAACCACCGAGAAGGTGAAGCTCATTTGTGAGCGGTTGAAGGCAGCTTCTGATCGGCAAAAGTCTTACGCGGATTTGAAGCGTAAGGGGATTGAGTATGCAGTGGGTGACCGTGTGTTTTTGAAGGTTTCGCCTTGGAAGAAGGTGATGAGGTATGGTCGAAAGGGTAAGCTGAGCCCTAGGTACATTGGACCATACGAGGTGGTTGAGTGTGTGGGTCCTGTTGCGTACAGGTTGAGGCTACCTCAAGAGTTGGAGAAGATTCATGATGTGTTTCATGTTTCTATGCTCCGGAAGTATAGATCTGATCCTTCGCATGTGATGCCTGTGGAGGAAGTGGAATTGAATCCGGATATGACCTATGATGAGGAACCGGTGAAGGTTCTGGATTCGGATAGCAAGGTTCTTCGTGGCAAGACCATTGAGTTGGTAAAGGTGTTGTGGAAGCATCGTGGTGTTGAGGAAGCCACGTGGGAGCGGAAGGATGACATGCTGAAGCAGTTTCCTTATCTCTTTCCTTCAGGTAAATTTCGGGGACGAAATTTCTTAAGGGGGGGAGAGTTGTAACGCCCCGGTTTTGGGCTTGGACCGGTTCGGTCAAAGTGCTGTTCGAATATAAAAAAGGTGAAATTAGGAAAGCCTAGTTCGGGTTGCATTAAAAATATGGAAAAATGTTCTAAAATCCTCTTTTAATATGTATAAGTGAACTGTGAAATCAATTTTACAAAATGAGGTTTGGAAGGGTGACATTTTGGCTAGTGACCAAAATGTAATTTTTGAAAACTGCGTGACTGTTTTAGAAAGGATTGAAACTTTGATTCTTTAAGGAGCTATTTACCCAAAGGGAGTTTCTCCAGATTTTTCTAAGATATTTAGTGATTTAATTCTGAGTTTTAAACAAAAGAAAAGTGGAGGGAAGTTATTTTCCATTTTCAACTAACTTTTCCAATTTTCATTTTCTCTCATTTTCTCTCAAACCAAACATTCTCTCCAGAGCTTTTTCCTCTGATTTTGTCACCTAAATATCTCTTTTCAATTCTCTTTGGATTCCTAATCATCTCATCAACAAAACCTCACCAATTGCTAATTGGATTTTCAAGATTTTGGTTCTAAAAAGGGAGAAATTCAAGTTTGGAGGTAAGAACGTCCTTCTCCTCTAAACTCTCAGTTCTTTACTGAAATTCCTAAGTTCACAATCCTTAATTGATGTTTTATAAGTGGTTTTAAAGTTGTGTAATGGATCTTGGCTTAAAATGCAAGATTTGGTGATTTTTGAAGGATTTTCGTTTGATCTGATTGGGCTGTGTTTTAAGGTGTTTATTTGATGTTAAATGAATGTTAATTTTGATAAGGAATTGAGTTTTTGTTAATGCAATCCCGGAAAGGTTGAATTTCCTAAGTTTAGCTTGTAATTCTTGGTTGTTTTTGGAGTGATCTTGTGGATCTGATGTTGCTGGAGGTATAAGGATGTTGTTAGGTCCTTTTTAGATGTTGAATGATGTTAAAGGATGTTTAGTTTTGATGGTTCTTGGCTGGGCATTGTTGAGGAGTTGTTTGGATGCATTTTCGGTTGTGTTTGGTAGCCGAAAATGGAGTGTGAATGAGAGCAGCGAGTTTAGGTGCTTTCATTGAAGCTATTAATGCATGATGATGCATTAATCCTCTGCTTTGATGTGTTTAAAACAGGGTAGTCATCTTTGGATCCAAGTGGTGGTGATCCGGAAGCTTGATTGGTGTTTCGGCAAGAGGCGAAACGGAATCGGTGAGTGGATTTTGGTTTTCGGCTTTGAAACCAGTGTTTTGGAGGTTTGGGAGCTTAGTCTAAGTCTAAGCAACTTAGCTAAGCTCAAGAGTAAGTTTTCGGAAAAACTCTCTTGGTGATGGCCATGGATTTGGTTGTATGCAATGTGTTTTGTTTGCATGATTTTAAATCTGTTTTGAAAGCATATCTAGCATGTTAATTTGCTGAGATTTTAAGCCATGTGTTGAAGGAAGCTCAAGGTAAGAGTTCCTTGTTTTTGAACATTGTTTAAATGTGATTTAATGCTTAAAGATGCATGATGTTTATGGCTTGGTTTAATGCTTTAAAACAGTGGATTATTGATGATAATGATGCATATTGGCAAGTGATGGTTAAGGTCACAAAGGTGGTTAAAAGTCCTTGTGTGAGCCTTGTATATTTAAGAACATCAAGGTGGTTAAAAGTCCTTAGATGGTTCTTGGTTAAGATCACAAAGGTGGTTAAAAGTCCTTGTGTGGATCTTGGAAAGTTTAAGAACAACATGGTGTTTAAAAGTCCATGGTTGGTTCTTGGTTAAGGCTCAAGGTGGTTAAAAGTCCTTGTGTAAGCCTTGGTTACTTAAGAACTCCAAGGTGTTTAAAAGTCCTTGGGAGATTCTTGTTAAGGACACAAAGGTGGTTAAAAGTCCTTGTGTGGTCCTTGCCATGGTGTTTAAAAGTCCATGGGTCCATGGTGTTTAAAAGTCCATGGGGATAAGATCACAATGGTGTTTAAAAGTCCATGTGTGGATCTTATGTGAAATGTATCACTTGTTGCCAATATGACTTGTTATGAACTTGAAGCATGAGATGCTTGTTAAAATGTTTAAGAGCATGTATAATGATACTTGAAGCATGAGATGCTTGTTTTAAATGTTTAAGAACATGTTTAATGTTGCTTGAAGTATGATTTATAAATGAGTTTATAAATGCATTATTGAGTGGTTTTAAATGAGCATTCCTCACTAAGCTTTTGCTTACGCTCTCTCTCTTTTCTAAAACCAATAATGCAGAGTATTAGAGTGCATTGAGGGCAGCAAGGAAGGCAAGCAATCAAGTGGAAACTAAGCTCAAGTACGGAAAGGTTTCTTAATACTTTTAGCTTTTGGCATTTGGCAATGGGGGACCTATGTGGATGTTTTGGGAGATGTTTTGAACTCCCTAAGTTTGCTTAATGTTGTTAATAATGTTGGTGCATGTAATTGGCCATTATGTGTTTGGTTTGGAGGTTTTATGCTTGAATGGTTTGCTAAGTAGGAAGCATGCCTCTAGATTTGGGGCTTTTCATATTTGATGTTATAATGATGATTGGTTGATGCAAATATGTCTCTTGTATGTTGTATGAGTTGCTGGTAAAGTTTGGTAGCATTTGGAGCATGAATGGTAAGTCAATTGTGTGTTTTAGCAGCCATTTCTCTACAATCTGTGCAGGGCGTATCGGAACGGGAGCTACCGTTTCGGAACGGGTGCCCTGTAATAGCCCAGGCGTCCGAAACGGAAGACACCGTTCCGAAACGGAAAGTCCTCTGCCAGGCCTCGTTCTGGAACACGTTCCGGAACGGTCCCGCGTTTTGAAACAGGCTCTCCCTGTTTCGGAACACCTGACCGTTGGAGGCTGACATAGGCGGTTATATGTTTTGAAATGTTTACATTTTGGTCATGAACCTTGTTTTTGCAATTGTATGAGTTTGGGATGTCCGTTTGAGCTGAAATTTGACAGTGAAGCATGAAACCTGATTAATTACAAGTTGGTAACTTTAATTTGTGTTAAGACCTTATAATTTACAGAATTTACATTTTGGTCCCTAAAGTTGTAAATTGTTCAATTGGGTCCCTGTTTGATCTCTGATGATAATGATCTTTGAGCATGCTGTTTGATAGATCATATCTAGGGTTAATATGCATCTAGACAAGTTTAAAAAGAAAAAAAGGGTCATTAATCAAGGTTGACTTTCGGGTTGACTTTGGTTTTCCCCGTGTGACTTTCTTAATTCGGGTCAACCGTCTAGGCCGGGTTAAGGGGGTTACAGGGGTAGAATCGTCATTCCCGCAAAAATGCCCGTTGGAGAGTCGTATCGAAACTGATGAGGTCCGTATCGAAACGACCTGTATCGATACCCGTGTAAGCGAAATAATTATGGGAAACTGAATGAAGAACATGTATCGATACGCGTAGATCCGTATCGATACCGTATGCCCATAAATGCATATTTGGTTCTAAGAACAACCATAGGCTCGAATTTAACATCTCCTAAAAGTATGCAAATGATGAATGAGCAGTTCTAAGCATATTTTAATATAACCATACTCCCCCTAACTATATGCATGGATGAAATTAGGAGTCTAAACACATAAACATGGCATTTCACAAGATCAAGCAAATTTAAGCACAAAAGAGGTCCTAAAACGTCAAGATAGGCTAGCTAGACCTAACTCTCTCCTAAGGGACCAAAAACGCTCTTTGTCTAAAGGTTTTGTAAATATGTCCGCTAATTGATTTAAGGTGTCTACATACTCTATAACCACATCTTCTTTAAGGACATGATCTCTAATGAAATGATGCCTTATCTCAATGTGTTTGGTTCTAGAGTGTTGGATGAGATTTTTTGTTAGGCATATTGCACTAGTGTTGTCACATTTTAGGGGTATGGTTTCAACTTGAATTCCATAATCTAAGAGTTGTTGCTTCATCCAAAGGACTTGAGCACAACAACTCCCTAAGGATATGTACTCGGCTTCGGTGGTAGATAAGGATACACTATTTTGTTTCTTAGAGAACCAAGATATGAGCATACTACCTAGGAATTGACAAGTTCCCGAAGTACTTTTCCTATCGATTTTGCAACCCCCATAATCCGCATCCGAGTAAGCATGAAGGTTGAAGGTAGAGTCTCTAGGGTACCAAAGACCTAAACAAGGAGTATCTCTAAGGTACCTAAATATTCTCTTAACGGCTATAAGGTGAGACTCTCTAGGACTAGCTTGAAACCTAGCACACAAGCAAACACTAAACAAGATATCCGATCTACTTGCGGTAAGGTAAAGCAATGATCCAATCATAGAACGTTAAAGCTTAGAGTCAACACACTTACCTCCTTCATCTTTGTCAAGCTTTGTAGATGAGCTCATAGGTGTGGCTTGAGGCTTTGCATTCTCCAAGCCAAACTTCTTGAGCATATCCTTTATGTATTTTGCTTGGTTGATGAAGGTGCCATCCTTCTTTTGCTTGATTTGGAGTCCCAAAAAGAATGAGACCTCCCCCATCATGCTCATCTCAAATTCACCTTGCATTAACTTAGCAAACTCTTGACAATGAAATTCCTTAGTAGAAACAAAAATAATGTCATCAACATAAATTTGAACTACTAAGATGTCATTTTTATACTTTTTTATAAATAGTGTAGTGTCCACCTTACCTTTTTCAAATCCTTTTTCAATTAAAAAGTTTGAAAGTCTTTCATACCAAGCTCTAGGAGCTTGTTTTAAACAATAAAGAGCTTTGGTAAGTTTGAAAACATGATTTGGAAATTTTGAGTCTTCAAAACCCGGTGGTTGTTCCACATACACTTCTTCATTTATAAAACCATTTAAAAATGCGCTTTTAACATCCATTTGAAAAAGCTTGAAATTATGATAACATGCATATGCAAGCAACATCCTAATGGCTTCCATTCTAGCTACGGGTGCATAGGTTTCATCAAAATCTATTCCCTCTTCTTGAGTGTAACCTTGTGCTATTAGTCTAGCTTTATTTCTCAAAATGTTACCACTCTCATCTAGCTTGTTCCTAAAGACCCATTTAGTTCCTATTGTAGATTGGTTACTAGGCCTATCAACTAATGTCCAAATGTTACTTCTCTCAAATTGATTTAACTCTTCTTGCATAGCCATAATCCAAAAGTCATCTTTCAATGCTTCTTTAATATTCTTAGGCTCTATGCATGAGATAAATGCAACATGATTCATTAATCTAAGAGAAGATCGAGTGGTTACCCTCTTGGATGGATCACCCAAGATTTCACCATCTTTGACATAGTTCAACACCATTGGGTAGCTCACTTCCTTTTCCTCAAGAGCCAAGTCCTTCAAGGCTTCAAGAGGTGGATCTTGTGTGTCCTCTTCTTTTGTTGGAATCTCATCCTCCTTTGAAGTTTGTCCTCCATCAAAGGCATTTATGATTCCTACATCATCATCATCACAAGAATCCTTCCTAGGAAGGAGGTTATCATCGAATACAACATGAATAGATTCTTCTACTACTAAAGTTCTTTTGTTAAATACTCGATAGGCTTTAGAGGTTAAAGAGTAACCTATAAAAATGCCTTCATCACTTTTTGCATCAAATTTACCTAAGTTATCTTTTCCATTATTTAAAATCTCATAAGGCGTTTTCTTTAAAATTGGCCTAATCATTACTCGATTTACAATATAGCAAGCGGTGTTTGTGGCTTCTGCCCAAAAATATTTAGGTAAATTGTTTTCACAAAGCATAGTTCTAGCCATTTCTTGCAAAGTTCTATTTTTCCTCTCAACTACCCCATTTTGTTGAGGAGTTCGAGGAGCCAAAAAATTATGGCTAATACCATTTTCATTTAAAAATCTTCAAACCCCAATTTTTGAAACTCGGTTCCATGATCACTTCTAATATGTGAAATTTTAAGTTCAAGATCATTTTGAGTTAATTTTGAAAATGTGATGATTTTTTCCAAAGCCTCATCTTTAGTACTTAAAAATAGAACCCAATTAAATCTAGAAAAATCATCAACAAGTACAAAAGCATAAGACTTACCACCCAAGCTCATAGTCCTAATTGGCCCAAATAAATCCATATGGATAAGTTGTAAACATCTACTAGTAGAAACATCATTAATGGATTTAAAGGAAGACCTATGTTATTTACCCTTTGAGCATGCATCACAAATTTTATCATTTTAAAATTTTATCTTGGGTAAACCTCTAACTAGATTAAGGGAGACTAGTTTTTTCTAAAACACTTATGCTAGCATGTCCTAGTTTCCCATGCCACAACCATGCATCATTTTCATTTTGTGCAACTAAGCATGCACGAGATGTATGAATGTCATCTAGATGCACCATGTATATGTTCCCTATGCGATGACCTATGAGCATAATATTATTAGATTTAATGTCTACAATTTTGCATCCATTTTTATCAAATAAAACATTAAATCCTTTATTACACAATTGACTTATGCTCAATAAATTGTTTTTAAGACCATCGACATACAAGACATTTTCAATGAGAATAGTAGAGTGATTACCTATGGAGCCAATACCTTTAATGTGGCCTTTGGAGTTGTCACCAAATGTCACTACTCCTCCACTTTTTGGCTTTAGATCCATGAATCTACTCTTATCTCCGGTCATATGCCTTGAGCATCCACTATCAAGGTATCATGAGTTTTGACTTTGTGCTTTGGCCTTGTAGCAATGCCCCCTACAAACAAAGATATTAAGCTTTTGTTTTTGGTACCCAAATCATTTTGGGTCCATGAGTGTTAGCTCCCAAAACCTTGGTTCCCTTAGGAATCCAAGATGACATAGCAATAATATTATTAGATTTTACAAGTTCCTTAGGAACCCATACACTTCTAATTCTTTTAGCTCTACTATGTCTAGGATAGCTACCTTGTTTGTAGTAGTTAGTCTTTTTCTTAGGTTGGTGTGTTCTATAGGATTCACCTATTTCATGCTTGACACTACCAACATTTTTCAAAGACTTTTTGAGCTCATTTAGCTCATCCAAAACCTTTTGGTGTTCACTATTACATTGAGACAAAAGATTATTAAGGTCAACATTTTCATCTTGAAATAATTTTAGTTCATCCTTTAACCCTAATATCTTTTTCTCAAATTTTGAATTAGCTTGAGTGAGTGAGTCATTTTTCTCATTTAGTTCCAAAATAATCTTTTTGTTCATAATGACCGACTCTTTATATTTCTCAACTAATTCACCATAGACCTCTTGTAACTTATCATATGCATCATTCAATTCTTCATATGTAAAATCTAAAGTAGATGAGTTAGAGGTTACCATGGAGGAATCTTCCTCAAGTGCCATGAGGGAAAGGTTAGCCACTTCTTGTTCGTCATCCTCCGATGACTCCTCATCACTCCAAGTAGCAAGCTTGGATTTGAGCTTCTTCTTCTTCTCAAAGCCCTTCTTCTTGAGTTGAGGGCACTCCGAACGTATGTGGCCGAGTTGTTTGCACTCAAAGCAAATGATAGGATCCCTTCCTTCTTCTTTGTTCTTGCTTTTGAAGTCCATCTTTCTTTGGATTTTTCTTCCCCGGTTGGACCTCATAAAACGTGAGAATCATTTGGCTATCATAGCCAATTCTTCTAATTCATCCTCTTCACTAGAAGAGCTCTCTTCATGTTGTGAAGCTTTAGCTTTGAGAGCTATTCTCATCTTCTTCTTCTTCTCAACCTCAAGCTTCTCTACCCTTTTCTATTCTTTCTTCTTCTCTTCTTCCCTTCCTTGCTTCATGATCTAATGAGTAAGGAGAGAACCCACAAGCTCATCAAGCTTTAATGTTTTCAAATTCTTAGCTTCAATGATAGCGGTTCTCTTCCCATCCCAAGACTCGGGAAGTGAATAGAGTAGCTTCCGGACAAGCTTGTCTTCCGGTATGATTTCTCCAAAACCCTTTAGCCTATTGACAATAGTGGAGAAACGATTAAACATCTTGGACACCGTCTCATCGGGATCCATCTTGAAATTCTCATAACTAAGGTTGAGAATTCCAATATTAGTTTCTTTAACATCATTGGTGCCCTCGTAGGTAGTCTCAAGAGTGTCCCACGCTTCTTTGGCACTCTCGATGGATGAGACCTTAGAATAGATGCCAGGACCGAAAGAACAAAAAAGCATGTGAAGAGCTTTATCATTGACTTGAATCTTTTTCCTTTCTTCCTCACTCATCTCCATCTTTTTCTTCAAGACCATCTTGCCTTCACCATCATGCTTTAATGGAATATAAGGGTCATCTTCAATGACATCCCACACTAGGTAGTCATTTGACTTGATGAAGAGACGCATTCTATTCTTCCAAAAAGAATAGTTATCACCATTAAAAAAGGGAGGCTTTGTAGTAGATTGAGACTCATACATGCCCGAACTGGAGGTTGAAGCCATCTCTTGATATATGATGATCACACTCTTCCAAGGAACTCCTCTTGTGGTTGTTAATCCTCAAAGAAGTAGGCTCTGATACCAATTGTTGAGTGGATCGAAAGATCGATATGAACCAAGAAGGGGGTGAATTGGAAATTTAAATTTCGTGTGGTGGAAATTTGCAAATTAGAAGATTGACAAGAGATTTTAGAGTGGTTCAAGTTCCAAATGAACTCTACATCCACTACCTTAGCTTCACTAAGGATTTGCAACAATTCCACAAATTTCTCTTCCCCTTTTCCAGGCTAAGGAGGCAACTCTTACAATTTCGGTTAAATTTTTACCCAAAATTTAACACAATCCTCACAACAAGGTAACAAAGAAATTTATGGCTAATAGAGTATCTCTCAATACAAATTGTAACCCAATTACAAGCACTCAACCCAATTGAACAAGATAAGAATGAAAATTACAACTGGGGTATCTAGACAATATGGGATTTTTGCACAATTGCTTGGATTTGATGAATAGATGTTTTCTTGATGATCAATAGTTGTTGCTGGAGCTTTTGGATGTCTCTTTTATTCCTCCTCATTGATTTCTAGCCGTTTGGGTGGTTGGGAACATAAATGGAGCCGTTGGAACCCTCTCTTACCACCATAAATGCACTTCTGCAGCTATGCGTATCGGTACGCGGGGATGAGTATCGATACCTGTCTCAGAAAAGAAAGAGTCGTTGTGTGCAATAAATAAGGGGTATCGATATGCGCATAAGCGTATCAGTACGGGGTATCGAAACGGTAAAGGCTGTATAGATACCTTTTTCTCAACTTAGCTCACTGTCGATTTCCGTATCAGTACGAGGGTTTTGCGTATCGATACGGGTCAAAGACTATTTGAAATTTGGTTACCAACCAACTGACACCAACAATCAAAAAATTTAAACCGACTTATATTTAAAATTTATTAAGGTCGTATCGATACGAGGGTTTGTCGTATCGGTACGCCATTCAAACTCTTTAGACTTTAACACAGGGGCGTATCGATACAGGTGAAGAGCGTATCGATACGAGTTCCGATAGTAGCCAACTTTTGTAAAAAGGTATCGATACGCTTTGGAGTGTATCGATACACCTAGACGTTTTTTAATAGTTTGGCCTTGGAGCACTTAGAAAATATTTAGAGTTTGAGTTTTTAAAATAAGTTTTAAAGTGTTGGTGATTTAAAACTTATTAAGGGACTTATAAAAACAATTTTAAGTTTTTCAAATTGATCCTTAAAGTGTTAATTATATCAAAATCAAACATAGGTTTTACAAATTCTTTTATAAACTAAAATTACTTGTGCATTTATTTTCTATGCAAGAATTGCAATTCGAATAAGCTGTCCAATCCCTATGGGAGACGATATCTTTTATACTATAACTTGACAAGAGTGTACACTTGCACTCATATTTAGAGAACACCTATACGCTCTACAAGTTTCTGGCGCCGTTGCCGGGGATTGGCAACAATAAATTCATTTTTATATTTCTACACTTTTATTTTTATTTACATTTAATTTTCAGTTTTTATTTTTTCTATCATATTCGAAAAAAAAGAATTTTACAGTTTTCTTATCTAGTGCACGACCAATGAAAATCCAAATGGTGAAATCATTTTCTTTGACGAAATCGAACAAATAGCAAGAGAACATAAGAAAGAAGTCAAAGAAGCCCTCAGAAAAGCCAAGGAAGAGGGAAAAGCGAAAGCAACCGTGCATAACGACCAAGATGACAACCCTGCCATCGATGCTCAAAACGGTTAGGATGGGCAGCAAGATTCGCCGCCCAGATAGCAACAACTGATTCCACCTAGGCAGCAACCCCCAATTCCACCCAGGCAGCAACAATATGTGCGTACCACCAGGGATTACTTGGAGCACGACTTCAGGGGATTTGATCCAACTGTTGTAGAGCCTGAAATCGAAGCGGATCACTTTGAGTTAAAGCATATGATGTTCAATATGATCAACACATTGGGGCAATTTAGAGGAACTACCACAGAAGATGCTCGGTAGCACTTCAGAGGATTCCTAGAGATATGTAGAGCTTTCAAGATACATGGAGTCCATCAAGATGTGCTGAAGTTCAGATTATTCCTCTATTCATTGAAGGATAAGGCAAAACAATGGCTGAAGAACAAAATGGCGGGATCATTAAATACTTGGATGGAGATGTGCAAGGATATTTTAGATTGTTTCAGTCCATGAAACGATATAGACAGTTTGAGAAACGAGATCACAACCTTCCGCCAAGGGGATGACGAACCAATGTATGAAGCTTAAGAGAGGTACCAACATATACTGAACAACTTCCCGCTTCATGGTTTCCCATCCTGGACGCAAGTGTCGATGTTTTACAATGGAGTAAACCAACCAACAGGAATGATGCTCGATGCCTCAGCCAATGGAATCATCCTAGATAGACCACTTGAGGAGGCACTACAGATTATGAACAGAATTGCTAAGAACGACAACAAGTTCCCTACAGCCCGCCGCGGTGGTATAAGGCGGCCAGCTGTTGTGAATGAGGTAGAGGCCACTAAATCTACTAATGCTCGCCTGGATAAACTTGCATAGTTGGTGATGAATATGGCCAAAGGAAAGACATATGAGGCCAAGGCTATGGAGCCTTTTTGTGATGAGTGTGAGGGTAACCACGATTCCTCTGAGTGTAATGAATCCATCAACTTCATGGGAACCTACGAAAGGAATAGTAGGCCCAATACCAACAAATACAACCCAGGCTTGAAGAAGCATCCAAACTTCTCTTAGAGTAATCCAAACACGACTGCAATTCCAACTTAACAACCAGGGGATACCAACAGAACATGTCTAGATAGCCGCCTCAGCAGCTACATAATATGAACAATAATTCATTAGAGTCTACTTTACATACTTTTATGTCCCGTACTAATTACTTTATTGTCCATACTAATAAATTTATTGACAAAACTGAATCTTTCATGGACAGGACTAAAATAAGGATGAACAACCAGGAGGAAACAATAAAGAATATGGAGCCCCAATTTGGAAGGTTGGCCCAGATTGTTAACACTAGGCCAATGGGAGGATTACCTAGTGACACTGAAACCACGAAAGGAAAATCCCAAAAGCAATGTATGGCTGTAACAACTAGAAGTGGGATAACGTTACAACAACCATCAAAGCTTGCATTCTATTTAACAGACCCTTCCTCAAAGCTTCCATCAAAGCTAATGGAGGCCACCTCATAGATCAATTTCGAAGCCAACAGACCCTTCCTGCAGCATAACTGCCAAGGCAGTAACCTCGACAGTTGTCTCGGCATCCATTTAGATAATTTCTCGGAAGATGAACAATTTAGTGAATGGACAGAACATGAACTGGAGGGGCACAAGAAGGTGTACTGGATATCAAATAGGCTAGGTAAGTATTTCGAACCGTTAAATTATGAAGAAAAGGGTGGCAAAATGTTCAAACCATCTATTGAACAACCCCTACCCTTGAATTAAATACATTACATGCAAAACTTAAGTATGCTTATTTGGGACCTGATAATACACTGCCGTAATAATTTCCTCCAAGTTGCAGCCTACACATGAACAAAAATTGATAGCGCTGCTGCGACAGCAAAAAAAGGCAATAGGCTGGTAAAGTTTCACATATACATCACAATTAGATAAAATAGCACAGTTAGATAAAATAGCATTCAAGCATAATTCATTGCATTTAGGTAAAGTTTCACATATACATCACAATTAGATAAAATAGCACAGTTGCTACTAATTTTGGCTACTTTTACAGGTATTTGTTGTGGCAGACTCAGGACAGTGAAAGAGCAAAGCTGGAACACAAGACTGGGGTCGAGAAGCAAGATGCTGTCGTGGCAGCCATGACGACAACATTGGTGAAAGGGAAAAGTGAAGTGGAGTTCGACAGATAGAGGAATTCAAGCCGGTCTGTCGTGGACCACTCCTATATTTATATAAGCCAAGAGGTAGAATGAAGGCCAAGCCCAAAGTCAAAGGAAGAAACCCAAAGCAAGAAAAGAGGACGAATTAAAGGCATATACTCAGAAGATTTAATCTCCAATAGAGTTGTACTTTAGTTTAAACTTGTATTCTTTCTATATTAGAAAACTTGGACCCAAGGCCTATATAAAGGCATGTAATTCGACCTAGGAAGGGATATCTTTTTCCTAGCCATCTTCCCCAAAACCCTTGTCGTTCTCCCCCTTCTCATCATGTTCTAAACTTCCCCTAGGGCTAAGGGTTGATTCTGTAAAGTAGTTGCAAGGATTGTATTATTTTAGGAATATTTCTTTTCAAGGCAATAAAACTTTAAGTTTATTTATTCTAGATTTTCACATCTCGTAAGAGTATCGGGAAATCATTGTGAGATTATTTATTTGTTTGATATCGAGAGAGTCAAGCATACAAACAAAATAAATACGAGTTTTCCAGTTTATGGTTAAACCATCTCGACTTAGGGATACGTACGAGGTTAAGTGGCTAAGGATGAATTCAACAACATTGGTGTTCACACTTCGATTAACGCCGGGAGGTATCATCTAAGAATTTTTCAACAAAAGCACTTGGGCCTAGGGATAGGACAAGTCATAGCAAGGATTCTTGCCAAGCTTGAAGTATAGAGTTGTGTGATCGCTGCCGCGACAACAACAGACTTCTGACGCGACAGGTACTACCGCGACAAGGACGGCGACAAAACAAGAATTTATCTTTAGTGCAACACCTGCACTACCGAGCAAATCAATACCGGCCTATCTCTTAACCCTGAATCTTTTATCTTTTATATTCATTATTCTCCAATATTACCTTTCAAACAATTTAAACTCTTTCTCTCTCTCGTGCAGCAACTATAGGATAAAGCTATTTCCAGTCCATGTGGAGACGATATCCGATACTCCGAGTATCACTTTACTACTTGCGTCGTGTACACTTGCACTACATTGCGATAGGACTTTTGACACGCAACAAGTTTTTGGCACCGTTGCCGGGGACTGGCAAGGTCTTCTTCTTACCCCTATTTTACTGCACTTTTACTTTTTAATTTTTCTATTTTTATTGGTATTGTTTACCCTGTGCTTTTCACAAGGTCTTCTCCTTTCTTATGCGCAGATCTGGACGAGGCAAAGAACCTGAGTACGAACTAGACCCTGAAATTGAACGTACGTACAACCTCAGGAACCGAGTCCGCCTCTTGATAGCAAGAAATGTCTATCTTGAGGAACATATAGAAGCATTGAGCAACGATATAAATAATAACCGGAGGAATGCTCAAGATCCTCCCCCTAGATGACCATAATGGATAGCTTGTTGCTGTCGCTGCCGCACGCTAGTCCTTCCGCGACTACATGATCAATGATCATGTTGAACTGGAGACCACCTTGCCAGACGTGGAAGCTGAGAACTTCAAGCTGAAACATGTTATGTTCAGCATGATAAATTCCGCTGGCCAGTTTAGTGGTGCTGCAATAGAGGATGCACGAGAACATCTGAAAACATTCCAAGAAATCTTCAGATCGTTTAGATTACCATGAATAAATTCAGAAATACTGAGGCTCTGGTTATTTCCTCATTCACTAAGAGATAAAGCCAAAACTTGGTGGAATAAACTAACGTCGGGTTCAATACGAACTTGGGTAGATCTCTCTCGTGTATTTTTATCTCGTTTTAATCCTTCTCACTTATCTGAGAGACTACATAATGAAATTGCTACTTTTGAACATGAAGACGACGAACCAATGCACGAGGCATGGGACATGTTTACAACTCTTCTAAGGAACTGCCTGATGCATGGATTCCCCGTGTGGAATCAAGTCATTAAATTCTACAATGCTGCCAACACACACACTCGTATGAGAATAGATTCAGCAGCAAATGGACTATTGTTGGATAAAGATCCAGACGAAGCAATGGTGGTGTTGAAAAACTTAGCAAAGAATGGTGAGCAATCCCTACAACAAGGAGAGGTAAACGAGGGATAACTGTAAAGGATTATGAAGCTGACAATTCCCTGAAATCACAGGTTGCTTACCTCATAAAGGCAGTGGAAAATATGTTGCGGAAAGATTCTAAACCTATATATTCCGCCAAAGAGGTATGTGAGACTTGCAATGGGATCCACAGTTTGGAAGACTGTCCGTTACAGTTAGAAGAAGGGATGTATGATGGAAATTATAACAAGCCAAGAAACTATGATTCCAAAAATCACAATCCCAACTGAAAAAAAGATCCTAAGTTCTCATGGAGCAATCCGAAAAATGCACTGAATCCTCAGATGCAGAACAACCAAAACCAAGGGGCGCCTAGAATCTTGTCGCGACAGCAACCACAGCAGCAGTCGCAATAGCAGCAGGTAGCCACACCTAGTATACTGGAGCAAACATTGGCAACATTCATGTCAGAGACAGGAGCTTACATGGCAAACATGGATCACTTTGTCAAGAAAACTTAGTCATTCATGGACAAGACATAGATGAGGATGACTAACCATGAGGCCACCCTGAAATCACTGGAGACACTGATGGGCCAGGTTTCCCAGCATATCAAGCCAAGGCAAAACAGAGGATTCCCTAGTGATACTGAGCTCACTAGGAAACCCACACACTAGCAGTGTAAAGCAATCATAACAAGGAGTGGGAAACAACTGCAAGGGTCGGAGATGAAAACCGTACCAAATGAGGAACCAACCCTAGATACGCATGTCGTGAACACGACCTCGATAGAGGAAGAACAACTTGCTGCCGACACACCTGTCACGATAGAAGAGGAGACAGAGGAGCAGATAGAGGAATCTGAAAAACCTAAGCCTCCTCAGATCCGAATACTATGTGAATAACGACTTGAAGATTACCGTCCTCCACCTCCTTTTCCACAATGGTTTCAAAAACAGAAATAGGAGTACCAGCTCAAAAAGATTTATGATATTTTTAAGCATGTGCACATTAATATACTGCTATTGGAGGCTATCAAGCAGATGCCCGATTATGCAAAATTTCTCAAGGATGCCATGTCAAAAAGGTCCAGACTTGGGGAATTCGAAACGGTAAAATGACAGAGGGGTGCATGACTATCTTGCACAGGCATCCACCCTAGAAGAAGAAGGATCCTGGGAGCTTCATCATACCGTGCATAATTGGTGACAAATTTGTGGGTAAGGCATTTTTTTGATCTTGGTGCTAGCATAAATTTATTGCCAAAATATGTGTTTCAGGAATTAGGTATTGGAAGAGCACGACCCACGACAGTCATGCTGCAGCCGGCGGACCGCTCTTACGTACAACCAGAAGGGAAGATCGAAGATATTTCTGGTAAGAGTGGATAAATTCATTTTTCTTGCTGACTTTCTTGTGTTAGACTGTGAGGCAGATGAAAATGCACCGATCATTCTAGGGCGACCCTTCCTAGCCACAAGCAGAACTGTGATCGATATAGAGAAAGGAGAACTGACAATCAGAGTAAATGATCAAGAAATCAAACTCAATGTTCTCCAAGCAATTAAACACGCTGATGCGGAAGAAGAGTGCAAAGCCATAGCTGAAGTAACCTTTGACCAACCTTGCATCAGGTCGAGCTACCATGACATAAAGTTTGGTCACTGCCACATCAGTCATCTGGAAGACTGTCACGGCAGCAACGGCGACAATGACTCCTCCGACTCAGAAATATCTGACACTGAAGGTCATGAGGAGGTAAATTGGATAGGAAATCGTCCATGTAAGTTCTTCGAGCCCCTTAATTATACCTCGAATGAGCATATAATTTAGAAGCCTTCAATTGAAAAGCCACTTCTTTGAGATCTTAAGCCTCTGCCAGGGCAACTTAAATATGTTTTTATTGGTTTAAATGATACGTTGCCCATAATCATCTCTTCCAAGTTAATGCAGAAATAGGAACAACAGTTAATTGGAATGCAACAACATCATAAGAAGGCTATTGGATAGACGATAGCTGATATCCAAGGCCTCAGTCTGGCATTATGCATGCACAAGATTCTCTTAGAATATGATCATAAGCCGAATATTGATGCCCAGAGACGTTTGAACGAGGCTATGCGAGAAGTGGTGAGAAAAGAGATTATCAAATGGCTTGACGCCGAAATCATATACGCCATCTCAGATAGTAAGTGGGTGAGCCAGTGTAGTGCTCACCTAAAAATGGTGGAATAACCGTGGTGACCAATGAGTAAAACGAGCTAATCCCAATGAGGACTGTGACCGGTTGAAGGGTTTGTATGGAGTACTAGAAGCTTAACAAGGCTACCCTGAAGGACCATTTCCCCTACCTTTTATTGATCAAATGCTTGATAGATTAGTGGGGAAACCTTACTATTGTTTTCTTGATGGTTACTTAGGTTACAATATGTAACATCTGGGTTTGGGGGTCAGGTGTATTAAAATTATAAAATATTATTTTTGGGCCTCGTGTTTGCAAAACAAAAGATTTTATGTTGGACTTGTTTTAGTTTAAAGCCCAATTCCATGGATTTTAGAATTTTTGGTGATAGACATCTAATTAATGGCAAAATGGTAAATATTTGGACTTTTAAAATAAACACTCCCTTATTTCAAAACACCCAAATATTCATCATCTTCTTCTCTCCTCTTCCATTTTATTTCAACGACCAAAACCCCATTTCCCCTAGTTTACTATTCCATCATCTCTCTTGCTCATTGTTAGAAATTTCTCAAAGGTAAACTCACTTTTGACTTGTCCTCATCGTTCTCTACAAGTTCATGGTTTTATTTTTCATTTAAATCCATGATTTCTCATTTTGGAATTTTGAAAGTTTGGGTTAAAAATGTGAACTTTATTAGTTTTGACTTAAGCTTTTGATTTATTAATGATACATGAGTTGTTTACCATCTATAAGGTCCAACATATTCGATTTTTACAAGGTTTTATGGTGTTTCCCGAAATTGGATTTTAGGGAGGTTTTTGAAGGGATTTAGGTTGAGTTTTGGGGGTGTTTAATGTAGAAACTTGTTGGGTGATGGTTAGGCTATATATAAGGGTTGTTTTGGAAGCTTTTTGGAGTAATATAAGTGTTGGAAACATTGGTTTTAGGCTGTGCTTTAGGGCTTCTCGGGAATAAGGGATTTGGGATTGTCTTTAGCTTGAAATTATGTATGTTGTGCTTGGTTTGTGTCCGAGGCTTTCTAGATTGAATCGTGGACTGAATTATGATTGTTTTGATTGTGTTGGGATGATTAGAAGCAAGGAATCTTGTTGGTGAAGCCTCGGGAACAAATTCGGAGAGTTTGGAGACTTGAGCTTGGTATTCGACTTCCTTTTGGGTAGCAACCGTGAGTAGAAATGTCAAACTTTGTTTTGCTTTCGAATTTGGACTCTTGGGGGTTTGGGTGGGACCTAGAGGGTTCACCTAAGCCCGAGTGTAAGTTACTACTCCTACTTTTTGCTATGTGTTGATGAGTGGTTATATGTTGTGGTATCATGTGCATCTTGAGTTTTTTACACCGTTGTTGTTGGGTAGTCGTGTTGAAGTCGAGCCTGACGTGATGGTTGTCATAAATACGGTGATGAGTGGTCCCACTGGTAGTGACTAGTAGTAGAGTAAGGTGATGAGTGGTCCCATCGGAAAACTACCAGTCGAACGGTGATGTGTGTTCCCACCGTGTGTATGTTGGTTGTGCATGTGCAAGCCATGTGTAGTCTTGTTGTGATAATCATTCATGCATCCATTAATTTATTGTCAATTATGAAAAGTATTTTGAAAATTGCATGCTTGTTGAATTTTAGAGCTTCTCTCACTAAGCTAGTTAGCTTACGCTCTCCTTTATTTCCAACATGCAGATCATTAGAGTTCGGGAGGCAAGTGGGGAAGGGAGGAGCTTTTGGTGTTCTCAAGTACCTCAAGTATGATTTACATATTTGTAAATTGTTGATTTTTTGCTTGTATGAGCATGTTAAATTGTTGATTTCAGGTTGGCTATGTGTATGCCTTTATGTTGTGGATCTTAGACCGTGCTTACTTGATGCATATTTGCCTTGTGTTTGAGGTCTTGTACCCTTCCCATGAATGCTCTGTGTGTTTGTCTAAGGCATGTTATGTTAAATGCTATGTATGAACCCTTGTTGATTTGATGCTTTTCTTGAGTGGCTTTTATATGTATGATGAGTGCTAAGCATGATGTTTTAGGGTGTCTAGCATCTTGAGTTGTTGTGTGTTTGGTTGTGGGAGGTTTTGGTTGGAATTTAGGGTTGCCTTGCGCCAAAAACCAGCTAAAACCTGTCTGTTCGTAGCAGGTGTATCGAAACGGTTGGTCCCATTTCGATACGACCTCTTGTTTCAGGCTAGGCGTTTCGATACGCCGAGGGTACGTTTCGATACGATTTTGCTATTGGAAATTTGAGACTTTGACGATAAATTGAAGTATCGAAACGGGCCTAGGCATTTCGGAACGATCTTCGTATCGTTGACCACGAGAAGTTGACCATTGAGGGCGTTCCAGAACGGTTGACCAGCATTTTGATATGGTCTCCTCGCGTTGACTTGAGCCTATTGACTTAGTCAAGGTGTTTCGATATACTCCTTGGGTGGTTCCAAACGGCCTGCAATTTAAGCTAAAATGGACTGCTTTTGGAATGATGTAGGATAGATCGCCTCGTTTGTTGCTTCCGTTGTTGTCTTTTCACATAAAATTAAATTAATCCATTTAGACAATATAATAATTAAAGAAATTTTCTAGGGGATCTAAACAAAGGGGAGCCTTAGCGGGTTTCACTTCGGTTTTCCACGTGTAGCCTACTCGGACTGGTCAATCGTCCAAACCGGGATGAGGGGGTTACATTTGGTGGTATCAGAGCCTAAGGTTTCCGAGACCTCGGGTAGGTAAGTGAGGTAAATTTGGGTTGTTATGTGTTGTTATGCCTCGATGAGTGTTTTTACCATGTATTGCATGAAGTTGTCTTGCTAGTACGGTGTTTGAAAGCATGTTTTAGTGGTTTTGTCTGGTTGGGTTAAGGGCTAGTCAAATGTCCCCATTGTTAGGTGTTGTTGTCAAAAAGGAAAATTGTTTTGGTTTAATGTGTGTGAGAACCGGAGTACTTGCCCTTTTGCTAACCTAACGTTTTTCTCGTTTGTTGTGTGTTTGCTGTTTTAGATCTAAATTTTCTATGGTGAGGCCAAGGGGGCGACCTAGAGTGGGTGACCAGGCACCCGGAGGTGAGCTTCATGCTCCTCATGCTCTCGGTGGTAGTGGAGTGGGTGGTGAAGGTGACGTGCCTCAAGCTGGTGCGCAAGTCGAAGGTGATGGTAATGGGCCTCAGGCCGGTGCTAATGTTGGAGGTGTAGGGGCTCAGGCGGGTCAGGGTCCAGCAGGCGTGGACATGACCCATCTAATTCAGACTATAGCCGGGGTTTTTCAGACAGCTTTGGCCGGTGCACAAGCTGCAGCACCACCTCAGGGTGCGGTGACATGATTACCCCTAGAGTAGCTTCATAACTTGGGAGCAGTTGAGTTTTGTTGGTTGACTCCCGAAGGTTCGGAGGGGTGGCTTGAGAGTACTACTCGCATCTTGGGTCAGATGGAGTGTTCAGACGCCCGTATGTTGGGTTGCATTGTCTTCTTGCTACAGGGGGACGCTTATACTTGGTGGACCACTATTACTTCGGGGATGGCCGAAGCGGATATCACGTGGGATCTCTTCATAAATGCCTTCAAGAGGAAGTATCTTGGAGTTTGGTACTTGGATGAAAAGAAGAGGGAATTTATGGCCTTGGTTCAGGGTAACAGGACCGTGACTGAGTACGAGGTCCAGTTTGTGAGGTTGAGCCAGTATGCTCCTGAGTTGGTCCCTAATGAGTGGGAGTGGTGAGAGCGCTTTCGGTATGGGTTGACTGGTGATATGAAGACCTACATGCTTGCCTCTGACTACACTGAGTTTGATGTTTTGGTCTCTAGGGCCAAGGATATTGAGCAGAACTTAGGCTCTAGTGCACATGCTAGTGGGTTCGATTCTAGAAAGAGACATGCAAACTAGGATAGAGATCATGATAAGAGGCATAGGGATAGGAGGTACCAGCCCGATTCGAGACATAGGGGTGGTAACTATGGTCAGGGCCATCAGGGCCAAGGAGCTGTTATGCACACACCGTAGTGCAATAGGTGTGGGAGGTGCCATCAGGGCGAGTGTGTGGGTACCTTTGGGCCGTGTTGGAACTGTGGATCTCGAGACCACATGCGGCGTAATTGTCCACACCTGGCTAGGGGCGGACCGTCTCCATCTAGGGGTTTTGAGCATCAGAGAGGCCGTAGGCGCGGTCGTGGAAACTTTCTGCCAAGGAATGAGGGTCAGAGGAACTTGGCTCATGTAGTAGCAGTCCAGCCTGAGGGAGGAGGACCGGCCAGGGTGTATGCTCAGCGAGAGGCTGGGAATGACACAGATGTCATTGTAAGTAATTTCTCATTATAGTCTTTGAGTTTGCTTTATTTGATAGTTTCGGGGTCGACACATTCATATATTTTGGGTGAGCATGAAAAGTCATTAGGGTTACCATGTGATTGGCTAGAGATAGGTGTAAATGTTACTAGCTCTTTTGGTGATACGGTGGTAGTTAGGAAATTGTATAGGAGGTGTGCCTTGATGGTTCAGGGCCACGTGTTTCCGGTCGATATGATGGAGTTACCCTTATACGGTTTTGACTTGATTTTGGGCATGGATTGGCTTGTAGATCATAGAGCTAGGGTTGACTTCGAGACCAAGAGAGTCTCCTTGAGGCTTACCGATGACTTTGAGGTTGTGGTAGTGGGTGAGAACGTTAGGTTCTTGTCCAATGTGGTTTCGGCTTTGGAAGCTCAGAAGTTGTTGAGTTCGGGGTTTCAGGCTTACTTAGCTTATGTAATGAATCCGAATATGAGTGAGGTGAGACCTCAGGACATCAGAACAATATGTGATTTTCCTAGGGTTTTTCCGGATGAGTTACCAGGTTTGCCTCCAGACAGAGCAGTTGAGTTTGTTATTGAGATGTATTCTGATTCTACACTAGTGTCGATTGCTCCGTATAGAATGGCACCGAAAGAGTTGAAAGAGTTAAAGATACAACTTCAGGAGTTGACCGATAGAGGTTTCATTAGGCCTAGTATTTCTCTGTGGGGTGCTCCGGTCTTGCTTGTGAAGAAGAAAGATGGTAGCAGGAGGATGTGTATAGATTATAGGCAGCTGAATAAGGTGACAGTGAAGAACAAATACCCTTTGGCTAGGATAGATGACTTGCTACACCAGTTGAGAGGTGCTTCTGTGTTTTCGAGGATTGACTTAAGGTCCAGGTACTACCAATTGAAGGTAAAGGATGAGGACATACCGACGATGGCCTTTGGTACACGTTATGGGCACTATGTGTTTTTGGTGATGCTTTTTGGGTTGACTAACGCTCCGGCATCTTTCATGGACATGATGAACCGTGTGTTTCATGAGTTCTTGGACAGGTTTGTGGTAGTGTTCATAGACGACATCTTAGTATACTCTAGGACCGAAGAGGAGCATGATGAGCATTTGCGGTCAGTACTTCAGACCCTACTAGAGAGTCAATTGTATGCCAAGCTAAGCAAATATGAGTTTTGGATTAGAGAGGTAGTCTTCCTAGGTCACGTGATCTTGTCTAGTGGGATTAGTGTGGATCCTAAAAAGATAGAAGCTATAGTGAATTGGAAACAACCGAAGTCAGTGACAGAAATCTGTAGTTTCCTAGGTTTGGCGGGATACTATAGAAGGTTTGTTAATGGGTTTTCTAGAATAGGGCTCCTTTGACTAAGTTGCTACAGAAGAATGTTCCGTATGAGTGGTCAGATGCAAGGCAAGAAGCGTTTGAGAAATTGAAGAAAGCTTTGACCGAAGCTCCTATCCTGATTCAGCCTGAACCGGGAGAGATTTTGTGATTTATAGTGATGCATCCTATGTAGGGTTAGATTATGTGCTTATGCAAGAGGGTAAGGTGGTAGCATATGCTTCGCGACAGTTGAAAGTTCATGAGAAGAATTATCCCACCCATGACATAGAGCTAGTCGTAGTGGTGTTCGCATTGAAGATTTGGAGACACCATCTTTATGGTGAGAAGTGCACTGTGTATATCGACCACAAGAGTTTGAAGTATTTGATGTCTCAGAGGGAGTTGAACCTTAGGCAACGTAGGTGGTTAGAGCTTCTTAAGGATTATGACCTCACGATAGAGTACCATCCGGGTAAGGAAAATGTAGTGGTCGATGCCTTGAGTAGAAAGGTGGTCGTTGAGTTACGAGCTATGTTTACGAGATTGAGCGTGTCTAATGATGGTTGGTTGATAGTCGAGCTTCAGGTTAAGCATTCGTTAGTTCAGTTAATTCGAGAGAATCAGTTGAGAGATGTGTCTTTGGCACCTCACGTGCAAGACATAGCCGAAGATAGGCCTACCGAGTATTGTTTTGGTGAGAATGGGATTCTATGTTACAAGGATAGGATAGTGGTTCCGGAGGATACCGAGTTGAAGTGTACGCTATTGAATGAAGCTCAAAACAGTCCTTTTGCTATGCATCTGGGTAGCACAAAGATGTATCGAGGGTTAAAAGAAGAGTACTATTGGGTTGGTTTAAAGAAGGACGTGGCCGAATTTGTAAGTAGGTGTATGGTTTGTCAGCGGGTCAAGGCCGAGCGTCAGTTTCCCTCAGGATTGTTACAACCGTTGAAGATTCCGGAATGGAAGTGGGAATGTATTACCATGGACTTTGTATCAGGGCTACCGTTGACTCCTTCGAGGAAGAATTCCGTGTGGGTGATAGTGGATAGGTTTACTAAGTGTGCTCACTTCATACCAGTTCATACCACCTATACTTTAGATAAGTTGGCCGATCTGTATATCTATGAGATAGTGAGACTACATGGGGTATCGAAATCGATTGTGTCCGACCGAGATCCGAGATTTACAACTAGATTTTGGGAGTGTTTGCATCGAGCCTTGGGTACTTGGTTGAACTTCAGCACTTCATATCATCCGCAGTCAGATGGTCAGTCTGAGAGAGTGATTTAGGTGTTGGAGGATATGTTGAGATGTTGTATCATTGATTTTCAGGGGTCGTGGGAGAAACATCTACCGTTGGTAGAGTTTGCGTGTAACAACAATTTTCAGCCGAGTATTCAGATGGCTCCGTATGAAGCCTTGTATGGTAGGAAGTGTAGAACTCTGATTTGTTTGGCCGAAGCCGGACAGAAACTTATACTGATGCCAAATTTGCTTAAGGGCACCACCGAGAAGGTAAAGATGATATGTGATCGTTTGAAGGCATATTCAAATCGACAGAAGTCCTATGCCGACTTAAAGAGAAAAGAGGTACAGTATTCTCTGGGAGATAAAGTGTTTTTAAAGGTCTCACCTTGGAAGAAGGTGATGAGGTTTGGTATGAAGGGTAAGTTAAGCCCAAGATTTATTGGAACTTATGAGATAGTTGAGAGGATTGGTCCCGTTGCATATAGATTGAGACTCCCGACTGAACTAGAGAAGATTCATGATGTGTTTCATGTATCGATGCTCTGAAAGTATAGATCAGATTCATCCCATGTAATGCCCGTAGAAGAGATTTATTTGAATCCGGACTTGTCTTACAACGAAGAACCAATTGAAATACTTGCTTCAGATAGCAACGTGTTGCGTGGAAAGACCATAGAGTTGGTCAAGGTGTTATGGAGACATAGAGGTGTGGAAGAGGCCACGTGGGAAAGGAAAGCTGATATGCTTGAGCAGTTTCCGTACTTGTTTACGTCAGGTAATTTCGGGGACGAAATTCAATAAGTGGGGGAGAGTTGTAACACTCAGGTTTGAGGGTCGGGTGAATTAAAATAATAAAATATTATTTTCGGGCCTCGTGTTTTCAAAACAAAAGACTTTATGTTGTACTTGTTTTAATTTAAAGCCCAATTCCATAGATTTTAGGATTTTTGGTGATAGTCATCTCATTAATGGCAAAGTGGTAAATATTTGGACTTTTAAAATAAACACTCCCTTATTTCAAAACACACAACTATTCATCATCTTCTTCTCTCCTCTTCCATTTTATTTCAACGATAAAAACCCCATTTCCCCTAGTTTACTATTCCATCATCTCTCTTGCTCGTTGTTGGAGATTTCTCAAAGGTAAACTCACTTTTGACTTGTCCTCATCGGTCTCTACAAGTCTATGGTTTTATTTTTCATTTAAATCCATGATTTCTCATTTTGGAATTTTTAAAGTTTGGGTTAAAAATGTGAACTTTATTAGTTTTGACTTAAGCTTTTGATTTATTATTGATACATGAGTTGTTTACCATCTATATGGTCCAACATATTCGATTTTTACAAGGTTTTGTGGTGTTTCCCGAAATTGGGTTTTAGGAAGGTTTTTTGAAGGGTTTTAGGTTGAGTTTTGGGAGTGTTTAATGTGGAAACTTATTGGTGATGGTTAGGCTATATATAAGGTTTTTCATATAAGTGTTGGAAGCATTGGTTTTAGGCTGTGCTTTACGGCTGCTCAGGAATGAGGAATTTGGGATTGTCTTTAGCTTGGAATTTTGTACGTTGTGCTTGGTTTGTGTCCTGGGCTTTCTACATTGAATCGTGGACTGAATTATGACTGTTTTGATTGTGTTGGGATGATTAGAAGTAGAGAATCTTGTTGGTGAAGCCTCGGGAACAAATCCAGAGAGTTTTGAGACTTGAGCTTGGTATTCGACTTCCTTTTGGGTAGCAACCGTGAGTAGAAATGTCAAACTTTGTTTTGCTTTCGGATTGGGACTCTTGGGGGTTTGGGTGGGACCTAGAGGGTTCACCTAAACCCGAGTGTAAGTTACTACTCCTACTTTTTGCTATGTGTTGATGAATTGTTATATGTTGTGGTATCATATGCATCTTGAGTTTTTTACACCGTTGTTGTTGTGTAGTCGTGTTGAAGTCAAGCCTCACGTGATGGTTGTCATAACTACCGAGATGAGTGGTCCCACCGGTAGTAACTAGTAGTAGAGTAAGGTGATGAGTGGTCCCATCGGAAAACTACTAGTCGAACGGTGATGTGTGGTCCCACCGTGTGTATGTTTGTTGTGCATGTGCAAGCCATGTGTAGTCTTGTTGTGATAATTATTCCTTCATCCATTGATTTATTGTCAATTATGAAAAGTGTTTTGAAAACCGCATGCTTGTAAAATTTTAGAGGTTCTCTCACTAAGCTAGTTAGCTTACGCCCTCCTATTTCCAACATGCAGATCGTTAGAGTTCTGTAGGCAAGTGGGCAAGGGACGAGCTTTTGGTGTTCTCAAGTAGCTCAAGTATGATTTACGCATTTGTAATAATGCCTAGACGATGGGGGTGTAGACTTGTTTGGAGTTGTTGTCAAACTCCTTAGGTTGATTTTGTGTTTGGATGAGCATGTTAAATTGTTGATTTTAGGTTGGCTATGTGTATGCCTTTATGTTGTGGATCGTAGACCATGCTTACTTGATGCATATTTTCCTTGTTTTTTAGGACTTGTGCCCTTCCCATGAATGCTTTGTGTGTTTGTCTGAGGCATGTTATGTTAAATGCTATGTATGAACCCTTGTTGATTTGATGCTTTTCTTGAGTGGCTTTTATATGTATGATAAGTGCTAAGCAGGATGTTTTAGGGTGTCTAGCATCTAGAGTTGTTGTGTGTTTGGTTGTGGGAGGTTTTGGTTGGAATTTGGGGGTGCCTTGTGCCAAAAACCAGCTAAAACATGTTTGTTCGTAGCAGGTGTATCGAAACGGTTGGTCCCGTTTCGATACGGCCTCTTGTTTCAGGCTAGGCGTTTCGATACGCCAAGGGGAAGTTTCAATACGATTTTTCTACTGGAAATCTGAGATTTTGACGATAAATTGAAGTATCAAAACGGGCCTAGGCGTTTCAGAACGATCTTCGTATCATTGACCACGAGAAGTTGACCATTGAGGGCGTTTCAGAACGATTGACCATCGTTTCGATACGGTCTCCTCGCGTTGACTTGAGCCTGTTGACTTAGTCTAGGCATTTCGATACACTCCTTGGGTGTTTCCAAACGGCCTGCTATTTAAGCTAAAATGGACTGTTTTTGGAATGATGTAGGATAGATCGCCTCGTTTGTTGCTTCCGTTGTTGTCCTTTCACATAGAATTAAATTAATCCATTTAGAAAAGATAATAATTAAAGAAATTTTGTAGGGTTGCTAACCGAATGAGAGCCTTAGAAGGTTTCACTACGGTTTTCCCCGTGTAGCCTACTTGGTCCGGTCAGTCGTCCAGACCGGGACGAGGGGGTTACACAATCAGATAGCTATTGCACCGGTGGATGAAGAGAAAACTACCTTCACATGTCCATATGTCACTTATGCTTTTCAGAGAATGCCATTTGGACTCTGCAATGCACCAACAACCTTCCAAAGGTGCATGATGGCAATATTCTCCGACATGGTGGAGGACTTCCTAGAAATTTTCATGGACGACTTTTTCATCTTTGGAGACAGTTTTGAAGGTTGTTTAGGCAACCTACAGAAGGTGCTTGAAAGATGCGAAGAAGCGAATTTGGTCTTAAACTGGGAAAAATGCCACTTCATGGTGGATGAAGGGATAGTCCTAGGCCACAAGGTAAGCTGCTGCGGCATCGAGGTGGACAAAGGAAAAATAGAGGTAATAAAAAAGATGCCGCCACCCACCACAGTCAAGGGAATTCGGAGTTTCTTAGGACATGCCGGGTTTTATCGACGATTTATTGCCAATTTCTCGAAGATTACTAAACCCCTATGCCACCTATTGGAGCAAAATCGTCCCTTTGACTTTAATACTGAATGTACTGAGACATTCAGAATTCTGAAAGAGAAGCTGGTAATAGACCCGATCGTACATCCACCAGACTGGAGTTTGCCATTCAATATAATGTGTGATGCCAGTGACTATGCTGTCGGGGCATCACTAGGGCAAAGGAAGGATAAGCTCTTCCATGTGATTTATTACGCCAGCAAAACACTGAATGATGCTCAAGTGAACTACAACACAACGTAAAAGGAACTTTTAGCAGTGGTGTTTTCAATCGACAAGTTCCGTCTATACATACTTGGAACGAAGGTGGTGGTCCATACAGACCATTCAACACTGAATTATCTGTTCACGAAAAAGGACGCATAACCAAGATTGATACGTTGGATTCTGCTGCTGCAAGAGTTCGACATTGATATCAAGGATAAAAAAGGAACAGAAAACCAAGTAGCATACCACTTGTCGAGGTTAGAAACGGGAAAGAGTCAATCAACAAATAAGACCAACATACTGGAAACTTTCCCGGATGAGCAGCTGTTTGCTGCCACAAGCATTGTCGCGACAGCCATGGTTGCAGGTAAGTTTTCTGAAACTCCTTGGTATGCTGATTTTGTTAATTACATTGATAGCAGAGTACTACCTTCTTAACTTAATTATCAAGCAAGGAGGAGGTTCCAAAATGACGCAAAGCATTAGTATTGGGACGAACCTCTTCTTTTCAAACATTGTGTAGATCAAATGATCAGGAGATGTGAACCACAAGATGAACAGGAAGCTGTGCTTCACCACTGCCATGCTTCTCCATATGGATGACACCTAGGTGGAAACAAAACTGCTGCTATGGTTTTGCAATATGGTCTCTATTGGCCCACACTATTCAAGGATGCACAAGCCTTGTACAAAAGCTGTGACAAATGCCAAAGGACTGGGAACATCTCGAGAAGACATGAGATGCCACTGTAGAACATTTTAGAGGACGAAATCTTCGATGTATGGGGAATCAACTTAATGGGACCATTCCCAGCATCTTGTGGGAACCTTTACATCCTATTGGCAGTGGATTATGTGTCTAAGTGGGTCGAAGAGATTTCCACTCAGAAAAATGATGCCAAAACTGTTCAAAGATTTCTGCACAAGAATATCTTCTCCAGATTTGGCATCCCAAAGGCGATCATTAGTGACGAGGGGAGACATTTTGATAATAGGGTAATTGCTACTGCCTTGAGAAAATACGAAGTAAAGCACCGGATTGCAATGGCATACCACCCTCAAACCATTGGACAGGCCGAAATATCCAACCGAAAGGTAAAGAACATACTTGAGAAGATGGTTAAACCCACTCGAAAAGTTTGGTCTTTA
The DNA here is from genome assembly GCA_958450335.1 of Hibiscus tridactylites. Taxonomy (NCBI): domain Eukaryota; kingdom Viridiplantae; phylum Streptophyta; class Magnoliopsida; order Malvales; family Malvaceae; genus Hibiscus; species Hibiscus tridactylites. The sequence goes on from OY288280.1 coordinate 42,233,061, forward strand.
CACCTCAATCATGCACTCTGGGCCTATATAACAACATTCAAAACACCATTGGGAATGTCACCCTACAAGAATATCTATGGGAAAACATGTCACTTACCGGTTGAGATAGAACACAGAGCTTACTGGGCTATCAAGGTAGTAAATTTGGACTGGGATAAGGCAGGACAAAAGAGGCTACTGGACTTGAATGAAATTGAAGAAATTCGAGTAATGGCCTACGACAATGCCAAGATATACAAAGATAAAACCAAAAGGTGGCACAACAGGAAGCTGCTGCCACGACAATTCTGCCTAGGGTAGCATGTGTCGTTGTTTAATTCTAGGTTAAAACTTTTCCCAGGAAAGCTTAAATCTAGATGGTCTGATCCTTTCCATGTAGTCCAAGTTTTCCCCCATGGTGCCATTACAAAAAAATCTCTAAAGGACGGGCACCAATTCAAAGTCAACGGACAGAGACTAAAGCATTATCATGGGACTGAAGCCTCAAGGATGCAGAAAGTAGTTACTTTAGGAGATGCCCCTCAAGGCATCCCTAATTTAACTTAGTTTTTATTTTATTTTATTTATTTATTTATTAGGAATTAAGATTTAATTATTTTATTTTAGGAATTAATATTTTATTTATCTATTTTTAGGAAACAAAGGAAACAGGGCAAAGAGAAGGAGTGAACCAGCCCACCATACCCACAACAGACAAAAAAAAGCCCAACGGACGAATCTGTCGTCACATCTTGTCATCAGATGTCGTGACAGACGCGGAGAAGACAACCTATCACCAAGTTATCGCGACAGACACGCAAACGCGTAACGGACACGCATCAGACACAGAAACGCGTGACAGACGCGTCAGAAACTACATAACAGCTTGCCCCGTTATTCACGCCTCTCGTTACAGCTCAAACGGGCAGAAAATCACCCATCTATATAAACCCCCATTCACTATTCATTTCTAATCTCATTCTCATTTTCCCAACTTGTTTCCGCCGTTTAGATCTTTTAAAAATTTCTTTACATTTTCTACAGTCCTTGCAAAATGACTAGCAGACAAACCCGCCGTAGTGTTGCCTCAAGTTCAGCCGCAACTGTCTCCACACCAAGCCATAACGCCATTCCAGACTGCTTCGCCTCCACCGACTCCTCCACAAGATACTACAACTCCTTTCAGAAGAGGGAGATGTGGTAAGAACAAGGGTTCCTCTACACCGAACCCACGAGAGACCTAGGGCTTGAAAGCTTCATAGCAAGAAAAATCCATGCCCTCAAATGGCAACAGTTTGCGGCCCAACCGGAAGAGATGAACATCACACTCATTAGGGAGTTCTATGCTACCGTCGATAGCAAAGACACTACGATAGTGATAGTTCGAGGTAAACAACTCTCCTTCGAGCCTTCCTACACCAACACCCTCTACGGCTTATATGTGAGTAAGAAGGAGGACTCCCACAAAAGATTCGTCAATAATCTGTCGTTGGCAAACTACGACGCGGTCATGGCAGAGCTCACTAAGGAAGGGACATAATGGAAAACCGACCCTAAACACCGATGGATGGTGAAGAGAACTCAGTTGACTCCACAGGCCAAATAGTAGAATCACTTTGTGAAGAAGCGGATCACGCCATCCTCCCACAACAGTACCGTTGACAGACCAAGGTTAGGCCTTGTACATTCCATTTTAAATGAAAGATCAATAAATGTCGGCTGCTACATACGGGAGGGAATACTTGAGTGTGCCATCTGCCCATCGGGTCCCCTTGTCTTCCCATACCTCATCACCACCATATGTCGGGGCCACAACGTACTGGAAATTGTTGAAGATGTCAAGGTTCGAGGGAAATGGTGGATGGAGCGGAACATTTTCAGCCTCATGGAGTTAAAAGCTGCCACCCCGCTGTCCTACTTCAATCCCTTGCCACGACAGAGCAGACTGTAGGCCCTAGTCACCCAGAACCTGCCACAGCAGAACAAAAGCAGATGACAGCAACACCTCCACCACACGCCTCCACCCAGATTCTATCGGTGTTGAAAAGAATGGAGAAAAGGTAGCTCGGATTAATGAGCTACATGAGGGATTTCACACAGCAACGATAAATTTTATTCATAATGATTTACATTTTACACATGTGTTGTTCCCCTCTTTCCAAGAACAGTTCTTTGCTGCCCCCACACGTACACCTACCCCTACTGCAAACCCTAGAACTCCATCTGTTGCCTCAACACCTACACTGGCCACGACAGCTGAAGGCGGCAGACAATATGCCACTTCTAGAGGCGAGAAAAGAAAGAACCCCCTGTCGGAACTCCACGAAGAATATTTTGAAGGGTTCTCCTCCTCTTCCGTCTGGCAGGATTCTAACGGCGAGCCCTTAGTCACCCGAGATATCTCCAAGGACTTCACGCCAATGAAAAGGAAGAAGCTCAATGAGATTGGCGAAGGACCCTCTGGCCAAGGCAGATCTTCCAGCAGCAGCAGCTCCGACGATGAGGTCGAAGTTTTGGAGAAGCCCCCACACATCTCACCAACACGTGTCCAACCACCTCGGGAAGCAAAGAAGAAGACAACCTCTGCTTGTCCCAGCACCCTGTCGGCCCCTTCCATGAAAGTCACTACCCTCCAGTAGCTCCAGATCAGCAGCAGCAGCAGCAATGACAGCTCCTCAACATAAGTCTCTATCTTATATTTTGATGTCTTGCTGTTTTATTCATTTTGTGATGTATCTTTTTTTGTTTTTATTTTCCATGTTGTCATGCATTGAGGGTAATGCAACCCTCGAGTTTGGGGGTGGCCTCCCTCCATTAATGAAGTTTTAGTTGTGTCTTAAATTTGTGTCTAAGTATTAGTTATTATTTAGTTTATTTTTGTGTTAAAAAACAAAAATTTGGCTTAAGTCTTTGAACTGAACTTACATGTCGCGACATACTCTGTCGTGGCAGTGCCTTTAGGATGTTTTAGGAACTGTTTAGAGCTTTGCTATAGTTCTGATCTTTAAAACACCCTTTGTGACTCTTATATGATGTCTAGACTTCTATTTTGTAAACTAGAGTAGGAAAACTTAACCACTTGAATTGCCCTAGAAGGTGCCAAACACTGGGTGTAGGAAAAGAATATAAGAAAAAAACATAGACTCATTACCCCTAGAGGTGCCTAATACCGACTCTAGGAAGTTAGCTAGAGGTGCCCAAACCAGGCTCTAGTCAAGTCAAAATAAGAAAAACACCGAGTCTAATTCAGAAAAAAAAAACTGAAGGAGCTTAAGAATTGCCTCCAAAAAATGAAATTTGGCATAAAAAATTCAAGTTAATAGCTTAACTATTCTAGTAACTTAAAGGTGTCTAGGAACAGATTTGATCACAAAACATACACACACTACACAAGATGTATAGCATGGTTTCGAATAAATCTAGAAACGTCCAACAAGGTATTGCTCGTGATAGGGCATGTGTGGTAGGTAATGAAAAGTTTATTGAATTAAGCCAAACCAAAAAGATTTTCAATTTTAGTTAGGTCATATTTGCTTGAGGGCAAGCAAGAACTTGAGTTTGGGGGTGTGTTGAGTGTGCAAAAGTTCTATATTTTACCCCTTATTTAACCCATATTTCTGTTGCATTCAAGCCTAATTCATTGCATTTAGGTAAAGTTTCACATATACATCACAATTAGATAAAATAGCACAATTGCTACTGATTTTGGCTACTTTTATAGGTATCTACTGTGGCAGACTCAAGACAGCGAAGGAGTAGAGTTGGAACACATGACTGGAGTCGAGAAGCAAAATGCTGTTGTGGCCACCGTCGTGGCAGCCATGACGACAACAATGGTGAAAAGTAAAAGTGAAGTGGAGTTCGACAGATAGAGGAATTCAAGTCGGTCTGTCGTGGACCACTCCTATATTTTTCTGAGCCCTGAGGCAGAATGAATGCCAAGCCCAAAGTCCAAGGAAGAAACCCAAAGCAAGAAAAGAGGACGAATTAAAGGCATATACTCAGAAGATTTAATCTCCAATAGAGTTGTACTTTAGTTTGAACTTGTATTCTTGCCATATTAGAAAACTTGGACCCAAGGCCTATATAAAGGCATGTAATTCGACCTAGGGAGGAATATCTTATTCCTAGCTGTCTTCCCCAAAACCCTTGTCGTTCTCCCCCTTCTCATCATGTTCTAAACTTCCCCTAGGGCTAAGGGTTGATTCTGTAAAGCAGTTGCAAGGATTGTACTGTTTTAGGAATATTTCTGTTCAAGGCAATAAAACTTCAAGTTTATTTATTCTAGTATTTCACATCTCGCAAGAGTATCAGGAGAGCATTGTGAGGTTATTTATTTGTTTGATATCGGGAGATTCAAGCATACGAACGAAATAAATACGAGTTTTCTAGTTTATGGTTAAACCATCTCGGCTTAGGGATAAGTACGAGGTTAAGTGGCTAAGGAAGAATTCAACAACATTGGTGTTCATCCTTTGATTAACGTCGAGATGTATCATCTAAGAAGTGTTCAACAACTGCACTTGGGCCAGGGATAGGATAAGTCATAGTAGGGATTCTTGCCAAGCTTGAAGTACAGAGTTGTGTGATCGCTTTCGCGACAAGAACAGACTTCTACCGCGACAGGGACGACGATAGAACATGAATTTCTCTGCAGTGCAACACCTGCACTACCGAACAAATCAATACCGGCCTATCTCTTAACCCTGAATCTTTTATCTTTTATATTCATTATTCTCCAATATTACCTTCCAAACAATTTAAACTCTTTCTCTCTCTCGTGCAGCAACTATAGGATAAACCTATTTCCAGTCCCTGTGGAGACGATATCTGATACTCTGAGTATCATTTTACTACTTGTGTCGTGTACACTTGCACTACATTGCGATAGGACTTTTGACACGCAACAGCTGGACCATTGCAGATATAAAATGGATTCGCCCATCAATCTACATGAACAAAATCCAACTTGAAGAGGATCAAAAGCCAGCTGTAGAAGCCCAGAGGAGATTAAACGATGCCATGAGAGAAGTTGTCAACAGCGAATGCGTAAGCCTAGTACAATGTGTACCAAAGAAAGGTGGTATAATTGTGGTAAGCAATGATAATAATGAGTTAATTCCAACTAGGATAGTAACCGGTTGGAGAATATGCATGGATTACCGCAAGTTAACTAAAGCAACTAAAAAAGATCACTTCCCTCTACCTTTTATTGATCAAATGCTTGACAGCCTTGCTGGCAAACCTTTCTATTATTTCTTGGATGGATATTCAAGTTATAACCAGATTGCCATTGCACTGAAAGATCAGGCCAAGACAACCTTCACATGCTCATATGTCATCTACGCCTTTTGAAGAATGTCGTTCGGACTATGCAACGCCTTTGCACATTCCAGCGCTGCATGATGGCTATTTTCTCTGACATGATAGAGGACTTCATGGAGATATTTATAGATGACTTCTCTATCTTCGACAGCTGCTACAAAAGCTACCTCGACAATCTCAAAAAAGTACTTACCAGATGCGAGGACATAGACCAAGTACTCAATTGGGAAATATGTCATTTCATGATCGATAAAGGCATATTCCTGGGACATAAAATCTCGTCACAAGGAGTAGAAGTAGATAATGCTAAGATCGAATTCATCGCCAACTTGCCACCACCGACCTCTGCCAAGGGCATTCGAAGTTTTCTACGACACGAAGGTTTCTATCGCCGATTCATTGAAAATTTCTCTAAAATTTCTAAACCATTGTGTACCTTGCTGGAACAGGATAAACCATTCAACTTCAACGAGGCATGCCTGGAAGCATTCAAAATCCTTAACGAAAAGTTCGTGACAACACTTGTGGCAGTCCCCCTAATTTGAACCAACCATTTGAGCTAATGTGTGACGCTAGCGATATTGCCGTCGGAGCTGCCCTCGGACATCGCAGGGACAAAATCTTTCATGTCATCTACCGCACCAGCAGAACGTTGAATCCTGCTTAGACCAACTACACCACCACCGAGAAAGAACTATTGGTGGTGGTATTTGCCTTGGATAAGTTCCTACCCTATCTAATTGGAACAAAAGTGATCGTCCACACAGATCATTCAACCTTAAGGTACTTGTTCGCAAAGAAGGATGCCAAGCCTCGTCTGATCCGTTGGACCCTTATGCTGCAAGAGTTCGACCTAGAAATCTAAGACAGGAAGGGCATAGAAAATCAACTAGCAGACCATTTATCTCGGCTCGAGAATGAACAAAGAAATGTACCCATTAGCGAAATCCAGGATGCATTACTTTTGGGAAGAGCCTTTCTTGTTCAAAAACTGTGCAGATCAGGTCATTAGACGGTGTGTCCCTGAGGATGAACAATAAGCCATACTATCTCAGTGCCACACAGCACCATATGAAGGTCATTTCGGAGGGCAACACACGATATCAAAAGTACTCCAATCAGAATTTTTCTAGCAAACATTGCATAAAGATGCTCATGCCTTCTACAAACAGTGCGACAGATGCCAAAGAACAGGAAACATATCAAGAAGGAACGAAATGCCTCTACAAAGCATATTGGAGGTTGAATTATTCGATGTTTGGGGGATTGATTTTATGGGACCATTCCCATCTTCTTGTGGCAACCTGTACATCGTCTTAGCGGTTGACTACGTCTCCATGTGGGTAGAAGCCATCGACACTCCTCACAATGATGCAAAAATCGTCTATAGATTCCTACACAAGAACATATTCACAAGGTTCGGAATCCCATGATCCATCATTAGTGATGAGGGCACCCATTTTGAAAACAAAGTAATTGCCAAGGCACTTCAAAAAGTGGGTGTCACGTACAAGATTGTCGCGGTATACCACCCGTAAACAAATGGGCAGGTAGAGATTTCAAACAGAGAAGTGAAAACCACCCTAGAAAAGGTTGTTAACCCAAGTAGGAAAGATTTGTCGGTGAAATTAGAGGATGCTCTTTGGGCATATCGAACATCGTACAAAATGCCACTCAGAATGTCCCCTTATCGATTAGTATACGGCAAGGCCTGCCACCTCCCAGTTGAAATAGAACACAAGGCATATTGGGCAGTCAAGGCGGTAAATATGGATTGGAAGCAGGCTGGCGAAAAGAGGCTACTAGATTTGACCAAAATGGAGGAATTACGGCGGGAGGCATACGAGAACACCAAGTTGTACAAGGAAAAAGTCAAAAAATGGCAGGATAGCAAAATCCAACAGAGATAGTTCATGCCCGGGCAACAAGTGATGTTCAATTCCCGCCTTAAGCTGTTGCTTGGGAAGTTAAAATCCATATGGTCAAGATCATTCGAAGAAGTCCAAGCCTCCCCACATGGTGTTGTGACAGTAAAACCAGTAAATGGGGGGCATAATTTAAAGTTAACGGGCAGCGATTAATGCATTATACATGAGATTATGTCCTGAAAGAACAAGAAGTATTCACATTGGGAACGCACACTCGAATGTGACATAATTTTATCTTTCCCCATCTTTACCACAATATTTTATATGCATTTCATCTCATATTTTAAGCATATTTAGGTTTATGCATTGCATATTTACAATATTCTTTACTTTGCCACGATTTTGTTGATTATCTTTTATTTTGTAAGGAAAAGATGTTGTTTTAGTTTAGTTTGCATTGCAGAGCTAGAAGTTCTTAGGAGGAGGACAGAGCTGAGGAGATGATGTTGAGGCAACAGACCAGGAAGTTGTACTGCTGCCATACCTGACGCCCAGGGTAGCAAGCTGAGGAATTGGAGTGCGGTCTATAGAGCAGAAAATCCTGATTCCATAGATGCCATCCACCCAATTTTTTTACGACTGGAGCAGCAGACAGAGCCGCCAAAAGAGGAGATCAAGATAACTTGCGGTGCAAGGCGACGATAAAAAGTCCACATTCATCTAAAAGAAGTCAGAATTAAAGGTTGCATTTAATGAAAAAACTACTTCGAAGACTTCTACTCCAAGGAGGACTTGGCCTAGCTAATGCCTATATATACTTGACATATTTTGTAAATGTAATCATCTTAGGTTTTCCTTTGGGCATTGTCTAGGTTTTCTTGCCGCTATTATGTTTTAAATTTTCTCCTGGGTTTGCGTTATGTTGTAAACTAGTGTGAGAACGGATGTTTAAGAATTAAGTTTGTTTTTGCAATAAAACTTCAAGGTTTGCTTATTCCATGCTCTTCATAGTTTTCAATTAAGTTCAAAAGATTAGTTGTTAACAATCTATTTGTTTGGTATCGATAGAGTGAACTCACGAAAGGGGTAAGTACGATCCTCATCCTAATCAGGTGTTGATCAATTCTGCCTAGACATAAGTGCGATTTTAAGGTGGCTAAAACAGAACGAACCAAGGTTGCTATCTGTGCAAGATTCACGTTGTGACGGGTATCATCTGCAGTGGGTAACAACAATATTCTTACTTAAACATAAGCAGGATCAATATCAAAGCGTTATGTCGAGCCTTGAAGGTCTGCCGAGTTTGCCGCCGAGCCACTCTTCCGTTCCACTACTGAGGCAGCGAAAGCGTCGAAGCAGCCAATCTGCCATCCTTCGTCGAGGTACCAAAGTCTAGCAGCGCAAAGCAACTTAACCTATTCAACATAGTTTCACACTACTAAGCAGCATAACCTAACCCATTCTATCACCCTGGTCTCTTCTATCAATTACTTGTGTTTTATTTACTTTTAAATCTTTTATAAACTGAAATTATTTGTGCATTTATTTTCTGTGTAGGAATTGCAATTTGAAAAAGATGTCCAATCCATGTGAGAGACGATATCTTTATTACTTTAACATGACAAGAGTGTACACTTGCGCTCATATTTAGAGAACACCTAAACGCTCTATAATACCTCATTGTTTTCAAAGCATCATTAATCAACCACATTACCAAGCATTAAACCATGCATAAAAATCACAAGTATAACTCATTTACTTCAAGGATCACTTACCATGTGCATCATTCACCTTTGCATCATTAAAAACAGTAACCATATTCATATAAACATGCTTTAACAGTAAGTAAAACCATTAATTCAAATCATTACATAATAGCACAATCGAGAGAGGAAAATCCTTTCACTTACTTTGGAACTTAGTTAAGTGTTTCAAGCACACCACTAAGTTCCCAAAACACAATTTTAAGCTTTCAAAACTCAAATCACGTTCTCACTCACCGACACGCGAAAACTCGACTAGCCAACATGAATCCAAGCATCTGAAACTCACGAACCTTCACCGATTGCTTCCAATAAGTTCTCCCCCATTTATACCACACAATAACAAAGGATTAATGCATCACAATGCATTAAAATCTCCAGCAAGCAAATCTACCCTGCTGCTCTGCCCAAAAACACCAAAACGCCTATCTGAAACAATCGAAAACACCTTCGATTACGTTACAAACTCAGTCTAGCCAAAACCTATCACTTCCATCCATTTTTAAACATCAATCAACATCCAAAATTAACCTAATTATATCATTATACCTCCAACAACTAAGATTTCACACAAACACCACTACACCCACAAATCTAACAACCTAACAACTAGAGATCCATCTTGATTCGGGATTAATATGATCAAACCTAACAACCACAATTAAAATGTGCTAAATTGAAGGAAAAAGGCTGATTACTTTTAACTTAGCTGCCTAAAGATTCTAAGCATTGGACCTCTTTCAAAACAACCCTTTAAAATTGTTTTCAATTTTTACATTTTAGTCACCAAACCAAAATGTCGACCTTCCAAAACTCATTTTCCCTAAACCACCTATAAAAACCTCTAGGCCCAAACCAGGGTGTTACAACTTGAAACATGCTCGTCAAAGGGCCTTCTCTCTTTGATCAACTGGAATCGTTCCTTGGATGCATTGTCGAAGAACTTCTTTATCTCGATGGTAGGTAGGGCTTGTTCACTACTAGAAGCATCGGTGATGTTCTTGCAATGGACCATGGTTGTAAGGGGAGAAAACAAGTTATAGTCAAGGGTGTTGAAGGGGTTGGTAACTGTCACACGCGATTGGAGAGAGAGATGGTGATTTGGACGGTTATGCGGCGTGGGTAGATGAGAGAGGTAAGGGGTATTTAATGGAGAGCTGAAAAGGTGAGATAGTGTAATGCCCCGATTTTGGGCTTAGGAGTTAGCCGAGTTCAGCTAAGCGGTTCAAGTGAACCGATTCAAGCGAGTTACGCTAGTTTTGAGAATAATTTGAAATAGATGGTTTTGAGGGAGATAAAATATATAAAATATTTTTAAAATCTTAAAATAATGTTTTGAAGGTTTTAGAGTGATCGATTTGATGAAATTGGTCTGATTTAATTGATATTTTGAAAATGGTGACTAATCGTAATAATTGCAAAATACGTTTTAATGACTAAATTGAAAAGAGTCAAGGCTTGGAATCTTTAGGGAGCTATTACATCAAGGTGTTATCAGCCTTTTCCCTTGTTTTGGTATTTTTAAAAGATTTAATAAATTGATTTATTAAATGAGTTTGATAAAAAAGATTTTTAAAAGGCTAAGACATTTTCTTACGTAATTACTTTTCTCCTAACTTTTTCTCTCAACTTTACCATCAACCAAACTAATTTCTCATCACTAAAATCTGAAAGGACTTATTTCTTTTCACCCACTCTTGATTTCTAAATGGTTCTCATGGATTTCTACATCAACTAGCTATGAATTTCTTTATGGTTTTCATTTAAATCATTATCAATCAAGGGGAAAAGCTTGTGTTAGAGGTGATCTTTCTTTTCTCTCCTCTAATCAAGGTTTTTTAATGAAATTCCCAAGTCTTTCTCTCTCTCTAAATGTGTTTATTAATAAGGTTTTATAATCTATTTGATGAAAATGGTTAGATCAAGCTTTGAAAGATGATTTCTCAAGATTTTCATAATGATACTAGTTTGCTTAATTTAAGATTGATTTTAATCATGTTTTGGATGTTAAATGATGTTGAAATAAAGTTTTATCATAGTAATCCCGAAATGAGTTAGATCTCTAGTTGTTTAGGTTGCTAGATTTGAGTTTTTCTGGTGATAATGTGGTTTTAGTGTTGCTGGAGATATAAGGATGATATTAGGTTGTTTTTGGATGTTAATTTACGATTAAAAATGAATAGAAGTGTTAGGTTTTGGTAGGGTTGAGTTTGTAGAGTAATCGAAGGTGTTTTTGGTTGTTTCGAATAGGCGTTTTAGGGCAGAGCAGCGTGGTGGTTTTGGTTGCTGGCGATTTTAATGCATTGAGATGCATTAGTCCTCTATTATTGTGTGGTATAAATAGGAGAGAACGTATCAAAATCAATCATTGAAGTTCTAGGAGCTTCGGAAGCTTAATTACGCTTTGGCAAAGCAAACGAGGCGTTGTCACTGAGTGGAATTTGTTTTAAAGCCTTTCAAAGACTTGAAATCAAGGTTTGGGGGTTTAGATTGAGTTTGAAACACTAATCTAAGCCCGAAAGTACATTTTAGTTATTTTGTTCTCGTTTCTTGGTTTTTATCCCATTGATTTTTATAATCATGCTCATATTTTGAAGATAGAATTACACCTACTGTTTTCTGCATGTTTTGAGAATTGATATGATGATTTATATGATCCCTTGAGATAAAAATATGATTTGGATAAGATAGAACTTGATGAGAAAATGCTATGCATTGTTTATGCTTTTGAAATGGGATGATATATGGTATATGTTTGTGCATTGAAAAGCAAGTTTTGGGGGTTAAGATTGATTTTGAAACACTATTCTAAGCCCAAAAGTAAGTTCTAGATGTTTCGATGTCTTTTCTCGGTTTTTACCCCATTGATTTATATGATCATGCTTATTTTTTGAAGATAGATATGAACCTGCTGTCTTATGCATGTTTTGGGAAATGATTTGATGACAAATATGATCCCATGAGATAGAATTATGATTTTGAAGAGATAAAACTTGTTGAGAAAGTTATGCATTGTTTATGCTTTAGAAATGGGATGAGAAATGACTTATGCTTATGTATTGAAAAATAGTAGGTAAATGATGTTTAAAAGTGTATATTGGCATGAGATGAGATTACTATTACCAGATATAATTGGTCGACCAATAGGATGAGAAGTGCACTATAATATACAAAATTCATACACTCTCTTTGGTCCGGGCAATGGGGGTAGTGTCATCCCGTTCCAAAGTGAAAGTGTAGTGATGAGAGATTCCACCATGGTAGGTCTTGATGATGTGAGATTCCATCAAGCTTTGTATAAGAGATACCGCCATGAGAGTTCGGTGATGTGAGATTCCACCGAGGTAGGACTTGGTGATGTGAGATTCTATCAAGCTATTCGTATATCCGAGTAATGTTGCTAAAATGCCAATATATGAATTTTGCATATATCTTGATTATAAATGATTTTTATTCATTGTGTTTTGCATATGAGAACATGATTTGAGACGTGCTTTTGAGAAGCAAGCATGAGTAAGCTTTTCTTTGAGACTTTTCATTTTGGTTAATGCATGAGATAAATGGTACATGTGGTTTGAATGATGTGGTTTTTTCTTTGAAAAGGATTTCAAGCATAATAAAGAATGAGTGCGATGAGAAAGAGATTTTAATTGAGAAAATGGTTTTAGATGCATTGTTGTAGTTGATTTTGTTTTGAGCATCTTTCACTAAGCATTTGTGCTTACGCTCTCTTTTACAAACAATGTAGAGAAATAACTCTTTTGGGGCATCAAGGAAGCAAAAAGGATTTCAATGAGTGATACATAGCTCAAGTATGGTTTTATGCTTACCTATTAGTAATAATTGGCAATAGAAGGATGCCTTAATGTTTTGGGAGGGAGTGTTTAGAAACTCCATATTTTGTTGCAAGTTTGTGATGCCTATGTCGACATGTAAATGGCCTTCGGTACTTGATTTATACTTGTATTTGCATTTTGGTATCCTGCTTGGCTTATTTTCTAGGTTGCATGCCTATAGTCTACTTATGTTGTTAATGCCATGGAATGATGTTGATCATGCTTGGAATGTTTGAAGTTTGATGTTTGGATATGTTAGATATAAGTTAGAAGCATGCTTGAATGTTTATGGTTACTTAAAACTGAGAAAATCTAGCAAAAATGTGACATTTCAGGCCCAATGTTTCGATACAAGTAAGGCTCTATCGAAACAAAGTCTCTGAAATAGGCATGAGGTTTCGAAAAAGGGCATGGTGCATCAGAATAGTCTCGTGAGGTTTGGCTACTGGAATTGGGTGTACCAAAACATTGTTGAGGGTGTTTCGATACGGGTTCGTGTTCTGAAACACTAAGTCTTGTTTTGATACAGGTGTTGCGGTATACTGCTCTGTGTACCAAAACACCATGTTGATAAAGGGTTTTGTTTCTTTACTTTCTAGTCTCTAAATGTTGTCGATGCAATTAAATGACCTTGGATGATTGTTTTGAGCTGAGATTTGATGCACTGGCATGTAATGTGACTAATTAAAGGATGGTAATCTAAAATATGAAGAAGTCCCTGTAAAATATTAAAATTACAAAATGGTCCCTAAAATGTGTTTGCGTGCAATTGAGTCCCTAATTGTTGGGTGATTGAGTTTCTAATCATTCCGCTGCAAAGTTTATCACATAGGATAATAATGTGCATCTAGAAAAGATAAAATGAAAAAAATATGGTTGTTTATTAGAGTAAACTTCCCCGTTTACTTCAATATTCCCCGTGTGACTCGTTTGGTCCAGTGTTTCGCCCAGGCCGCATCGAGGGGATTACATTTGGTGGTATCATACCTAAGTTTCGAAAGAATTAGGAGGTAAGGTTGATGTGATATTTTTGTTTGGTACATTTCCTAATGAATGCTATGCATGATGGTTGTTTATACTATGAAATGATCGTTGTTTGCTTTGTATGTGATTCACAGTGTTTGATAACATGATTTATGGATTTTTATGTGCTGTTGGAGGAGAGATTAAGGGTACCCATTGCCATATTACTAATAATATTAAAAGGATTTTGTATTAAAGAAAAACTTGAGCACCTTAGATTCTTGCTTCGGCTAGCCTAATTGTTTTTAATGTTGTATTTTTAGCTCAAAGATTCATATCATTTTAATAATGTGACCGAGACGACATCTTAGTTACAATGTGCGCAATGTGGTTGAGAATGAGGTTAATGATGTTGAGAATTTGCCGCCCTCTCCTTCTCTTCATGGTGGTGATGGAGCTGGTGTGGGAGCTAGCGTTAGAGGTGTTGGACCTCAGGCAACGCAAGGGTAGGCTGCTGCCGATATGACACCGTTGATTCTGGCTATAGCTGGGGCTTTTCAAGCAGTGATAGCGGGTATGAATGTGGCCGCACCACAGCCTGGTGCTGATGCTAGTTTACTGTTGGAGCGTTTACACAGTTTGGTTGGATCTAAGTTTCGAGGTGTAACATCCCTACCGGTTTGGTTGAGAACCGGGTCGGATGGCGTTACCGGTAAATGATGTGGAGATCGATACAATAAAATTTCAATCAATAAACAACACTTAATCAAAGTTATGCTTTTTAAAAATTACCAAACATATGTCTTAGTCCAAATTATTCTTTTACTATGTTTTCCTCTTTTAAGCCAATTATGCCACTCTAGTCACTTTTAACCGAACTCAAAAGTCATAATAGGGCTTTAAAACCTTATACAAAATATAGGGAACATATACACAATAATAGGGCCACAAGCGTCTAGTTCAACTACTTTTCCACCATTCTAGGAATTCATAAGGACAAAACACATTACTCTAAACTTGTAGTGATTTGCCAAACTTCTAGCTAGCTCCGATCTCGAACCGATATACCTTTTCACCTAAAATGTTATACAATTGAATGCGTTAGAATTACATAGTCTAAGTGAGGTACCCATAAACAATGAATGACTATATCATGTAATGCAACATGTCTCAATATCATCAATAATACTATGTCATGAACATAAATATCATTTCTATGCTCAATAACAATAATAACTATCATGTCATCAATAATCAATATAATGGAAACAATGATCAATAGCAATAATCAATAATTTTCTTGGATCGATTCACAGTAATTAGTTACACAAATTCAACCACAACACTAACAATAACAATAATAGGCGTGTCATATTCCCTCCATCGCACCAATTAACCAAGACACAACACATCTCTCCGTCGCATCAATGACTGAAGCCCAATACTCATACCAATGAGTTCATGAATTATATGGCATGTCAATTGTATCCAATAATCTCGAATCCAAGGTTCAATATTCAATAGTCCAATTACAATATTTCAATAGCAATATTTCTACATCAATATATCAATAATAATAACTCAATACAGTAATTCAATAGCAATAGACATAGATCAAAGTTTCAATAGCAATGTGCAATAATCGATATTCAATGCTCAATATACCATATTTACTCATGCTTACCACTAGGACTTTCAATAAAGTTTTTATGCAAAGACCTTCAATACGATGGTTAGCAATAAAATAACCAATAATCAACGATTCAAGATGTCACCTAGCTAAATCTCGAGACTCTAACTACACTCACCTAGATAACCCGACGTTTCTTGGATAACAACACCTTTACCCTTGGTTTTTGGAGGAGACGACAGTTGTTCTTTATTGACTTCTTGAACCCAACAATAAAAAAGACTCGAATTTATTAAACCTAAAACTCGAGTTTACCAATTTTATTACTGAATCGTTTATTTATTATTTGTTTTTTTTACTTCCTCTATGCTTTTTGTGCACACCCTCTATTTATAGTAATAGTCGGCCTCCCTCATTGCCTTCTCCCAACTCCACGTATGTTGGAGGGGTGGAAAATTGTTGGGGGCATAATGGCCTCATGCTTGGCCACGTGGTGGGCAAGGCTTGCCACCTTGCGCCACAACATCTCAAATTCGTGGGATTGCCCACGACAATTCCTTCAATTTGAAGGAATTAGCCGTGGGTCCCACAACCTTTATAATTTTTAATTTAAAAATAATAATAATAATAATAATAAACTATTATAAATTAACCCAAATAACCTTTATTGTTTCGAATAAGATCGAATAAATTATGCAACAGATACAAAATATTCGGTCACAAGAATCTAATTTCGACTAGACCGGTTTTCAGGGTGTGACACCAAGTAGAAATTAGGTTCATTTCATGTTAATTCCAGATCAACTATGTAAAAAATGCCATTGGTTAGGACCTAAGTTCTAACCTTAAGTAAGGCTACACTCACCTTGTATCCCGAAGTTATGTGATACTTGAATCCTCATTTACGTCCCGATACTTATACATCCTTTCCACCATTTTCTTAATCTAGTATTCAAACAATGAAAGCATGCATTAGAACCAAATCAAACTCAATTCACACAAGCATTCAAACACGCATTTTGTTACAAGTAACAAATCTTCCATTACCTGGCAGTTTGCACACTAGTTACTAATCTATTTATATCTTTTAATCTATACATCAGAAATTCTATTAGTTTATACCATTAGAAAGCTAATTCAATTATCTATTCAACCAAGCGTGGCTCATATTTTTATCATTTCTACATCAATACTGTTTTACAGTTGAAGTCAAGTTAAATTACAGTCTCAAAACTGCCCAGATTGCACTTTTAGTACACTTTTAGGAGCTAATTCACCTAGGAACCTTACTAATTCATTTTAGCCCTTTTTACCATATATTAACTTATTTTTAATATATTTTACAAGTCAAGATAGGTCTCCAAATAGTCCAATTAAGTCCTTAATTAATTCATTATTCTAGATTAGTCCAGATTTCACTATCATGCAATTCATCGCTTTAAGGTTATCAATTCCTTACTAATCAAGCCATACAACTTATTAGACATTAATTTTAGGTTATCCCCTATTTTTAGATAACATTACCAGCCCTTAATTATATTCAATTTAATCCCAAATTTACCAATTTATTCAAAACAATCCCTCTTTGTAGAATAGACCATCTATGTAACTAGTTTCATTACTAGTTCCATTTTCAACAATTAGACACTATTTTCAATTATATCATGACTCAATTCATTTCCTATTAACATTTTCCAGCAAGCCTTTATAAAATTTAAGCCTCAATTTTATTAAGAAATTCGAATTATACCCTTAAGTTCAAGTTCATTCTAACTATGATTTTCATGCATGCTACTATCATCATTCAATCAAGCATTTTACTACTTAAATTCAATAGCTATACCCAATGAGATCATCAAGCAATTCAACTCAATCCCTAATCTTAAGCAATTTGAATAGAAAAGGTGAATAGAAACTTACATTGCAATCAAAGATCCTACCAAGATTATCTCAAGCTTAAATTATCAAGTTCATGGTTGAAATCTCATCCCCAATCTCTAAAATTTCTCTCTTTCTCTCTCTATTTCTCATGAGTTCGTTAACAATGGAATAAGGATGAGTGAAGAAGATGACAAAGTTATCATCTTTGTCTCATGGAATTGCCGAGTGTAGCTCTCCTTCACTACACCTTGTTTCCATGCGATATGACATGTGTAAATCCCCCTCTTTATCTTTTATTTAGTGTGCAATTCTACATTGTCATTAATGATTCATTTTAATCCTCTCAATTTGATCACCATTATTTTGTTTATTTCAATTAAATCACTAGATATCCTAATTGGTTTAGGATTAAGCTTACTTAAATTAATTTAACATAGGTGGCAAGCTTAAATACTTATAGGGTATGTTTTAGGATATTATAGATCGTGTCACGATCCTTGAGGTAAATTGGTTTGACTAGGCTACTCGGATCGTTGGGTTATCACTTAGCGTATGTAGTTTAACTAGGCGGCTCAAGTTGATAGTATCTTGCGGTTTAACTAGGAAATGTATGAAATTTGGTGGAGGTAGTACCACCATGAGAAATTTGTGTATCCGAAAGTGTGGATAGAGATGAGACTATTCGGGGTCACCATAATTGCAAATATATGTGATTTATGATATATATATATATATATATAACAGTTTTAATGTATATGGTTGTTATGCATGATTTGTTGTGGATACAAATGAGATAATGCTTTGGGTTTAATTTAGCATGCTTTGTACATCAAGGAATTTATGGTTTTCAAATTGTTAAAACGCATTAATGTTTTATCTAAGAGCATCCTCACTAAGCATGATTGCTTATGCTATCTTTTTTCCCATTGATACATAGAAATAAAGTTGAGCACTGCATTGTGACGACAAGAAAGGTCCAAGAGCAAGAAACTTAATTGAGTATGAAAACCTAGTTTTATTTCGGTTAATAAGGCAATGTGTACCATATTTTTGGGGAGGTTTATACCATGAATTTTTGTTGTAATGTGGAGATTATATGTTGTGGTTGATGGATTTATTTGTTGTTGGTTTTAGGATGTGAATGTTGAACTAGCATATATGATTTTGATGTTTGATGGTTCCCGTAGTGTGCATATAGGGTGGTTGTGTCTATGCTTAGGATATTGTGGTTCAATCATGCCTAAATTCTTGGTTTAAGTCTATTGATGTGATGCATATGTTGGTATATATCTTAAATTCCTTTTTGAACTTTAAGTGGGATGAAAATAGGAAGCATGCCTCTAGTATTGTGATCTTGTGGGATTTGCCTCTAGAAATCCATGTTGCTATAAACTTTTGGCTTGCATTAATGCATGGTTTATTGGTGTATAAGTTTAGGATTGATTGTTGTATGTATGAGGCACCCATTGGTTCAAAAATCGGCAGAATTGGACATTATTGGTCCAGGCGTACCGATACATAAAGCCATGTATTAGTACGGATAAGCATAAATTGGGCTCAGGGATTAGTACGCAAAGGGCCGTTTCAGTACGAGCTTAGGGAAATTTAAAGAGGGTGTCGATACATGCGCAAGGGTATCGATACAATTTTTAGTTGCTAGAATATGGATTTTATCATTATGAGCCCGTATAACGATACACCTTAAGCTATATCGGGACGACCCTCTCTGTACGAAGCCTGCTATCGGCACAGGTGCCCGAGTATCGATACCAACATTAGTTAATTAAGTTATTTTCTTGTTTGAAGTTTGTGATTCTCCCATTTTGGTGCTTGGATCTTGCGAATGCAATTGGTTGAGTTTTGATGATCGTTTTGAACTAAAATTTGACAACTGTAACACCCCAATTTTGGGCTTAGAAGTTTTGGGTTTGAACCGGACCGGTCGGATTTTCGGTTCGAATATAAAAGGTGGTTTTAGGGAAAGCCTAGTTCGGGATGCATTAAAAATATGGAAAAATATCTAAAAATCTTCTTTTAATATATATGAGAGAGTGGTGAAATCAATTTTACAAAATGAGGTTTGGAAATATGACATTTCGAGTTAGTGACTAAAATGTAATTTTTGAAAAGTTCATGACTATTTTAAAAGGATTGAAACTTTGAATCTTTAAGGAGCTAATTTATCCAAGGGAAGATTTCTCAAGATTTTTCTTGATTTTTAAAGACTCATTTAATGTTTTATTAATGAAAAGAAAAGAGGGAAAAGTCACATTTTAGTTTCATAACTAACTTTTACCAAAATTTTCCCATTTCATTTTCTCTCAAAATTCCCTCAGCCAAACACATTTCCACAGCAACTTTCCTTTTGATTTTCACACCTAAAGAAGAGTTTTCAATCCCCAAATGATTCCTAATCATTTCTACACCAAATCCTCATCATTTGCTTATTGAATTTTCAAGGATTTTGGCTCTAAACAAGGAGAAATCCACATTTAGAGGTATGAACATCCTTCTCCTCTAAATACTCAGTTCTTTACTGAAATTCCCAAGTTCTCAATCCTTAAATTGTGTTTTATTAAAGGTTTTAATGTTGTGATCTTGATTTTGGCTTAAAATGCAAGATTTGGATTTAATTTTGAAGAAATTCGTAAAAGATGATTGGGCTCTGTTTTGAGATGTCTTTTTTATGTATTTTGGATGTTTAAATGATGTGAAATGGAGGTTTAATCAATACAATCCCGAATAGGTTGATTTTCCTAAGTTTTTACTTGTGAAAATAGTGGTTTTTGGGGTGATTTTGGTGTTCTATTAATGCTGGAGGTATAAGGATGAGTTTTGGATCATTTTGGATGTTAATTGATGTTTAACAATGGTTAGAAGTGATGGATCTTGGCTGGGTTAAGTTTTGGAAGAGTTTGTAAGTGATTTCGGTTGTGTTTGGTAGCCGAAATGTTGGATTTGTGTAGAGCAGCGAGTTTAGGTTTGTTGCGGGTGATTTTAATGCATGGTGATGCATTAATCCTCTATTTTTATGTGTTTAAAACAGGGGAGAATGATCCGGAGGCAATATAGGTGGCGTTGGAGGTTTCGGATGCTTGGAATGCTTGACGGCTAGCGTAGTTTTGTGTATCGGTGAGTGGTAAAGAGTTTTCCAGCTTTGAAACATTGTGGATGAGGCTTTGGGAGATTAGTTTAAGTCTAAACAACTTAGCTAAGCTCAAGAGTAAGTAAATGGAATTTCGCTCTTGGTTGGGCTATGCTTTGGTTTTTAAATGCACTTGGGATGATTGTGTTTAAATTACTGTTTTTAAGCATGTTTGGATATGGTTTATTGTCGGTTATTAATGCCATTATGTTAAAGATGCATGAGGTAAGCAATCCTTGACTTGCTTGGGTTGTGTGCATATGATTTTAAGCATGTGATGCTTGTGGATTTGGCATTTTGGTTATGCTTGTAAAAACAATGGATTAATGTGGTAAAATGGTTATATTGGCAAGTGATGTAAGTGGTTGTTGGTTACTTTAATCGGATATAGTTAGCCGGCTATAAGATTGGGTGCACTGTGAATTGAGTCGCCTTGGATGTTGAGGGGTTGCGATTGTACCGTAAATTCCATCCAAGTACCCTAGCGATTGAGGAAGTTAAGTGTCACCGCGATGGAGGATGGCTCTCGTGGGTGGACTTGTTAACTGTCACCGCGATGGAGGATGGCTCTCGTGGGTAGACTTGTTAAGTGTCACCGTGATAGAGGATGGATCTCGTGGGTGGACCTTGTTAAGTGTCACCGCGATGGAGGATGGCTCTCGTGGGTGGACCTTGTTAAGCATCACAACGGTGGAGGGTTGCTCCCGTGTGTGAGCTTGGTTAAGGTGATTACAATGGTTGAAGTAGCTCTCATGTCTATACCTTGTGGTGTGTCCCGGCTCTCGCTAGTGAGTTATACAACTTCCGATGAGTGATGTTGAGGGGTTGAGATTGTACCGCTAAACTCCATCACGGGTGTTGAGGGGTTGAGATTGTACCGGTAAACTCAACCTTGTTTTGTTCGGTAGTGTGTATGAAGTGTGTGGGACAACGCTTGTAATCCGCGTATCCGATTGTGTCTTGTGTTGTGATGATTTGTGAATTATCGCTTGAAAGCCAATATAATGTGTTTGAATGTGATGAAACAAGAGTTGTTTGGAAATGATGCAAGGTGCATGGGAAATATGTAAATGATACAAGAATGCATGTGATGCTTGTTAAGCTTGGGCACAAGTATATTTTGCTAATGTGAATGGTGCATATGTGCATAGAATCTCATAAATGCACTGAAGTCTTGTGAGGGCTTGTTTTAGAAGATATGTAATGCAAATGTTGTTTTTGTGGTTCATGCGTTGCATTTGTTAAATGCGTGAGATAGTTAGAAGGAGCAAATGGTTTTCAAAAGTTTTCTTGTTTTGAGATGGTCATCAAGAATGAGGGAAGTATGTTGTGAAGTGGAAGTGTTTTCCAAGGAATTTGTGTTTAACTTTGCATGTGATGTCATGCATGAAAAGGGTTTAAAAGATAGTTTGCAAGAATGTGCTTGAGGTGAGTTGTTTAGCTTTTCTAAGCTAAAGGTTGGTTTTCATATTGAGTAATGCATGGTTTGAAGCATGTTGCTTTAAAAAGGGGTTTTCAAACAATGCTTTGGTTTATTGATTTGTATCTACTTTTGAAGAAGGTTTTATGATTTGCTGCATTGATGGTGTTTTGGTTTTGAGCATCCCTCACTAAGAATTATGTGCTTACGCTCCTTTGTGTCCATCAATGCAGATAATTGAAGTTGGGGCAGCGAGAAGCAAGGGATTTAAGGAGAGCTCCACTTGAGAAGTATGTCTCGGTTAATAGCTATAGATAATAAAGGCAATGGGGGGAAAAGTCTTTTATATTGATGTGTATTGAGATTGAGTATGTTGACCATATTTGGTTTGTGGTTTCAATCTTGTTGTTCATCGCTTTGAAATATTTGAATCTTCTTATTCATAAGTTGTTATGCCATGCTTCTTGTTTTTAAAGCATGATCAAGTGTTGGATGTGTTGAAGGAGTTGGTGCACCTAAGGGTTGCTTTGCATCTAGATCTTAATGCAATTTGGTAGTTATGATGCTTGGTCTGTTGTTGTTATGTTGAGGATTGATTTGGAGTATGTTTGATAGAGTTCGGATGTGTAAAAACAGGCTTTTCTGTTGTTTCTGGGCAGGGTGTTTCGAAACACCCTTGCCTGTTTCGAAACATGGGCATGTTTTGGCCTGGGCGTTTCGAAACAGGTAGAGGTGTTTCGAAACACTTTGGCTACTGCCAAGCCCCGTTTCTGAAAGGTCAAATCCCGTTTCGAAACACTTGACCGTTGGGCCCTGATTTGAATAGTTTTATGGTTTGCAAGCTTTACGTTTTAGTCCTGATTTTTGTATGTGCAATTGCTTGAGTTTGAGATGTCCGTTTAAGGTGCAATTTGACAGAGAAGCTTATAACCTAACTAGTTTCATAATGGTATCTTAAAAATTTGTAAAGTCCTCGTAATTTCCAGATTTTACATTTTGGTCCCTAAATTCGTATGTTGTGCAATTGAGCTCTTATTGTTTTCCGTTTGCTGTGATTTTTGAGTATGCTTATCTCAAGAGTATGCCTAGGATTAATGTGCATCTAGACAAGTTTAAAAAGAAAAAAAGGGTCGTTAATCAAGGTTGACTTTCGGGTTGACTTTGGTTTTCCCCGTGTAATCTTCGTAGTTTGGGTCAACCGTCTAGACCGAGCTAAGGGGGTTACAACAACCAAGTATGTAATTTGTTTAATTAAGGATTGGTAATCTAAACTTTAACTAAGTCGTAATGGTTTTCCAAATTTACATTTTAGTCCCTAAAATGTATCCGTATACAATCGAGAGTCTTTTCGTTGTCAGTTTCTTTTCAGATTTCATCCGCTTCCAGTATTCTCACCTTAATTTAATATGTTCCATCTAGAAAAGAAAAAAGGAAAAAAAATAGACTCGATTCTTGTATTATCATTTTGGGTTTGCTTCGGCAAAC
The DNA here is from genome assembly GCA_958450335.1 of Hibiscus tridactylites. Taxonomy (NCBI): domain Eukaryota; kingdom Viridiplantae; phylum Streptophyta; class Magnoliopsida; order Malvales; family Malvaceae; genus Hibiscus; species Hibiscus tridactylites. The sequence goes on from OY288280.1 coordinate 42,256,356, forward strand.
TTAATGTAGCTCACTCGATTTGGTCAGGGGTCTAGGCCGGGTAGAGGGGGTTACAACACTAATCAAAAATACTAGTGAGCGAAATTGTCACATTTTCTAAAGTGTTAGGATTTTGGGTGAGTGCTTAAATTGCAAACACATTTACCTTGTAAAGGTTTTCATTGTTTGCTTATTTGTTTCTTCTTTGTAAGAGAGTTTCTCAAAGCTTTGGGGTATAAGCTTTGAGGGTTGTAAGGATTATGTCCATATGCCCATAAAAAGGAAACACAACTTAGTGAATTTGTGGAAAATCCTTAGTGTGCATAGCTAAGGTAGTGGATGTAGACTTTGGTTAGAAAGTCAAACCACTATATATCATTGTGTCTGGTTTTTATTTCTTAGCTTTTCATCCACCAAAGCAAAAGGCTAATTCACCCCCTCTTTTTGAATTCTCATGATCGTTTGATCCCAACAAATAGTATTTGAGCTTCATCTCTACATCGGATTAACATCCTAGAGTTGATCCTTGAAGTGAAGAACCATTCTACATCACCCAAAGCCTAAGGCGAAGTCCATTGACAAGCTTCCTTACTTCAACGGTGCATACTATTCTTATTGGAAGAATAAGTTGAGATTATTTATCAAATCGAACGACTACCTCCTTTTGGACATAATGATGGAAGGGTCATCAAATCTGATGAAGAGAGTAGGAGATAAACTCGTTGAGAAAGAAAGAAACTAATGGACCAATGAAGATTGGAAGAAGTTGCAACTCAATCACAAAGTTATGCACATCTCGTTTTGTGCTCTTGGTCCCGACGAGTATGCCAAGACATCTTCTTGCTCGAGTGCCAAGGTGATTTTGGGACAAACTTGAAGTCAATCACGAAGGAACAAATGAAGTAAAGGAGACCAAGATTGGTCTTCTCAACCTTGAGTACGAGAACATCATCATGAACCGAACAGAAGACATCAAAGCTATTTCTGGTCGATTTTCTAGCATTTTTAATGGACTTAAAGTCTATAGAGAAGTGATTCCATAGAACAAGCTTGTGAGGATGAGGAGTGATGGAGAGGACGCCACTGATGATGAGATAGCCAACCTTTGTCTCATGGCCCTCTAAGAAGGTTCAATGGTAACTTCTAATTCATCACCTTCAAATTCATATACATTTGATGAATTAAAATGCCTATAATAATTTGGTTTTAGAGTTTAAAAACTATTTTTTGAAATCAAGAAAATGGTTTCAAAATTGAAAGTTCAAAAAGATTTGATTTCAAAAACAAAATATGAACTTGAAGCAAAACTCAATGAGTTTGAGAAAAAGAATTTTGATTTACAAAATTTACTGCAAAACGTTCAAGAAGATCATCTAAAAGAAATTGATGATCTTAAAAAGAATTTGTTTAACAAAAAAATTCAAAGATGTGACAATGGAGGTAACTCCAAAACAAATTTTGTTAAAACAAATTTTTACTAAACACAATCTAGTTCCCTATATTTTTCAAAAGAAAACTAAATAAAAACATTTGGGTCCCTAAGAGACTTATTTCTTCAAAGAAAAAGGAAAATATTGAAAAATGGATTCCAAAGGAAACCAAGATTTTGAGACTAATTGATGCTCGCGTAAAAGTACCCAGCAATAGTGCAAGTGTAAACGTCTCAAGTAATATAATGATAAGTATGTCGAGTATTATCTCCACAAGGATTGAGATAGCCTTTTGATCCTACTTCCTCGCACTACAAAACGAATAAAGTAAAAACTAAATACTAATTACTAAATACTAAATACTAAAACTAAAATAAGCCAAATAATAAAGTAAAGAGAATATCAAGTTGAGAGAATGGACGAGATTAGAATGCATCGTAGTGTAGAATCCTATTGACTTGTCGTAGTCTTGAATGCAACAACACAAAACTGTCGTGGCAGTAACCTAAGTCCCTGACGCGGACGGAATGGTTGAGTCCCTATCGCGGCAATCCCTTGCTCTTGGGCAGATGTTAAGGCTCAGCAAAGCATCCTTAGATGGCTCCTCCTTATCTCTAAGCTCGGAACACTGTTGATGAATGGACTTTGACCATACCTCCCGGCGTAAACCAAAGATAAACAACAACCAATCACATGCTTGTTTTAGCCGCTGAAACTCTTAACATATCCCTAGGCCGAGTTAGTTAACACCACGTGGGATGAAAACTGTACTTATTCGTTTCGTGAGTTCAACTATCCTGATATTGAACAAATGGATAATCTCACAAACTCTCTCTCGATAAGTATGCAAGAATGATTAAAGCCAAGAATAAGCAAACCTTAAGTTTATTGCATTAAGAACTTAGACAAATACAATATTCTTCACACATCTACTAAACAAACCAATCCTAACTCTAAAGAAATTTAGAACATAATGAATAGAAAGAAAACAAAAACTAAATCCTAAGCTCTATCTTCTCTATTCTCCGAATTGTCTTGACGATGGAGGCAAGCCTCCTTTGTATAGGGAAGGTGTGGGCACAAATTCTTCTTGGAGAGGAAGTTAAGTTGGACTTGGACATAACTTTATTAAAGAGGTGAATCTCTTAATTTTAATACATTATTCACTTTTTTGCCAAAAGTCCAACTTTATCCTTCCTTCCATGTTTTTATTCTCTTCTTGAGCTCCAACTGCCACACAAAGTGTGTAGAAAAATTCGGCATTTAAGGCTCTACAAATCGGCTACCACTTTGCATGTTTTGCCCTCCAGCAGGTTGAGTAGTACACTACCGCCGCATGGTCATTCTGTTACCTTGGCATGTGTATGTGACTAGTTCTGCTCCGCAAGGTTTCGTTCTTCATAAATCAGCTTCCTTCAGTAGAAGCTATCAATTGTGGCTTGGCTCGATTAGGGTCTATTACTAGCTGGTTCTGCCTCATCCTTCCTTTTCCTTCATTGCCCTCACACCATCTCCTGCCTTGGCAGCATGCAAATCTACAAAAGTGCCAAACGTGCATCAGAAAGTACATTTTTCATAGAATAAATAGAATATAATGATCAAAGGCATAAATGAAGAAATCAATGCATGAAGGGCCATAGTGTAGCTCAAATGGGTATAGGTTGAGTGATAATTCCCATGAAAAAGGGGTAAAAATATAGGACTTTGGGGCACTTATCACACCCCAAACTCGAACTATTGATTGTCCTCAAGTAATGCAAACCATCAATTGCCAAACATTACTTTTTATAAGCCATCTCCTTGGTCTTACTTTTCCTTCTCTATCCAAACCATAGCAAAGAATGCTCGTCCTTTTAGTCTTTGGATGCCTTAGGAATTCCCTAGAATAAAACTACAAGATTTGTGAGTGTGTGCATGCATTGTGAACAAGATGATTATAAGGATTCTAAGAAAATACTTATGCATTAACCTCCTTAACTTGGGTAAATTCTTTTCTTTTCTAACCTAATTTTTTTATAAGCAATCTAATCTACTAGAGCCAGTTTCGGGCACCTTTAGTGATTAGCCTAGAGCTAGTTTCGGGCACCTCTAGCGCTTCCTTAAGCTAGAGCCAGTCTTAGGCACCTCTAACTTTTTACCCAACATTTTGTTTCTAAGCAAGTCTATGCCCTAAATGTACTGGAACTCCTTAAATAATACAAGTCACAAAGGTGTTTTAAAGTTATAATCTCATAGTATGTTCCTAAGTTATCTTCCTTAAGCATCCTAAAATTAAAGGCTCTAAACAGTTCAAAGCTATGCTAAGAAGAGATAGTTCTATTGCCAAGTAAGAAGATTTAATTAAAATTACACTAAGGCAAATGATAGAAAGTACTGATGAGGCATAAGCTAAATTCGGTTAAGGCAATGCAGTAAAAAAATTGGACAAGTAACAAATAGAATTGCATGGCAATTATATTAGAATGTCACAACATGGCCTTGCCTTGGCAACTGAACCTACACCCTCAAACTTGAATCAAGCATTGCCCTCAATGCTTACATTTCATACATTAAGATAGGAAAAATTAGCACACAAAATATAAGGGCGTTAAAAATAAATGGCATAAAGAAGAGGAATTTATATGGATGGTGATTTGGAAGATTCATCTTCCTCGTCAATTTCGCTCAGCAATGTCATCCTCTTCAGTTTGGATTGTTGTGCGCTTGACTCGTTTGGATTCACGGGGTGGCTGAATACATGATGGTGGGGTGGGCTTTGCTACCGGGGCAGTAACCTCCTCTTGTTTGGAATCTAGGCAGATTTCATCCTCGATTGCTGCTTGTCGTTTTAATGCCTCAAAGACCCGACTAACAGAATGATTGCTGTCAGACCAACTGGAGGCAGCATGGTATAGAGATCCAGCAGGTGTGTCCAAACCAACCTTGTGCTTGCCTTTGCGCATCGCTGCAAATGGAGTGTCAGAGGGAACGACAGTGTGTATTTGTGATGTCAGGGTCGTAGCGGCGGCATGAGTTGCTTCTTCTCAGTGCTCAGGGATAGTGGTGGTAGTGAAGACGGCAAGGAAGGGTGGAAACTAGACCGTCTGGTCTGGGAACTTCTTTTGGATCAGTTAAATAATTAAGGCATTGAATTCCCTCGGGTGCGCCATAAGAACTTGTTGGTGTTGGTCCATTTCTTCCAGCTTTTGCAAGATTTGTTGAATGTCTGTTGTGGTCGGGGCATGTTTCTGAGGCGTCTCTAGGATAGTTGCCGGGGATGCTGCCCCGGCAATGCCTTGCATTGGAGTGGCCTGGACAGGATCGACTTCGGTGATACTCTTTAGTTTGTGGTAGGCATTCTGATCCCATCTCTTTCGTTGCGGCGTGAATTCATCGGCCTCATCGACGAGGACCTTCTTCTCCGTGTAAAGTCTGGTGATACGCGATGAAAAGTAGAGCAACTCCTTATCCTTCTGTGCGCACTTGTCAATTTCCTAGCAAATAAGATTACCAACATTAATTTTACGGTTATGCATGATAGAGTCGATTAGAGCGAGCCTGGGCCGATCAATGTTAGTGTTGTGTGAGATCGGCCTGAGGCGGTGGCTGATGAATTTGTTCAATAGTTTTGCTTCGAGTCTCAGACTCTACCGTTGGACCAATCCTCTGTGTTCCCCGGCCTCCCATGCCATGTCGGCATAGCAGAGCTCTACTTCAATACGTTGGTAATCTTCTTCTGTGAGCACCTCCAAGAACTCTATGTGTTCGTCCCTTTCAATGTGCAGACCATAAAAGTGGTTTATGACATTGACATCAACCCTGATTACCTTCCCTCTTATGTGCACAAAGAGTGTATCGTCACTAGGCTTGTGGGCATAAAATTCTCGGACTAGGTGATGTTGGCCCGGGCAGGTTGAAGGAAGAATATTTGCCACGTTTGATGATTGATCTTGTTGAACAAATTGTGGTCAATGTCGTAGTTGGGTTCGTCAGAAGCTTGGAATCCCTATTCTTCCCACACTTGCCGAGAGATAAAGTATTTCTTGAATCGCCTTTCTACCCCCGATGGTGTGAAATGGGTGTAAGTCTGTGCCGCGACAGTGCTAAAGCTTTCTCCTCTGTTGAACTTGAGTGCCATCTGGAAAAGTTGAGAAGAGTTGAGAGTAGTTGTTCGAGAGTAAAGAAAGTAATAAGCTTTGGAGATTTCAAGGCAGTAAAAGAAAATGTTAAAGTGAAGAATAATGGAGAATAAAGGCTTTTATATAGAGTTTCGGCACATAATGTCGGTGGAGCACAAATCTTGGACGTGGCAACTTCTATCCGTTTTCTGCAGGTTGCGGTTCTTGCCCGTTAAAAACTAGTCGTTGCGGCTCTTGTGGTTCATTGGATGACAAATGTCGAGGCATCTAACGGTTCTTTCTCTTTGCCGTTTGTTCATCTCCTCTTCCTTTCTTGATCTCCATCCTAAAAATAAACAATAAAATAAAAATTTATTCCTAAAAAATATAGAAAATTATAAACAATTGAAACTAAAAAAATAAAATATAGATGGAAAGAAATATTTTTGCACTAAAGGAGTGCATGTGGATACATCTCCTAGAGTGTATTCTTCCTTATCACGCATGATATGTGATCCTGAATGGGGTAGCAGCTGGTGTCCAGGATATCCCGTTAGAATGTCGAGACAGTTGTCCTGGCAGGGTCCTATGTGTTTCCTGCGGTATTGTGCAGCTTATTCGCCAGAATAGATTGGTTCTTTGTTGAGGCCTGTTTTCCTTGTGGCTAGGATTGCTTGACCTTTTTTTTCCTGAAACCTCAACATGTTTCTTTGTGTTTAGTACGTAGATTTTCACATGCTCGTCGTTAATTCTCATTGTTAGCTCTCCTTTTTCAACATCGATTATCGTCCTCCCGATGGCAAGGAATGGTCGTCCCAAAATAAGTGGAACTTTCTCATCTACATCGCAATCTAAAATGAGAAAATCAATAGGAAAAATAAATTTATTCACTTTTACCAGTATATCTGTAACACCCCTTCCCGGCCTGGTAGAGAACCGGGTCGGAGTGTGTTACCAAAAAACAATATGGAGATCAGAGACTTAGATTTTCATTTTAATACCAACACTTAATCAAAATTACATAAGAAAACTTTACTAAATATACGTCTTAGTCCAATTCACTCATAAGAAGGCAACAATTAACCATTTAGGACCAATTCATAGTTATTACAAGTTTTAGGGACTATTCTATAAATATTACAAATTAGTGGTCCTTCGATACAATAGACTATACCATGAAGAAATTCAATATAGCATTAACTAGCCTATAAAGTTTCATAGAATTTGGAGCCCTTTAACTCATTCAATTTAATCATCCAAAAAACAGTGACCAAACAGTAATCAATGCAAACCTTCAGTTTATGCTTTTTAACCACTTTAACTAACCCAGTATCGAAACGCCCAGGGTAGTTGACTTCCCTTGACATTAACTTTGACCCGTTTTGATACGCTATGAACTTGCATCGAAACGATGGATTCAAGTAGCATAATGTTAAAGCACAACTCTAATCTGTTTCGATACACCTTGATTTCTTAGGTTCAAATATGCTTATCCGTATCAAAATGCCATCACCTGTTTCGATACGTCTTGACTTGTGATGACAGATTCTTGCTGGTTTTTATTCGATTTAACCTAACAAACGATGTTCAAATGCAACACAACTTTATACACAATATTCCAATGACATAAACTATTGTCATGCCAATTTTCATCATCATTTGAATACGTTTACCACGTTTTCACCTCTTTAGGTCAAATATGCATAATAAGTCATTTTTAAGCAAACATAGCAAGTCATTTAAGACACTTTATCCACATATAACACATAACCAAAACATCATTATCGAGTACTTACACTAATTTTCCACCTTAATAGGAGTTCAAAGGGACAAAAATACTTTACATTAATCTCGTGGTGACTTGCCAAACTTCTAGCTAATTCTAATCTTGATCTGTTGCTTTCTTGTCTTGAAATGTATGGACAATAAATGTATTAGACTTACATAGTCTAAATGAAGTAGTCAATAACAATAAATGCACTTGGTATACTTTCATGCCTTGATAACAATCATAACATTAACTATACAATTATCATGGCATATTCTTTAATCATGTTGAATCATAACATCAACAACCAATTAACCAATAACAATATTTCAATCTCACGACAATGCAATATCAATAGTCATTTCATCAATGACAGTATCAATAATCAATATTCTTCCTTGGATCGATTTCAACTGTATCTAGATACACGAATTCCACCACTACACGAACAATGAACAATGTGGTCCAATACCCTCCACTACACAGTTTTGACCAACATACATCACATCCCTCCACTACACCATATAATCTCCAAACCACTGAGCTCATGAATTCTATAGCATGCCAATTGTATCCAATACTTCGATCCCAAGGTCCGATAACAATAACTCAATATCAATGATTTAAAGACAATAGTTTGATATCAATGATTCAATGTCATTATCTCAATAATCATGTAGCCACAACTATAGGCAATATCAATAAACTCATGTCAATGATTTTATATGTCAATGCTTCAATGATTTCCATGAAAACAATTGCAATGCTATAGACAATGAATCGATGATATACTTACCAAACTTACCAATATGGTTTTCAATGATGCTTTAAACAAAGCCCATTTAATTCAATAGTTAGTAAATCGTATAAAATCAATAACGGTAAATTTGGAAAGGCTCCTCACCACATTCTAAGACTCCGACTACACTCACATATCACATCTTAGAAACAAAGATCAGAATGACACCGTGTCACCCGAGACAAATGCATCTACACTCACCTTGACAATCCGATGCTCTTAAGGCTCTCGGATGGCGATACCCTTATCCCTAGCTTTCGATGAAGGCGTTGGATTAGTCTTTTCCATTGCTTGTGCTAGTAAAAGAAATAAGGAGTCATTAGGATCAATATGACAATATCGATTCTTGGATATCCATTAGCAATAAACAAAGCATATCTTTATGCTTGAAATTGATTATCTAATAATCAAAAGAATCGATGATTGACTTAGGGCTTTCACTTACCCAATCGATAGCTATGACATGGTGTTCTTAAATCAAGGAGAGCTTAATATTCACAAATAGAGAGGTGTTGGATTGAGCTTGGAGGAGAAGATGACAATGGAGGCGTGTGCTTGTTCTTTCAAAGCTAAAGGGTGGAAATGATTCTCGGTGAAACTCAAAAGGACTAAGGGCTTCCGTTCTTATTCATTTATAAATAGCGAAAGCTTATTCATTACCCCACCTCCCATTTAGCCAATAAGAAGGTTTCGTCCTACCAAGGGTTTTCTAAATCCAATGCTTGTCTCTTCAAGACAAAGAACGAGACTTGGTTTCGGTAACATATAAAATGAAGATGAGGATTTCTATATTACATTTCATTGAAACTATAGTCTTTGTCATATACCACCTCACCAAGTGGCCAATGAAAAGGTTTCCTTTAACAAAGGGAAAGCTTAAAATAATATAATTTCTATCTTTTCTGCATCCTCTTCAAAAACTAATCATGTAGATAACTTTTCTGATGATAAACACGTGGGAAAGGCAGCAGTAAGTAGGTGAATCATTACCTTATCCTCTCCTCTAATTTTTTTCTTTGAACTTATTCGAAACAGGGGACCCATTTCGAAATGAGTGAGACCGTATTGAAACGGTCAAGCAAAAGTCCAAAAGTTAGTTAATACAATTATACAGTATTGGAACGCCCCTTAACCGTTTCGGTACGAGTCTGAGTGTATCGAAATGCCTAGCTCACAAACACTAATTTGAGCATTCTCACAGCAATCTTAAGGACTTGATTCAATTAGAATACTTTGACGATCATAATCTAAATCAAGGATTCAATATTTTAATATCTTAATTTCAATACTCTGATCATCAGAATTCAATTCTGACTAAACCTGTTTTTGGATTGTTACAACTCCCCCCCTTAAGAAGAATTCGTCCTCGAATTCTTACATGAATTATTATGCTGATCATCATCACATTCCTCGAGCTTGGATTCTTCTGGCGTCGAAGGATTCGTCCTTCCAAAGCTTACTGGCCAATCTCTTCTAGTCTTAGAAAATCGGGTAGACTTAAAATTGTGAGGGTTCTTTGGACAATTATGGAGGAAGTGTCCCTTCTTATTACACAAAAAACAAGCTCCAGATTCTTTACGACACTGCTTTTTAGGGTGCTTACATCGACAAAAGCTACAAGGAGGATACTCCATTTCTTGTTTCGGGCTATCAGAATTCTTAACAAGGTTAGACATCTATAAATAAAATATCGGATTAGACGAAAAGTCACAATATTCAACAATATAACTATTAGGTTGCAAAGTAATATAATAAACAATACAAACATGCATAGGTTTAGTCCAGAACTGACTAAACTCTAGCTTTGATACCACAAATGTAACACCCCTTCCCGGCCTGGTAGAGAATTGGGTCGGAGTGTGTTACGAAAAACAATACGGAGATCGGAGACATAAATTTTCATTTTAATACCAACTCTTAATCAATATTACACAACCAAAACTTTACCGAATATACGTCTTAGTCCAATTCACTCATAATAAGGCATCAATTAACCACTTATGACCAATTCATAATTATTACAAGTTTTAGGGACTAATATTTAAATCTTACAAACCCGAGGTCTTTCGATGCATTAGACAATACAATAATAAAATTCTATACAACATTAGCAGGTATGTAGATTTTCATGCAAAACGGTGATCATTTAGTCATCGAATTTAATCATCCTAAACTAAGGGACTAAACTGTAAACAATGTAATCTTTTAGTTTAAGCATCTAAACCACTTTAACTAACCCTGTATCGAAACGCTCAAGGCTGTTTTGATACGGGTGGACGATGGTCAACCTTGTTGACTTTTCCTTTTTAACTGTATCGATACAGGCAAGCCTTGTATCGATACTGGTTGACTATCTTTGACTTTGACTCGTTCCGATACGCTATAAACTCGTATCGAAACGAGGGATACTAGTAGCCAAATGTTTCAGCACGGCTCTAATCCGTTCCGGTATGCCTTGTTTTCTTAGGTTCAAATATGCTTACCCGTATCGAAAAGACATCACCCGTTTTGATATGGCCTGGCATATAATGACAGATTCTTGTTGATTTTTATTCAATTTAACATATCAAAAAATTTTCAAATGCAATGCAACTTTATACACAATATTCCAATGACATAAACTACTGTCATGCCAATTTTCATCATCATTCGAATACGTTTACCACGTTTTCACCTCTTTAGGCCAAATATGCATAATAAGTCATTTTCAAGCAAACATAGCAGCCCATTTAAGACACTTTATTCACATATAACACATAACCTTCATACACATAACCAAAACATCATTATCGAGTACATTAACTACTTTGCCACAATTCTAGGAGTTCAAAGGGACAAAAGTACTTTACATTTATACCGTGGTGACTTGCCAAACTTCCAGCTAATTCCAATCTTGATCTGATGCTTTCTTATCTTGAAATGTATGGACAATGAATGCATTAGACTTACAGAGTCTAAGAGAGGTAGTCAATAACAATAAATGCACTTGGTATACTTTCATGCTTTGATAACAATCATAACATTAACTATACAATTATCATGGCGTATTCTTTAATCATGTTGAATCATAGCATCAACAATCAATTCATCAATAACAATATCTCAATCTCATGACAATGCAATATCAATAATCATTTCATCAACAACAATATCAATAAACAATATTCTTCCTTGGATCGATTTAAACTCTATTTGGATACACGAATTCAACCACTACACAAACAATGAATAATATGGTCCAATACCCTCCACTACATGGTTTTGACCAACATACATCACATCCCTCCACTACATCGTATAATCTCCGTACCACTGAGCTCGTGAATTCTATGGTATGCTAATTGTATCTAATACTTCGATCCCAAGGTCCGATAACAATAACTCAATACAAATGATTCAATGACAATAGTTCAAGATTAATGATTCAATGTCAATATCTCAATAACCATGTAGTCATAACAATAGGTAATATCAATAAACTCATGTTAATGATTCTATATGTCAATGCTTCACCGATTTCCATGACAACAATTGCAATACTCTAGACAATGAATCGATGCTATACTTACCGAACTTACCAATATGGTTTTCAATGATGCTTTATACAAAGCTTCTTTAATTCAATTGTTAGTAAATCATATAAAATCAATAATGGTAAATTTGGAAAGGCTCCTTGCCCAATTCCGAGACTCCGACTACACTCATAAATCGCATCTTAGAAACAAAGATCGGAATAACACCGTGTCACCCGAGACAAATGCATCTACAAAAACCTTGACAATCCGAAGCTCCTAAGGCTCTCAGATAGCGATACCCTTATCCCTATCATTCGATGAAGGCGTTGGATTAGTCTTTTCCACTTCTTGAGCTGGGACAAGTAATAAGGAGTCATTATGATCGATATGACAATATCGATGCTTGAATAAACATTATCTATAAACAAAGCTTATCTTTAAGCTTGAAATTTATTATCTAATAATCAAAAGAATCGATGATTGACATAGGGCTTTCACTTACCCGATCGATAGTTGTGACTTGGTGTTCTTAAATCAAGGAAAGCCTAAGCTTAAGATTCACAAATAGAGAGGCGTGGGCTTGAGCTTGGTGGAGAAGATGACAATGGAGGTGTGTGCTTGTTCTTTCAAAGCTAAAGGGTGGAAATGATTCTCGGTGAAACTCAAAAGGACTAAGGGCTTTTCTTCTTATTCATTTATAAAGAGTCAAAGGTTATTCATTACTCCACCTCCCACTTAGCCAATAAGAATGTTTCCTTCTACTAAAGGTTTGCTAAATCCAATGCTTGTCTCTTCAAGACAAAGAATGAGACTTGGTTTCGGTAACATATAAAATGAAGATGGGGATTTCTTTATTCCATTTCATTGAAACTATAGCCTTTGTCATATCCTACCTCACCAAGTGGCCAATGAAAAGGTTTCCCTTAACAAAGGGAAAGCTTAAAAATAATATAATTTCTATCTTTTCTTCATCCTTTTCAAAAACTAATCATGTAGATAACTTTTCTGATGATAAACACATTGGAAGGGTAGCAATAAGAAGGTGAATTATTACCTTATCCTTTCCTCTCAATTTTTCCTTTGAACTTATTCGAAACAGAGGACCCGATTCGAAATGAGTGAGACCATATCAAAACGGCCAAGCAAAAGTCCAAAAGTTAGTTAATACATTTCCGAAACACCTTACCAAAGTTGTTTCGGTACGAGTCTGAGTGTATCGAAACTCCTAGCTCACAAACACTAATTTGAGCATTCTCAAAGCAATATTAAGGATTTGATCCAATTAGAATACTTTAACAATCATAATCTAATGCAAGTATTCAATATTTTAATATCTGAATATGAATCCTTCGATCATCGGAATCCAATTCTGACTGGACCGGTTTTCAGGGTGTTACAATATCCTGAATTTTCCCTTCAGGATGCACATGTGATCCATCAGCAAGCTTTAGCATTATACTGCTTGGCCCCCAGCCACTGTTGTTTGAAATGCCCCAGCTATCGCCTGAATTAGTGGAGCCAAATCTATATCGGCCGGTCCTTGGCCAACCTGAGGTCCTACACCCTTGGCTCTTGCCTCACCTCCCTCTTGACGAGTAGGAGAAGGAGGAGGTGGAGGAGCCTGCGCCTCAACAACCAGCTCAACTCCCGGAGCTGCTGCTCGTGGTTCCGAATGAACCATCCTAGGCCTCCCTCTAGGTCTCATCTCACAGCTAGCAAGATAACAACTACAACAAAGAAACACATAAGGATTAAGTTAGCAAAGGCAAGGGTCCAAAGTGCTCAAGTATATTCCTTTACAAAAATCTTTTCAAATAAGTAATAGTATCAATGGGAACTCGGCACTACGCCTCAACACAACAATCATGCTTCCAAACACCATGCGAACACTCAAACAACAAGCATACATGGCTAAACATTCACCGAGACATAGCAACAACATAACACTTCAAACTTACCTCACTTACCTACCCGAGGTCTCAGAAACCTCAGGCTCTGATACCAACAAATGTAACCTCTTCTTCCCGGTCTGGACGACTGACCAGTCCTAGTAAGTTACACGGGAAAACTGAAGTGAAACCCGTTAAGGCTCCCTTTCGATTAGAAACCCTAGAAAATTTATTTTCAACATTTATCTTGTCTAGATGAATCATTTGATCCTATGTGAAAAACGACAGTGGAGAAACATGGCCAAACCATACATAAACAAATACAAACAAGGCTCACAAGAAAGCTTACAACAAACAGGACCTAAGCGCAACACTTGAGAACCTTTAAAGATGCTAAAAGCCCAATTTTTCATGTCTGTGATTCGAAACAGGCTTGCCCGTTTCGATACATGGGCCCTAGTTTAAAAAGCCAGACTAGTCGTACCGATACGGTCCACCTCGTTTTGGTACAGTGGTCCATTTTGCCTAAGCGTTCCGGAACAGGCCTTTACAGTAGCGAAACCGTTTCGGTACGCGTATCGGAACAAGGGCTCATAGTGTCAAACCGTACCAAAACGTGTTCCAATATGGGTATCCCTAGAACCACACTCGTTCTGAAACTACCACACGTGTTTCGAAACGCCTGCAGTATTTGTGTTTCTAAAATCATTTTCTGCATCTCCAAAAGTTCCAACATGCCTCAAACCAAAAGAAATAAGATACAATATGCATACACATACTCTAGAGGCATTTCTCCCTACTTCAAGCATGGTCAAACACGTATCATACATTCAAGATCAAGCCATTCGAAAGAACATGCATTCAAGGTTAAACATTTAAAGAAATAAGCATTCACCAAGTACATTGCATAACAAGGTTTACATTACCTTAAACAAAACACATAAGCATTCAGGGAACATAGTTATAAGCCTTCAAAACACAAAGCATTTAGGCAACAACATAAACATGGTTTACAAATCCATATCAAAGCATTAACAACAAAGACCGACACATAGGAGTCTATCAACGCTCATACAAAACACGTACCATCCCCATTGCTAAACTAGCACATTATTTACTAAACCATACTTGAGCAACTACTACAAGCTTGGATGCCCTTTCCTTGCTCCTTGCTAACTCCACACTAATGATCCCCATTGTCGAAAATGAGAGAGTAAGCTAGAAGCTTAGTGAGGGAACTCTAAAGCAAAACAATGACAATGCAGGGTTCAAGCATATCATCCTTAAGACAATTTACAAGCATACATATGCACCAATATAGCAACTTAGCTAACATCACAAGAATGCATGAACATGGCATCTTACCTCATGTTATGCTCAACAAGATATAAGAATTATCTTAACAACAACCACACATGAACAAGTATATTGACAACTATTAGTTTACTCGGATATGCGGATAACTTCCGTTGGGATTTTCACCACCAACCTACTCAACAACAACATTACCTTCGGTGGGATTACACTCATCACCGGTCCTTGCATGGATGGGATTACACTCATCATCACATGCCCTTACAGATGGGATTCCACTCATCATCACGTAATAATATATATATTTTCTAGTGGAATATTACGTCACTGTACTCCTCCTTGATGACTATACTTCACCAAGGCCACACGCGAATTTGACTCAACCATGTGCACACTCATCCTAATGATCAATTATTTATACCCGGTAATTAACTAGTGCCAATCATATTGTACAAGTCACACCATGATAATCCATCATGCATCTCAACATATCAAACACCACATACATCAATGTGTATAACAACATGCATAAACAACAAATGTTTCACAAGTCCACATCATGCACATTAAGTAAAACTCATAAAGCATGCAAGAGATTAAGCTACCAACTTAACCTCTACCTTGGATTGGTCTACCAAGCACAATCCAATACCACAACCACACACTTGAACCAATTTAAAACCATTTTAAATGATTCCACTCACCACACTTCCTTAAGCAAACCGAGAAAAGCCGAATCAAGCCTCCACACTTTCCGGAATTGAGCCCGAAGCTTCTCCAACGGTTTCCCTTGATTCTAACCAATCAAAAACAACACATTACTCAACCAAATCATTCATAAATACTGTCACAACCCAAACTACAACCACAAAGCCAATTCTCTACAAATTCAAACCAAAGCTAAAAATTCCTATTTTCGGACTCCCACCAAACCGAGTAGAAAACTACTAATTCCAACACTCAAATCATCATCCCACACCTTCAAAACAACCCTCAAGCAACTATATAACCTCTGCCCCACTCTCCAGCACCAAACTCTCTCAAAAACCTATATTTTCACCCTTTGAAAATACCCATGAAAACCTATTTCGGGATTTTTGATAAACCCCCACCATTTTCAGTTATATTACATCTAAGGGCAAGAGTTCAACCTAGATAAACTTTATAAAATGAAAAGCCAACAAAAAATCACTAAAGCTTCTTCCTTTTTTCCCCAAAGTTTGAAAACTTCAAAATCTCCAAAGGTGATGTTTATGAAAACTAAAACTATAGAGTTGTTCAGAATAAAGAGGAGAAATCAAAAATATAATTACCTAGTTGAAAGCACTTGAATTTGATGGAGAAATGAATGGATTAGTGATTGGGTTTTAGGGAGAGGTTTTGTCGTGAAAGCCAAAGGAAGAAGAATATGGTGATATTTTGTAAAGGCACTTTTTAGTCACCATTTTCTTTTCCCTATATTTTAAAATTTACCAAAATGCCATTAATGAAATTCAAACCCTCTTAAAATAAAAACCAAAGTCTATTTTAATTTAAACGATCCCAACGGTTCGAAACAAATTCACACCCTCAACTCTAGACCCCTAAACTCGGGTGTTACACGTACAATCCCAACCCATGATAACACAGTAAAAAGATATCACAGTTTTTACAATCTCAACACAGTCCAATAATAAATCAGGGATTCACAGTTCATTTATTTTAAATCATAGTCCGAAAATAATATGCACAAAAAATATGATGTAAAATCATAGAACAATTGAAAATCATTCAAGTGTAAAATAACATTCACAAAATCAAAATATGTAGCACGGGAAGAGAACACATCTTAGCCAAAGCAACTCAACCTATTTAATAATGTGTTTTTCCATGATCAGAAGTATTGGGCAACTACCACCCGCTTGGATGCCCTTTCCTTGCTCCTTGCTAACTCCACACTAGTGATTTGCATTGTCGAAAACGAGAGTGTAAGCTAGAAGCTTAGTGAGGGAGCTCTAAAACAAAAATAACGACAATGCAGTGTAACGCCCCGGTTTTGGGCTTAGGAGTTTTGGGCGTTGACCGGTTTGGTCAAAGTGCTATTCGAATCTAAAGAGGTGAAATTAGGAAAGCCTAGTTCGGGTTGCATTAAAAATATGGAAAAATGTTCTAAAATCATCTTTTAATATAATTAAGTGAACTGTGAAATCAATTTTGGAAAATGAGTTTTGGAAGTGTGACATTTTGGCTAGTGACCAAAATGTAATTTTCGAAAGTTTGGTGACTGTTTTATAAAGGGTTGAAACTTTGAATCTTTAAGGAGCTATTTACCCAAAGGGAGTTTCTCCAGATTTTTCTAAGATATTTTAAGACTAAATTCTGATTTTAAATGATATTAAAAGTGGAGGGAAAGCCATTTGGCTATTTTGGATATTTTTGCAACTAACTTTTCTCAATTTTCTTTCTCTCATTTTCTCTCAACCCAAACACTTCCTTTCCAGAGAATTGGTTCTGATTTCTTCACCTAAATCCCTCCTTTCAACTCTCATTTGATTTCTAATCAACATATCTTCAAAACCTCTTCAATTGCTACTTGATTCAACAAGGTTTTTGATTCCAAAAAGAGGAGAAACTCAAGTTTGGAGGTAAGAACGTCCTTCTCCTCTAAACTACCAGTTCTTTACTGAAATTCCTAAGTTTTCAATCCTTAATTGATGTTTTATTAAAGGTTTTTAAGTGGTGAAATGGATCTTGGCTTATAATGCAAGATTTGGTGATTTTTGATGATTTTCGTTAGACCTGATTAATCTGTGATTTGAGATGTGTTTTTGATGTTAAATGAACTCTAATTTGATAAGGAATTGAGTTTTGATTAATGCAATCCCGGATAGGTTGAGTTTCCTAAGTTTAGCTTGTGATTCAAGGTTGTTTTTGAGGTGATCTTGTGGATCTGATGTTGCTGGAGGTATAAGGATGTTAATAAGTTGTTTTTAGATGTTATATGATGTTAAAGGATGTGTGGTTTTGCTGGTATATGGCTGGGCTTTGTTTAGAAGTTGTTTGGATGCATTTTCGGTTGTGTTTGGTGGCCGAAAATGGAGGTTGGATGAGAGCAGCGAGTTTAGGTGCTTTCATTGAAGCAATTAATGCATGATGATGCATTAATCCTCTGCTTTGATGTGTTGAAACAGGGGAGGCATCTTTGGATCCAAGAGTTGTTGATCCGGAAGCTTGATTTGGTGCCTTGGCTTGAAGCGAAGTGGAAATCGGTGAGTGCGTTTGTGAAATTGGGTTTTCGGCTTTGAAACCAATGTCTTGGGAGCTTAGTTTAAGTCTAAACAACTTTGCTAAGCTCAAGTGTAAGTTTTCGAAATTACTCTCTAGTGGTGGCCATGATTTTGTTGTGATGCAAAGTGGTTTATTGCATGTTTTAATTACTGTTTTGAAAGCATGATTTAGCATGGTTTTTGCTGATGATGTAAGCCATATGTTGAAGGAAACTCTAGGTAGGAGTTCCTTGATTTTGTACATTTACGAAATATGGTTTGATGCTTTTAAATGCATGATGAATATGGCTTGGTTTAATGCTTTAAAACAGTGGATTAATTGATGAAAATGATGTTTATTGGCAAGTGATGTTTTAAAAAGGTTAAGGTCACCAAGGTGGTTAAAAGTCCTTGAGTGAGCCTTGTTACTTAAGAACATCAAGGTGGTTAAAAGTCCTTGGATGGTTCTTGTTGCGGACACTAAGGTGGTTAAAAGTCCTTAGGTGATCCTTTCCATGGTGTTTAAAAGTCCATGGGGCCATGGTGTTTAAAAGTCCATGGGGCCAAGGTGTTTAAAAGTCCTTGGGGCCAAGGTGTTTAAAAGTCCTTGGGGTGAATCAAGCTTTGGACACAAAGGTGGTTAAAAGTCCTTGTGTGGTCCTCATTCATGGTGTTTAAAAGTCCATGGCCAAGGTGTTTAAAAGTCCTTGGGGCCAAGGTGTTTAAAAGTCCTTGGGGCCAAGGTGTTTAAAAGTCCTTGGGAAGTTGATGAACTTGTTTTAATGAAATGGAATTTGTCACTTGAGCCAATATGACATGTTATGTTATGAAGCATGAAATGCTTGTTTTAAGTATGCTTTTGAGCATGTGCAAAGGTTGATTTAAAGCATGATTTATAAATGTTTTTAAGTGCATTATTGAATGGTTTTTAAGAGCATACCTCACTAAGCTTTTGCTTACGCTCTCTTTCGTTTTCTTAATTCATTAATGCAGAACATTAAGGAACCTTGAGGGCAGCAAGGAGGGCAAGCATTCAAGTGAAAGTAGAGCTCGATGTATGGAAGGTTTTGTTGGTAAATTTTAGCTTTTGGTAATTTGGCAATGGGGGACCAATGTGTATGTTTTGGGAGGTGTTTGGAACTCCCTAAGTATGTTGAATGATGATAAGAATGCTGGTTTTTGTATTGGATCATTACATGCTTGTTTTGGAAGTTTGTGCTTGAATAGCTAGCTTGTGTAGGAAGCTTGCCTATAGATTTGGGGCTTTTTGCATATGATGTTGTTCTGATGATTTGATGATGCTTATAAGTCTTATATATGTTGAATTGCATGCTGGTAAAGTTTGGTGGCATTTGGAGCATGTTTGAATGATCAATTGCATGTTTTAGAATGCATTTTGCTGCAATCTGTGCAGGGCGTTTCGGAACAGTGTGCACCGTTTCGGAACGGGTGCCTTGAATGAACCCAGGCGTCCGAAACGGTAGGCACCGTTTCGAAACAGTTTGGCCACTGCCAGCCCGTGTTCCGAAACCCGTTGCAGAACGGCCCGTGTTTCGAAACGGGGTCTACCTGTTTCGGAACGGTCGACCGTTGGGGGCTGACATTGGCAGTTATATGTTTTGAATTGTTTGCATTTTGGTCCTGAAACTTGTTTGTGCAATTGTATGAGTTTCGGAAGTTCTTTTTGAGCTGAAATTTCACGGAGAAGCATGAAACCTGATTAATTTCATGTTGGTAACTTTAATTTGGGTTAAGTCCTTTTAATTATCAGAAATTACAATTTGGTCCCTAAAGTTGTAATTTGTTCAATTGGGTCCCTGTTTGATCTCTGATGTTTGTGATTTTTGTGTATAATGTTTGTGTGATCACAATTAGGACTAATGTGCATCTAGACAAGATTAAAAAGAAAAAAAAAGGGTCGTTAATCAAGGTTGACTTTCGGGTTGACTTTGGTTTTCCCCGTGTGACTTTCTTAATTCGGGTCAACCGTCTAGGCCGGGTTAAGGGGGTTACATTTGGTGGTATATGAGCTGAGTTCTCGAGTAATTGGGAATGAATGTATGCATGATTGAAGTATGTTTGCCTTGTATGCTTGTTGATCGAAAGCATGTGTAGTGGCTTGTGATTTGGATGCAGTTGAGTTGTGTGCTATGTTGTAGCATGTTGAGGGTACCCATTGCCAAACAAAAGCTAATGAAATAATGTTGATTTTGAATGAAATTGAGCTTGAATACTTGGATTGCTTACCTTGCTGGGCCTGATTTGTTTTATTTGCATTGTGATTGCATGGTGAAAGTATGGCACCACGTAGAGAGTTAAGAGGTAGTGTGCGAGCTACGGCTCCCAATGAGAACGAGAATGAAGAGAACACGGGTAGTGCGGTGTTACCCCCTCCTCCGCCTGGTGGTGGTGCTGGAGGTGGGAGAGCTGAAGCTGCAGCTGGTGCTGGAGCTGCTGGACCAGAGGTTGGTCAGGGGCAAGCTATGCCTGATATGTCTATGTTGGTACAAGCTATTGCGGGTGCCTTTCGAGCAGCAGTAGCTGGAGCTCAAGGAGCTGGGCATCAGGGAGATGCTGGAGTTAGACTACCTTTGGAGCGTCTGCGCAGTCTTGGTGGGACTGAGTTCAGGGGTATGTCGGCTGAGAGTTCTGAAGCTTGGCTAGAGAGTACCAAGCGTATTTTGGGCCAGATGAGCTGCACGGATGTGCAAAAGCTGGGTTGTGTTGTGTCCTTGCTGTAGGACGATGCGTATACGTGGTGGACAACCACCATAGCTGGGATGGCTGAAGCTGATGTTACTTGGACATTCTTTCAGAATGTGTTCTAGAGGAGATATCTAGGAGTGAGATATCTTGATGAGAAAAGGCGTGAATTCATGTCTCTTACCCAAGGGAGCATGAGTGTGGCTGAGTATGAGGTGCAGTTTGTGCGACTCAGTCAGTATGCACCGGAGCTGATACCTGATGAGCGGGCAAGGTGCGAGAGGTTCCGTTATGGTCTTGTGACGGATGTGAAGATGTATGTGCTGGCCACTGAATATGATGATTTTGATATGTTGGTGGGCCGAGCCAAGGACATTGAGATGAACTTGGGTTTGTCTGCGAAAGCTGCTGGAGCGAGTTCTGGCAAGAGAGCTGCTGAGTTTAGTTCCGGAGGAGGACGGAACAAGAGGGGACATGATCAGAAGTATCAGTCCTCAGCCAAGAGAGGTGGTGGTGCACCTGCTAGAGGAGGTAATGCTAGAGCTGATCCGAGTGCTTGTTGGATCTGTGGTTCACGTGGTCACATGAAGCGTGACTCTCCTCGTGCTGTGAGAGAGGTGCAAGCTCCTGTTGCGGAAGCTGGAAATGGATGCTGGAATTGTGGTTCTGTAGACCATTTGAGGCGAGATTGTCCGAGGTTGGCTGGTGGCCAAGAGCGTGCTCCTGTTGTTGCTGCACCGCAGAGAGGTCGTGGGCGCGGCCGTGGTAATTTCCAGAGGCGAGAGGAAGGTGGTCGTGGAGTAGCCCATGTTGTGGCTATTCAGCCTGAAGGTGGAGGCCAAGCTAGGGTGTATGCTCAGCGTGAGGGAAGGAATGATGCAGATGTGATTGCAGGTACCTTTACTTTGCAGTCCTTGTCATTGCTTTCTTTGATTGATTCTGGATCTACGCATTCATACATTCTGCGTGAGCATGCTGAATTGCTTGGTTTGCCTGTTGAGTCTTTGGATGTTGGTGTTCGTGTCACTAGTTCTTTTGGTGAAACTGTTGTGACTCGAAAGCTTTATAGAAGGTGTCCCTTGGTTGTTCAAGAACATGTCTTTCATGTTGATCTTATGGAGTTGCCCTTTTATGGTTTTGATGTGATCCTTGGTATGGATTGGCTTGCTGAGCATCGTGCTGTGGTGGATTGTGAAAATAAGCGAGTTTCGCTTAAGCTTGCGGATGATTATGAAGTTGTTGTGGTTGGTGAGAATGTGAAGTTTCTTGCCAATGTGGTGTCTACCTTGGAGGCGAGTAGGATGCTGAGGCAAGGTTGCGAAGCTTATCTAGCTTTTGTGATGAATCCTAGCTCTAAGGAGTTGAGGGTGCAAGATATCAGAGTTGTGAAGGAGTTTCTTGGTGTTTTTCCTGAGGAGTTGCCTGGTTTACCTCCTAATCGCGAGGTGGAGTTTGGAATTGAGCTGTATGAGAATACAACTCCTGTGTCCATTACTCCCTATAGAATGGCACCTAAGGAGCTGAAGGAGCTGAAGACGCAGTTGCAAGAGCTGCTAGATCGTGGTTTCATCCGGCCGAGTGTGTCACCTTGGGGTGCACCAGTTGTAACCCCCTTAACCCGGCCTAGACGGTTGACCCGAATTAAGAAAGTCACACAGGGAAAACCAAAGTCAACCCGAAAGTCAACCTTGATTAACGACCCTTTTTTTTCTTTTAAATCTTGACTAGATGCACATTAATCCTAATTGTGATCACACAATCATCATACTCAAAGATCACAAACATCAGAGATCAAACAGGGACCCAATTGAACAAATTACAACATTAGGGACCAAATTATAATTTCTGATAATTAAAAGGACTTAACACAAATTAAAGTTACCAACTTGAAATTAATCAGGTTTCATGCTTCTCTGTGAAATTTCAGCTCAAAAGGACTTCTCAAGCTCATGCAATTGAACAAACAAGATTCAGGACCAAAACGGTGCACACTGTTCCGAAACGCCTGCACAGATTGCAGCAAAATGGCATACCAAAACATGCAATTGATCATTCGAACATGCTCCAAATGTCACCAAACTTTACCAACATGCAATTCAACATATATGTGACTTATAGGAATCATCAAAACAACAATCTAACATCATATGCAAAAAGCCCCAATTCTATAGGCATGCTTCCTACACAAGCTAGCTATTCAAACACCAAACTTCCAAAACAAGCATATAAGGTTCCAATTCAAAAACCAGCAATCTCAACAACATTCAACATACTTAGGGAGTCTCAAACACCTCCCAAAACATACACATTGGTCCCCCATTGCCAAATCACACAAAAGCTAAAATGTTTAACAAAAACCTTCCATACATTGAGCTTCACTTGAACTTGATTGCTTGCCCTTTCTTGCTGCCCCTCAAGGTACTCTAATGCTCTGCATTATTGAATTAAGAAAACGTAGAGAGCGTAAGCAAAAGCTTAGTGAGGCGTGCTCTTTAAAAACCATTCAATAATGCAATTAAAACCATTTATAAACATGCTTGAAATCAATCTTTGCACATGCTCAAAAGCATACTTAAAACAAGCAATCTCATGCTTCAACATAAACATTAAAACAAGCATCTCATGCTTCATAATATACTTAACATGTCATATTGGCTCAAGTGATACATTTCATTTCTTAAAACAAGTTCATCAACTTCCCAAGGACTTTTAAACACCTTGGCCATGGACTTTTAAACACCATGAATAAGGACCACACAAGGACTTTTAACCACCTTTGTGTCCAATGCTTGAATCACCCCAAGGACTTTTAAACACCTTGGCCCCAAGGACTTTTAAACACCTTGGCCCCATGGACTTTTAAACACCATGGAAAGGATCACCTAAGGACTTTTAACCACCTTAGTGTCCGCAACAAGACTCATCCAAGGACTTTTAACCACCTTGATGATCTTAAGTAACAAGGCTCACTCAAGGACTTTTAACCACCTTAGTGACCTTAATCTTTTCAAAACATCACTTGCCAATATACATCATTTTCATCATTTAATCCACTGTTTTAAAGCATTAAACCAAGCCATTTTCATCATGCATTTCAAAGCATCAAACCACATTATTTCAATGTATAAAAGCAAGGTACTCCTACCTAGAGTTACCTTCAACATATGGCTTACATTATCAGCAAAATCCATGCTAAAACATGCTTTCAAAACAGTAATTAAAAACATGCAAATCATCATTTTGCATCACAACAAAGTCATGGCCACCACTAGAGAGAAAATCCGAAAACTTACACTTGAGCTTAGCAAAGTTGTTTAGACTTAAACTAAGCTCCCAAAACCTTCAAACCTTGGTTTAAAAGGTGAAAATCCATTTTCCACAAATGCACTCACCGATTTCCACTTTGCTTCAAGCCAAAGCACCAAATCAAGCTTCTGGATCAACCACTCTTGGATCCAAAGATGCCTCCCCTGTTTCAACACATCAAAGCAGAGGATTAATGCATCATCATGCATTAATTGCTTCAATGAAAGCACCTAAACTCGCTGCTCTCATCCAACCTCCATTTTCGGCCACCAAACACAACCAAAAATGCATCTAAACCACTTCTAAACAATGCCCAGCCATAAACCAGCAAAACCTCACTTCCATCAACATCATATAACATCTAAAAACAACCTATTAACAACCTTATACCTCCAGCAACAACAGATCATCAAGATCACCCCAAAAACTACCTTGAAACACAAGCTAAACTTAGGAAACTCAACCTATCCGGGATTGCATCAATCAAAACTCAATTCCTTATCAATTTAGAGATCATTTAACAGCAAAAACACCTCTCAAATCACAGATTACTCAGATCTAACGAAAATCATCAAAAATCATCAAAATCTTGCATAATAAGCCAAGATCCATTTCAACACTTTAAAACCTTTAATTAAACATCAATTAAGGATTGAAAACTTAGGAATTTCAGTAAAGAACTGATAGTTTAGAGGAGAAGGACGTTCTTACCTCCAAACTTGTGTTTCTCCACTTTTTGGAATGAAAAACCTTGATGAATCAAGAAGCAATTGAAGAGGTTTTGAAGATACAATGATTAGCAATCAAATGAGAGTTGAAAGGAGGGATTTAGGTGAAGAAATCAGAAACAAATCTCTAGAAATGGAGTGTTTGGGTTGAGAGAAAATGAGAGATAGAAAATTGAGAAGTTAGTTGAGAAAATTGCCAAATGAGCTTTTCCCTCCTTTTTGATATCTTTAAAATCAGAAAATAGCTTATAATATCTTAGAAAAATCTGGAGAAATCACTTTTGGATTAATAGCTCCTTAAAGATTCAAAGTTTCAACCCTTTATAAAAACAGCCACCAAACTTGCGAAAATTACATTTTGGTCACTAGCCAAAATGTCACACTTCCAAAACTCATTTTCCAAAATTGATTTCACAGTTCACTTAATTATATTAGAAGATGATTTTAGAACATTTTTCCATATTTTTAATGCAACCCGAACTAGGCTTTCCTAAATTCACCCCTTAAGATTCGAACAGCACTTGACCAACCGGTCAACGCCCAAAACTCCTAAGCCCAAAACCGGGGCGTTACAACTCTCCCCCCCTTAAGAAATTTCGTCCTCGAAATTTACCTGAAGGAAAGAGATAAGGAAACTGCTTCAGCATGTCTTCCTTCCGCTCCCACGTGGCTTCCTCAACACCTCGATGCTTCCACAGCACCTTCACCAACTCAATGGTCTTGCCACGAAGAACCTTGCTATCTGAATCCAGAACCTTCACCGGTTCCTCATCATAGGTCAAATCCGGATTCAAAACCACTTCCTCCACAGGCATCACATGCGAAGGATCAGATCTATACTTTCGGAGCATAGAAACATGAAACACATCATGAATCTTCTCCAACTCCTGAGGTAACCTCAACCGATACGCAACAGGACCCACACGCTCAACCACCTCATATGGTCCAATGTACCGAGGGCTCAACTTACCCTTCCGGCCAAACCTCATCACCTTCTTCCAAGGCGAAACCTTCAAGAATACACGGTCACCCACCGCATACTCTATCTCCTTACGCTTCAAATCCGCGTAAGACTTTTGCCGATCAGAGGCAGCCTTCAACCTCTCACAAATGAGCTTCACCTTCTCGGTGGTCCCTTTCAACAAAGCAGGCATCGAAACCAACTTTTGACCAGTTTTAGCCCAACAAATAGGAGTCCTACACTTCCTCCCATACAGAGCATCATAAGGTGCCATCTGTATACTCGCCTGATAACTATTGTTATAAGTGAACTCAACCAAAGGCAGATGCTTCTCCCAAGAACCTTGGAACTCAATCACGCAGCATCTCAACATATCCTCCAAAATCTGAATAACCCGCTCAGACTGACCATCCGACTGAGGATGATAGGATGTACTGGAATGCAACCTTGTACCCAGAGCTTGATGCAAACACTGCCAGAAACGCGATGTGAACCTCGGATCCCTATCCGACACAATCGACTTAGGCACACCATGCAACCTCACAATCTCAGCAATGTACAGCTCTGCCAGCTTATCCAAAGAAAACGTAGTATGCACAGGCAAGAAATGCGCACACTTCGTCAAGCGATCCACAATCACCCAAACAGAATTCTTCTTCGACGGAGACAAAGGCAAACCAGATACAAAATCCATGGTAACCCTCTCCCACTTCCATTCAGGGATTTTCAACGGTTGCAACAAACCAGAAGGAACCTGATGTTCAGCCTTAACTCGCTGACACACCAAACACTTACTAACAAACTCTGCAACATCCTTCTTCAAACCCACCCAATAGTACTCATCACGAAGATCACGATACATCTTAGTACTACCAGGGTGCATAGCAAAAGGACTACTATGACCTTCAGTCAGAATAGCACGCCTCAACTCAACATCAGCAGGCACTACTATCCGACTACCAAAACACAACACACCATCCTCATTAAAGCAGAAATCTGAAGGTCTACCCTCCGCGATATCCTGAACATGAGACACCAAGGAATCATCCAACAACGGCTTTTCCTTGATCAACTGAACCAAAGATGGTTTCACTTGCAACTCAGCAACAAGACCACCATCTCGCGATATGCTCAAGCTAGCAAACATCGCTCTCAGCTCAACAACTACCTTCCTACTCAAGGCATCAGCAACAACATTAGCTTTACCAGGATGATACTCAATCATCAGATCATAATCCTTGAGCAACTCCAACCAATGCCGCTGCCTAAGATTCAACTCCTTCTGAGACATCAGGTACCTCAAACTCTTGTGATCCGTGTACACAGTACACTTCTCACCATACAAATAATGTCTCTAGATCTTCAGAGCAAACACCACTGCAGCCAGCTCAATATCATGCGTAGGATAGTTGCGCTCATGCACCTACAACTGCCGCGACGCATAAGCCACAACCTTACCCTCCTGCATCAGCACACACCCCAAACCAACATAGGATGCATCACTATAGACCACAAACTCTTTCCCTAATTCAGGCTGAATCAAGATAGGAGCTTGCGTCAACGCCACCTTAAGCTTCTCAAAAGCCTGCTGTCTCGCTTCCGTCCACTCATACTTAACATCCTTTTGCAACAGCTTCGTCAAAGGAGCAGCAATTTTGGAAAAACCATCCACAAACCTCCGGTAGTATCCCGCCAAACCAAGGAAACTACGGACCTCATGAACAGACTTAGGAACTTTCCAGTTCATCACCGCTTCAATCTTCTGAGGATCAACGCGAATCCCCTCAGCTGAGACCACATGCCCAAGAAACACCACCTCCTTAAGCCAGAACTCACACTTGCTCAGCTTAGCATAAAGCTGATTCTCCAACAAAGCTTGCAGCACAACCCTCAAATGCTCTTCGTGCTCCTCCTCAGTACGCGAGTACACGAGGATATCATCAATGAACACCACAAAGAACTTGTCCAGGTATTCATGAAACACACGATTCATCATGTCCATGAAAGCAGCAGGAGCATTTGTCAAACCAAACGGCATCACAAGGAACTCATAATGCCCATACCTTGTCCTGAAAGCTGTCTTAGGCACATCCACATCCTTCACCTTCAACTGATAATACCCTGACCTCAAGTCAATCTTAGAGAGCACAGCAGCTCCCCGAAATTGATCAAAGAGATCATCAATCCTCGGCAACGGATACCGATTCTTGATAGTCAACTTGTTCAGCTGACGGTAATCAATGCACATCCTCATAGTGCCATCTTTCTTCTTCACAAACAAGACAGGAGCACCCCAAGGCGATACACTCGGCCGGATGAAACCACGATCAAGCAGCTCTTGCAACTGCGTCTTCAGCTCCTTCAGCTCCTTAGGTGCCATTCTATAGGGAGTAATGGACACAGGAGTTGTATTCTCATACAGCTCAATTCCAAACTCCACCTCGCGATTAGGAGGTAAACCAGGCAACTCTTCAGGAAAAACACCAGGAAACTCCTTCACAACCTTGATATCTTGCACCCTCAACTCCTTAGAGCTAGGATTCATCACAAAAGCTAGATAAGCTTCGCAACCCTGCCTCAGCATCTTACTCGCCTCCAAGGTAGACACCACATTTGCAAGAAACTTCACATTCTCGCCAACTACAACAACTTCATAATCATCCGCAAGCTTAAGCGAAACCCGCTTATTCTCACAATCCACAACAGCATGATGCTCAGCAAGCCAATCCATACCAAGGATCACATCAAAACCATAAAAAGGCAACTCCATAAGATCAACATGAAAGACATGTTCTTGAACAACCAAGGGACACCTTCTATAAAGCTTTCGAGTCACAACAGTTTCACCAAAAGAACTAGTGACACGAACACCAACATCCAAAGACTCAACAGGCAAACCAAGCAATTCAGCATGCTCACGCAAAATGTATGAATGCGTAGATCCAGAATCAATCAAAGAAAGCAATGACAAGGATTGCAAAGTAAAGGTACCTGCAATCACATCAGCATCATTCCTTCCCTCGTGCTGAGCATACACCCTAGCTTGGCCTCCACCCTCAGGTTGAATAGCCACAACATGAGCTACTCCGCGACCACCTTCCTCTCTTCTCTGGAAATTACCACGGCCGCGCCCACGACCTCTCTGCGGTGCAACAACAGGAGCACGCTCTTGGCCACCAGCCAACCTCGGACAATCTCGCCTCAGATGGTCAACAGAACCATAGTTCCAACATCCATTACCAGCTGCCGCAACAGGAGCTTGCACATCCCTCACAGCACGAGGACAGTCACGCTTCATGTGACCACGCGAACCACAGATCCAGCAAGCACTAGGTTCAGCTCTTGCATAACCACCTCTAGCAGGTGCACCACCACCTCTCTTGGCTGAGGACTGATACTTCTGATCACGTCCCCTCTTGTTCCGTCCACCTCCGGAACTATACTCAGCTGACCTCTTGCCAGAACTCGCTCCAGAAACTTTCGCAGCTAAACCCAAGTTCATCTCAATGTCCTTGGATCGGCTAACCAACACATCAAAATCATTGTACTCAGCAGCCAACATGTAGGTCTTTACTTCCGTCACCAAGCCATAACGGAACCTTTCGCACCTCTCTCGCTCATCCGGTATCAGCTCCGGTGCATACTGACTGAGGCGCACAAACTGCACTTCATACTCAGCCACACTCATGCTCCTTTGGGTTAGACACATGAATTCACGCTTTTTCTCATCCAGATATCTCACTCCTAGATATCTCCTCTTGAACGCATTCTGAATGAATGTCCAAGAAACATCAGCTTCAGCCATCCCAGCTATGGTGGTCGTCCACCACGTATATGCATCGTCCTGCAGCAAGGACACAACACATCCCAACTTTTGCACATCCGTGCAGCTCATCTGACCCAAGATACGCTTGGTACTCTCTAGCCAAGCTTCTAAAACTCTCAGCAGACATACCTCTGAACTCAGTCCCACCAAGACTGCGCAGACGCTCCAAAGGTAATCTAACACCGGCATCTCCCTGATGCCCAGCTCCTTGAGCTCCAGCTACTGCTGCTCGAAAAGCACCCGCAATAGCTTGTACCAGCATAGACATATCAGGCATAGCTTGCCCCTGACCAACCTCTGGTCCAGCAGCTCCAGCACCAGCTGCAGCTTCAGCTCGCTCACCTCCAGCACCACCACCAGGCGGAGGAGGGGGTAACACTGCACTACCCGTATTCTCTTCATTTTCGTTCTCATTGGGAGCCGTAGCTCGCACACTACCTCTTAACTCTCTACGTGGTGCCATACTTTTACCATGCAATCACAATGCAAAATAAAACAAGTCAGGCCCAGCAAGGTAAGCAATCCAAGTACTCAAGCTCAATTTCATTCAAAATCAACATCATTTCATTAGATTTTGTTTGGCAATGGGTACCCTCAACATGCAACATCACAACATACATCTCAATTGCATCAACATCTCAAGCCACTGAACATGCTTTCAAACAACAAGCATACAAGCTATACATAGTTCAATCATGCATACATTCATTCCCAATTACTCGCAAACTCAGCTCTGATACCACCAAATGTAACCCCCTTAACCCGGCCTAGACGGTTGACCCGAATTAAGAAAGTCACACGGGGAAAACCAAAGTCAACCCGAAAGTCAACCTTGATTAACGACCCTTTTTTTTCTTTTAAATCTTGTCTAGATGCACATTAATCCTAATTGTGATCACACAATCATCATACTCAAAGATCACAAACATCAGAGATCAAACAGGGACCCAATTGAACAAATTGCAACTTTAGGGACCAAATTGTAATTTCTGATAATTAAAAGGACTTAACCCAAATTAAAGTTACCAACTTGAAATTAATCAGGTTTCATGCTTCTCTGTGAAATTTCAGCTCAAAAGGACTTCTCAAGCTCATGCAATTGAACAAACAAGATTCAGGACCAAAACGTAAACAATTCAAAACATATAACTACCAATGTCAGCCCCTAACGGTCGGCCGTTCCGAAACCGATCGACCCCGTTCCGAAACACGGCCTTGGCAGAGACCAAACCGTTTCGAAACGGTGCATACCGTTTCGGACGCCTGGGTTCATGCAAGGCACCCGTTCCGAAACGGTGCACACTGTTCCGAAACGCCTGCACAGATTGCAGCAAAATGGCATACCAAAACATGCAATTGATCATTCGAACATGCTCCAAATGTCACCAAACTTTACCAACATGCAATTCAACATATATGTGACTTATAGGAATCATCAAAACAACAATCTAACATCATATGCAAAAAGCCCCAATTCTATAGGCATGCTTCCTACACAAGCTAGCTATTCAAACACCAAACTTCCAAAACAAGCATATAAGGTTCCAATTCAAAAACCAGCAATCTCAACAACATTCAACATACTTAGGGAGTCTCAAACACCTCCCAAAACATACACATTGGTCCCCCATTGCCAAATCACACAAAAGCTAAAATGTTTAACAAAAACCTTCCATACATTGAGCTTCACTTGAACTTGATTGCTTGCCCTTTCTTGCTGCCCCTCAAGGTACTCTAATGCTCTGCATTATTGAATTAAGAAAACGTAGAGAGCGTAAGCAAAAGCTTAGTGAGGCGTGCTCTTTAAAAACCATTCAATAATGCAATTAAAACCATTTATAAACATGCTTGAAATCAATCTTTGCACATGCTCAAAAGCATACTTAAAACAAGCAATCTCATGCTTCAACATAAACATTAAAACAAGCATCTCATGCTTCATAATATACTTAACATGTCATATTGGCTCAAGTGATACATTTCATTTCTTAAAACAAGTTCATCAACTTCCCAAGGACTTTTAAACACCTTGGCCATGGACTTTTAAACACCATGAATAAGGACCACACAAGGACTTTTAACCACCTTTGTGTCCAATGCTTGAATCACCCCAAGGACTTTTAAACACCTTGGCCCCAAGGACTTTTAAACACCTTGGCCCCATGGACTTTTAAACACCATGGAAAGGATCACCTAAGGACTTTTAACCACCTTAGTGTCCGCAACAAGACTCATCCAAGGACTTTTAACCACCTTGATGATCTTAAGTAACAAGGCTCACTCAAGGACTTTTAACCACCTTAGTGACCTTAATCTTTTCAAAACATCACTTGCCAATATACATCATTTTCATCATTTAATCCACTGTTTTAAAGCATTAAACCAAGCCATTTTCATCATGCATTTCAAAGCATCAAACCACATTATTTCAATGTATAAAAGCAAGGTACTCCTACCTAGAGTTACCTTCAACATATGGCTTACATTATCAGCAAAATCCATGCTAAAACATGCTTTCAAAACAATAATTAAAAACATGCAAATCATCATTTTGCATCACAACAAAGTCATGGCCACCACTAGAGAGAAAATCCGAAAACTTACACTTGAGCTTAGCAAAGTTGTTTAGACTTAAACTAAGCTCCCAAAACCTTCAAACCTTGGTTTAAAAGCTGAAAATCCATTTTCCACAAATGCACTCACCGATTTCCACTTTGCTTCAAGCCAAAGCACCAAATCAAGCTTCCGGATCAACCACTCTTGGATCCAAAGATGCCTCCCCTGTTTCAACACATCAAAGCAGAGGATTAATGCATCATCATGCATTAATTGCTTCAATGAAAGCACCTAAACTCGCTGCTCTCATCCAACCTCCATTTTCGGCCACCAAACACAACCGAAAATGCATCTAAACCACTTCTAAACAAAGCCCAGCCATAAACCAGCAAAACCTCACTTCCATCAACATCATATAACATCTAAAAACAACCTATTAACAACCTTATACCTCCAGCAACAACATATCATCAAGATCACCCCAAAAACTACCTTGAAACACAAGCTAAACTTAAGAAACTCAACCTATCCGGGATTGCATCAATCAAAACTCAATTCCTTATCAATTTAGAGATCATTTAACATCAAAAACACCTCTCAAATCACAGATTACTTAAATCTAACGAAAATCATCAAAAATCATCAAAATCTTGCATAATAAGCCAAGATCCATTTCAACACTTTAAAACCTTTAATTAAACATCAATTAAGGATTGAAAACTTAGGAATTTCAGTAAAGAACTGATAGTTTAGAGGAGAAGGACGTTCTTACCTCCAAACTTGTGTTTCTCCACTTTTTGGAATGAAAAACCTTGATGAATCAAGAAGCAATTGAAGAGGTTTTGAAGATACAATGATTAGCAATCAAATGAGAGTTGAAAGGAGGGATTTAGGTGAAGAAATCAGAAACAAATCTCTGGAAATGGAGTGTTTGGGTTGAGAGAAAATGAGAGATAGAAAATTGAGAAGTTATGTGAGAAAATTGCCAAATGAGCTTTTCCCTCCTTTTTGATATCTTTAAAATCAGAAAATAGCTTATAATATCTTAGAAAAATCTGGAGAAACCACTTTTGGATTAATAGCTCCTTAAAGATTCAAAGTTTCAACCCTTTATAAAAACAGCCACCAAACTTGCGAAAATTACATTTTGGTCACTAGCCAAAATGTCACACTTCCAAAACTCATTTTCCAAAATTGATTTCACAGTTCACTTAATTATATTAGAAGATGATTTTAGAACATTTTTCCATATTTTTAATGCAACCCGAACTAGGCTTTCCTAAATTCACCCCTTAAGATTCGAACAGCACTTGACCAACCGGTCAACACCCCAAACTCCTAAGCCCAAAACCGGGGCGTTACACCAGTCTTGTTTGTAAAGAAGAAAGATGGCACTATGAGGATGTGCATTGATTACCGTCAGCTGAACAAGTTGACTATCAAGAATCGGTATCCTTTGCCGAGGATTGATGATCTCTTTGATCAATTTCGGGGAGCTGCAGTGTTCTCTAAGATTGACTTGAGGTCAGGGTATTATCAGTTGAAGGTGAAGGATGTGGATGTGCCTAAGACAGCTTTCAGGACAAGGTATGGGCATTATGAGTTCCTTGTGATGCCGTTTGGTTTGACAAATGCTCCTGCTGCTTTCATGGACATGATGAATCGTGTGTTTCATGAATACCTGGACAAGTTCGTTGTGGTGTTCATTGATGATATCCTCGTGTACTCGCGTACTGAGGAGGAGCACGAAGAGCATTTGAGGACTGTGCTGCAAGCCTTGTTGGAGAATCAGCTTTATGCTAAGCTGAGCAAGTGTGAGTTCTGGCTTAAGGAGGTGGTGTTTCTTGGGCATGTGGTCTCAGCTGAGGGGATTCGTGTTGATCCTCAGAAGATTGAGGCGGTGATGAACTGGAAAGTTCCTAAGTCTGTTCATGAGGTCCGTAGTTTCCTTGGTTTGGCGGGATACTACCGGAGGTTTGTGGATGGTTTTTCCAAGATTGCTGCTCCTTTGACGAAGCTGTTGCAGAAGGATGTTAAGTATGAATGGACGGAAGCGAGGCAGCAAGCTTTTGAGAAGCTTAAGGCGGCTTTGACGCAAGCTCCTATCTTGATTCAGCCTGAATCAGGGAAAGAGTTTGTGGTCTATAGTGATGCATCCTATGTTGGTTTGGGATGTGTGCTGATGCAAGAGGGTAAGGTTGTGGCTTATGCATCGCGGCAGTTGAAAGTGCATGAGCGCAACTATCCTACGCATGATATTGAGCTGGCTGCAGTGGTTTTTGCTCTGAAGATCTGGAGACACTATCTGTATGGTGAGAAGTGTACTGTGTACACGGATCACAAGAGTTTGAGGTATCTGATGTCTCAGAAGGAGTTGAATCTTAGACAGCGGCGTTGGTTGGAGTTGCTCAAGGATTATGATCTGACGATTGAGTATCATCCTGGAAAAGCTAATGTTGTTGCGGATGCCTTGAGTAGGAAGGTAGTTGTTGAGCTGAGGGCTATGTTTGCTAGCTTGAGCATATCGCGAGATGGTGGTCTTGTTGCTGAGTTGCAAGTGAAGCCATCTTTGGTTCAGTTGATCAAGGAAAAGCAGTTGCTAGATGATTCCTTGGTGTCTCATGTTCAGGATATCACGGAGGGTAGGCCTTCGGATTTCTGCTTTAATGATGATGGTGTGTTGTGTTTTGGTAGTCGGATAGTAGTGCCTGCTGATGTTGAGTTGAGGTGTGCTATTCTGACTGAAGGTCATAGTAGTCCTTTTTCTATGCACCCTGGTAGTACTAAGATGTATCGTGATCTTCGTGATGAGTACTATTGGGTGGGTTTGAAGAAGGATGTTGCGGAGTTTGTGAGCAAGTGTTTGGTGTGTCAGCGAGTTAAGGCTGAACATCAGGTTCCTTCTGGTTTGTTGCAACCGTTGAAAATCCCTGAATGGAAGTGGAAAAGGGTTACCATGGATTTTGTATCTGGTTTACCTTTGTCTCCATCAAAGAAGAATTCTGTTTGGGTGATTGTGGATCGCCTGACGAAGTGTGCGCATTTCTTGCCTGTGCATACTACGTTTTCTTTGGATAAGCTGGCAGAGCTGTACATTGCTGAGATTGTGAGGCTGCATGGTGTGCCTAAGTTGATTGTGTCGGATAGGGATTCGAGGTTCACATCGCGTTTCTGGTAGTGTTTGCATCAAGCTCTGGGTACAAGGTTGCATTTCAGTACATCCTATCATCCTCAGTCGGATGGTCAGTCTGAGAGGGTTATTCAGATCTTGGAGGATATGCTGAGGTGCTGCGTGATTGAGTTCGAAGGTTCTTGGGAGAAGCATTTGCCTTTGGTTGAGTTCGCTCATAACAATAGTTATCAGGCGAGTATACAGATGGCACCTTATGAGGCTCTGTATGGGAGGAAGTGTAGGACTCCTCTTTGTTGGGCTGAAACTGGTCAAAAGTTGGTTTCGATGCCGGCTTTGTTGAAAGGGACCACCGAGAAGGTGAAGCTCATTTGTGAGCGGTTGAAGGCTGCCTCTGATCGGCAAAAGTCTTACGCGGATTTGAAGCGTAAGGAGATAGAGTATGCGGTGGGTGACCGTGTGTTCTTGAAGGTTTCGCCTTGGAAGAAGGTGATGAGGTTTGGCCGGAAGGGTAAGTTGAGCCCTAGGTACATTGGACCATATGAGGTGGTTGAGCGTGTGGGTCCTGTTGCGTATCGGTTGAGGTTACCTCAGGAGTTGGAGCAGATTCATGATGTGTTCCATGTTTCTATGCTCCGGAAGTATAGATCTGATCCTTCGCATGTGATGCCTGTGGAGGAAGTGGTTTTGAATCCGGATTTTACCTATGATGAGGAACCGGTGAAGGTTCTGGATTCGGATAGCAAGGTTCTTCGTGGCAAGACCATTGAATTGGTGAAGGTGCTGTGGAAGCATCGAGGTGTTGAGGAAGCCACATGGGAGCGGAAGGAAGACATGCTGAAGCAGTTTCCTTATCTCTTTCCTTCAGGTAAATTTCGAGGACGAAATTTCTTAAGGGGGGGAGAGTTGTAACGCCCCGGTTTTGGGCTTAGGAGTTTTGGGCGTTGACCGGTTTGGTCAAAGTGCTGTTCGAATCTAAATAGGTGAAATTAGGAAAGCCTAGTTCGGGTTGCATTAAAAATATGAAAAAATGTTCTAAAATCATCTTTTAATATAATTAAGTGAACTGTGAAATCAATTTTGGAAAATGAGTTTTGGAAGTGTGACATTTTGGCTAGTGACCAAAATGTAATTTTCAAAAGTTTGGTGACTGTTTTATAAAGGGTTGAAACTTTGAATCTTTAAGGAGCTATTTACCCAAAGGGAGTTTCTCCAGATTTTTCTAAGATATTTTAAGACTAAATTCTGATTTTAAATGATATTAAAAGTGGAGGGAAAGCCACTTGGCTATTTTGGATATTTTTGCAACTAACTTTTCTCAATTTTCTTTCTCTCATTTTCTCTCAACCCAAACACTTCCTTTCCAGAGAATTGGTTCTGATTTCTTCACCTAAATCCCTCCTTTCAACTCTCATTTGATTTCTAATCAACATATCTTCAAAACCTCTTCAATTGCTACTTGATTCAACAAGGTTTTTGATTCCAAAAAGAGGAGAAACTCAAGTTTGGAGGTAAGAACGTCCTTCTCCTCTAAACTACCAGTTCTTTACTGAAATTCCTAAGTTTTCAATCCTTAATTGATGTTTTATTAAAGGTTTTTAAGTGGTGAAATGGATCTTGGCTTATAATGCAAGATTTGGTGATTTTTGATGATTTTCGTTAGATCTGATTAATCTGTGATTTGAGATGTGTTTTTGATGTTAAATGAACTCTAATTTGATAAGGAATTGAGTTTTGATTAATGCAATCCCGGATAGGTTGAGTTTCCTAAGTTTAGCTTGTGATTCAAGGTTGTTTTTGAGGTGATCTTGTGGATCTGATGTTGCTGGAGGTATAAGGATGTTAATAGGTTGTTTTTAGATGTTATATGATGTTAAAGGATGTGTGGTTTTGCTGGTATATGGCTAGGCTTTGTTTAGAAGTGGTTTGGATGCATTTTCGGTTGTGTTTGGTGGCCGAAAATGGAGGTTGGATGAGAGCAGCGAGTTTAGGTGCTTTCATTGAAGCAATTAATGCATGATGATGCATTAATCCTCTGCTTTGATGTGTTGAAACAGGGGAGGCATCTTTGGATCCAAGAGTTGTTGATCCGGAAGCTTGATTTGGTGCTTTGGCTTGAAGCAAAGTGGAAATCGGTGAGTGCGTTTGTGAAATTGGGTTTTCCGCTTTGAAACCAATGTCTTGGGAGCTTAGTTTAAGTCTAAACAAATTTGTTAAGCTCAAGTGTAAGTTTTCGGAATTACTCTTTAGTGGTGGCCATGATTTTGTTGTGATGAAAAGTGGTTTATTGCATGTTTTAATTACTGTTTTGAAAGCATGATTTAGCATGGTTTTTGCTGATGATGTAAGCCATATGTTGAAGGAAACTCTAGGTAGGAGTTCCTTGATTTTGTACATTTATGAAATGTGGTTTGATGCTTTTAAATGCATGATGAATATGGCTTGGTTTAATACTTTAAAACAGTGGATTAATTGATGAAAATGATGTTTATTGGCAAGTGATGTTTTAAAAAGGTTAAGGTCACCAAGGTGGTTAAAAGTCCTAGAGTGAGCCTTGTTACTTAAGAACATCAAGGTGGTTAAAAGTCCTTGGATGGTTCTTGTTGCGGACACTAAGGTGGTTAAAAGTCCTTAGGTGATCCTTTCCATGGTGTTTAAAAGTCCATGGGGCCATGGTGTTTAAAAGTCCATGGGGCCAAGGTGTTTAAAAGTCCTTGGGGCCAAGGTGTTTAAAAGTCCTTGGGGTGAATCAAGCTTTGGACACAAAGGTGGTTAAAGTCCTTGTGTGGTCCTCATTCATGGTGTTTAAAAGTCCATGGCCAAGGTGTTTAAAAGTCCTTGGGGCCAAGGTGTTTAAAAGTCCTTGGGAAGTTGATGAACTTGTTTTAATGAAATGGAATTTGTCACTTGAGCCAATATGACATGTTATGTTATGAAGCATGAAATGCTTGTTTTAAGTATGCTTTTGAGCATGTGCAAAGGTTGATTTAAAGCATGATTTATAAATGTTTTTAAGTGCATTATTGAATGGTTTTTAAGAGCATACCTCACTAAGCTTTTGCTTACGCTCTCTTTCGTTTTCTTAATTCAATAATGCAGAACATTAAGGAACCTTGAGGGTAGCAAGGAGGGCAAGCATTCAAGTGAAAGTAGAGCTCAATGTATGGAAGGTTTTGTTGGTATATTTTAGCTTTTGGTAATTTGGCAATGGGGGACCAATGTGTATGTTTTGGGAGGTGTTGGGAACTCCCTAAGTATGTTGAATGATGATAAGAATGCTGGTTTTTGTATTGGATCATTACATGCTTGTTTTGGAAGTTTGTGCTTGAATAGCTAGCTTGTGTAGGAAGCATGCCTATAGATTTGGGGCTTTTTGCATATGATGTTGTTCTGATGATTTGATGATGCTTATAAGTCTTATATATGTTGAATTGCATGCTGGTAAAGTTTGGTGGCATTTGGAGCATGTTTGAATGATCAATTGCATGTTTTAGAATGCATTTTGCTGCAATCTGTGCAGGGCGTTTCGGAACAGTGTGCACCGTTTCGGAACGGGTGCCTTGAATGAACCCAGGCGTCCGAAACGGTAGGCACCGTTTCGAAACGGTTTGGCCACTGCCAGCCCGTGTTCCGGAACCCGTTGCGGAACGGCCCGTGTTTCGAAACGGGGTCTACCTGTTTCGGAACGGTCGACCGTTGGGGGCTGACATTGGCAGTTATATGTTTTGAATTGTTTGCATTTTGGTCCTGAAACTTGTTTGTGCAATTGTATGAGTTTGGGAAGTCCTTTTGAGCTGAAATTTCACGGAGAAGCATGAAACCTGATTAATTTCAAGTTGGTAACTTTAATTTGGGTTAAGTCCTTTTAATTATCAGAAATTACAATTTGGTCCCTAAAGTTGTAATTTGTTCAATTGGGTCCCTGTTTGATCTCTGATGTTTGTGATCTTTGTGTATGATGTTTGTGTGATCACAATTAGGACTAATGTGCATCTAGACAAGATTAAAAAGAAAAAAAAGGGTCGTTAATCAAGGTTGACTTTCGGGTTGACTTTGGTTTTCCCCGTGTGACTTTCTTAATTCGGGTCAACCGTCTAGGCCGGGTTAAGGGGGTTACATGCAGGGTTCAAAGCAAGTTATCCTTAAGACATCCACAAGGCACACATATTCACCAAAAATCAACATAGCCATAATTACAAGAATGCATGAACATGGCATCTTACCTCATGTTATGCTAAACAAGATATAACAATTATCTTACACAACAACCACACATGAACAAGTATATTGGCAACTATTAGCTTACTCGGATATGCAGATAACTTCCATTGGGATTTTCACCCCCAACATACTCAACAACAATTACCTTCCGGTGGGATTACACTCATCATCACATGCTAACAATTTCCGGTGAAATATTACCTCACCGTACTCCTCCTTGATGACTACACGTCACCAAGGCCACGTGCGAATTTGACTCTTACCCTGTGCACACCCATCCTAATGATCGATCATTTATACCCGATAATTAACTAGTGTCAATCATACTATACAAGTCTCGCCATGATACTACCATCATGCATTTCAACACATCAACCACCACATACATCAATATGTATATATCAACATGCATAGCTAACACACGGCACACAAGTCTACAATTATGCACTTTAACCAATTTAAAACCGTTTTAAATAAACCACTCACCGAACACCCTTAAGCAAACCGTGAAAGCCGAATCAAGCCACCAAACTTCCCGGAATCGAGCCCGAAGCTTCTCCAACGATTTCCCTTGATTCTAACCAATCAAAAACAACACATTACTACACAAATCATCCACAAAACACTGCCACCAATAAGATTTCAACCACAAGACCATTTCTCTACAATTTCAAACCATGAACCAACCCAAAAATCCTCATTTTCGTACTTGAGCTTAACCCAGCAGAAAACCATTGAATCCAACACCTAAACCATCAATAAACACCTTCAAAACAACCCTCAAGCATCACTATATCATCAACCCCACTCTCCTACACCAAAGTACCTCAAAAACACAAGTTTTCACCCCTTTAAAATACCCACAAAAACTCATTTCGGGATTTTCACCAAAACTCCACCATTTTAAGATATAATATACTTTAGGGCAAGAATTTAACATAAATAAACTTTACAAATCAAAACCCACCTAAAAATCCATTAAAGCTACAACCTTTTTTCTCAAATTTTGAAACTTGGAAAAACCTTAAAGATGATGTTTATGTAAAACTAATACTATAGAAATGTTTGGAATAAATAGGAGAAGTCAAAAATGATCTTACATTGAAGAGAGATCTTGAAATGGTGAAGAAATTATATGGAATATTGTTTAGGGGTTGGGGAGGTTTTAGGTGTCATGGAAATTTGGTTTGGAGAAGAAGATATTGATTTTTTTTGTCAACAAGGCACTTTTTACTCATTTTACTTTTCTCATTTAGAAAACTACTCATTTACCCTTAATGATAGTCTCAAGCACTTTTTATTAAAACCAAGCCCAAATTAATTTAAAACGAGCCCACGACTCGAACCCGATTCACACACCTAACACCCAACCCCTAAATACGGGTGTTACAAATAATGAAAGTGATATAGGATAGAAAAAAAATAAAAGAAGACGAGTGAAGGAGGGGATTAGAATTCAATTTAAAATTAAAGTACTATATATATATATATACATATATATAGCTGGACGGTAGGATTAATAATTTGTTTAGGTTTAGAATTACAAATGAATAGGGTAAATAATAATAATAATAATAATAATAATAATAATAATAATAATAATAATAATAATAATAATAAAAGATAAATCGGTTAACAGAGTACAAATTAAACTTTCTTTTAAAAGAATGGGTTAATTTCATATGGGGTCCTTAAACTTTTAAGAAATCTCATATTAACTTTCAAGTTTAATAAAAATTTCTATTTAGTCCCTCATAAAAAGTTATGATTTTGAATTAAAAATTCACAATTGTTAGGATTTTTAATTAGGGATTTTAAAATTATGTTTTCTAAATTAAGGATTTTTCGAATATAAGGTTTAAAATTTGGGCGTAATTTTTGGAGTGTTACAACTCTCCTACCCTTCAGACTAACAACATACTTAAAAATAGAGGTTTTGATAACAATTTTAGAAAGACATTTTAGATCAGGTTATAAATGACAACACTGAGTTTTCAAATAGGCTTTAGTCTCAAATTTATAGGAACGAGTATGATCACGATCAGTCGCTAATTTAGAGCTCCTACGAGGTGGCATAATAGTCTATCTATAAAAAGAATTATTCCTAAAATTAGATTTGGTACTTGGAGTCTCTATTAAAAACATATCTTTAATTCTTTAAAATAATAAATTTATGAGAAAATCCCATTTTACCCAAAAACATTTAATATGCATGTGAAAATTCATTTTCGGCTTAAAAATTTATGTGAGTCTCACAGTCCAAGGATTGAATTTAGCTCTTATACCATTAAATGTAACCCCCTAAACCCAGCCTAAAAGAAATAGCTGAATTTTGGATGTCACATTTGAAAACATTAACCTCAAGAAAACTAATTTTAGAAAAACTACAAAATAAAATAAAATAAAAGAAATTTAATAAATATCTTCTAATAAATAAAAATATTGTTGAGTGTGTAAAAGTTTTATTATTTACCCCTTATTTAACCCATATTTCTACTGCATTCAAGCATAATTTA
Organism: Hibiscus tridactylites; assembly: GCA_958450335.1. Lineage (NCBI taxonomy): Eukaryota > Viridiplantae > Streptophyta > Magnoliopsida > Malvales > Malvaceae > Hibiscus > Hibiscus tridactylites. The sequence goes on from OY288280.1 coordinate 42,298,339, forward strand.
TTGCATTTAGGCTAGATTACAGTTAGACATCACAAATATATTAAATGGCACAGTTTCTACTGAAATTGGTTGCTTTTGCAGGTTGCTGCTATAGCAGATGGAGAGGCAGGCGCTGGGCAGGATGCAGTAGAGCTGGAACTGGACATGCAGACGAGGAGGACGATGCTGCCATGGTTGTCGCCGTGACAGCAAAGGACGACAGCAGTTTTGAGGAGAAGAAGCAAAGTGGGTCTCGACAGAAAGAGAAAATTAAGCCCATCTATCGTGGAATACCACTATATTTTTCCAAGCCCTAAATTAGAATGAAGGCCAAGCCCAAAGTTCAAGGAGAGAAATTCTAAGCAAGAAGGAATGACGAGTTAAAGCTATATTCTCTGAAGATTTAGTCTTTATTAGAGTTGTACTTTAATTTAAACTTTTATTCTTGCCATATTAGAAAACTTGGACCCAAAGCCTATATAAAGGCAAGTAATTCGACCTAGGAGGGAACATCACCTATCTCTAGCCTTCTTCCCAAAACCCTAGCCGTTTTCCCCCTCTCAACATGTTCTAAATTCCCCTTAGGGCCACGAGTTGATTTGTAAAGTAGTTGCAAGGGTTGCTTTTGTTTCAGGAATTTTCAGTTCAATAAAATAAACTTCAAGTTCTCTTATTCTGGTTATTAACATCTTGCAAGAGTATCGGGAGAGCATTGCGAGGTTATCTATTTACTTAATATCGGGAGAGTTAAGTATACAAAAGGAATAAGTGCGAGTTCTCTAGTTTATAATTGAACTATCTCAGACCTAGGGATAGGACGAGGTTAAGTGGCTAAAGAAGAATTCAACAACATCGGTGCTCATCCTTCGATTCACACCGGGAGGTATCATCAAAGACGTGTTCATTGACAGACTTGGACCTAGGGATAGGCCAAGGCACAACAGGGATTCTTGCCAAGCTTGAAGTACTGAGTGGTGTGATCGATGCCGCGACAAGCAACAGACTGCCGCCGCGACAGGTGCTGCCGCGACGGGGACATCGATAGAGCAGATTTTCCTAAACTTAGCAATACCTACACTACTAAGCAATTCAATACCAGCCCATTCTTTCTATCTTGATTCTCTCACTCTTTTATTTAAGTATTCTTTATTATTTTCGTGACAATATCTTAAACTATTCTTTTTACTCTTGTGTAGTAATTCAAGGTGAAGCTATTAGCCCAGTCCCTGTGGAGACGAAATCTGATACTTCTGTATCACTTTACTAATTGCGTCGTGTACACTTGCACTACAATTGCGATAGACACTTTTACACGCAAAAAGTTTTTGGCGCCGTTGTCGGGGACTAGCAACATAACTTTACCCTACCTTTTACTACATTCTTTTTATTTTTCTGTTTTATTTTGGATTGTTCAACCTCTTCTTTTCACAAGGTTTATTGTTTAATTTCAGATCGAGACGAGGAAAGGAACTGAGTATCCATTAGATCTTGAAATAGAACATTCATGCAATATTAGGAACTGACTTCGCCACGTACTAGCCAGAAATGAATACCTTGAAGAATAGTTAACAGCTATGAACAACCCAAGGAATCCCCAGGATAACAACAATTCTATTGGAGATGGAGGAATCGACCCTCCTGTCGTCAACCTTCCTGTCGCTGCCGCACAACGGTCATGCCGAGACTACATGCTCAATGATCATGTAGAACAAGAAACCACCATGCCGGATGTAGATGTTGACAACTTTTAGCTAAAACCTGTTATGTTCAGCATGATCAACAACGCCGGTCAATTTAGTGGTGCTGCTACAGAGGATGCTAGGGAGCATCTGATAATGTTCCAGGAAATCTGTGGTTCGTTTAGACTAACAGGAGTTAATCCGGAGATACTGAGGCTTTGGTTATTTCCTCATTCATTGAGGGACAGGGCAAAGACTTGGTGGAATAAACTTACGCCGGGTTCCATTAGAACTTTGGCAGATTTAACTCGTGAATTCTTATCTCGTTTTAATCCTTCACACTAATGGAAACGATTACGTAACGAAATTGCTACTTTTCAACAGGAAGATGACGAGCCAATGCACGAGGCCTGGGATAGATTTACAACTCTTCTAAGGAACTACCCAATGCATGGATTCCCCGTTTGGAACCAGGTAACAAAGTTTATAATGCTGCTGATTTACAAACTCATATTAGAATTGATTCAGCAGCAAATGGATTACTGCTGGACAAAGACCCAGATGAGGCAATGATAGTATTGAAAAATCTGGCGAAGAATGAGGAGCAGTTCCCGACAGCAAGAAGAGGGGGTAAACGGGTCCTAGCTGTAAAGGATTATGAGGCCGACAGCACAATGAAATCGCAGGTGGCATATCTCACTAAGGCAATGAAAAAGCTCTTGAACGATGGTTCACAGCTTGTATACGCTGCTGAAGAGGTATGTGAACTTTGTGAAGGAAATCACAGTTCGGAGGAATGTCCAATACAGTTAGAAGAGGGAAAGTATGTTGGAAACTACAATAAGCAGAATTATAACTCCAACAACTACAATCCCAGCTGGAGAAAGGATCCCAAGTTCTCTTGGAGTAATCCTAATAATGCTCTGAATCCTCAAGCACTGAATAATCAGAATCAGGGAGGACTTAGATTGCTGACTCGGCAGCAACCGCAGCAGGTAGCAACAGCCACCAGCTGCCACAAACAGTATACTAGAACAGACTCTAGCTACGTTTATGTCTCAAACAAGAACTTACATTGAGAACATGAATCACTTTGTCAAGAAGACAGAGACATTCATGGATAAAATAGAGATGCGGATGACAAATCATGAAGCTACTCTGAAATCGTTGGAGACACAGATGGGTCGGGTTTCCCAGCATATCAAACCAAGGAAGAATGGAAGATTTCCTAGCAACACTAAAAACGCTAGACAACCCACACATGAGCAATGTAAAGCCATCACTACTAGGAGTGGGAAGAAACTACCAGGTCCAGAGAAGGAAGCTGAATCAGTTAAACCAGCCTTGGAGTCACCTGCCGATGAAGCTGCCCCGACAGGTAACAAACAACCTGCTGCCGATAAGCCTGTCACGATAGTAGAAGGGACAGAGGAGAAAGATGAGGAACCTAAACCTCCTCAGATCTGTATACAGTGGGAAGGACGTATTGCTGATTATCGTCCCCCACCTCCTTTTCCTCGACGGTTATAGAAATTGAAACAAGAATCACAACTTAAAAAGATTTATGATATTTTTAAGCAGGTTCATATCAACATCCCGCTGTTAGATGCCGTTAGGGAGATGCCCGGTTATGCCAAATTTCTCAAGGATGCCATGTTGAAGAAATCTAGACTTGGGGAATTTGAAACGGTTACGATGACAGAAGGATGCATGAGTCTTCTACACAAGCATCCACCCCATAAGAAGAAGGATCCTGGGAGCTTCAACATACCATGTGTAGTCGGAGACAAATATGTGGGTAAGGCACTTTGTGATCTTGGTGCTAGTATAAAGTTAATGCCCAAATTTGTTTTTCAGAAATTAGGTATTGGAAAAGCTCGGCCCACAACAGTAATTCTACAGCTGGCAGACCCCTCTTACGTTCATCTAGAAGGAAAAATCGAAGATATTCTAGTAAGGGTGGATAAGTTTATTTTTCCTGCTGACTTTCTTGTCTTAGATTGTGAAGCAGATGAAAACGCACCAATCATCCTGGGGCGACCCTTCTTAGCCACGGGAAGATCACTGATTGATGTGGAAAAAGGAGAACTCACCATGAGAGTGAACGGTCAAGAAATAAAGTTGAATGTTCTCCAAGCAATGAAGCATGCTGATGCAGAAGAAGAATGCAAGGTTATCACTGAAGTTACCCTTGACCAACCCTACATCAGGTCGGGCTATCACGACATCAAAATTGGTCACTGCCTCGACAGCCACTTAGAAGACTGTCACGACAACATCTACGACAACAACTCCTTAAAATCCGATACATCTGATATTGAAGATCAAGAGAAGGTAAACTGGATAGGCAATCGTCCAGGTAAGTTATTCGAGCCTTTAAATTATACCTCGGATAACCATTCAATTCAAAAGCCTTCAACTGTTGAGCCCTCTATTTTAGATCTTAAGCCCCTGCCAGGGCAGCTAAAATATGCTTTTCTTGGTTTAAATGATACGTTGCCCGTAATCATCTCTTCCAAGTTGATGCAGGAACAGGAACATCAATTAATAGGAATGCTGCAGCAGCACAAAAAGACTATTAGATGGACGATAGCTGATATTCAAGGCATTAGTCCGGCATTATGTATGCACAAAAGGACTATTGGATGATCATAAGCCGACTATTGTTGCACAAAGGCGTCTGAACCATGCTATGAATGAAGTGGTGCGAAAAGAGATACTCAAATGGCTAGATGCTGGAATAATCTACGCCATATCAGACAGCAAATGGGTGATCCCGGTACAGTGCGTTCCCAAGAAAGGAGGAATGACCATGGTAACCAACGAAAACAATGAGTTAATCCCAACTAGGACTGTGACCGGTTGGAGGATTTGTATGGACTATTGGAAGCTTAACAAAGCTACCCAAATGGACCACTTTCCTTTACCCTTTATTGATCAAATGCTTGATAGATTAGCGGGTAAACCTTACTATTGTTTTCTTGATGGTTATTCAGGATACAATCAAATAGTCATCGCACTGGAAGATCAAGAAAAGACGATATTCACATGCCCTTACGAAACTTATGCTTTTAGGAGAATGCCTTTTAGACTCTGCAATGCACCAACTTTGACAGCTGCCTAGGCAACCTACAGAAGGTGCTCGAGAGATATGAAAAAGCAAACTTGGTTTTGAACTGGGAAACATGTCACTTCCTTGTGGATGAAGGGATAGTCCTTGGCCATAAGATTAGCTGTCATGGCATAAAAGTCGACAGAGCTAAGATAGAAGTGATCGAAAAGCTGCCGCCACCAACCACAGTCAAGGGAATCAGAAGTTTCTTAGGATATGCTGGTTTTTATCGAAGGTTCATTGCGAACTTTTCAAAAATCACCAAGCCCCTATGCCATCTTCTTGAGCCGAACCGACCCTTCGACTTTAACACTGAATGTACTGAGGCATTCAAGGTTCTGAAAGAAAAGCTTGTAACAGCCCTAATAGTACAACCACCAGACTGGACACAACCGTTTGAGATCATGTGTGATGCTAGTGACTATGCTGTAGGGGCAGCACTTTGGCAGCGGAGAGACAAACTCTTTCATGTCATATATTATGCCAGCAAGACACTGAACGACGCCCAAGTGAACTACACCACCACATAGAAGGAATTATTAGCTGTGGTATTCTCCATTGACAAGTTTCGTTCTTATATACTTGGAACGAAGGTCATAGTGCACACGGACAAGTCTGCATTGAAATATTTGTTCACGAAAAAGGATGCAAAGCCTCGACTGATATGTTGGATCCTGCTATTGCAAGAATTTGACCTTGAAATCAAGGATAAAAAGGGGACAGAGAATCAAGTGGCAGATCACTTGTCAAGGCTGGAGAAGGGAAAGAGTCTAACGACAGATGAGACAAACATACTGGAGACCTTTCCTGATGAGCAGCTGTTTGCTACCATAGTCACTGCCGCGACAGCCATGGCGGCAGGTAAGTCATCCGAACTCCCCTAGTATGCTGATTTCGTTAATTTTTTAGTTAGCGGAATAATTACTCCTGACCTTAATTATCAAGCCATGAAGAGGTTCCAAAATGATGTTAAGCATTATTATTGGGACGAACTTCATCTTTTCAAAATCTGTGCAGATCAGGTTATAAGGAGATGTGTACCACAAGATGAACAAGAAGATATACTCCATCACTGTCATGCTTCATCGTATGGAGGACACTTAGGAGGCAACAGAACTGCTGCCAAGGTTTTGAAGTCAGGATTCTATTGGTCGTCGCTGTATAAAGATGCTCAATTCTTCTACAAGAGTTGTGACAAGTTTCAACATACGGGAAATATCTCAAGGAGACACGAGATGCCGCTGCAGAACATTCTTGAAGTCGAGATCTTCGACGTTTGGGGGATCGATTTTATGGGACCATTCCCATCTTCATGTGGGAATTTGTACATCCTCCTGGTAGTAGATTATGTGTCCAAGTGGGTTGAAGCTATCGCCACTCAAAAGAATGATGCCAAGATAGTTCAAAGGTTTTTACATAAAAACATCTTTTCCAGATTCGGCATCCCTATGGCGATCATCAGTGATGAAGGAAGGCATTTCGACAACAGGGTTATAGCTGATGCCTTGAAAAAGTATGGTGTCAAGCATCGGATTGCAACAACATACCACCCTCAGACCAATGGACAAGCTGAAATATCCAACAGGGAAGTCAAGAAAATTCTTAAAAAGATGGTTAAGCCAACTTGGAAAGATTGGTCTTTACACCTTAATGATGTGTTATGGGCATACAAGACACCATTCAAAACTCCATTGGGAATGTCTCCTTATCGACTGATTTACGGCAAAACATGTCATTTACCTGTCGAGATAGAGCACAGAGCATACTGGGCAATCAAGACAGTTATTATGGATTTGGAAAAGGCAAGGCAAAAAAGGCTACTGGGTCAGAATGAAATTGAAGAAATTCGAACAATGACCTATGACAACGCAAGAATCTACAAAGATAAAACCAAAAAGTGGCATGACAAGAAGTTGCTTCCACGACAGTTCTGCCCAGGGCAGCTTGTGTTGCTTTTTAACTATAAGTTAAAACTCTTCCCAGGGAAGCTGAAATCTAGATGGTCTTGCCCATTCCAAGTGGTGCAGGTTTTTCCCCATGGTGCTATCACGATCAGATCTTTAAAAGACGTGCACCAATTCAAAGTCAATGGACAACGCTTGAAGCATTATCAGGGGACTGAAGCCCCAAGAATGCTGGAAGTTGTTACCTTAGGAGATGCCCCACCTGGCATCCCTAATTTAACCTAAATTTTATTTTTAATTATTTTAATATTAGGAAATTAGATTTATTTTATTTTATTTTTAAGAAATAATGTTTTATTTTTATTGTTTGTTAGGAAATAAATGAGACAATGAGAAAATGAGAAGTGAATTCAGCCCAACATCCTTCCATCAGCCCAAAGAGCCCAAATTTTGGAAGCCGATCGTTACAGCTACCGCGACAGACGCGCAACAGACATAGAAACACGTGACAGACGCGTCAGAAACCGCGTAACAGCTGGCCCCATTATTCACGCTTGCCCTTACAGCTCCAACGGGCAGCAAACTCTTCTCTATATAAACCCCGTTTCACTATTCATTTTTCACTCACTTCAACTCTTCTTACTTGCTCTCTTTAGAAATTTAAATTGCTTTCTTTTTTATTCTCTCAACCCTTGCAACCATGTCTTCCAGAAACACCCGCAGGAGTGTTGCCTCAGGCTCCACCCCGACAGCACCAACCCCATGATCTTTCCAGATCAGTGACATGGGGGAGGAAAAGGGATTTATCTACACCTCCGAGGAGGAAAATTTTGGCATGCAGCCGTTCATTGCTAGAAAAACCAAGGCCCTATAGTGGCAGATCTTTGCAGAACAACCAGAGGAGATTAACGTATGTCTGATTCGAGATTGCTACGCTGCCATCAATAGCAGAACGACGATAGCAGTTACCGTGCGAGGGCGAGAGGTGCCCTTCGAAGCATAATACATCAACACCTTGTATGGATTTTACGTGGGCAGCAACAACGATGGTCACCAACAATTTCTGAATAGCCTAGACACTGCCGCCTACGACGCTGTCATGGTAGAGCTCACGGATGAAGGTACTCAGTAGAATACAAATCCAAAGAACCCGAGGACGGTTAAGAGAGTTCAACTCCTGCTGGAAGCTAAACTATGGAACGCTTTTATCAAAAAGCGCATCATTCCATCCTCGCACAACACCATTGTCGACCAACCCAGGTTAGCCCTCATTCATTCTATTTTGCATGAGATGCCTATTAATGTAGGCAGCTTCATCCGAGAAAGCATTTTGGAGTGTGCACACCGGCCGACAGGACCGCTCTACCTCCCCTACCTCATCACAACCCTTTTTCGCTGCCACCGATCTTAGAGTCCAAGGGATGGGATGGATCGACAAAAATATACTCAGCTTGATGGAGCTGACTGCTGCCACCCCGTTGTCATCTTTCGACCCCACTGCCACGGCAGCAGAGACGACATACACTGAACCTGCTGCCATGGAAGGCAGGCAGCAAATAGCAGCAACAGGCCGACGGACTCCTCCTCCCAGATCCTTGCTGCCATACAGAAGATGGAGGAACGACAGCTAGGTTTTATGAGCTTCATCAGGTATTTCACCGCAGCTACGGTACAATTCATCCAAACTTCTTTAAATTTCCCTGATGTTGAATTTCATGCCTTCCCATCCCATTATTTTGCTGCCCCCACCCCTGCCCATACCCCTACATCTACTGTCACACCCAAGGCACCGTCTGCAGCATCCACACTGACCCCTGCGACGACAGCTGCAAGCAGCAACCGTGCAGCTGATACATCTGCCTGGGGAACCAAGAGAAGAATGCCCTCGAAAGAACTTGATGCCTTCATCGCTGGTTTCTCTTCTTCCTCAATTTGGGAGGAAAGCGACAACGAACCCTCTGTTAAGAGGAATCTCTCCAAAGAGTTCACACCGGTGAAATGACAGAAGAGAATGGCAGACAAAAACAAGCCAGATAGCGGCAGCGACAGCAGCAGTGACGACAACAGCAGTAATGACAGCAATAGCAACTAAGAGGTACATGTAGTAGAGAAACCCCCTCACATCTCTCCTACCAGAATTCAACCTCCCAGGGAGGCCAAAACGAAGAACACATCTGCCTCCCCTATCCGCTAGCCAGTTAAGAAGGCCCCTGCCCGCCGACAGCTCCAAATCAGCAGCAGTAGTGACGACATCGCATAAAATTTGAGTTTCTTAACTTATTTTGTTGCCTGCTTTTATATATTTTGTGATGTACTTTTATTATATTTTATTTTGTTATGTGCATTGAGGGCAATGCAACCCTTGAGTTTGGGGTGGCATCCCTCCATTAATGGAGTCTAATTTAGTTTTAAAAATTGTGTCTTTTACTTAGTTTATTTTCTGTTAAAAAATTATATATATATATATATTGAAAATTTTGGCTTAAGTCTTTGAACTGAACTTACCTGCCATGACAACATTGTCGTGGCAGTGCCTTTAGGATAGTTTTAGGAGCAGTTTAGAGCAATTCTATAGTTTTGAAACTTAAACACCATTTGTGACTGTTATACTGCCTAGAACTCTATTAGTTACCTAGAATAGGAAGCTTAGCACTTGAATAGCCCCTAGAGGCGCCTAACACTAGATCTAGGAAAGAAGTTTAGCAAAAGAGACTCAATAGCCCTAGATGTGACCGAAATCGGCTCTAGGAAGTTAGCTAGAGGCTCCCGAAACCGGCTCTAGTGAAACTTTAGCTTAAAAATTAATGAAATCGAGTCAAAAACAAAAAATCAAATGAGCATAAGAAATGCCTTCAAAAAGATAAACTTTGGCATAAAAATTCAAGCTAGAGGTTGAAATATTCTAGTGAAACTAAGGGAGTCTTGGCATATAATTGTTCACAAGCATGCACACACTGCACGAGGACTATAGCAAGATTCCGGGCGAATCCTAAATTATCCGACAAGGTGCTGCCGTCAATAGAGAATGAATGAAGGGTAAGGGAAAGTTTACTGTTTTAAGCCAAAAACAAAAATATTTATTTTTCTTTTAGGTCTAAATTGCTTGTGGGCAAGGAAAAACTTGAGTTTGGGGGTGTGTTGAGTGTGTAAAAGTTCTATTATTTACTTCTATTTAACCCATATTTCTGCTGCATTCAAGCATAATTCATTGTATTTAGGCTAGATTACAGTTAGACATCATAAATATATTAAATGGCACAGTTTCTACTGAAATTGTTTCTTTTGCAGGTTGCTGCTGTAGCAGATGGAGAGGCAACCATTGGGCAGGATGCAGCAGAGCTGGAACTAGACATGCAGACGAGGAGGATGATGCTGCCATGGTTGCCGCCGTGACAGCAAAGGACAACAGCATTTTTGAGGAGAAGAAGCAAAGTGGGCCACGACAGAAAGAGAAAATTAAGCCCGTTTGTCGTGGAATACCACTATGTTTTTCCAAGCCCTAGATCAGAATGAAGGCCAAGCCCAAAGTTCAAGGAGAGAAATTCTAAGAAAGAAGGAAGGACGAGTTAAACCTATATTCTCTGAAGATTTAGTCTTTATTAGAGTTGTACTTTAATTTAAACTTTTATTCTTGCCATATTAGAAAACTTGGACCCAAAGCCTATATAAAGGCATGTAATTCGACTTAGGAGGGAACATCACCTATCTTTAGCCTTCTTCCCAAAACCCTAGCCGTTTTCCCCCTCTCAACATGTTCGAAATTCCCCTTAGGGCAACGGGTTGATTTGTAAAGTAGTTGCAAGGGTTGCTTTTGTTTTAGGAATTTTCAATTCAATAAAATAAACTTCAAGTTCTCTTATTTTGGTTATTAACATCTTGCAAGAGTATCGGGAGAGCATTGCGAGGTTATCTATTTACTTAATATCGGGAGAGTTAAGTATACGAAAGGAATAAGAGCGAGTTCTCTAGTTTATAGTTGAACTATCTCGAACCTAGGGATAGGACGAGGTTAAGTGGCTAAAGAAGAATTCAACAACATCGGTGTTCATCCTTCGATTCATGTCGGGATGTATCATCAAAGACGTGTTCATCGACAGACTTGGACCTAGGGATAGGCCAAGGCACAACAAGGATTCTTGCCAAGCTTGAAGTACTGAGTTGTGTGATCGCTGCCACGACAAGCAACAGACTGCCGTCGCGACAGTTGCTGCCGCGACGGGGACATCGACAGAGCAGATTTTCCTAAACTTAGCAATACCTACACTACTGAGCAATTCAATACCAGCCCATTCTCTCTATCTTGATTCTCTCACTCTTTTATTTAAGTATTCTTTATTATTTTTGTGAGAATATCTTAAACTATTCTTTTTACTCTCGTGCAGTAATTCAATGTGAAGCTATTAGCCCAGTCCCTGTGGAGACGATATCCGATACTTCCGTATCACTTTACTACTTGCGTCGTGTACACTTGCACTACAATTGCGATAGACACTTTTACACGCAACAAATATAAATATCATAATAAATATTCTAATGTTTATATAAAATATCTGAAATAAAGTTTGTAAATACATGCTGAAACATAGTCCCAAAATATAAAATAATAACAATAATCTAACAGTTTAAAATAAGTTCATACGGAATAGTAAATAACTAGATAAAATCTGAGTTCATCCAAGAACCGAAAGCCTGTGTCTTATAAACTGAAACATGAACTAAGAGGGAGTCAGCTATTAAGCTCAATGTGTCTGTAAAGTGCAAGAAATCACAAACTCAGTTTCACAACAATAAATTTTCACAAAATATTTAAAATGGCACAAAGTAAGTTTAAAAACGGTTTTATAAAAACACAATGCAATGCACCCATACTGCATAGTCACCAAAGGTGTAGGTTCCCCTGAACCTCTCACTACAAAGTCACCAACGCAAGTGGTATAAACCATTGAATTTCCTCCGTACAATCACAACCCATGATAACACAGTAAAAAGATATCACAGTTTTCAAAGTCTCAACACAGTCCAATAACACATCAGGGATTCACAATTCATTTATTTTAAATCACAGTACGAAAATAATATGCACAAAAAAACATGATGTAAAATCATAGAACAACTGAAAATCATTGAAGTGCAAAATCACAGTCACAAAAGTTAGGATTAATAAAATAAGAGATTTTGGCGCATGAAACTATATAAAAAGTAGGGTTATTGGGTGATCTTATTTGAACTATGTGTGTGTGTATATAGGGAGAGTAAACCAAATTTAAGTAAAATAATGAAAGTGATATAGGATAGAAAAGAATAAAAGTAAATAAAATAATTAAAAGAAGACGAGTGAATGAGGGAATTAGAATTCAATTTAAAAATAAAGTATTATATATATATATAGTTGGACGGTAGGATTAATAATTAGGTTAGGTTTAGAATTACAAATAAATAGGGTAAATTAATAATAATAATAATAATAATAATAATAATTAAAGATAAATCGGTTAACAGTGTACAAATTAAACTTTCTTTTAAAACAATGGGTTAATTTCATATGAGGTCCTTAAACTTTTAAAAAATCTCATATTAACTTTTAAGTTTAATAAAAATTCTATTTAATCCCTCATAAAAAGTTAGGATTTTGAATTAAAAATTCACAATTGTTAGGGTTTTTAATTAGGGATTTTAATATTATGTTTTTTAAATTAGGGATTTTTCGAATATAGGGTTTACAATTTGGGCGTAATTTTTTGAGTGTTACAACTCTCCCACCCTTTAAAACATTATGCTCAAAATTTTCAAACTAACGACATACTTACAAAAATAGAGGTTTTGATAACAATTTTAAAAAGGCATTTTAGATCAGGTTATAAATGACAACATAGAGTTTTCAAATAGGCTTTAATCTCAAATTTATCGGAACGAGTATGATCACGACCAGTCGCTAATTTAGAGCTGCTACGAGGTGGCATAGTAGTTAATCTACAAAAAGAATTAATCCTAAAATTAGAGTTGGTACTTGGAGTCTCTATTAAAAATATATCTTTAATTCTTTAAAATAATAAATTTATTTGGAAATCCTATTTTACCCAAAAACATTTAATATGCATGTGAAAAATCATTTTCGGCTTAAAATTTTATGTGAGCCTCACAGTCCAAGGGTTGAACTTAGCTCTTATACCATTAAATGTAACCCCCTAAATCCGACCTAGAAAAAATAGCTGAATTTAGGAAGTCACGTTTGAAAACTTTACCCTCAAGAAAACTAATTTTTTTTTAAAAAACTACACTTTAAAGTAAAATAAAATAAATTAAATAATATCTTCTAATAAATAAAAATACAAATATCATAATAAATATTCGAATGTTTATATAAAATATCTTAAATAAAGTTTGTAAATACATGCTGAAACATAGTCCCAAAATGTAAAATAATAAGAATAATATAATAGTTTAAAATAAGTTCATATTGAATAGTGAAATAACTGGAAATATTTGTGATCCTCCAAGAACCGAAAGCCTATGTCTGAGAATTTGACACATGAACTAAGGTGGAGTCAGTTATTAAGCTTAGTGCGTCTCTAAAATGCATGCAATCACAAAGTCAGTTTCACAACATAAATTTTCACAAAATATTTAAAAAAGGCACAAAGCAAGTTTAAACACGGTTTTATAAAAACACAATGCAATGCACCCATACTGCATAGTCACCAAAAAGAGTAGGTTCCATTGAACCTCTCACTACATAGTCACCAACGCAAGTGGTATAAACCACTGAACTTCCTCCGTACAATCCCAACCCATGATAACGCAGTAAAAAGATATCAGAGTTTTCACAGTCTCAACACAGTCCAATAATAAATTACGGATTCACAGTTTATTTTAAATCACAGTCCGAAAATAATATGCACAAAAAACATGATGTAAAATCATAGAACAACTGAAAATCAATCAAGTGTAAAATCACAGTTACAAAATCAAAATATGTAGCACGGGAAGAGAACACAACTTAGCCAAAGCAACTCAACCTATTGAATAATGTGTTTTTCCATGATCAGAAGTATTGAGTCCAACTATATCGGTACCAGACTAAACAAAGGGTTGAAGAGATTAACGAACAAGAAGGGGTATAGAGCGGTGGAGATTATTACATAAGAATTTAACAAATCAATAAGGGATTTTAACGGCATGAAACTATAAAAAAGTAGGGTTATTGGGGTGATCTTATTTAAAATATGTGTGTGTATATATATAGGGAGAGTAAACCTAATTTAAATAAAATAATGAAAGTGATATAGGATAGAAAAGAATAAAAGTAAATAAAATAATTAAAAGAAAATGAGTGAAGGAGGGAATTAGAATTCAATTTAAAATTAAAGTACTAAATATGTATATATATATATATATATATATATATATATATATATATAGTTAGACGGTAGGATTAATAATTGGGTTAGGTTTAGAATTACAAATAAATAGGGTAAATTAATAATAATAATAATAATAATAATAACAATAAAAATATAATAATAATAATAATAATAATAATAACAATAATAATAATAAAAGATAAATCGGTTAACATAGTACAAATTAATCTTTCTTTTAAAACAATGGGTTAATTTCATATGGAGTCTTTAAACTTTTAAGAAATCTCATATTAACTTTCAAGTTTAATAAAAATTCTATTTAGTCCCTCATAAAAAGTTAGGATTTTGAATTAAAAATTCACAATTGTTAGGGTTTTTAATTAGGGATTTTAAAATTATGTTTTCTAAATTCGAGATTTTTCGAATACAGGGTTTACAATTTGGGCGTAATTTTTGGAGTGTTACAGTTTTTGTCTAATGTGTTTCCACACTTGAAGTGAGTTGGTTGATGTGTTTGATCTTTTTGATCAGTTTCGAGGTGATTCGGTATTTTCCAAGATTGATCTAAGATCCGAATATTACCAGTTGAAGGTAAAGGATGTGGATGTGCCTAAGACTACTTCTCGCATAAGGTACGGGCATTATGAGTTCTTGGTGATGCCTTTTGGCTTGACTAATGTCCCTCCTGCGTTCATGGATATGATGAATCGTATGTTTCATGAGTTTTTGGATAGGTTTGTGATTGTGTTTCTCGATGATATTCTCGTGTACTCTCGTACCGAGGAGGATCGTGATAAGCATTTGCGGATTGTGTTGCAAGTTCTGTTAGAAAATCAACTTTATGCCTAGTTGAGGAAGTGTGAGTTTTGGCTTAAGGAAGTTGTTTTCCTTGGTCTTTGGTGTCGGCCGAAGGGATTCAGGTCGATCACCAAATGGCTGAAGCGATGATGAATTGGAAGTCGCCTAAGTCGCTCTATGAGGTGCGTAGTTTCCTTAGTTTGGCGGGATACTATCATAGGTTCATGGATGGATTTTCGTGGATTTCTACTCCTTTGACAAAGTTATTGCAAAAAAGATGTTAAGTTTGAATGGACGGAGGTTAGACAACAAGCCTTTGAGAAGTTGAAGGAAGCGTTGATGCAAGCTCCTATCTTGATTCAACCCGAATTGGGTAAAGAGTTTGTGGTTTATAGTGATGTATCCTATACTGGTTTGGGATGTGTGTTGATGTAAGAAGGTAGGGTGGTAGCCTATGCTTCTTGGTAGTTGAAAGTGCAAGAACGTAATTACCCTACGCATGACATCGAGTTAGCTACGATGGTGTTTGCCTTGAAAATTTGGAGGCAATACCTTTATGGTGAAAGGTGTGCGATGTACACAGACCACAAAAGTTTGAAGTACTTGATGTCACAAAAAAAATGAATCGTAGGCAACGAAGGTGGCTAGAGTTGCTTAAGGATTACGATTTAACTACCATCCGAAGAAGGCTAATGTCGTAGCCGATGCCTTGAGTGGGAAGGTGGTTGTAGAGTTGAGGGTGATGTTTGCTCGGCTGAGTATATCGCGGGATGGTGGTTTAGTGGCTGAATTTCAAGTGAAATCCTCGTTGGTGGAGTTGGTTAAGGAAAAGCAGTTGTTAGATGATTCCTTGATACCGCATGTTTAGGATATTGCAGAAGGAAATCTTACAGACTTTTGTTTCGATGATGATGGTTTTTGTGCTTTAAAAGTCGAATAGTTGTGTTGGAGGATGTTGAGCTGAGGTGTACTATCTTGACTGAGACTCATAGCATTCCTTTTGCTATGCATCCTGATAGTACAAAGATGCATCATGGGTTGAAAGATGAGTACTATTGGGTTGTCTTAAAGAAGGATGTGGTTGATTTTGTTAGTAAGTGCATGGTTTGTCAATGTGTTAAAGCTGAGCATCAATTTCCTTCTAGATTATTGCAACCATTAAAGATTCCAGAATGGAAATGGGAGAGAATCACCATGGATATCGTGACTGGTTTGCCTTTGACACCGTCCAAGAAGAATTCCATTGTTTCGGATCGAGATTCACATTTCAAAGAAAGGTTTTGGGAGTGTCTTCATCAAGCGTTGGGCAGTGCGTTTGAATTTCAGTACTTCGTATCATCCTCAGACGGATGGTCAGTCTAAGAGAGTTATCCAAGTGTTGGAGGATATGTAGAGATGTTGCATCATTGATTTTCAAGTTTTTTTGTGAGAAACTGTTGCCTTTGCTGGAGTTTTCAACAATAATATTTATCAAGAGAGCATTCAAATGGCTCCTTATGAGACATTGTATGGAAGGAAGTGTAGAACGCCTCTTTGTTGGGCGGAAGTGGGACAGAAGTTGGTCTCTTTGCCTAATGTGCTTTAAGGCACTACGGAAAAAGAGAAGCTCATTAGTGGGAGGTTGAAAGTGACTTCGGATCGGAAAAAGTCTTACGCGGATTTGAAGCGTAAGAAAGTTGACTATGCTATAAGTGATAAGGTGTTTTTGAAGGTTTCACCTTGGAAGAAGGTGATGAAATTTGGCCGGAAGGGCAAGTTGAGTCCGAGGATTATTGGACCATATGAGGTGCTTGAGCGTGTTGGAACTGTTGATTATAGGTTGAGGTTGCCTCCCGAGTTGGAGAAGATACATGATGTTTTCCATGTATCCATGCTTCAGAGATATAGATCGGATCCATCTCATGTTATGCACGCTTAAAATATTGAGTTGAATTCGGATTTGTCCTATGATGAAAAACCGGTTGAGATCTTAAATTCGGGCAACAAGGTTCTTAGTGGTAAGACCATTGAGTTGGTCAAGGTCTTGTGGGGACTTTGTGGTGTGGAGGAAGCCACGTTGGAAAGGATGGATGACATGAAGAAGTAGTTTCCTTATCTTTTTCTATCTTGTAAAATTTCGAGGACGAAATTTACTAAGTGGGGGAGAGTTGTAACTCCCCGATTTTGGGCCTAGGAGTCTTTAAGGTTGACTCGTGGTTCGTAGGACCTATACTAGAGATTCGGGTTAGTTCGAGTGTGGTTCAGGGAAAACAAGGTATGATATATGATAAAATTATGAGAAAATTCTTAAAATCCTCTCTATATATAAATGTTTGGTAAAGTTAATTTTGGAAAATGACTTTTGGGACGATTGACATTTTGATTTGGTGACTAAATTGTAAAAAGTGCAAAATCTGTTTTTAGGGACTGTTTTGAAAGAGGGCCAAAACTTAGAATCTTAGGGAGCTAATATATATTTAATGGGTCTTTTCCTTTAATTGACCATTTTAAATGTGTTTTATTAAAATGAATAAAATAAGATTTTATTAAAAATGAGGTTTTATTAATCAGGTTTTTCCTAAATCTATTTTGACGTAACTTCATTTTCTCTTATTTTTCAACAGCCAAACTTTGTCAAACGATTTGCAAATAATTTCCTTGATGATTCTTCCATTTATCTCAAAGGATTCTTGAAGATTTTGCAACAAATTTTGTCAATTGAAGGAATAGGGGTTAGAGGTAATTTTCGTTCAACTCTTATAATCAAGGTTCTATAATGAAATTCCCAAGTGTTTGACTCTCTAATCGTGTCTAATAACAAGGTTTTATAATCTATTGGATTAAAATGGTTAGATCAAGCTTTAAAAGATGATTTCTCAAGATTTTTGTAATGGTTCTAGTTTGGTTAGTTTGAGATTGATTTTAATCATGATTTGGATGTTAAATGATGTTGAAATGAAAGTTTTATCATAGTAATCCCAAAATGAATTGGATCTCTAGTTGTTAGATTTTGGGGTTTTGTGGTGATAATATGGTTTTGGTGTTGCTGGAGATATAAGGATGCAAATAGATTGTTTTTGGATGTTAATTTATGATTAAAATTGGATGGAATTGTTAGGTTTTGGCTGGGTTGAGTTTGTAGAGTAATCGAAGGTGTTTTCGGTTATTTTAGATAGGAGTTTTGGGTAGAGCAGTGAAGTGGCTTTGTTTGCTAGTATTTTTATCGCATTGAGATTCATTAATCATCTGTTCTTGTGTGGTATAAACATGGGAGAACGTATTGGAAGAGATTGGTGAAGTTCTAGGAGCTTCGGAAGCTTTGTTACGTTTCGGCAAAGCAAGCAAGGCGTTGTCAGTGAGTGGAATTGGTTTTAAAGCCTTCAAAGACTGGAAAGCGAGGTTTGGGGATATAGATTGAATTTGAAACACTAATCTAAGCCCGAAAGTGAGTTTGAGATGTTTCGCTCTCATTTCTCAGTTTTTTATCCCATTGATTTATATGATCATGCTTATGTTTTGAAGATAGAATTACACCTACTGTTTTATGCATGTTTTGAGAACTAATATGGTGATTTATATGATCCCTTGATATAAATATATGATTTTGATAAGATAGAACTTGATGAGAAAATTCTATGCATTGTTTATGCTTTTGAAATGGGATGACATATGGTATATGTTTATGCATTGAAAAACAGTACGTAAATGATGTTTAAAATGAGTATATTGGCATGAGATGAGATTATTGTTACATGATATAATTAGTCGACCAATAGGATAAGAAGTTCACTATAATATACAAAATTCGTACGTGCGCTTTGGTTCGGGCAATGAGGGTAGTGCCATCCCGTTCCGAAGTGAGAGTGTGGTGATGAGAGATTCCACCACGGTAGGTCTTGATAATGTGAGATTCCATCAAGCTTTGTGGCAATGAGAGATACCTCTATGAGAGTTTAGTGATTTGAGATTCCACTGAGGTAGGACTTGACGATGTGAGATTCCGTCAAGCTATCCGAAAATCAAAGTAATGTTGCCTAAATGCCAATATATGAGATTCACATGTACCTTGATTATAAATGATTTTATGCATTGTGTTTTGCATGAGATAGATTTTCTTTGAGAAATGTTAATGATAAACAACCATGAGAAAGCTTTTCTTTGAGACATTGCATGACTTAAGAAATGCTATGGCAAACATGATTTGAGAAATGCTAATGAGAAACAACCATGAGAAAGCTTTTCTTTGAGACATTGCATTTTGATTAATGCATGAGATAGATGGTACATGTGGTTTAAATGTTGTGGTTTTTTCTTTGAAATGGTTTCAATCATGAGATAGAGAGAGCATGATGAGATAGAGATTTCTAAATAAGAAATGGTTTTAAAATACATTATTGTTGTTGGTTTGGTTTGAACATCCCTCACTAGGCATTATTTCTTATGCTCTGTTTTTCCAACAATGCAGAGAAATAGCATATTTGGGCTGCAAAAGAGGCAAGAAAAATTCCAATGTAACACCCAAAAAATTATGCCTAAATTGTAAACCCTAGATTCGTAAAATCCCTAATTTTAAAACCCTAATTTGAAATCGCTAATTGAAAACTCTAACAATTGAGAACTTTAATTCAAAACCCTAATTTTCTCTAAGGGACTAAATAAGATTTTTTTTATCAAACTTAGAAGTTAATATGAAATTTCTTCAAAGTTTAAGGACCGACTCCATAAATAACCCTTTATCAAATTGAATTTCAATTTGATTTGTGATTTCGTCTTTTTTAATCGTTTATTATATATATATAGTACTTCAATTTTAAATTGAATTCTAATATCCTCCTCAAATCGTCTTCTTTTAATTATTTTATTTACTTTTATTATTTTACTTAAATTAGGTTTACTCTCCCTATATATACACACATAGTTTAAATAAGATCACCCCAAGAACCCTACTTTTTTATATAGTTTCATGCCACCAAAATCCCTTATTGATTTGTTAAATTCCTATGTAATAATCTTCACCGCTCTATACCCCTTTTGTTCGTTAATCCCTTCAAAGTACCGGTACAATTGGATCCAATACTTCTGATCATGGAAAATCACATCATTATGTAGGTTTAGTATAGCTTGGCTAAGGTGTGTTTTCTTCCGGTGCTATAATTAAATTATATGTATTTTCTATGTGTTGGTGTTTTACCCTTTATGTGATTATTTATATGTATTATGATTTTTATGGTGGACATCACATGCATACATTTTCAGAATATGTTTTTACTATGATTTACGAACCGTGATTTATGGACTACAATTTATGGACTATGCTTTATGAAGTATATTTACAGAATATCGGATTTACAGAACTTTGTTTATGATATTTGATTTCTAATCATCATATCATTGTATGAGCATGGGCTGGGATTTGTTCGGGGAAGTTCAGTGGTTTCAGCCTTCGGGCTAGATTCCACTTCGTATAGGCAGTTGAAGTGAGGAGTTTTGGGGAACTTTCTTCTTGTCGGTTGTAGTTGGGTGCACTGCATTGCGCTTGTGATTTATGTGTTACGCTTTAAAGAATTTAAAAAAAAATATTACTATGTTTTTACGACTATGATTTTCTTGCATTTTAGAGACACACTAAGCTCTTTATCTTACTTCTCCATAGTTTTCTCTTACATATACCTTGGACTCTAGGCGACTTAGTACTCGTAGGATCTCTTTATTTTATCGAATCTATTTTATCTTAAGTATGGGCATAATTTACTTTCGGGAATATTTTATTATTAAGATTATTTTGGGATTTTGATGTAATTTTAGATTTGGGGCTTATTATTTGTATCATGCATTTTCATACTTTAATTTTTAAAGTTTTATTTAAATTATTAAATTATTAATTTAAATTTCGGATTTTATAAATATCGAGACACTTTATTTTATTATTATAAATAATTAATTTTATGCCATTTTAATATATTTTAATTTGAATTAGTTTCTTGAGGGTAAAGTTTTCAAACATGACTTCCTAAATTCGACCATTTCTTCTAGGTCGGGTTTAGGGGGTTACATCCAAGGAGTGTGACTTAGCTCAAGTATGGTTTTATATTTACCTATTAGTAATAATAGTTGGCAATGGGAGGATGCCTTACTGTTTTATGAGATGTGTTTTGAAGTTCCCTATTTTGTGACAAGTTTGTAATGCCTTTGATGACTTGTAAATGGCCTTTACTTGTTGATATTTGATTTGGTTTATGTTATAGCCCTTGAGTGGTTGTTTTGTGTAGGTAGCATGCCTATAGATTTTCTTAATGCTTATTGCCATGCTATGATGTTGAAATTGCCATGTGTGATTGAGGTTTAATGCTTAAATATGTTGTATGCATGTTGGAAGCTTGTTGGAATAGTTTTGTATGGATTAAAGTGTGAAAAACCAGTGAAAAGTGTCATTACAAGCCCCGGTTTTTCGGTATGCTCGAGCATGTACCGAAACTGTGAGCCTGAAATGGCTTAAGGGTTTCAAAACAGGAAGGGAGCATTTCGGTACACTTTGCTACTGGAATAGCCAGTTCCGAAACACCCTTAAGGGTGTTTCGATACGGTCCCGAGCTTCGAGACGGTCGAACCTATTCTGATACAAGTGTTTCGATACAGGGCAACCTGTACCGAAACACCCAACTGTTAAGTTGGTTATTGGAATCTTCTGAAGTTCTATTTCTTTACTTTTGGTCCCTAAATGTTGTGGATGCAATTAATTGAGCATGGATGATTGTTTTGAGATGGGAATTGTTAGTGATGCATGTAATGTGACTAATTAATGGTTGGTATCTTAAAAAGTGATGAAGTCTCTGTAGTTTGGTAAAATCAGAAAATGGTCCCTAAAATGTGTTTGTATGCAATTGGGTCCCTAAACGTTGTCTGATCGAGTTGAAAATTGTCCCTCTATGATGTTTATCACATAGGATCATAATGAGCATCTAGACAAGATAAAATGAAAAAATAAGGTCGCTTATTGAGGTAAACTTTCTGGTTTACTTCAATATTCCCCGTTTGATCTGTTTGGTTCGGTCTTTCACCCAGACCGGTCGAGGGGGTTACATGTTTTAAGCATGTGATATACTGTTTTTAATCATGAAATGGTGATGGATTCATGTGGTAAGTGATCCATGTAAGTGTGTATTTTATACTTGTTTAAAAGCATGGTATGTTTCTTTGGAAAAATGGTTTTGTGTTTATGCATATGAAATCGGTAGATTAATGTTTAATGATGAATTATATTGGCAAATGATGTGTTTTAAAATGTTATCATATATAGTTTGTCGGCCATAGGATTGAGTGCACTGTAAATAAGTCACCTTGGATGTCAAGGGGTTGGTGTCCCGTAACTCCATCCAAGTACCCTAACTGTTGAGGGGTTGGTGTCCCGTAAGCTCCCGTTAGTGGGTTAAGGATCTAATCAATGATTGGGTTAGTGTCCCCTAGGGTTGTGATTGTACCTGAATGTTATTGCACCACGATTATGATTGTATCGCTGTTTCGGTTGAGATGGCTTGAGGTGTTGTGAGAACACTTGTTGAATCTGTTTATCCGATATGATATTTTGGAAATGGAACTTGGTTTGAGATCACTTGTAAGCCAATATAATTGTTAATGCATCATATTGATGATGTTGTTGTATAATGTTGATTTATACATGTTTTCTCTTTAAGCCTTTAATATGGGTGTTATGCATGGGAAAGCTTAAATTGAGGTTTAGAAATGAGATTTGTTGTTTATCCGTGATACATGTTGCTTATGGTTTAATATGCTGGTTTTTGAAAGTGTTAAGTGCATGGTTTCCATGGCATGATGTTCAAATGATGTTTTGCAAGTGGTTTGAAATAGTGGTTTCAATTGTAACCCCCTCGACCCAGCCTAGGTGATCGACCGAATTGAATGGGTCACACGGGGAATAATGAAGTAAACAGGGAAGGTTTGCCTCAATAAACGATATTGTTTTGTTTTGTTTTATCTTATCTAGATGCTCGTTACAAACCTACGTGTTTGATGTTGCAGCGAGACATACAAAACATCAATTGCAATCAAAACAGCTTTTAGGGACCAAAATGTAAACTTATCAAATTTCAAGGGTTTTCCCCAATTTTAGATTACCGTCTTTAAATTAATCATATTACATGCATCTCTGTAAAAACTCAGCTCAAAATAATTATTCAAACTCACTTAATTGCATCCACAACATTCAGGGACTAACACGTAAGATAAACAGAACATTTAAATATGTTTTCAACTACCACAACAACCACGGGGAATAATGAAGTAAACAGGGAAGGTTTGCCTCAATAAACGATCTTGTTTTGTTTTGTTTTATCTTATCTAGATGCTCGTTACAAACCTACGTGTTTAATGTTGCAGCGGGACATACAAAACATCAATTGCAATCAAAACAACTTTTAGGGACCAAAATGTAAACTTATCAAATTTCAAGGGTTTTCCCCAATTTTTGATTACCGTCTTTAAATTAATCATATTACATGCATCTCTGTCAAAACTCAGCTCAAAATAATTATTCAAACTCACTTAATTGCATCCACAACATTCAGGGAGTAACACGTAAGATAAACAGAACATTTAAATATGTTTTCAACTACCACAACAACCACGGGGAATAATGAAGTAAACAGGGAAGGTTTGCCTCAATAAACGATCTTGTTTTGTTTTGTTTTATCTTATCTAGATGCTCGTTACAAACCTACGTGTTTAATGTTTTGCAGCGGGACATACAAAACATCAATTGCAATCAAAACAGCTTTTAGGGACCAAAATGTAAACTTATCAAATTTCAAGGGTTTTCCGCAATTTTAGATTACCGTCTTTAAATTAATCATATTACATGCATCTCTGTCAAAACTCAGCTCAAAATAATTATTCAAACTCACTTAATTGCATCCACAACATTCAGGGACTAACACGTAAGATAAACAAAACATTTAAATATGTTTTCAACTACCACAACAACCAACGTACTGATACCCTTGAGGAGGGTATTGATACGCCCTCGACTAGTGCAACACTCATATTCGATACGATACCCTACGAGCTCGTATCGGTATGCCAAAATCTGTAGCCAAAATTAGTATCGATACGCCCCCGCGTATAGGTACCCCCTTACATTATTGCAAGCTCGTAACGGTACACTAAGAAGGGTATCAATACCCTGCAGTCTGCAACTACAGAATTTGCTGGTTTTACCTATTTAAATCCACTCATGAGAAATCCAACATACCTTCAAACACTACAAATGAATCTAAATAACATTCCCTAAGTATACATAGCAGTTTCAACAACAAGACATGACAATTATCATCAAGATATTCTAGAGGCATGCTTCCTATGAAATCAAAGCATCCAAAAGTCAAATCTCAAATCAAGGCTTAATCCATCATATATAGGCCTTTTAAAAGTTCAAAACCAATAACCAAACATGCACATAAAGGGAGTTCATACACCTCTCCCAAATAGACTATGGTACCACCATTGCCCTTATTACTCTAGTCCATAAAACGAAACATACATTCAAAAGTGAAGTTTCCTTAGATCCTCTTGCAAGTTGCTGCCTCCAAACACTTAGCTATTTGCATTGATGGACAAGAGAGAGCGTAAGCATACAAACTTAGTGAGGAATGCTCAAAATCAAAAACACCATCAATGCTTAAAAACCATTTTACACCATTTGAAAACCATCATGCCTTTATTGAAATCCATGCACTTCATTAATGAAATCAGCATGTTATTCATCATGCAACAAGTGTCACATACTTCAAGAACAAAACCATTTGCTAACACTCATCTTAAGCTTTTCCATGCATAGCTACCATATGCTAAGCTTAAAGATTAAAACATGCTGTAAGCACCAAATTTATCATGGCCCAACTACTAGGCCCAAACTCAAATCCAAATCGAGACCCAATTTCACCATATCTAAAATCAATCCAAACCCAATTCAAATTAAGGTAACAACTCGGTTAACCAATCTCCCCTTTTCTCGGTCAAGCCTCCATCAACTAACAATCCCTAAAATTTCTCAACTACTCACGTATAAGCCATTTTTAGCAAATTTCCCATTAATCAACAATAAAACAAATTTAATAAACATACTTAGGAGGCACAAGACTTGGAAATTTCATTAAAGAACCTTGATTAGAGGACTTAAACGAAATCTTACCTCTAACCTTGCCTTTTCTCCTCAAATGAAAAGATTTTGATGAAATCTTCAAGTAAACTCAATGATAAATGATAGGAGAATCAAAGAACCCTTTAGCTATTCAAAAAGGACTAGAAAACATGGAAAATCTCTCTGGTATTTAGAAGAAAAAAAGAGTGTTTGGCTGAGTGCAAAATGAGAGAAGTTAGTTACGTAAACTCTTCTTTTATTTTAATTAAATTCTCCTTTTTAATTTGAAACCCTTTTTAAATTCTTTTTATTAGAATAATTAAAATGGACAATTTGGGAGAAAAGGCCCACAAAAATATATAAGCTCCCTAAATATTCTAGTCTTTTTCGCTTTTCATTTTAGTCCTTAAAATCCAACTTTGCACTTTTTACAAAATGGCCACTTTCTAAAATCTCGACTTTCCAAAACTCATTTTCTAAAATTGATTTTACCAACCTTCAATTTATATTTTTAAAAGATTTTATCAAATTCTCTCATGATTTTATCACATCCCAGACTACGTTTTCCCTGAACCGCTTCTAAAGGCTTGGATCTCTAATTCTAGGTTCAACTAGCACATATCGATGCCTAAAACATCTAGGCCTAAAATCGGGCCATTACATCAGTGGTTTTGAGTAATTGGTTTTAAATTGAATTGACGGTGTTTGTTTTTTAGCACTCCTCACTAATCCTAGTGTGCTTACACACTCTTTGTTCATAAATGCAGTGGATTTAAAGGTCATTGGTAGCGAGCAAGCAAGGGCGAAATCTGGGGACTTGATATTTGAAAGTATGGTTTCCAAACTAGACTGATAGTAATAAAGGCAAGGGAGTTCGTTGTTAATTAGGGAGGATTTTATGTTAAAGTCCATGTTGAGCAAGTTTATGTTGTTGTTTTGAGATTTTTAAATGGTCTTTATATGTTGGTTTTGTTTGGAACTAATATTTTGGATGTCGGTTGGTTTATTCTCTAGAAATCATTAAATGAGTTGGATGCTCTCTTTGATCAAATTACTTACACTTGATTGACTAGCCTATTGTACTTGATATGAAACCTTGTTCTCTTGATTTGTTGTGCTTGAATGGGATATAGAAACTAGCTAGGTAAACTTGATTAAAATGAACAATGATATTAAATGCTAATAAGCTTGATAATATATTAGGTAGTTGTCACCTCACTAAGTACATTATGTACTTATCACTCTTGTCTTTCATTCTTCCCAAACCACAGGTCCAAAGTGATCAAAGCTTCCCGATCTTGAGTAGAGCAATACACAAGTGAAGTTTGAGAGTCTGGCTTGTCTATGTCTTGTTGCACTCCTAGTTGGTGGCTTAGTCTTGTGTCTAGTTATACAAGTCTCATGCATTTGGCTTATATTAGATATGTATATGAAATGTATGTAAAACTATATGGGTGGATGGATGGTAATGTTTTAAGTCACTTTGGTTATGTCAATAAATAATCATATGGATGTATGAACTTGAATGACATGTTAACCTCTTTTGATATGTATATATGAATGAAGTTAAGTAAAAGCTTATTTGAATGTGTTAATGAATCATTGTTGATTAAGGTTGTGTCTATTGGTATTCAAATGTGCTTTGGGTCTTAAAATGATGATGTTCGAATGGTATATGGAATCTAAGTTGTAAATTAAATTGATCCTAAGTGTTCTATTGGTTAGTAAGATTAGGTAACTTGAATTAGTAACTTTATTTGGTATTTGAATGGAATTAGTTTGGAGATGAATATATAGTTTCATGTATGACAAGTAAGTAGTTCAAATGGAATGATTATAATGTTTGGAATGAATTGAACTTAGTATATTGGATTAATCATACCGGTAATTTAATCACTAAGTAAATTTTTAGATAGGTTGAAAGTGTCCCCTAAATCTATGTTTCCATGTTTCATTATATGCATCGAGACTCCTCGCTCCTAACACGGACGAGGGGTGTTACATGAGGGATACCACGAATGCTACAATCGTTGGGCAGGGAGGCAAAGAGAATATTGTATCTCCTAGAAAGATTTTCCACCTCTGTCTAATCCACATGTAGTAGTAGAGTAAGAACCACATGTGCCAGTTGGGCTAGTGGTGGGTGATGGCCTTCGATACAGGCAAGGACTGTAGCTTTTCAAGTTGTCATAGTTGGAGTGCATGCACCTGCACCGGCTATTGGGAAAACGAGGTTATCGTTGGAGTGTCTGTAAAGTCTAGAAGGAGTTGAGTTAAGAGGGTTGGCACCCGTAGCATCTGAGGAGTGGATGGCTACACGAATTGGATTTTGGATCAAGTGGGGTGTTGTGATGCCCGTAAGCTAGGATGTGATATATCCCTGTTGCATGAAGATGCTTACAATCTGAGGATAACTGTGATCACGGGTATGGAACCTGATTAAGTGATGTGGGAGTTTTTGAACTGCCATTGAGAGGAAGTATTTGTGAATTAGATACTTGGATGAAAAGGAATGTGAATTCATGGCCTTGGTGTGGGGCGGTATGTATGTGGTTGAGTATGAGGTAAAATTTGTTCAATTGAGTCAGTATACTCCTGAACTGATACCAGGTTAGAGGCATCGCTGCGAATGATTTTGTTATAGATTAGTGCAAGATGTTAAGACATACATGTGGGCTTCTAATTGCACTAATTTTGACGTGTTGGTTACATGGGCGAAGGACATTGAGCAGAACCTGGGTTTATCCATTCGTGTGGGAGGTTCTGGCTCTGCCAAGAGAGTTGAAAATTCTAGTTTCGGTGGTGTTCAGTTTAAGATGCATCGTGATAAGAGGTATTCACCCGTGTTGAGGTGAGGTAGAGGTAGTGTTGGGCAAGGTTCGTAGGGTCAAGGTATCGAGTCTAGGGTAGCACATAATACCTATTGGTTTTGTGGATCGTTTGATCAAATGAGGCGAGATTGTCTTCGTTCGGCTCGTGAAGGACATGCTCATGTAACTATTGTAGCTAATTCATGTTGAAGTTATGGATAAAGCGATCTTTCGAGATGGTTGTTGTGAAGAGGTTGTCTAGAAGATGTCTTTTAATAGTGCAAGGTTGTGTGTTTGCGTCTGATTTGATGGAGTTGTTGTTTCATGCTTTTGATCTAATCATGTGTATGGATTGGTTGTCTGAATAGAGGGTTGTTGTTGATTTTGTAACCAAGCGAGTTACCTTGAGACTTGCAGATGATTATGATATGGTAGTTGCGAGTGAGAATGTTTTGTTTTGCCCATTGGTGTTTCGGCTCTGAAGCGAGTCAAATGTTGAAATCTAGTTGTGGGACATTTTTAGCCTTTGTCATGAATCTGGGATCAAAAGAGGTGCGTGTTCAAGACATTCGTACAATATATTAGTTTCTAGATGTTTTGCCAGAGGAATGGTCAGGTTAGCCACCAGATAGAGAAGTAGAATCGACATTGAGTTATGTGCAAATAGGACATCGATATCCATTGCTCCATATCGTCTGACACCTTAGGAGTTAATGACATAACTTCAAGAGTTTCTTGATAGAGGGTTTATTAGGCTTAGTGTTTCACCGTGGGGTATACCGGTAATGTTTGTGAAGAAGAAGGATAGCATGATGGGAATGTGCATTGTTTATCGGCAACTCAGCAAGTTGACGATTTAGAATAAGTAACATTTGTCGCAATTTGATGATCTGTTTAATCTTGTAACACCTGAGTTCGGGGGTCAGGTGAAAATAATATTTGAAATAATGTTTTGGGTTTCGGTTTCATAATTAAAATAATAAAATAATATTTTGGGCCTCGGGTTTTCAAAACAAATAATCTATGTTGGACATGTTTTGACTTTAAAGCCCAATTCCATGGAATTTGGAAATTGAGATAGCTATTCTCATTAATGGCATTATGGTAATTACAAGCTTTTCAAATAAAACCACTTTTTACTTAAAAGACCACTTTTATTTCATCTTCTTCTTCTTCCTTTTTCCACTCTTCACGTCAAAACCCTTTCCCTCTCCATTTCACTATTCCATCACATCCTTTGCTCTTTGTTGGTGATTTTCGAAATGTAAATACGTTTTTGACTTACCCTTACCTTCCTCTTCGTGTTGGTACCATTAGTTTTCAATAAAACCAAGTATTTTGTATTTTGGGTTTTTCAAAGAATTTTGTTTAAGGTTGCGGCTTTATGGGTTTTTAACTAAGCTCTTTATTTATTGTTGTTAGATTAGTTGTTTGTAAACTATAAGGTCCAACATATATGAATTTTAAATGGTTTTATGATGATTCTCAGATTTGGGTTTAAGTGGGGTTTTAGGAGGGTTTAAAGGTTGGTTTTGGAGTTGCTATATGTGGGAAATTGAGGGATGATGTTAGTGTGATAGTTAGGGGTTGTTTGGAAGCTTTTAAGTGTGTTAAAAAGGTTGGAATCAAGGGTTTTGGACTGTGCTAAAGAGTTGCATGGGATTGAGGTTTTAGAAGTTGTTCAGACCTTGAAATCATGTGTTTATGCGCTTGAATTGTGTTACGAGTTGTTAATTTGATATGTGAACTGATTTGAGGTTGTTTTGATTTTGTTGGGATGATTAGAAGAGAGTAATTTAGTTGGTGAAGCTTCAGGGATGAATCCAGAGATTTTGGAGACTTGAGCACGGTTTTCGGCCTTTTTTGGTAGCAACGATGAGTAGAAACGTTAACCTTTGATTTGTTTTCGAAACGGAACTCTAGGGGGTTTGGGTTAGACCTCGAGGGTTCACCTAAACTCGAGTGTAAGTTACTACTCATACATCTTTGTTATGTGTTGATGAATGGTTGTGTGATGTGGTCTTGTGCATCTCGAGTTGTTTACATTGTGATTGTTGTGTACTCATGTAGGAGTAGAGCCTTATAGATGTTAACTATGCCTCCTTTTGAGTAAATGCTTGAATCCTTTGATTGTATGTGTTAGTTCCGAATGCCTCATATGTTGAATCTTGGTTGATAAATGTCGTATGTATGCTTGCTTGTACCTAGGGGAGTCTTAATTTGCATCTAGAGTTGTGGTTTGGAGTCCTTAGCTGCAATTTTGAGTATTGCAGTGGAGAGCGTATCGGTACGCCCAAGGGCCATATCAATACGGTCTTGCACTTAGGGGCTCAGTTTAAGCCTAGCGTACCGATACGCGTGGGTGTATCGATACGCCAAATCCTCACTGGAAATATGAGATTTTGACGAGATTTTGGCATATCGGTACGGGTCTAGGGTGTATCGGTAAGGTCTTGTATCGTTGACCATGAGAAGTTAACTAGTAAGGGTGTATCGGTACGGTCAGCATGTGTACCGATACGGTCTCCCTACGTTGACTATGGGTTGTTGACCTGGTCAAGGTATATTGATACCCTCTTCAAGAGTATCGATATGGTCTGCTGAATAACTTAAAATGAACTCTTTTCTTTGTTTGCTTGGTTGTTCATATCACTTGGTGTCCTTCCGCTGTCGTGTGACGTATAGGATGTATGAATGCCTTTAGACAAGATAAAAATATAAAGAAATTTTCCTAGGGTTGCTAACCGAAGTGGGGCCCTAGAAGGTTTCATTTTAGTTTTCTCCGTGTAGCCTACTCGGACCGGTCAGTCATCCAGACCGGGACGAGGGGGTTACATTTAGTGGTATCAGAGCTTGAGGTTTCCGAGACTTCGGGCAGGTAAGTGAGGTAAGTTAATGTGTTATGTGTTGTATCTCGGTAAGCGTTTTGCCATGTATGCTTGAAATCTGTTGCTAGCACGGTGTATGAATGCATGTTTTAATAACCTTGTTGTTGTTTGAGGGTTGGTCAAATGTCCCCATTCTTAGAAGTTGTTGTTGAAATAAAAAAAAATGTTTTGGTTTAATGAGCTTGAGAACCGAAGTCCTTGCCCTTTTGCTAACCTAACGTTTTCCTTGGTTGTTGTGTGTTTATTTTGTTAGATCTTGTTTTGCTATGGTGAGACCAAGGGGGCGACCTAGAGCGGGTGACCAAGAACCCGGAGGTGAGCCTCTTGCTCCCTTTGCTCCCGACAGTAATGGGGTGGGTGGTGAAGGTGATGTGCCTTAGGCTGGTTCTCAAGTCGGGGTGATGGTAATGGGCCTGAGGTCGGGGCTAATGTTGGAGGTGTTGGGGCTCAGGCGAGTCAGGGTCTAGCAGGCGCGGACATGACCCAGCTAATTTAGACTATAGCTGGAGTATTTCAGACAACATTGGCCGGTGCACAAGCTGCAGCACCACCTTAGGGTGCGGCGACAAGATTACCCCTAGAGAGGCTACGTAACTTAGGAGCAGTTGAGTTTCGTGGATTGATTCCTGAGGGTTCAGATGGGTAGCTTGAGAGCACTACTCGCATCTTGGATCAGATAGAGTGTTCAGACGCCCGTAAGTTAGGTTGTATTGTCTCCTTGCTTCAAGGGGACGCTTATACTTGGTGGACCATTGTTACCTCTGTTATGGCCGAGGCGGATATCACATGGGAGTTCTTCAGAAATGCCTTCAAGAGGAAGTATCTTGGAGTCCGATACTTAGATGAAAAGAAGAGAGAGTTTATGGCTTTGGTTCAAGGTAATAGGACCGTGTCTGAATACGAGGTTTAGTTTGTGAGATTGAGCCAGTACGCACCTGAGTTGGTTCCTAGTGAGAAGGAACGGTGTGACTGCTTCATGTATGGGTTGACTACAGATGTGAAGAACTACATGCTTGCCTCTGACTACATTGAGTTCGATGTCTTGGTCTCTAGGGCCAAGGATATAGAGCAGAACCTAGGCTCTAGAGCACGTGCTAGTGGGTCTGATTCTGGAAAGAGACATGCAAATTGGGATAGAGACCAGGCCAAGAGGCATAGGGATATGAGGTACCAGCCGAATTCGAAGCATAGGGGTGGTAACTATGGTCAGGGCCATCAGGGCCAAGGAGCTGTTATGCACACACCAGAGTGCAATAGGCGTGGGAGACGTCGCCAGGGCGAGTGTGCGGGTACCTATGGGCCATGTTGGAACTGTGGATCTCGAGACCACATGAGTCGTAACTGTCCACACCCGGTTAGGGGCGGACCGACTCTAGCTAGGGGCTTTGAGCATCATAGAGGCCGTGGGCACGGTCGCGGAAATATTCGGCCGAGGAATGAGGGTCAGAGAAATTTGGCTCATGTTGTAGCAGTCCAACCCGAGGGAGGAGGACCGGCAAGGGTGTACGCTCAGCGAAAGGCTGGGAATGACACTGATGTCATTGCAGGTAATTTCTCATTACAATCTTTGAGTTTGCTTTCTTTGATAGATTCGGGGTCAGCACATTCGTATATATTGGGTGAGCACGCAAGGTCATTAGGGTTACCATGTGATTGGTTAGAGGTAGGTGTAAATGTTACGAGCTCTTTTGGTGATACAGTGCTAGTTAGGAAAGTGTATAGGAGGTGTCCCTTGATGGTTCAGGGCCACGTATTTTTGGTCGATATGATGAAGTTACCCTTTTACAGTTTTGATGTGATCTTGGGTATGGATTGGCTTGTTGAGCATAGAGCTAGGGTTGGCTTTGAGCCCAAGAGAGTCTCCTTGAGGCTTACCGATTACTTTGAGGTTGTGGTAGTTGGTGAGGACGTTAGGTTCTTGCCCAATGTGGTTTCGGCTTTGGAAGCTCAGAGGTTGTTGAGTTCGGGGTGCTAGGCTTATTTGGCTTATGTAATGAATCCGAATATGAGTGAGGTGAGACCTTAGGACATCAGAACATTATGTGATTTTCTGAGTGTTTTTCTGGAATAGCTACCGGGTTTGCCTCTATACAGAGCAGTTGAGTTTGCTATTGAGACATATTCTGATTCTGCACCAGTTTCGATTGCTCCGTATAGAATGGCACCGAAAAAGTTGAAAGAGTTGAATACACAGCTTCTGGTGTTGACTGATAGAGGCTTCATTAGGCCTAGTATTTCTCTGTGGGGTGCTCCGGTCTTGTTCATGAAAAAGAAAGATGGCAGCATGAGGATGTGTATAGATTATAGGCAGTTGAATAAGGTGACAGTGAAGAACAAACATCCTTTGCCTAGGATAGATGACTTGCTAGACCAGTTGAGAGGTGCTTCTGCATTTTCAAAGATTGACTTGAGGTCCGAGTACTACCAATTGAAGGTAAAGGATGAGGACATACCGAAGACGACATTTCGTACACGTTATGGGCACTATGAGTTTTTTGTGATGCCTTTTGGATTGACTAACGCTCCAGCAGCCTTCATGGATATGATGAACCGTGTATTTGGTGAGTTCTTGGACAAGTTTGTGGTAGTGTTCATAAACGACATCTTAGTATACTCTAGGACCGAGGAGGAGCATGATGAGCATTTGCGGTTAGTACTTCAGACCCTACTAGAGAATCAGTTGTATGCCAAGCTAAGCAAATATGAGTTTTGGATTAGGGAGGTAGTCTTCCTAGGTCACATGATCTCGGCTAGTGGGATTAGCGTGGATCCCAAGAAGATAGAAGCTATAGTGAATTTGATACAACCGAAGTTAGTGACAGAAATCCACATGTTCCTAGGTTTGGCGGGGTACTATAGAAGGTTTGTTGAGGGATTTTCCAGGATAGCGGCTCCTTTGACTAAGTTGCTACAAAAGAATGTTATGTATGAGTGGTCAGATGCAAGACAAGAAGCGTTTGAGAAGTTGAAGAAAGCTTTGACCGAAGCTCCTATCTTGATTCAGCCTGAATGGGGGGAGACTTTGTGATTTATAGTGTTGCATCCTATGTAGGGCTAGGTTGTGTGCTTATGCAAGAAGGTAAGGTGGTAGCATATGCTTCGCGACAGTTGAAAGTTCATGAGAAGAATTACCCCACCCATGACATAGAGCTAGCCGCAGTGGTGTTCGCATTGAAGATTTGGTGACACCATCTTTATGGTGAGAAGTACATCGTGTATACCGACCACAAGAGTTTGAAATATTTAATGTCTCAGAGGGAGTTGAACCTCAGGCAACGTAGGTTGTTAGAGCTTCTTAAGGATTATGACCTCACTATAGAGTACCATCCGGGTAAGGCAAATGTAGTGGTCGATGCCTTGAGTAGAAAAGTGGTCGTTGAGTTGCGAGCTATGTTTGCGAGGTTGAGTGTGTGTAAGGATGGTGGGTTGATAGTCGAGCTTCAGGTTAAGCCTTCGTTAGTTCAATTAATTCGAGAGAAGCAGTTGCGAGATGAGTCTTTGGCACCTCACGTGCAAGACATAGCCGGAGATAGGCCTACCGAGTATTGTTTTGGTGAGAATGGGATCTTATGTTACAAGGATAGTATAGTGGTTCCGGAGGATGCCGAGTTGAGGCGTAGAATCTTGAATGAAGCTCACAATAGTCCTTTTGCTATGCATCCGGGTAGCACGAAGATGTATCGAGGGTTAAAAGAAGAGTACTACTTGGTTGGTTTGAAGAAGGACATGGCCGAGTTTGTCAGTAGGTGTAGGGTTTGTCAGAGGGTCAAGGCCGAGCATCAGTTTCCCTCAGGATTGTTACAGCCGTTGAAGATTCCGGAATGGAAGTGGGAACGTATCACCATAGACTTTGTGTCAGGACTACCGTTGGCTCCTTCGAAGAAGAATTCCATGTGGGTGATATTGGACATGTTTACTAAGTGTGCCCACTTCATACCAGTTTACACCACCTATACTTTAGACAAGTTGGCCGACCTATATATCTGTGAGATAGTGAGACTACATGGAGTACTGAAATTGATTGTGTCAGACCGAGATCCGAGATTTACGGCTAGATTTTGGGAGAGTTTGCATCGAGCCTTGGGTACTTGGTTGAACTTCAGCACTTCGTATCATCCGCAGTCAGATGGTCAGTCTGAGAGAGTGATTCAGGTATTGGAAGATATGTTGAGATGTTGTATCATTGATTTTCAGGGGTCGTGGGAGAAACATCTATCGTTAGTGGAGTTTGCATACAACAACAGTTTTCAGTCGAGTATTCAGATGGCTCCTTATGAGGCCTTGTATGGTAGGAAGTGTAGAACCCCGATTTGTTGGGCCGAAGCCGGACAGAAACTTGTACTGATGCCTGAATTGCTTAAGGGCACCACCAAAAAGGTAAAGTTGATATGTGATCGCTTGAAGGTAGCTTCAGATCGATAGAAGTCCTATGTTGACTTAAAGAGGAAAGAGGTAGAGTATTCTGTGGGAGATAAAGTGTTTTTGAAAGTCTCACCTTGGAAGAAGGTGATGAGGTTTGGGAGGAAGGGCAAGTTAAGCCAAAGATTCATTGGACCTTATAAGATAGTTGAGAGAATTGATCCCATTGCGTATAGATTGAGACTCCCGACTGAACTAGAGAAGATTCATGATGTCTTTCATGTGTCGATGCTTATGAGGTATAGATCGGATCTGTCCCATGTAATGCCCGTGGAAGAGATTGATCTCAATCCGGACTTGTCTTACAACGAAGAACCAGTTGAGATACTTGCTTTTGATAACAAGCTGTTGCATGGCAAGACCATAGTGTTGGTCAAGGTGTTATGGAAACATAGAGGTGTGGAAGAGGCCACGTGGGAAATGAAAGCTGACATGCTTGAGCAGTTTCCAAACTTGTTTCCGTCAGATAATTTCGGGGACGAAATTCCTTAAGTGGGGGAGAGTTGTAACACCCGGGTTCGGGGGTCAGGTTAAAATAATATTTAAAATAATATTTTGGGTTTCAGTTTCATAATTAAAATAATAAAATAATATTTTGGGCCTCGGGTTTTCAAAACAAATAATTTATGTTGGACATGTTTTGACTTTAAAGCCCAATTCCATGGAATTTAGAAATTGAGATAGCTATTCTCATTAATGTCATTATGGTAATTACAAACTTTTCAAATAAAACCACTTTTTACTTAAAATACCACTTTTATTTCATCTTTTTCTTCTTCCTTTTCCACTCTTCACGTCAAAATCCCTTCCCTCTCCATTTCACTATTCTATCACATCCTTTGCTCTTTGTTGGTGATTTTCGAAAGGTAAATACGTTTTTGACTTACCCTTACCTTCCTGTTTGTGTTGGTACCATTAGTTTTCAATAAAACCAAGTATTTTGGGTTTTGGGTTTTTCAAAGAATTTTGTTAAAGGTTGTGGCTTTATGGGTTTTTAACTAAGCTCTTGATTTATTGTTGTTAGATTAGTTTTTTGTAAACTATAAGGTCCAACATATATGAATTTTAAAGGGTTTTATGATGATTCTCGGATTTGGGTTTAAGTGGGGTTTTAGGAGGGTTTAAAGGTTGGTTTTGGGGTTGCTATGTGTGGAAAATTGAAGGCTGATGTTAGTGTGATATTTAGCGGTTGTTTGGAAGCTTTTAAGTGTGTTAAAAAGGTTGGAACCAAGGGTTTTGGACTGTGCTAAAGGCCTGCTCGGGATTGAGGTTTTGGAAGTTGTTCTTAGCTTGAAATCATGTGTTTATGCGCTTGAATTGTGTTTCGGGTTGTTAATTTGATATGTGAACTGATTTGAGGTTGTTTTGATTGTGTTGGGATGATTCGCAGCGAGTAATTTAGTTGGTGAAGCTTCGGGGACGAATCTGAAGATTTTGGAGACTTGAGCGCGGTTTTCAGCCCCTTTTGGGTAGCAACGGTGAGTAGAAACGTTAACCTTTGATATGTTTTCGAAATGGAACTCTTGGGGGTTTGGGTGGGACCTCGAGGGTTCACCTAAACCCGATTGAAGTTATTACTCCCACATCTTTGTTATGTGTTGATGAATGGTTGTATGATGTGGTCTTGTGCATCTCGAGTTCTTTGCATTGTTGTTGTTGTGTAGTCGTGTATAAGTCGAGCCTCACGTGATGGTTGTCTAAACTACGGTGATGAGTGGTCGCACCTGTAGTGACTAGTAGTAGAGTAAGATGATGAGTGGTCCCATTGGATAACTACTAGTCGAACGGTGATGTGTGGTCCCACCGGGTGTGTATGTTGGTTGTGCATGTGCAAACCATGTGTAGTCTTGTTGTGATAATCCTTCGTGCATTCATTGATTTTGTCAATTATGAAAAGTGTTTTGAAAACTGCATGCTTGTTGAATTGTAGAGCTTTTCTCACTAAGCTAGTTAGTGAAAATTGTAGCCTCACGCTCTCTTTTGTTTCCAACATGCAGATCGTTAGAGTTCGGGAGGCAAGTGGGCAAGGGGGGAGCTTTTGGAGTTCTCAAATTAGCTCAAGTGTGATTTACGTATTTGTAATAATGCCTAGACGATGGGGGTGTAGACTTGTAGGAGTAGGTGTCAAACTCCTTAGATGATTTGTGTTTAGTTGAGCATGCTAAATCGTTGATGTTATGTTTGGATGTGTTACGTCTTAGTTTCGTGGATTGATGACCATGTCTATTTTGTTGCTTAATTGCTTGTGTTTAAGAGTCTATGAACTTGGCCTATGAATGCTCTATGTATGGTTGTTTTAAGCATGAAGCCTTATAGATGTTAAGTATGCCTTCTTTTGAGTAAATGCTTGAATCCTTTGAATGTATGGTTCTTGTTAGTTTTGAATGCCTCATATGCTGAATTTTGGTTGATAAATGTCGTATGTATGCTTGCTTGTGCCTAGGCGAGTCTTAATTTGCATCTAAAGTTGTGGTTTGGAGTCCTTAGCTGCAATTTTGAGTATTGCAGTGGAGAGCGTATCGGTACACCCAAGGGCCGTATCTGTACGGTCTTTCAATTAGGGGCTCAGTTTAAGCATAGCGTACCGATACGCGTGGGTGTATCGTTACGCCAAAGCCTCACTTGAAATCTGAGATTTTGACGAGATTTTGGCGTATCGGTACGGGTCTAGGGTGTATCGGTACGGTCTTGTATCGTTGACCATGAGAAGTTGACTAGTAAGGGCGTATCGGTACGGTCAGCATGTGTACCGATACGGTCTCCCTACATTGACTATGGGTTGTTGACCTGGTCAAGGTGTATCGATACCCTCTTCAAGAGTATTGATACGGTCTGCTGAATAACTTAAAATAGACTCTTTTCTTTTGTTTGCTTGGTTGTTCGCATCACTTGG
The DNA here is from genome assembly GCA_958450335.1 of Hibiscus tridactylites. NCBI lineage: Eukaryota > Viridiplantae > Streptophyta > Magnoliopsida > Malvales > Malvaceae > Hibiscus > Hibiscus tridactylites. The sequence goes on from OY288280.1 coordinate 42,336,314, forward strand.
TGTCCTTCCGTTTTCGTGCCACGTATAAGATGTATGAATGCCTTTAGACAAGATAAAAATTAAAAGAAATTTTCCTAGGGTTGCTAACCGAAGTGGGGCACTAGCGGGTTTCATTTCATTTTGCCCCGTGTAGCATACTCGGATCGGTCAGTCATCCAGACTGGGACGAGGGGGTTACAAATCTGTTTAAAGGTGCCTTAGCGTTTTCTATAATTTATTTGAGGTCTGATTATTACCAATTGAGGGTAAGGGAAGTGAATGTGCCTAAAACTACTTTTGAACGAGGTACACGCGTTACGGGTTTTGGTGATATGATGGATCGGCTGTTCTATGGGTTGTCGGATCAGTTTGTTGTTGTTTATAGACGATATTATTTTTTATAAAGGCACCGTGGAGGATCTTGATCGACAAGTATAAATGGCTTGGCAAGCTTTTGTGGAGGAGCGAATATTTGTTCCTTTTGAGTAAGTACGAGTTTTGGCATGTTGGAAGGAGTTCTGGTTCTGGGAATGTTATTAGTAAGTGTGAACTCTTAATCATGCACAATACAAAAACACTTATAGACATCTGGGATGGAATATAAGTGATCATGCACACATAAGTTTACACTTGCGAATGAATTTTCGAGGACCGACAAAATGACGATGTATGCGAGGTAGCTTATGTAGGTGGTTTGAAATAACGAGGACCTTTGGAGTTCTCAAGGTTTTGGACAGTGTTAGATTTGGGTTTTTAGAGTTGATAGTGTGCTAGTTTTGGAGTGGTGATAAGTTGGGAGTCACTTAAGCTTTTGTTGGAGGTTCGTAGGTTGCTTGGCTTGGCAGGTCATTATTCTCATTTGGCGGATGGTTGTTGGATGGTTGTGTCTCCTCTAATCAAGATGTTGCAAAAGGATGTTTGGTTGAGTGGGTGGAGGATGGACATCAAGTTTTCAAAAAGTTGGGAGATGTTCTGACGCAAGCTCTAATCTTGATTTAACCATATTCGGATAACAAGTTTGTTGTTAATAGTGATGTTTTATATGTGGGTTTAGGGTATGTGTTGATGCAAGAGGGTAAGGTTGTGGCTTATGCATCTAGACAATTGAGGGTGCATGTGCGCAATTCTCCTACGCATGGCCGTGAGCTTGTCGTGGTTGTGTTTTCATCGAAGACATTGAGGCATTATCTTTATGGTGAAAAGTGTATTGTGTACATGGATCACAAGAGTTTAAAGTATTTGATGATGTAAAAGGATTGAATCTTAGGTAACGTAGATGGTGGGAGTTGCTTAAGGTTTATGATTTGACGATTGAGTATCATCCAAGTAAGGCTAATGTTGTAGCGAATTCCTTGAATAGAAAAGTAGTAGTGGATTTAAGGGCGATGTTTGTGCGACTAAGTGTGACGCGGGATGGAGGCTTGTTATCCGAGTTGTAAGTAAAACCATTTTTGTCTCAGCTGATTAAGGACAAGCAACCTTGTGATGAGGAGTTAGTTCTGCATGTTAAGAATATCATGGAAGGAAATACGATGGATTTTCATTTTAATGATGATGGAGTGTTATGTTTGAAGGATCGGATAGTGGTGCTTAACGATGATGAGTTGAGGCATACTATTTTGACCAAAGCGCATAGTATTCTATTTGCTATGCATTCCGATAGTACTAAGATGTATCGAGGCTTGAAGGAGGAGTACTATTGGGTTGGTTTAAATAAAGTAGTTGCTGATCTTGTTGCTATATTCTTGGTGTGACAACATGTCAACGTTGAGCGTCAATTTCTTTCCGGGTTGTTGCAACCATTGAGGATACTACAATGGAAGTGGGAGAGAGAGTCACCATAGATTTTGTGTCTGGGTTGATGTTGACTTTAACCCAAAAGGGTTACATTTAGGTTATTGTGGATCGGTTTACAAAGTGCACACATTTTGTGCCAGTGCATGTGACGTATACCTTGGATAGGTTGCTAATTTGTATATTGTAGAGACTGTGTGTTGCATGGAGTACCCAAGTCTATAGTTTCGAATAGGGATCTGTCGCAATCCTTTCAAGTCTGACTTTTTGAAAACTAAAAATGCACGGAGTCACCACCAATCCTTTTGAAAAAGCGTGATTGGATCACTTTAAATGGGGTTATTTTAATAAAACATTTTTTATTATAATAACATTTTTGGTCTGTGAAATCTAGAAAACATGTTCGGAGGTTGGTCACGTGTGGGGAAGAGTTAGCATCCCCACAGCGCCCAAAAAATTGGTACCTTATTGATTTCAAAAAGATTTTTCAAAATTGGATTTTGCAAGTTTACAAAGGATCAATTTGTTTTTCTATTTTATGAATATAAATCTATTTAACAGCCTTATCGCCCGGGAAATGAACTTCAATCACCACCAACACTCCTAGCGCTAACTCGTCATTCCTGTTTGATAAGACACCGCGTTGATTAGGTTCTCACTTTTTAACAAACCAAAGAGAAGATTAGATGGGTTATCGTTTTTTAGAATTTAGTGTTTAAACCCTAAGAAATATATAAATTCATTTTATTTGTTAAGGTTATGATACTTAAAATGTATTTTATTTCAAAAGGTGAAGAACATTTTTCAAACAAGTTTCTATTCTAAATTTTTAAAGACCCTAATCTTGAGGCTTCTAGCATATGTACACATATATACATAGAAAATAAATAAACAAGAAAATTAAATGTATTAAAGTTTTTTGTTAAAACCTAACTGGTGATTAAACCCTAAAAGAATGTCTACATATTTTAAATCTACTAGGGGTTAAAATTTAATTTGAGTGTGTTTTACTTTTCAAAATATGAAGAGAGGTTTTCATCATACGAAGGCACTAACTAGGCTTTAAGAAACTATTCCTAAGGTTTAACACTAGGCTAAGCAATTCATACAATTTTAATCATAAATGCCATAAAATATATTTAAAAAAATAAATTGAAATAACAAAAAAAGGGAAAAAAACTTTTTATTATAAATAAATAGATAAATTGAACTTAAAATACAAACTGGTGACTAAATTGAAAAGAAAACAAAGCTTGAAGGTTGGTTTGAAAATACTTAAAAATTCAATGCTATATTCGGAAGAAGCATGACAAAATTAAAAGACTTAAAAACTGAAGGGTCGCGCTACAAGATCCGTCAAAGTAGGCCGCAGGTCGTGAGCCGAGTTTGGGTTGGTAACCAGGTTAGTATATAAGTTAAAAATTAAAACAAAAAGGGTAATCTTCACCAGTGGTCTCTTTCGTTTAGGGTTTGTTTTATTTTGGTCACCAAAATTCAAAAACGAGTATTCTGGTCCCTAACGTTACAAAACGTTTATATTCTGATCACCCAACTGTTAGTCTCCGTTACTTGGCTAACGGGTAGCTGACATGGCTCGTTAAAAAATTAAAAAAATTCACGTGTTTAGAACTTTAAAGGCGACAAACTCTTCCCCTCATAAGCAACCTCGATATAAGGATCATAATGTAATAATCATCTGGTAAAAGGAGGAATAAATCATAGAATTTCAAAGGCGCCAAACTCTTCCCTACCTCAAATTCACACAAACTGCAATAAAACATGCCATCTTCATACATTTGTTGCTCAGAAGATTCTTCGTGTGAGCCGGAACATCTGCAGATAATAACACAAGGAGAGAAAATCCATAGCAAACAAGATGATTGCTTTGGCAAACCACTGTTTCCCTCAATTTCAACACTGGTATCTTTAAAGGTTTCATCTGTCACCACTGCATCCTTCTCCACAGTTTTTCCTCCAACTGAAGTATCATTATCATCATGAAAGGTTGTAGCTGAATCTCCACAAAATTTAGAGTCCTTTGGTCCAGAATACTTCCCATTCTCAAGAATTTTATGATACTTTTTAGAGTTAAACACTCCAGGATCTGCAGGATCCGCTGTCGCACACCAAATATATAGGCCAAAGCAACAAGTAATCTAAAAGGAAGACATTGTTACTAATACTCCAAGGTGTTAAAGACACATCAAACACAACAAAAAATTTAGAAGATGTAATGAGAATTATAGGTTATAAGCCTTAAATTATTCAATTTAGACAGCTTCCCCAAAAGATTCCAATAGCAATGAAAACCAAGAATCCAGATTCTTGTAGCAGAGCAAATAACTTTCTCCAGTGTTAAATCGACCACGAGGAAAGATGAAAAAATTAAGCAGCATTCTAAAACTCAACACTCCTCAACAAAGGAACTCATGGCTTTTTCCTCTTCTAGGAAGAGCCAATTGTTCTATTACTTCTTCCATTAAGGAATTTAGCACCAATAACTTAAACTACTTTATCCTAGACGGCCAAATCCAAAGCAAATCGGCATACCGGAACTGTCAGCTCCTAATCCAAGAAGAATTTAAATGTTTAGGCTTCAACTAAATCAAGTGAGAAATTAAAAATGTTTTAACGGACAAAGTTTGAAATTCAAGTACAGAATCAAAGCATGCTAAAAGGAACATCGACAAAAAGACAAGCAACATATTTGCCTTATGAGCTGAAGTGACATGTTGATTGAAAAGCATGACCCAAGAAGGAACGAAACCTCAGATTAGAGAAAAGCACCAAAGTGATAAATACAAACAGATGAATCAGATATAAGAAGAAAACAAAACAGAGATCTCAGTCCTTTAACCCACTAAGAAAATGTTGTTAAAAATATGTAGAACAAAGGGGAAATGTTTGAAATGGCTTACAAGAGGTGTATAGATTCCCATCACAATATATTGAAACATTTTCTTCCCAACTAAAGGAGTATTCTTCACAATATATTGAAAAGCATGACCCAAACGCATGCCATTGATGTCTCAGCTGCCTGCAAGCTGCCACGGTGGTCGGTTTCTGTATTCTCATCCGGAAAGTCATCAATGAGTTGCTTGGTGACATGTTCGACCCACTCGGAGAGTTCATTTCTGTCCGAGTTTATGCATTGTTGTTGTCGGGGAATGGAGCTGATGGTGGTGGTTGTGAAATCCCATATGGGTTCACGGTGGGGCTGGATCATATCCAGAGTCGCATGAACCACTTCGAATCCTCCTTTCATCATTGAAAGATGAAGCAGAAAAAGGGTAGCTGACATGGCTCCTTTTTACCCCTTTTCTAAATAATAATTAATTAACATATTACACGTGGACTAAACACGTGATTTTTTTTAATTTTTTAACGAGCCATGTCAGCTACCTGTTAGCCAAGTAACGGAGACTAACGGTTGGGTGATCAAAATATAAACGTTTTGTAACGTTAGGGACCAGAATACTCGTTTTTGAATTTTGGTGACCAAAATAAAACACACCCTAAACGAAAGGGACCACTGGTGAAGATTACCCAAACAAAAAATATTTTGTTTCATTTTTTTCGACCAACCCGAAAAAAATTGCAAAAAATGCTCTTTACTTCCTTCTCCGTTCGCCTCAGTCACGATGGCCGTAGGGAATTTACGTCGTGTCGAATCGGATTTAGATCACTAGAACTCATCGAAAGTCGACATGCATGGCTATGTTTCTCAAACCAGAGGTAAGAAAATGTAATCCCTCTCCTTTATTTAAATTCGAAACAAAAACAAAGAAGAAAATATTACCAGAAAATTTGCTTCTCTTATTGCTTTGAAATCCCGGTTACAATCCTTGCTTGTTGACTTTACAACTTCTGAATGCTTCTTAAATGTGTGTGACAATGTATTTCGATCAATTTATTTTCTTTTTTTCACAAGAAATTACAGGGGTATTTATAGGTAAAAAATTGCTTGATTCCCAAGCTTAAATCCCTCAAAATTATCTATCATGCTTCTGTTCTGGCTCTGATTTTAAGTTGATTGCCTTTGACTTGTGATTTGCTTACTGTCTTGATCTGATTGCAGCTTGATTCTTACCTTGACTTCGATTTAGGGATTAGCTCATGCTTCAATTTAGGAATTTAACATCTCTCATTTTTTTATTTGCATGTTTCTGATGATTTCGGACGATACCGGCGAGAGCATTCAAGGCAGAATCGGCTCGTGCGTTCGTCGGAGAATACGAAATGACTGCTAGAAGGTGAACTGACGAGCGCGTAACAGCCACACACGAGTAATGATCTGTATGCCATGCTACAGAGTGATCTGGAACCATTAGATCGTATCCAGATCTATCGATTAGGAAAATGACGTTTAGTCTTCGATAGCTGGGCGTGATCTACGCTGTTGGATCAACCCTTGATCCAACGTTTAGAAGCAATGCGACGAATCACCCTCTCCAGCTAGGGTTTCTCATACAATATTTACACCGTTGGATCAGCCCCAAATCCAATTGTTATCCCTTGGCTACGCAAATCAAAGAAAGGGGTTTAAAGTTTAATTAAAATTGGGCCCAAAAGGCCTTTATGTATTCAAACATGGACTTTGGCTTTATGTAATGTTTTTTTTAAATATAAATGGGTTGTTTATATATATTATAAGCTTTGACTTATACTAAATATGGTAAACATGCTATTATAATAATAATAAGAATGATAACAATACAACAACATATATACAAAAACCAAGTAAAAATTCAGTGTTAACATGATCTGCATTTTAAGTCGATTGCCTTTGACTTGTGATATGCTTGCTATCTTGATCTGTTTGCAGCTTGATTCTTTCCTTGGCTTTGATTTAGTGATTAGATCGTGCTTCAATTTAGGAATTTAACAACTGGTGGAAGCATTCGAGGCAGAATCTGCTCGAGAGTTCATCGGAGAATACACAACGACTACTAGAAGGTGAACCGACGATCGCGTGACTGCCACACGCGAGTAATGATCCTTGTTCCATGTTGTAACACCCCTCACCTGGTTTAGTTATAAATCGACTAAGAAGTGTTACCAAGACATTGAAAACATGATCCAGTTAAAATTTTCCTAACTCGTCCCTAATAGATGAGTTAAGCTTCTAGTCAACCCAATATGAACACCTTATTTGATTCAATCTAAGAATCTTAATCAATCAAGACATGTCTCACAGATATAAACAAGCATTCTAATGGTCATCCTTAGGAATAAAGCAACCAAACAATCAATCATACTTGTCTAGGTATATCATATCATGTTTCATTTAAACATAGCACTATATTAGATATCCATAAATAAGTAAACAATAATCAACCTATACATGTTAAACAATCAAGCAATATAGCAATCCACAGAACATGTATTCAAGCATACATGTTATCATTAGCATACTTAATTCATCCAACTATGATCAAGTTTTATATCATAAAGCTTAGGCCAACCAAGAAACAAGCGTCAAGTCTTATAAACATGTATTTACATCCAAAATCAACAAGCTAAGATCATACAAGCCTTTCAAATAGAAAAATGCATGACATGCTATACTATGTACAAATCTAAGGCCACCAACTAGGAGTTTGCAAAAGATAGCATGAACCATACTTTGAGCTTGTACTTGCCTTGCCTTGCCTCAACTCAAAATGGGTGAACTTTCAATCAAGTTCACCTATAGATTTGGTAATAATGGAAACAAGAGTGATAAGTACAAATATGTACTTAATGAGGTAGCAACCTAATACTGGGCAATTTCTTTTGATTTAAGTATGTTTTATTCAAGAGTAGACCTAACTAACGTTCAAGCATTTCAAGTCAATGGATCATGATTTCATCAATTATATTTGAATGGTATGCTATCAAGAACACAATGAATTCAATTCAAGATCAAAGAAGCTTCATATCAAACAATAGTTCAATCATGATCAATTTTAGCACATTTCATGTAATCACATTCTTCCATTTCTAGTAACATCACAAGTGATATGTAAATCATACATATTAAATGACTAATTCATGTTTCATGTCATACATCATGTGATAATCAAGCTTTACATCTTTATTAGCATACATTAACACGGTTTAGGCCATTCTTCCCTTATTAAATGTCAAATTTAGATTAAATCCATTTAACATGACATCAACAACAAACAAGAATGTAGACATGCTTATTTGGGTTAGGACTTAGGTCCTAACCCCATTAAAAACTACACTCACAAGTACTCCAAGCTAATTTTGATCCCGGATTGCTATCTCCTTAAGTTTCCCCTAGCTTGTCCATTTCTCTCTTCTTCAATAAGATCAACCTCTTGCTCTAGGAGTTACTCAAGCACAATAAGCATAAAATCAGTAGCCAGTTAAGAGATTCAAGCATTCAAATCACCAAGGCAATTCTATGCATTCAAACATATACTTTATTAAAAGCATCAAAACAGTTTCTACCAGGCAGCATGCATATCACTCACTTAAATGCTCATATCTTTCAATCCATATGTCGGAATTTAAAATTGTTTACATCGTTAGAAAGATAAATTAATCCTCTTTCTAACTATATAAGCCCTAAATTTTAATCTGTTTCAAATTAATACAGTTTTTATCTTAAAGATAAATCAAATTGCATTATTGGACAGTTTGCACTATCCAGGAATTCCATTTACAGTTTGCAGTATACAACCCAAAATTCAATTCTATTTGTTCCTAGTGAAAATAGACATATCATGGTTCAATCCATATAAATTTTAGTCTTAAATTCAATTCCTACAATTTATGTAGTTTTTCAAAGTTATTGCCCATAATAGAGTTCTCTTGGCAGATTATACTAGGTTAAGTTTCTAGCTCTATAATTCATTTAAACAAGATTCTAACATGATAATTCAATTTGTATAAATATTCCTACATGTTTAAGTCATTTTGTTTTACTTTCCAATGTAATTAAAATAGGGCATCAATGATCAATGGATTTGCTTACACTAACAAGATAACATTTCATGCAATTTCCTATAACATTTTCATTCTTCGTACCAATAGCACATATATGTATGACATATATCATCACCTAAAATTTCCAGCATTGAATTGAGCATTTTTGCATCTACACCGATTCAGTTCTTGTTACCAATCTCATGATTTAACCAAATAGACCTATGTGACAATTCAATTGAACTACATTTTCATAACAACAAATTCATGCATGTACATTTCGCATTCGGTCATGCTTCTTCAATCTAATTCCATGAATAATTTCATTATCTAACAAGCATCAACATTAACTAATTTCGATTACAAACATCAAGTAAATCAACTCAACCCAAATTCCTATCTATTTGAATGAAAAAAGGATAGAACCATGCTTACTTTGCTTTCTAGCTTTTACTTCCATGCAAGATCGTATACATGCAAGCTTTCAATCCTACCAACAATAGATTTTCTCTCTATTTTCTCTCTCTCTCTTTCTCTCTAATCTTTCTTTCTTCTTCACTCTCTTCGGCTATGGAGAAACAAAGATGACAACTTTGGTTGCCATAGCCTTGCTTAGCCGAGTGTCCCACTCATCAATTTGGTGTTGGTGACACTTGGTTAGGCTCCATACGTTATTTCCTTTACATGCATTCCTTTCCATTTTCTATTATATTTGATTTAATCATCTTAAATTGGTTGTCAATGTTTTCATTCTCATTATTTGGTCATTAGTTCCCTTAATCCTTCAAAGTTATTCAATGTTTACACAATTAATTTCTAATTAATTCATATTTTGATACTAGGCTAGGATTAGGGATATTACACATTCTTTGGAGCGACATGGACCGTTAGATCGTATCCAGATCTATCAGTTAGGAAAATGGCGCTTCGTCTTCGATAGCTGGGCGTGATCTATGCTGTTGGATCAACCTTTGATCTAACAATCAGGAGCAATGCGGTGCAACACCCTCTCCAGCTAGGGTTTCTCTACGTGATTTTTTGTATCGTTGGATTAGCCCGATATCCAAGGGCTATCCCTTGGTTGCGTAGATCAAAGAAAAGGGTTTAGAGTTTAATTAAAACTGGGCCGAAAAGGCCCTTATATATTCAAAAATGGACTTTGGCTTTATGTAATGTTTTTTAAAAATACAAATGGGTTGTTTACATATATTATGGGCTTTGACTTATACTATATATGGTATATATGCTATAATTATAATAAGAATGATAATAATACAACATATATAAAAAACAAGTAAAAATTCAGTGTCAACAGCTGCCCCTCTTTGGCCATTACGGTGAAACATGAATAGAGCAAAGAAAAAAAGGACACTAATTTTTCACCAATTACCAAATCGTCAATTAACTTTTTCTATCAACGAACTGGCAGACTCCGCTCTCCTCTTGCCTGAACGGATAAGCAAGTTCTAAAAAGTTCCATCCTTCTTATGCTCGGATGAATAAGCACGTTCTATTCTTTTATGCTTTAATAGATAAGCATGTTCCATTCTCCAAACACCCGAACGGATAGGCGTGTTCTATTCGCCTTATGCCCAAATAGATGAACGAATCCTATTCTCCAAATTCCCGAACGGATAGGCGGGTTCCATTATGTTTATGCCTGAATATATGAGCAAATTCCATTCTCCAAATGCTCGAACGAATAGGCGGGTTCTATTACCCTTATGCCCAAATAGATGAGCGAATTGCATTCTCCAAACGCTCGAACAGATAGGCGGGTTCTATTCTCCTTATGCCAGAATAGATGAGCAAATTCTTTTACTGGAAATCCTTCGTATACCTGTGAAAAATGCAATACACAATGCAATTAAACATGCCCTAAGGATGCCTAATACATGAATACATGTCAAACTTCTTTAAAGAAATTAATTTTCTGTCAGGCGACAGACACAGTAAGATTTGATGTTAGAAAAATGATATGGTATATGAACATTTTTGAGCTTGAATTTGAGTAGGTTCCATTAGTGAAATTATTTGAGACTAAGTGGATTATTAATCTACTACAAGAGTAGATGAAATGTGTATATTTACATGATCAAAATGTTCAATGTGTGAATGAGAAATTGTTGCTCAAAGTAACACGCATAATGTTGGAAAAAATGAGATGGAAAGTTAAATGTCCCAAACTTGTTGGGAACATAGATTTGGAAAGCTTTATATGTAGAAGCTCTTCATGTTATTTTAGGAAACAAGACAAAGGCTTGGACTAGATACTTTGGGCTAGTCATAGTTTAATTATATAAAAATCAAAGATGGGCCTTCAGCTGGTTGTAACCTCCAATTTATTTGGATTAATTCTATGATAATTATCATTTTCAATTCTAGAAAGTGTAACTCTTCAGAAACTTAACTAGCAGATTAATTATGTAATTAATCATGTCCCTTGCATGAACACTATAAAAGGAGGCCTCTTGTTTCTATCCAAAACACACCAAAAAAACCCTCTAGCCAGATTGTTAATAGTGTTCTGCTTCTGTAAAGTTCGTCGTTGCAGTCAAGGTTGCATTGCTCCTTTGGCTGTATTCTACCGTTGTATCCTGGGAGACAGACGTTCCATAGTAACTCCAGCACCGGGAGGGGACGAATCTGTTTTAAGGACACTGTGATAGCACATGCCTCGGTCTAAGTTTTTGATTGGTTACTGGTTTTTTCCTTTGGTTTCTATTATCTTTGATTTTCCAGTTTATTTCAATTTTATTTACAGAAATTGTTTTTAATATATATATATATATATTTTGTTCCTCTTTTTAACTTGCTTCGTTTGTTGAATAACATTTGAAACTCTAGAAAACCTTAATTATATCATCTCAAACATTTTCTCAACTCTTGTAACGCCCCGATTTTGGGCTTAGAATTGAACCGGGTTCGACTAAGAGTTTCAGTTGAATAGGTTCGAGTGAGTTATGCTAGTTTCGAGTTTAATTTGATATAAATGGTTTTTGAGAGAGATAAAATATGTAAAATATTTCGTAATCTAAAAATAATGTTTTGAAGGTTTTGGAGAGTTCAATTTGATGAAATTGGACTTATTTAATTGGTATTTTAAGAATGGTGACTAATCTGTAAAAGTTACAAAATACGTTATGATGACTAAATTGAAGAGGGTCAAGACTTAGAATATTTAGGGAGCTTATATATACTTAATGGGCCTTTTTCTTTAATTGACCATTTAAAAAGGTGTTTTATTTAAAAGGAATTAAAAGGAGATTTTATTAAAAAGGATTTAATCATCTAAAATCTATTTTGACGTAACTTCCTTCTCTCTCATTTTTCCATCAGCCAAACACTTATTTTTCTCTCAAACTTCCAGAGATTTTTATCTTCTTACTTCACTTTGATTTACAAATGATTTTCTTGATGATTCTTCCATTCAACTCAAAGGATTCTTGAAGATTTCTTATCTAATCTTGTCAATTGAAGGAATAGGCAAGGGTTAGAGGTAAATTTCGTTCAACTCCTCTAATCAAGGTTCTTTAATGAAATTCCCAAGTCTTTGGATCTCTAATCTTGTTTATTGATAAAGATTTGTAATCTATTTGATGAAAATGGTGAGATCAAGTTTTAAAAAGTGATTTCTTAAGATTTTCGTAATGCTGCTATTTTTATTATTTTGAGATTGATTTTAATCATGATTTGGATGTTAAATGATGTTGAAATAAAGGTTTTATCATAATAATCTCGAAATAGATTGGATCTCTAGTTGTTAGATGGTTAGATTTTGGTTTTTTATGGAGATAATGTGGATTAGGTGCTGCTAGAGGTATAAGGATGTAATTAAATTGTTTTTGGATGTTAATTGATGTTTAAAATTGGATAAAAGTGATAGGTTTTGGATGGGCTGACTTTGTAGTTTAATCGAAGGTGTTTTCGGTTCTTTCAAATATGTGTTTTGGTGTTTTGGGGCAGAGCAGCGAGGTTGCTTTGTTTGCTGGAGATTTTAATGCATTGTGATACATTAATCCGTTGTTCTTGTGTGGTATAAATAGGGGAGAATGTATCGATAGCAATCGGTGAAGGTTCATGATCTTGGATTGCTTGAATTCGCGTCGGCTAGTTGAGTTTGCACGTGTCGGTGAGTGAGAACGTGAATTTTAGTTTTGAAAGCTTTAAAAGATGATTTAGGAACTTAGTGGTAAGCTTGAAACGCCTAACTGAGTTTGGAAGTAAGTGAAAGGAATTTCCTCTCTCGATTGTGCTATTGTGTGATGATTTATGCACCGTTTTGAATTATTGGTTTTATCTAATATTAAAGCATGTTTATAAGTATGTGGTTACTATTTTTAACGATGTAATGTTGAAGGATGAACATGGTAAGTGATCCTTGAAGTATATGACTTATACTTGTTATTTTAAGCATGTACAAATGCTTGGAAATGTGGTTTATTGATGATTCTTTGAAAACAGTGAGGTATGTATTAAATATGAATTATATTGGCAAGTGATGTTGTGAAATGGTTTATAAATGATATCGGATATACTTAGCCGACTATAGGATTGAGTGCACTTTAAAAAGTAGCCTTGGATGTCGAGGGGTTGGTGTCCCGTGTCTCCGTCCAAGTACCCTAACGATCGAGGAGGTTGGTGTCCTATCTCTCGTTAGTGTTTAAGTATCTAATCGATGATAGGGTTGGTGTCCCTATGGATTGTAATTGTACCCGGTTGATAAAGTATCTTTGGTTGTGAATGTACCAACTTCGGTTAAGATGACTTGAAGTGTCGAGTAGACACTTGTTGTAATCTATGTATTGGATATGAGGTTTTGAGTTGTGAACTTATTTAATGATCACTTGTATGCCAATATAACTAATGATGTATCATGGAATGTTTTGTGTTGCATAATGTTGTTTATGCATGTTTTACTCTTTAAGCTTTGTATATGGTAGCTATGCATGGGATGGCTAAAATTGAGTGTTGTTTGGAACTTGTCGATGATTCATGATACATGTAGTTTGATATTTAACATGCTGGTTTTGGTTAAGGAAAGTGCATGGTCTTAAAAAAGGCATGATGGTTTTCAAATGATATGTTAGTAAATTGAAATGAGATTTTGGACATGAAAATGGTTTTAATGTATTGATGGTGTTTTTCTTATGAGCCTCATCACTAAGCCTTGTGTGCTTACTCTCTCATTTGTCCATCAATGCAGATAATTGAGGTTTTGGAGGCAGCAAGTGGCAAGGGATTCCAAGAGACATTGCTTAATAATGTATGTTTCTGTTTAGACTAAAGTAATAAGGGCAATGGGGATCTGTTGAGTTGTTGGGAGATTTGTGTAAACTCTCTTTCGAGAAAGTTTGGTTTGTTGTTTTAGACTTGTAAATGGTCATTGGTACTTGGTTTATGCTTTACTTTGCCTTTTGGAATCTTGCTTGGTTTGATAATAGGTTGCATGCCTTTAGTTTATCTTTGATGCAAATGCTCATGTTATGATGACGAATATGCCATGGATGTTTGAGGATTGATGCTTGCATATGTTGTATGCATGTTGGAAGCATGTTGGATTGTTTTAAATTGGATTAAAGTGTGAAAAACCAGCAAAAAGTGTCATTACAGGTCCAAGTGTTTCGGTACACCTAAGCATGTACCGAAACAGTGTACCTAAAATGGCCTAGAGGTTTCGAAACAAGGAGGGGCGTTTTCGTACATTTGGCTACCAGAATTCCCTGTTCAGAAACAAGTGTTTCGTACGTTTGGTACACCTAAGCATGTACCGAAACAGTGTACCTAAAATGGCCTAGAGGTTTCGAAACAAGGATGAGCGTTTTTGTACGTTTGGCTACTAGAATTCCCTGTTCAGAAACACCTCAGAGAGTTTTTTGATACGGTCCAAAGCTTCCAGATGCTCGACCCTGTTTTGATATAGTTGTTTCGATAGAGAGCAATATGTACCGAAATGGCAAGTTGTTATGCTAGTTATTGGAATGTTCTTAAGTTTTGTTTCTTTACATCTTGGTCCATGAATGTTGTGGATGCAATTAAATGAGCTTGGATTATTGTTTTGAGTGGAGATTTGATAGTGATACATGTAATATGATTAATTAAAGGTTGGTAACTTAAAAAGTGAGGAAGTCCTTATATTTTGGTAAAATTACACAATGATTCCTTAAATGTGTTTGCAAGCAATTGAGTCCCTATTTGTTGTCTGATCGAGTTGCAAATTGTTATGGTGCAAAGATTATCACATAGGGTGTATAAGAGCATCTAGAAACGATAAAATGAAAAAACTATGGTCGTTTACTAAGGTAAACTTCCCAGTTTACTTTAGTATTCCTCATGTTACCCGTTCGGTTCGATCTTTTGCCCAGACTGTGTCGAGGGGGTTCAGAGCCAGGTTAAGAAATAATGGGATGACGGTAAGTTATGGGAAAGTTGATGCGATGTAATGCTATGTGAATGATGATGTTTTCTTTGCACGGTGATTGTTATAATCATGTGGTTGATGAACAAATGATATTGATTTCATGCATGATGGTCGTGATGTATGTGTATATAGTTACATACATGATGATGTTATGGGCTGAATCTGATTGATTGTTATGCAGGATGTTAGTGATATGTATGATGTATGTCTTATGATGTGCTTGGGGGAAATTGGGATACACATTGCCTTATTACTATAGTTAAAGTGTTTTAAATTGAATTGGAAGTCTTGGATCCTTGCTTGAAGCTGACCTTATTTCTTTGTTTCGTTTTATTATCATGCCTTAGTTATAGTAACACAATGGGACCAGGGAGAGAGTTACGTTCAGGTACGATTGTTGCTGTTGGAGAACATGGAAATCGGAAGAATAAGGTTCTTCCTGGTGGGAATTTACCTCCTCCATCACCTCCACCTCTGGTGAGGAGCAAGGAGAGCGTGAGCAAGCTGGGCATATGTTGGGTGATTTGACACCTCTAGTTTAGGCGGTTACTGGAGAATTCCAGGTTGCTATTGCCTGAGTGCAAGTGCAAGCACCTGTTCTAGGGCAATTGGGATTTTCGTTAGAAAGCTTGCGTAGTTTGGGCGGTGTTGAGTACCATAGTTTGACGCCCAAGGCATCTGAGGCTTGGATGGCCAGTACGATCCGAATTTTGGATCAAATGGGGTGCAATGATGCACGTAAGTTGGGATGTACTGTTTAGTTGTTACAAGGTGATGCTTAAAGTTGGTGGACGACTGTAACTGCAACTTTGGAGTCCAATGAGGTGGATTGGGAGTTCTTCCAAGTTTCCTTTAAGAAGAAGTATCTAGGAGTTAGATACTTGGATGAAAAGAAACGTGATTTTATGTCTTTGGCTCAGGGTAACATGAGTGTAGCTGAGTATGAGGTTCAGTTTGTTCGTTTGAGCCAATATGTTCCTAAGTTGGTGATGAGTGATAAGCGTCGGTGTGACTGTTTTTCGTTATGGATTAGTGCAAGAGGTAAAGACTTTTATGTTGGCCTCTGATTACTCAAATTTTGATGTGTTGGTGGCACGAGCCAAGGATATCGAGCATAGTCTGGGTTTGACTTCTCGTGTGGATGGTTCTAGCATAGATAAGAGAGCTATAGATTTTGGACCTGGAGGTGAACATAATAGAAGGCAACGTGATAAGAGGCATCACACGGATGTGAAGCGAGACAGATGAAGGCCTAGACGAGAAGCTTATAATCAGGGTGCTCAGGCTAGATCGACTTTTAATTCTTTTTGGGTATGTGGATCATGTGAGCTTATGAGGCGAGATTGTCCTTGTTTGGCTCGAGAGGCGCGGGCTCTAGTAGCTATAGCAGTCAATGCTTGTTGGAGTTGTGGTTCAGCTGACCATTTGAGACGTGATTGTCCATTCTTGGCTGGAGGTGGTTAGGGTAGAGCATCTATTGTTGCACCTCACCGAGGCTGTGGGCGCAGTCGTGGTAACTTCCTGCGTAGAGAAGATGGTCAGAGAGCTGTAGCACATAGCGTAGCTGTTCAACCTGAGTGTGGTGGTCCTGCGAGGGTGTACGCACATCGCAAGGGACGCAATGACACTGATGTGATTGCAAGTACTTTCACTTTGCAATCCTTGTCATAGTTATCTTTGACTGATCCTGGTTCTACGCTTTCATATATCTTGAGTGAGCATGCACATTTGCTTGATATCCCTGTTGAGATGTTAGATGTGGGAATGCAAGTAACTAGTTCCTTTGGTGAAAATGTTGTTACGAGAAGGTTGTATAAGAGTTGTCCTTTATCTGTTCAAGGTCATGTTTTTGCAGTTGATTTAATGAAGTTGTCTTTCTATAGTTTTGGTGTAATCCTTGGGATGGATTGGTTGACTGAGCATAGGGATGTGGTCGATTTTGATGTAATACTTTTCCAATGATTGATGATTTGTTTGATTAAGTTTGAGGTGCTTCAATGTTTTCTAAAATTGATTTGAGATCTGGATATTATCACTTGAAGGTAAAGGATGTGGATGTGCCTAAGACAACTTTTCCTACAAGGTACGATCATTACGAGTTATTGGTGATGTTGTTTGGTTTGGTGATTGCGCATGTTGAATTCATGGACATGATGAATCGTGTGTTCCATGAGTTTTCAGATTAGTTTGTGGTTGTGTTTATTGATGATATTCTCATGTACTCTCGTACCGAGGAGGATCATGATAAGCACTTGCGAATTGTGTTGCAAGTGTTGTTGGAAAATTAGCTTTATTCCATGTTGAGTAAGTGTGAGTTTTGGCTTAGAGAAGTTATCTTTCTTGGACATGTGGTGTCGACCGAAGGTATCCTGATTGATCCACATAAGATTGAGGCGATGATGAATTGGAAGACGCCTAAATCGGTGACGGAAGTTCGTAGTTTCCTTGGGTTGGCAGGTTACTATCTAAGGTATGTGGATGGTTTCTCTAAGATTGCTGCCCCGTTAACCAAGTTGTTGCAAAATAATGTTCGTTTTGAGTGGACAAATGTTAGACAACAAGCTTTCGAGAGGTTGAAGGAAGCTTTGACGCAAGCTCCTCTCTTGATTCAACCTGAATCGGGGAAGGAGTTTGTAGTTTATAGTGATATATCACATGTTGGTTTAGGATGTGTGTTGGTGCTAGGTGGGAAGGTTGTGGCGTATGCATCTAGGCAATTGAAGGTGCACGACCGCAACTATCCTACTCATGATCTAGAGCTTGTTGTAGTTGTGTTTGCTTTAAAGATTTTGAGGCATTACCTATACAATTAGAAGGGTGTGGTTTATATGTATCATAAGAGTTTGAAGTATCTAATGTCTCAGAAAGAGTTGAATCATAGGCAATGAAGATGGTTGGATTTTCCTAAAGATTACGACTTGACGATAGAGTATCACCCTGGAAAGACTAATGTTGTGGTTGATGCCTTGAGAAGGAACGTGGCTGTAGAGTTGAGGGCGATGTTTGCTCACTTAAGTATATTGTATGATGGTGGATTGATAGCTGAGTTACAAGTGAAACCTTCCATGGTTCAGATGATTAAAGAGAAGCAATTGCTTGATGATTCTTTGGTGCCTCATGCTCAGTATATAGCGGATTGTAATGCAACAGACTTATGTTTCAATGATAGTGGTGTTTTTGTGTTTTAAAAGTCGAATGGTTGTGTCGGGAGATGTTGAGTTGAGGCGCACTATCTTGACTGAGGCTCATAGCAGTCCTTTTGCTACGTATCCTAGTAGTACAAAGATGTATCGTTGTTTGAAGGATGAGTACTATTGGGTTGGGTTTAAGAAGGATGTTGCTAAATTTGTGAGTAAGTGTATGGTTTGTCAGCGCGTGAAAGCTGAGCGTCAATTTTCTTCTGGGGTGTTGCAACCTTTGAAGATACCATAATGGTAATGGCAAAGGATTACGATGGATTCTGTGTCTGGTTTGCCTTTGACTCTGACAAAGAAAACTCTATTTGGGTGATTGTGAAGCGTCTTACAAAATGTGTACCTAAATCCATACCTGTTCATACTACGTATACGTTGGATAAGTTGGCAGAGTTGTGCATTGCAGAGATTGTGAGGTTGTATTGTGTACCTAAATCCATAGTGTCGGATAGAGATCCGAGGTTTACAACAAGGTTTTGGGAGTTTCTACATCAAGTATTGGGTACGCGTTTGAATTTTAGTACCTCGTATCATCCTCAGACGGATGTTCAGTTTGAGCGAATTATCCAAGTGCTTGAGGATATGTTGAGGTGTTGTGTTATAAATTTCCAAGGTTCTTGGGAGAAACAATTGCCTTTGTTGGAGTTTGCTTATAATAATAGCTTTCAAGTGAGTATACAAATGGCTACGATTTAGGGTGATCGAAACAGGCTGGAAGGGTAGTGTTTAATGGTAGGATGGAAAGAAGTCTTCAATTGACTGACCAAATGAAATTGGAAAATTATGAAACTTTCCAGATTTTCAATTGGAATATAAATGAAGAGGTTGGTCGAAGGAATTGAAGAAATTTGTTGATAATTGAAAGATTTCGAATGATAGGAAGAATGGGATGTTTGGGTGTTTTGGTGAAGAAGTGGGTTGAAAGATGGGTGAAATTGAAGGGGCTAGAAAGGGTAAAATGAGATTAAAGTATCCAGATCTCAAATTGAAATATGGAAGTTGAAAATGAATAAAATAAATGGAAGAACAAATGATGGTAAATGGAGAAATAAATCGATGAAAGTAGAAGGAAAGAAGGGTGGCTTTCAAATGTAAGATGAACCTTAAGTATTAGAGAGTAAAGACCCAAATCTTGTGACACTTATGTGTCCGGTTCGGGATGGACTTGGATCCTCTAGATAGCAATATAGGAACCACAAGTATCAATGGATGGAATCGAAGACACCAAAGTAAACAATGCTGCCTTGAAAGTGACATGTTCGCAAAGAACAAAGTGAAGGAAAGACCTCACAAATGAAATTTGATTTCAATAATTCAGGAGTATGACAAAAGATGTTTTTCAATTGAATTTACATGGCTATTTATAATGTTGGAATGCTCCTTTGGCCGAGAAGACATGAAATTATTCAGCCATGAAGGGTTCCAATTTGAAAATGAAACAATGGCTCTTGAATGGTTGCATTCATTCGGCTAAAATGAAGAGTATCCTTAGGCTTTCGAATAGTTGCTTCATAATTGGGCTTGAATTTTGCTTATTTTATAATTATATCATATGATGTAATTATATTGTTGATCAATTTCATGTTGCTTGCATTAATTTGAACGTTGGACTCCAAAGAACACAATGCTTCACTTTGAAAATTTTGATTTCTTCCTTGTTGTAGCCGAATCTAAGTAGGCGTCTTCTATGATTCTATTTTACGTGCATGGCTGGTATTTTTTCCATCCAAAAGCTTGGTTCTCATATTCATATATCCATCTCTTGTATGAATTTTTGTCCTTGCAAAATAATAAACAATGGTAAGTGAAATGTGTCTAACAATATAGGTAGTTAATCATGAATTGAACTAATGTTAAAGTAAGGTGATGAAGGAACTCCCTGAATTAAAGGTCAATTGATCCTTGTAGAAATGCTTCATTAAGGTGGTGGAAAGTCCTTAAATTGGATCACATCATCCCCCTTCTTTGAGGCAATTTGTCCTCGAATTGAAGACTTGTGTAGGAGTGATGTTGTCTTCTCAAAATCTCTCTTCTTTCTAATTATGTTTTCATTCCGAATGATAAGAAACTAAAGAGCAAATTATTTGTCCATGTATCCTTCTTATCCATGAATTTGTCCCCCTCTTTCTGAAAGAACATAATGTTTCATGTGTAGGGTCACCTTCCTTCATTTCAATAGGCATATTTTCATCACGAGTCGCCTTGATTTTCCCTTTGTCTTGTGGCCGTTCACATTTGACCTTTGAATTTTTAATGTACTTCTTCATTTGCACTTGGCCATGTCTCACTCGTTTAGGCGTCAAGGGTGTAAGGTTCACTAACTTGCCTTGATGAATAGCAATTTGTGGAACCATCATGTATGACCTTGTTGTCATACAACCAAGGATGTACAAATAGTCGATGACTTGCATGCATGGGTACCACGCCACACAATACTCCATCTTTATTGTGTCTAATGGAGATAGGCACTAAGGTTTGCTTGTTCACTTTCAACTCTTCTCCATTGTTAAGCCATTGAAGTTGATAGGGATTTGTATGCTTGTAGTTCTTCAACCCTATCTTGTTAATCAAGAAAATGCTAGCCACATTAGTGCAACTACCACTATCAATGATTAAAGAGCATATGATGTGAGCACATCAGTTCAGAACAAACAAGTTGATCTGGAGGTCTTACCAATAGGACCCATTACTCGTTCTAAGGCAGAGAAATTCAGGGAAGCCCTTTTTCTTACTTGTGCTACAATTCCTGATTCATTCGAGCATGTTCATGCCTTAGAACATAGGCTTTATAATGTGTTGCATGCTGATATGTGACATACATATACTATACTACTTATATAGGTGTGTTTGCTATGTATATATTATGTTAAGTGCGTTTTAGATAAGTTTGCTAGCTTATAATATTGTATGTTAAGCTATGTTAGGTTGTTGTGTGTTAAAACAATAAGGGTGCATTGTTTTGTAGCTTGCTTGAATGTTTTCAATAAGTTTACAATGCTCTGAGTGTGTTTCTTTTGTTTTCATATAGTTACAATAAAAGGGCAGCAGCTCAAATGCTTAAACTTAGTTCGGATGAAGCTCACGGGAGTGTACGTAGCTCATCTTCAGCTCAAAGGAGTATAGGCAGCTCAACTCAGCTCACTTCACTCCTAGCTAGCTGAATTCAGCTCGTTTAAGCTCCAGTCAGCTCAACTTTAGCTCCACTAGCTCAACTCCAGCAAACAATTCTAGAAGCAGCTCAAACGTGTCCTACATGTGGGAGAGTGTCCTACAAGCACGTGAGCAGCATGTGGGGCATCGTACATATCTTCAAGCATGTGCACGACATGTATGGACAGAATGTGCATGTGTGTGCAAGCATGTGGCAGATTTAAAGCAATTTGGGCGCCATTTTGAAGAAAAGTTATTAGCCACCTTTTTTTTGAAATTTGAACACATTTAACATGTGTTAATTTCATTCAAACTCAGCCACAAATTATCATCACATGTGCGGCAATTTGGGGGAGGTTATTGGCAGATTTTTTTGCATTTTTTGAACACATTTAACATGTGTTCATTTTCAATTCAAACTCAGCCACTAATTTGGGTGCCCTCTCCCATGTTTTTCCCTATATATATTTGTTAAATTTGTATGAACAAGGTTAGACAATTTTTATGAAACAAAATTATTTTAAGTTTTTCTCTCAATTTTAGTTCTTCATTGAACTTCTTTTGCATTTTCAGACTTTGTTTGATTGTGTCATCCTTTTTGATACTTCGGGTTCCTAGATCACTATCTAGAGTGTCCAAGTCTGTTGGCGAAGAACGTATTCGATTCGGGTCCGCTCAGTATATTGTTCGGGTTCTTTCGAGTTCAACGTTTTGTTAATTTCCAGCAACTTCAACACCATTTTCTACCATTTTAGACGTTCATTTGCTACCATGAAAGCCCTTTGAAGCATTCATCAACATTTGAATTCCGAAACTGCCAGAAAATTCCTTCCTCTCATTTGTTTCTTTTTTTTTCATTTTTTGTTCTTGTTGTTTTAACATCATTCTAACATCCATAACATTGTGTTATTGCAGAAACATGCTTGCTACAATCCTAGATCCTTTACAAACAAAGGACCGTTTTTTCTGAAGCAACATACCCTTTATCATATGGTAATCAGAGCTTTGGTCGAATTATAGCACTTTCTGCACTACAAGAAACAAAAAAATAATACAAAAATAAAAAAATTGAAATTCTGAAGAAAAAAGTCAAAGTCAAAGTTTGACCAGAAAAGTCAAAGTAAAAAAAATTCGTAAAAAAAATCGAAAAAAACCAGATTCGACAAATTAGTGTTGTTTACATATTAAACTGTTGTTTGGATCAAAATGATGAAAAATCTCTTTGTTTACCGTGGAATGCTTCAAAATACCCGAAATAACATGTTCTTGTTTGTTTGGTCATAAGGTTGTGGTAAGCATTTCTTTTACAGTAAGTACTTTGTTTTTCCTTTCTTTCACTTCATTTTAAGCCTTAATTCCAGCCATGTTCTTATTTTGTTTCCAGCCTTTGTTTTTGTTCAATTAAACAGCCCCTAAACTCCGTTTAACCTTTGTTCTATCATTTGTGCATTTATATCTTGGAGTTGACACAGATAACAAGTTTGAAGGGTCAGATTAGTTTCTTAAAGAACTGTTTGCGAGAGAACGAGTGGAAAAGGCATTTGAGCGTTGTGAGAATAGAAGGGGAGACAAAAAAAGCTATTCAAGAGCATTCTCCAGAGTGAAACACGAGCACTGAGTGTTATGTTTTGAGTGCATTGTTCTTTTTGAGTGATCCGTGAGAATTTGATTGTGTGTGCAGTGAGGGACTTTAATTTTTATTTTTACTAACCTATTGTTTTATTTTCTTGTGTTTTGTGTTATAATGACATGAAGTAATGATCGTAGTCTCGGTGGAGGTAATCCACCAGATTTGCAAATGCATGCTCTTACTAGAACTTTTCAACAATTGTTAGATCGAGCATTGGAGCCTATTCAGTCTCGTTTGGATAAAATAGATCGGGGTGGTTCCCAATCTGTCCAAAATGAGAATAATGATGAGAATGACGTCGAACATTCACCTAGAGTGAACCATCGTGCAGGACAAGTTATTGATGACAATTTGACTAACATTAAGGTTGCTATCCCTTCTTTTCAGGGACAGACAGATCCGGATGCATATCTTGCTTGGGAAAGCAAGCTTAAACATCTGTTCGAGTGTTACAATTATTCCGAACAAAAGAAGGTCCGTTTGGCTGCGATGGAATTCACTAATTATGCTTTGATATGGTGGGATCATTTGTTGATCAGTCGGAGACATGCCAACGAGGGTCTCGTGGCTTCATGGACTGAAATGAAGCGTATCATGCGTAAGAGGTTTGTTCCTTCCCATTATCATCGTGATTTGTTTCAAAAATTGCAAACTTTGAAACATGGGAATCAGAGTGTTGAAGATTACTACAAGGAGATGGAGATGGCCATGATACGAGCCAACATCGTCGAGGATCTTGATGCGACGATGGCACGTTTCCTTGCAGGTTTGAATTCTGAAATTTCTAACGTTGTTGAATTACAGCATTATGTTGAGTTGGATGACATGGTGCACATGGAAATTAAAGTTGAAAGACAACAACGAAGGAAGTCTTCAAACTGAGGCAATACTCCTTTTAAGTCATTTTCAAATAATTTAAATGCCTCTAACAATTTCAGGAAACAAGCACCACCACCACCACTTCAGAGTCGTGATAAAGCCGAATCTAGCAAACCGAAGGCATCTACTACTGAGGGTAGACGTGACAAGTAGGTGGTGTCACAGTAGCGTTCGAGAGACATCTGGTGCTTCAAGTGTTTAGGACGAGGACACATTACCAGTCAGTGCCCCAACCGGAAGACCATGTTGATGTTAGAGAATGGCGAGATCGAGTCTGAGTCTGAGGAAGACACCTAGGACCCCCTATGGAGGTTGCAGATGATGATGATGTGGAGGTGCAATTGTTTGCCACCGGAGAAGCACTTGTTGTCAAAAGATGTCTGCAGACGCAACCGATCCAGAACGAGCAGCAGCGAGATAACATCTTTCACACGAGATGTCTTGTGAATAATAAGGTATGTGTTGTAATTATTGATGGAGGTAGTTGCAATAATGTTGCTAGTACTGTGATGGTTAAAAAGCTAGGTTTACCGACGACGAAGCATCCCAATCCTTACAAGCTTCAGTGGTTGAATGACGATGGAGAGATTCGAGTGACCAAGCAGGTTTTGGTGCCATTTGCCATTGGGAAGTACAAGGACGAAGTACTTTGTGACGTAGTTGCAATGGATGCGAGTCATTTGTTGTTGGGTCGTCCGTGGCAGTTTGATAAAAAGATGACCCATGATGGTTTCACGAAAAGGTATTCTTTTACGCATGCAGGTAAAAAGATAACTTTGGCTCCTTTGACACCGAATCAAGTTCAGGAGGATCAAGTGAGATTGCGAAAGAATGCTGAAGAAGTTCGTGGGAAAAAGAAGATGAACTTGTATGCAAGCAGCAAAGAAATCAGGAAATGTCTTTCCTCTCAGCAGTTTGTTTATATTTTATTCTTTAAGGATTATTGTTTATTGTCTGAGTTTCGAGTGATTTGCCTGCTTTTGTGTCATCTCTTTTGCAAGAATTTAAGGATGTGTTTCCGGATGCAACACCGAAAGGATTGCCACCCCTTCGTGGCATTGAGCACCATATTGATTTCATTCCATGTGCTACTATTCCGAATCGGCTAGCTTATCGAACCAACCCCGAAGAGACGAAAGAACTTCAAAGACAGATTACAGAGTTGATGGACAAGGGTTACATTCGAGAGAGCTTGAGTCCGTGTGCTGTTCCGGTACTGTTGGTGCCGAAGAAAGATGGTTCTTGGAGGATGTGCGTAGATTTTCGAGCTGTGAATCAGATCACAATTAAGTATCGACATCCTATTCCAAGACTTGATGATATGTTGGACAAGCTTTGCGGAGCCATTATCTTCTCTAAAATTGACTTAAGGAGCGGCTATCATCAGATTCGTATGCGGGAAGGCGACGAGTGGAAGACAGCCTTCAAAACGAAGCTAGGTTTGTACGAATGGTTAGTAATGCCATTTGGGTTAACTAATGCACCTATTACTTTCATGCGTTTGATGAATCATGTTCTACGACCTTTCATTGGTAGGTTTTGTGTTGTTTACTTCGATGACATTTTGATTTACAGTAAAACTTTACCAGATCATCAAAGCATTTGAAAGCTGTTTTGCAGGTTTTACGAGAAGAACGTTTGTTTGGTAACCTAGAAAAGTGTGTGTTTTGCACTAACAAACTTACATTTCTTTGTTACATTGTTAGTGAATAGGGTGTGGAAGTCGATCCTTAGAAAATCCGAGCAATTCAGGAATGGCCACGACTGACATCGATTACTCAGGTAAGATCTTTTCATGGTTTAGCGAGTTTTTACCGTCAGTTTGTCCCTACTTCAGTTCTATTACCACCCCTTTAACCGGAATCATTAATAAGAATTCGAGCTTCTTGTGGGGTAAAGAACATGAAGATGCGTTTCTGAAAATTAAGGATTGTTTGACTAGAGCACCAGTGTTAGCCTTGCCTAATTTTGATAAAACTTTTGAGATTGAATGTGATGCATCTGGCATAGGTATAGGCACTGTTTTAATGCAGGAAAAGAGGCCTATAGCATACTTTAGTGAGAAACTAAGTGGAGCTACATTGAATTATCCTATTTATGACAAAGAGATGTATGCATTGATTAGGTATTTAGAGACTTGGCAGCATTACTTGTTGCCTAAGGAGTTTGTCATTCACACCGATCATGAGACTTTGAGATACATAACGAGTCAGCATAAATTGAACAAAAGACATGCAAAATGGATTGAATTTTTAGTGTCTTTTCCTTATGTCATTCGTTACAAGAAAGGGAAAGAAAATGTTGTTGCTGATGCGTTATCACGTAGGTATGCCCTGTTGAGTTATTTAGACATACAAAAGACTGATGATGCTGTTAATGTGGCTAAGTTGTTCTTTAGAGAGATTGTTCGTTTACATGGTATTCCTAGGTCGATTGTTTCTGACAGGGATGTAGAGTTTTTGAGTCACTTCTGGAAGACTCTTTGGAGCAAACTAGGTACGAAACTTATGTTTTCTACTACATGCCATCCCCAAAGTAATGGAAGAACCGAGGTTGTTAATCGTGTTTTATCTACTTTACTTTGTTCCATCATTAAAAAGAACATTAGGACTTGGGAGGATTGTTTGCCACATGTTGAATTTGCATATAATCATGCCATTCATTCTGCTACTAAGATGTCACCATTTGAGGTTGTTTATGGTTTTAACCCCATTACGCCACTAGATTTGTTACCTCTGCCACAGGAATAGGTGATGAACAAGGACGGTCAAGCGAAAGCAGAATATGTCAAGAAGTTACATCAGCAAGTGAAGGAGAATCTTGAGCGAAGGACTCAGCAGTATGAAAAGCAAGCAACCAAGGGAAGAAAGTGAGTCACCTTCGAAGTTGGAGACTGGGTTTGGGTTCATTTCCAAAAGGAAAGATTTCCAGCCCAAAGGCGGTCCAAACTATTACCGCGTGGAGATGGTCCTTTCCAGGTGTTGGCGAAAGTGAACGACAATGCCTACAAGATAGACTTACCGGGAGATTATAATGTGAGTGCCACTTTTAATGTTTGTGACTTAACCCCTTTTGATGACTCTACAGATTTGAGGTCAAATCCTTTTCAAGAAGGGGGTGATGTGAGCACATCAGTTCAGAACAAACAAGCTGATATGGAGGTCTTACCAAGAGGACCCATCACTCGTTCTAAGGCAAAGAAATTCAGGGAAGCCTTTTTTCTTACTTGTGCTACAATTCCTGATTCATTCGATCATGTTCATGCCTTAGAACATAGGCTTTATAATATGTTCCATACTGATATGTGACATACATATACTATACTACTTATATAGGTATGCTTGCTATGTATATATTATGTTAAGTGTGTTTTAGATAAATTTTCCAGCTTATAATATTGTATGTTAAGCTATGTCAGCTTGTTGTGTGTTAAAACAATAAGGGTGCATTGTTTTGTAGTTTGCTTGAATGTTTTCAATAAGTTTACAATGCTCTGAGTGTGTTTCTTTTGTTTTCATATAGTTACAATAAAAGGGCAGCAGCTCAAAGGCTTAAACTTAGCTCATCTTTAGCTCACGAGAGTGTACGTAGCTCATCTTCAGCTCAAAGGAGTATAGGCAGCTCAATTCAGCTCACTTCACTCCCAGCTAGTTGAATTTAGCTTGTTTCAGCTCCAGTCAGCTCAACTTTAGCTCCACTAGCTCAACTCCAGCTAACAAGTCCAGAAGCAACTCAAAGGTGTCCTACATGTGAGAAAGTGTCCTACAAGCATGTGAGCAGCATGTGGGGCGTCCTACCTCTCTTCAAGCATGTGCACGACATGTGTGGACAGAATGTGCATGTGTGTGCAAGCATGTGACAGATTTGAAGCAATTTGGGCACCATTTTGAAGAGAAGTTATTAGCCACTTTTTTTTGAAATTTGAACACATTTAACATGTGTTAATTTCATTCACACTCAGCCACAAATTATCATCACTTGTGCGGCAATTTGGGGGAGGTTATTGGCAGATTTCTTTTGCATTTTTAAACACATTTAACAAGTGTTCATTTTCAATTCAAACTCAGCCACTAATTCGGGAGCCCTCTCCATTGTTTTTCCCTATATATATTTGTTAAATTTGTATGAACAAGGTTAGACAATTTTTATGAAACAAAATTATTTTGAGTTTTTCTCTCAATTTCAGTTCTTCATTGAACTTCTTTGGCATTTTCAGACTTTGTTTGATTGTGTCATCCTCCTTGATACTTCGGGTTCCTAGATCGCTATCTAGAGGGTCCAAGTCCGTTGGCGAAGAACATATTTGATTCAGGTCCGCTCAGTATATTGTTCGGTTTCTTTCGAGTTCAATGTCTTGTTAATTTCCAACAACTTCAACACCATTTTCTTCCATTTTAGACGTTCATTTGCTGCCATGAAAGCCCTTTGAAGCATTCATCAACATCTGAATTCCGAAACTACCAGAAAATTCCTTCCTCTCATTTATTTCTTTATTTTTGTTTTTTTTTGTTCTTGTTGTTTTAACATCATTCTAACATCAATAACATTGTGTTATTGCAGAAACGTGCTTGCTACAATCCTAGATCCGTTACAAACAAAGGACCGTTGTTTCTGAAGCAACGTACCCTTTATCATAAGCATACCTCATTTTCCACTCGGCACCTTGTGTGGAAAATGTTTTCCCCTTGCTCTTTATCTTCTTCATTGGCTTTAACACTTAAGGCCTTCTTCACTACATGGATTTCTCCGGTTGGCATTGTGAGTTCCTCTGACTCCTCTTCCTATTCTTCTAGGTTTTCTTCTTTTGGTAGGGGAGGGACTTCTTTTTCCTCTTCTTCATGGTCGGACATAATGTCACCATTATCTAGGACAAGCATAGTGTTCTTGTTAGGACATTGGTTGGAAATGTGTCCTCTTCGAAGGCACTTGAAGCATGGAACGTCTCTTGTCCTTTCTTGGTTGACCATAGGCTTAGTCTTTTTGTCCTCCACTAAAGTTTTCTTTGGTTTAAGCAATGACTCCTTTGGAATGCGCGTGATCTTCTTAGGAGCCTCGTGATTCCACAGTGAACTTGAAGCACTTGGATTGCTCCTATAAAGCTTCCTCTTGTTTTGCCTCTCTATCTTGATGGCCATGTGCACCATGTCTTCTAACCTAACATAGTGTTGGAGTTCAAGGACATTGGCTATGTCAACATTAAGTCGGGCGAGGAACCTTGCCATAGTGGCTTCTCGGTCTTCATTGATGTTGGCAAGAATCATGGCAATCTCTATTTCTTTATAGTACTCATCCACGCTTTTATTGCCTTGCCTTAGTGATTGTAACTTTTGAAGGACGTCTCTATGGTAGTGTGTATGAACAAAACGTCTTCTCATAATGGCCTTCATTTCTCGCCATGTTGTTACGAGACATTATCCGCTATATCTCTGAGAAATGTTTAATTAATCCCACCATATGAGAGTGTAGTCAATGAATTCAAGAGCAACCATTCACACCTTCTTTTGCAATGAATAATTATGGCAATCAAAGATGTGATCAATCTTGCTCTCCCATGCTAAGTATGCCTCGGGATCAGATCTTCCTTGAAATTGTGGCACACTAACTTTGATGTTGCTAAGGTCATCATCCAAGGGCTCTCTTCCCCTTTGATCATTTCTCCTAGCATTTGGTTGAGGTGCTTGATGGACATTATTAGATCCAGATTCAGCCTCTTGCTCCTCTTGTGATTCAACTCGAGTAGTACAATCTCTTTGAGAAATTTCGAGTTGTGTTATGCATGCATGAATAGGATCTAGTTCGACTCTTATGACTCTTGTAAATTCCCTCCTTAAGATTTGTATGTCCTATTTTTAAGCCTCTTGACCATGTATGCTTCCCCTGCTAGACATGATTAAAAATAAACAAATAAAGTAATAAAAAAAATATAAATAAACCTTCACTTAGCCACTTTTAGAAAAGTAGAATTTGATGTCACTTCACTCAATCTCTCGTGTTTTCACTCGGGAATGTACTTGGCTTTTTTTCAATTCCACTTCTAAGCTCACACGATCAAATGCCTTTTGTCGTTATATTTCCTTGAACAAAGTCCTTGTTTGAACAACTCAAACTTGTCAAAGGAAAACAATTGTAGACTATGGAGTCTTCAAATGATAGTGTATGACACTTGTAGTCTAAGATGGGTGAAAGGATCCAAATGATTTGGTGAAGAGTTATGATGGTAGAAAAGGGTAGGAATGGTTTGAAAAGGTAAGAACAAAAGGGTAGGAAGTGAAAAGAAAGGATGAAAAGATGTAAGGAAATGTTAGGAAGGAAAATGAAAAACAATGTTTGAAAAGGTATCACTTACAACTCTATGGAAGAGTCACCGACCTCCTTGGCACGAGAACAATCAATGTCTTGAAGTTCCTCCAAAATTCGGTTGCTATCATCTTGTAGCTTTATAATTCCACCTTTTGATTCTTCAATTTGATTGTTGGAGACCTCTTTCGGGCACTTTTGTTGCTTTTCTTTCTTTCTTTTTCCTTTGCTTTTGTAGGAGATTGGTTGCGGGCACTCTCCTTGTACTTTCTTTTCTTCAATAATTGCACTTAATTTTTATTGTGCAATTTGTGGAGACTTGTCTTGGCTTCAAATAGCTCTGATACCACTTGATATGAACCCCTTTAGGAGGTCAAATTGTTGCAATCAATGACCAAATTGGTGATGCCTTCACTTGAAGGGACAACTCGATCTATGATTGTTCTGGGCCTAGAAGGCAAACAAATCTCCCTCCGAATGCAAGTATTCCTGCACAAACAAATGCTTGATACAACAAAGTAGAATATTGGTATAGGTTAGTATAGAGAATAGAGGAAGCAATTGAGAGAATTTTGGCTAGGAAGGGTGGTAGGGTCGAATAAGGCTGCTTGGACAGATTTCGGGTAGGGTACTTTGAGGGTTCGATTGGAAGGGTAAACGGTTTTAGAAAGGGCTGAATTTTTTATATGTTGTAGATGGGATGTAGGGCTACGGTTTAGGGTGAATAATTTTGGAAAAGGTTTAGGAATGAGAAAGTTATAGGGCTGGAAAGTAGGGCGGTCGAAACATGATGGAAGGGTAGTCTTTAAGGGTATGTTGGAAAGAAGTCTTCAATTGGCAGACCAAATGAAATTGGAAAATTATGAAACTTTCCAGATTTTCAATTTGAATATAAATGAAGATATTGGTTGAAAGAATTTAAGAATTTGGCTGAGAATTGAAAGATTTCGAAGGAAAGGAAGAATGGATTGTTTTGGTGTTTTAGTGATGAAGTAGGGTGAAAGATGAGTGAAATTGAAGTGGCTAGAAAGGATAGAATGAGATGAAAGTTTTCAGATCTCAACTTGAAATACGAAAGGTTAAAATGAATAAAAGAAATGAAAGAAGAGATGATGGTAGATGGAGAATTAAATTGATGAAAGTAGAAGGAAAGAGGGGTGGCTTTCAAAGGTAAGATGAACCTTAAGTATTATAGACTTAAGACCCAAATCTTGTAATACTTATCTGGCTTGTTGGGGTGGACATGGAACCTATAGATAGCAATCTAGGAACCAGAAGTATCAATGGATGGAATCGAATACACCAAAGTAAACAATGCTGCCTTTAAAGTGATATGTTCGCAAAGAACAAAGTTAAGGAAAAACCTCACAAATGAAATTTGATTTCTATAATTGAAGAGTATGACAAAATATGGTTTTCAATTGAAGTTACAAGGCTATTTATAATGCTAGAATGCCCCTTTGGCCGAAAAGACATGAAATTATTCGGCCATAAAGAGTTCCAATTTGAAAATGAAACAATGGCTCTTGAATTGTTGCATTCATTCGGCTTAAATGAATAGTCTCCTTAGGCTGCTGAATAGTTGGTTCATAATTGGGCTTGGATTCTTACTTATTTTATAATTATATCATATGATATAATTATATTGTTGATCAATTTCATGTTGCTTGCATTAATTTGAACGTTGGAGTTCAAAGAACACAATGCTTCACTTTGAAAATTTTGCTTTCTTCCTTGTTGTAGTGGAATCCAAGTAGGCATCTTCTCTGATTTTATTCTACGTGTATGGCTGGTATTTTGTCCATCCAAAAGCTTGGTTCTCATCTTCATATATCCATCTCTCGTATGAAATTTTTATCCTTGCAAAATAATAAACAATGGTAAGTGAAATGTGTCTCACAATATATGTAGTTAATCATGAATTAAATTAAGGAATATATTTTAAAATAATGAAAATTAGTTAAGTTAAAATTGTGAATTCATATGTTAAATTCTATCATCATAAAACTAATATTAAAGTAAGGTGGTGAAGGAACTCCCTGAATTAAAGGTCAATTGATCCTTGTTGAAACCCTTCATTAAGGTGGTGGAAAGTCCTTGAATTGGATCACATCAGAGTAACTTTTGTTGTAAATGTACCAATTCCGGTTAAGATGGCTTGAAGTGTCAAGTACACACTTGTTGTAATTCTTGTATTCGATACGAGGTTTTGAGTTGTAAACTTGTTTAATTATCACTTGTAAGCCAATATAACTAATGGTGTATCATGGAATGGTTTATGTTGCATAATGTTGTTTACGCATGTTATACTCTTTAAGCTTTGCATATGGTAGCTATGCATGGGAAGGCTTAAATTGAGTGTGGTTTGGAACTTGTTGGTGATTCATGATACAAGTAGTTTGATGTTTAATACGTTGATTTTGGTTAAGGAAAGTGCCTGGTATTAAAAAAGGCGTGATGGTTTTCAAATGATGTGTTAGTAAATTGAAATGAGATTTTGGACATGTAAATGGTTTTAATACATTGATGGTGTTTTGCTTATGAGCCTCCTCACTAAGCCTTGTGTGCTTACTCTCTCATTTTTCCATCAATGCAGATAATTGAGGTTTTGGAGGCAGCAAGTGGCAAGGGATTCCAAGAGACTTCACTTAAGAATGTATGTTTCAGTTTAGACTAAAGTAATAAGGGCAATGGGGGGCCCATTGAGTTGTTGGGAGATTTGTGTAAACTTCCTTTTGAGCATGTTTGGTTTGTTGTTTTAGACTTGTAATTGGCCATTGGTACTTGGTTTATGCTTTACTTTGCATTTTGGAATCTTGCTTGGTTTGATAATAGGTTGCATGCCTTTAGTTTATCTTTGATACAAATGCTCATGTTATGATGACGAATATGCCATGGATGTTTGAGGATTGACACTTACATATGTTGTATGTATGTTGGAGGCATGTTGTATTGTTTTAGATTGGATTAAAGTGTGAAAAACTAGCAAAAAGTGTCATTACAGGTCCAAGTGTTTCGGTACACCTAAGCTTGTAGTGAAACAGTGTGCCTGAAATGGCCTAGGGGTTTCGAAACAAGGAGGGTGTGGATGCAATTAAATGAGCTTGGGTGATTGTTTTGTATGGATATTTGATAGAGATGTATGCAATTGAGTCCCTAATTGTTGTCTGATCGAGTTGCAAATTATTCTACTGCGAAGATTTTCACATAGGGTGTATAAGAGCTTCTAGAAAAGATAAAATGAAAAAAAATAGGTCGTTTATTGAGGTAAACTTCCCGGTTTACTTTAGTATTCCCCGTGTGACCCGTACGGTTCGGTCTTTTGCCCAAACTGGGATGAGGGGGTTACAACTCTGGCCAAAGATGGCAGACGTCAATTCTAGCATGCCTTACCAAATGGAGTTATAATGGGAAATCCTTTCATTTCCCTGCACCGAACGAGGCTTTGCACAATACGTTTAGGATCACAACGAGCAGAAAAGCTAGCGATATCCTATTCTCAATTGTTTTTCCAATTGTATTTCCCAATCTTTTGTACCCTTTGCTTTAGTATTTACTTTTCTTAGTCCAATAATCTTGTACTATTATTCGAAAGGATAGACTCCTTCATTTTCATCATCCTTATTCTTTGTACATCTTTGCTTCATTGAAAACATTTGATCCTTGCATGTAAAAATCCTTAAATCTATTATCATTTTAGTTGATACATCCATATTCAGAGTCAAGCCTCCTCGAGTGCTTCTGAAGCGTGAATGAGAATCCTTATAACTTAGGTTTTGTCGTCTCCAATGTTTGTAAAATTGTTCTCGTTATCATGGAAGAAAGACTGGTGATCAGGAAGGCACCCGTATTTCGTGACATGTTGCTTTAAAGGCATCTAGACACTTTTAAGACTCTTTGAAAATTTTCATATTCCTTCCTCATGAGATTATACGCTTGAGAATCCTTTCAGCAAAGCTTATTTCCACTTTGAATGTCGTTGATGTTGATGCAACATGCCCCAAGTTGTAATCTTAACCATGAAATGTCTCATAGTCCTTGTACTTTTCAAATCTTTTTCGAAGTAATGTTCAAATTTTTTTGCATGTTTTAATAAAGTCAAACTTATTGGTTTTCATTTCAATGCATGATGCTTTATGGAAATGGAGAAAGGTCTACGAGATGAAATTTTATTAATATTGTGGAAAACAAAAGGAAGTTTACAATGAAGGAAACAAGTATTAGATATGAATAGTCCAAACCCCTCCAATTGAAATGCCGAAAGAAATCTTGAATGCCACCATTGTAGAGGAGACTTCGAAAATTATAATGACACATAAAGTTGTAAAGCTCTGAAAATCAGCTTGTAATATACTTATATTGCAAATTATCTGAGCCGCCCTTTGCGGGTTTTCAACTCAGATCCCCCTTTTTGGTTTCAAAATGCCCTTTACGAGTTTTCATTTTGAACCCTCCTTTTTCAATTTTCTTTTCTCTTTTTCTTCCTTTCTTCTTTTCTCTTTTTTTTTTCTTTTTTTCTCTTTCTTTTTTAGACATAATACTTCTTGACCGAATCTGAGTTTATCGGGTTCTAAAATTCATCTCCATCCATTTCAGCCAAGATCAATGTTCCTCCCGAGAAGACCTTTGTCACGATATAAGGTCCTTCCCAATTTGGTGCCCACTTTCCTGGAGAATCACTTTGGATAGGAAACTTCTTCTTCAATACTAGATCTCCTACTTGGAATTCTTTCGGACGAAACTTCTTTTCGTGAGCCCTTATCATTCTTCTTTGATACATTTGACCATGGCATAATGCTTTCAATCTCTTTTCGTCAATTAGTTTCAATTGGTCATATCTTGCATGGACCCATTCCGCCTCTTCCAACTTTGCTTCCATTAAGACACGAAGTTATGGTATCTCCACCTTAATTGGTAGTATTGCTTCTGCCCCATACACTAATGAAAATGGAGTTGTCCTAGTCGATGTTCGTATCACGGTTCGATAAGAATATAGGGCAAACGGTAGCTTCTCATGCCAATCTTTATAAGTATCAGTCATTTTTGTGACTATCTTCTTGATGTTTTTATTAGTAACTTCTACGGCCCCATTCATCTTTGGGCGATAAACCACTAAATTACAATGTTTAATACTGAACTACTCACAGACTCCATATATCTTCTTATTGTTCAGGTTGGAAGCATTATCAGTAATGATGCTCTCTGGTAGACCATACCGGCAAACAATTTCCTTTTTCAAGAACTTGCAGATTGTGGATCTAGTGACATTTGCATACGAGGCAGCTTCTACCCATTTCGGGAAATAGTCAATTGCTACCAGGATAAATCGATGTCCACTCGATGCCTTCGGGTGAATCTAACCAATAACATCTATACCCTACATGGAAAATGGCCAAGGAGCTGACATTACATGGAATGATTGAGGAGGCATATGAACCTTATCAACATAAATATGGCACTTGTGAGAGTAATTGATGCAATCTTCTTTCATGGTTGACCAATAGTATACAAACCGCATAATTCCTCTTACCAGGGTGACGCCACTTCGGTGAGTTCCACAAATACCACACATCTTAAAAGAACTTGATCCCGACTTCTTTTGTATAAGATTTCTTTATCAAGAATGTACATTATGCCATTTTTCTGATCATTCTCTTTTCATTCTTTATAGCCTGGAGTGGGTATTGCTGAAATTTTATATACTTCAATATGTCATGGTACCATGGCAAGTCGGATGCCTCTTCTTCCACATCATAGTAGTGAGCTGGGGAGTCTAACATTTGCAACTTAATGGGTATCATCTCATATCCTTCACTTAATTTAAACATAGCAGCTAAAGTGGCCAATTTGTCTGCCATTTGATTATCTTCTCTGGGAAGATGCTTGAAAGTGATCTCGTCAAACTCCTTGGTCAGTTCGAGGACCAACTTGTGGTATTCTACTAACTTTGCATCTTTTATTTCTCTTCACCTCGTATCTGATAAATGACTAACACATAATCTCCAAAAACACTTAGGGTATGAAACTTCCTCTCAATTGCCTCTCTTGGACCTGTTATACACACCTCGTATTTTGCCATATTAATAGTACAGAAGAACTTCAATCGACTAGTAAAAGGGAAGTAATCTCCTTCTGGTGAAACCAAAACTGCTCCAAAACCTCGCCCTAAAGCATTTGCAGCACCATCAAAGTTTGTGGCCCAAGATTCTGTTGGGGGCTCATTATTTTCAAAGATACACATCAGACCCTCATCATGAAAATGGAAATTTAATTCCTCATAATAGTTTTGAGCACGACTTGCTAGAAAATCAGTTATGGCACTTCCTTTTACCACTTTTTGTATAACGCCCCGGTTTTGGGCTCAGAAGTTTTGGGCGTTGACCGGATCGGTCAAAGTGCTGATCGAATATATAAGAGTGAATTTAGGAAAGCCTAGTTCGGGTTGCATTAAAAATATGGAAAAATGTTCTAAAATCATATTTTAATATATAAAAGTGAACTGTGAAATCAATTTTGGAAAATGAGGTTCGGAAGGTTGACATTTTGGCTAGTGACCAAAATGTAATTTTTGAAAGTTGCGGGACAGTTTTATAAAGGATTGAAACTTTGAATCTTTAAGGAGCTATTATTCCAAAAAGAGTTTCTCCAGATTTTTCTAAGATATTTTAAGGCTTTATTCTGATTTTAAAGTTTATGAAATGTGGAGGGAAAATCATTTTACCATTTCTTAACTAACTTTCCATTTTCTCTCAATTTTCCTTTTCTCTCATTTTCTCTCAACCCAAACACATTTCTCCAGATTTTCTCTTCTGATTTTGTTGCCTAAATCTCTCATTTCAACTCTCTTTTGATTCCTAATCATCTCATCAACAAAACCTCTCAATTTGCAAGTTGTTTCATTAAGCATTTTGGCTCAAAAAAGGAGAAATTCAAGTTTGGAGGTAAGAACGTCCTTCTCCTCTAAACTATCAGTTCTTTACTGAAATTCCTAAGTTCTCAATCCTTGATTTGTGTTTTGTTAATGGCTTTTCAATTGAAATCTTGATTTTGGCTTAAAATGCAAGATTTGGTGATTTTGGTGAAATTTTCGTGTGATCTGTTTGGGCAGTGTTTTGAAGTGTCAAAATGATGTTAAATGAATGCTAAATTGATTAGAAGTTGAGGTTTAATCAATGCAATCCCGGATAGGTTGAATTTCCTAAGTTTGGCTTGAGTTTTTGGTTGTTTTTGGAGTGTTTTTGGTGATCTGTTATACCTGGAGGTATAAGGACGTGTTTGTGATCATTTTGGATGTTAATTGATGTTTAAAAATGGTTAGAAGTGATGGATCTTGGCTGGGTTAAGTTTTGGAAGTGTTTGGAGGTGATTTCGGTTGTGTTTGGTAGCTAAATTGTTGGATTTGGGATGAGCAGCGAGTTGAGTCTTGTTGCTGGTGTTTTTAATGCATAATGATGCATTAATCCTCTGTTGTTGTGTGCTTGAAACTGGGGAGTTTGATCCGTGAGCTTTGAAGATGTTGCGGAAGGTTTTCGGATGCTTGGAAGGCTTGTTGGCTAGCCTTGTTTTGTGTATCGGTGAGTGAAGTTGGGTTTTCAGCTTTTGAACCAAGGTTTGAAGGTTTTGGGAGCTTAGTTTAAGTCTAAACAACTTTTCTAAGCTCAAGAGTAAGTGATTGGATTTTCGCTCTTGAATTGTGTTGTGTTTTGGTTTTAAAAGCAATTGTGGTTGATGATTGAGATGCATATGTTTTGCATGGTTTAAATCTGTTTTGAAAGCATATTTTAGCATGGTTTAATGCTGGTTTTGAAAGCCATTTGAGAAGGATGCTCAAGGTAAGGGATCCTTGGTTTTGTACATGGTAATTGTGGTTTAGATGCATAGTGTTGCATGTTGATCAATGGCTTTGTATGATGCTTTAAAACAGTGAATTGATGATGGTAAATGTTACTTTTTGCATATTGGTTATGCATGTGAATCATTGGACTAATGAGGTAATGGTTTTGCATATTGGTTAGGCATGTGAATCATTGGACTAATGTGGTGATGGTTTTTGCATTGTGGTTATGCATATGAATCAGTGGAATAACATGGTAAGATGGTTATGTTGGCAAGTGATGAAAGTGGTTCTTGGTTCGTTGATCGGATATAGTTAGCCGGCTATAGGATTGGGTGCACCGTGAATTAAGTCTCCTTGGAGGTGGAGTGGTCAAGAGTGGACCGGTAAACTCCCTTCAAGTATCCTAACGAGATGGTTAAGGTCATAATGGAGGTGTTGCCCATTCGAGGACCTTGGTTGAGCAAAGGTTATATGGTGTTTAAAAGTCCATATATGGGAACCTTGTGCTTGTTAAGATCACAATGGCGGTGTAAGACCATGTGTGGATCTTGTGTGGGGTGTCCCGGATCTCGTTAGTGATGTTATACAACTACCAATCGGTTATGCAAAGGTTGTATGGTGTTTCAAGTCCATACATGGGAACCTTGTGCATGTTGAGGTTGTATGGTGTTTAAAAGTCCATGCATGGGAACCTCGGGAAAAGCTAAGGTTGTATGGTGTTTAAAAGTCCATACATGGGAACCTTAGGCTTGTAAGGTCAAATGGTGTTTAAAAGTCCATTTGGGAGACCTTGGATTGGTAGGGTGTATGGAGCGTAGGGACAACGCTCGGAATCCGCGTATCCGATCGGGTTGTTGAGTTGAAAAGTGGATGTGGTTGATCACTTGGAAGCCAATGTAATGTTCTTGATCATAAAGAAGCATGAGATGCTTGAAAAGATGCATGGTTGCATGAAAAGTGTATGATGCTAGTGAATGCATGTTTACTTGTTAAGTTGAACAAGTGTTGATTATCATTTGGTAAATGATGCATGTGTGCATGAAATCTCTTTAATGCATTGGAGTCTTGTTAAGACTTGTTTTAAAAGGCATGTGATGATGATGATGTGATTCATAAGTTGTCTTTGTTTAATGCATGAATTGGATTGCTTGAATAATGGTTTAAAAGGGGTTTCTTGCTTAAAATGATGTTCAAGTTTATGAATGGGTAATATGAAATGGAAGTGTTTTCCAAGGTTTTAATTTAGCTTTGCATATGGTGTTTATGCATGGAATGGTTAAAGGAATGTTTTTGCAAGTTGTACATTGAAATGGTTTTCGTAGTTGGCTGAGCTAAGGGTTGGTTTTCATGTATGTGCAATGCATGGTTTAAGCATGTTGTTGAAAAGGGTTTTTAAACATGGTTTTGGTTTGTCAAATTGGGTTGTTTTAAAAGTGTTTTGTAACCCGCTGCATTGATGGTGTTTTGGTTTTGAGCATTCCTCACTAAGCATTATGTGCTTACGCTCCTTTTTGTCCATCAATGCAGATTCTTGAAGTTTGGACAGCAAGGAGCAAGGGATTCAAGGTGGACTCCAATTGAGATGTATGTCTCGGTGAATAGCTATAGTTAATAAAGGCAATGGGGGTAGAATCTCTCGGATTGATGTTTTTCTGTTCGTATATGTTCGGACAAGTATGTTTTAATGTTGTTGATGTTGCTGAGTCATGATTTGGCTTTAATGAGATTGATTTGGAAAGTTTGTGCTTAAATGGTTGCTTGTGTAGGAAGCATGCCTATAGATTTGGGGCTTTTTGCATATGATGTTGTTCTGATGATTTGTTGATGCTTGCAAGTCATATATATGTTGAATTGCATGCTGGTAAAGTTTGGTGGCATTTGGAGCATGTTTGGATGATTAATTGTGTGTTTGAGTGAGCAAAATGCTGCAATATGTGCAGGGCGTTTCGGAACAGTTGACACCGTTTCAGAACGGGTGCCTTGCAAGAACCCAGGCATCCGAAACGGGTGCCACCGTTCCGGAACGGTTTGGCTACTGGCAGACCCCCGTTGCGGTACGCGTTGCGGAACGGCCCCGAGTTTCGGAACGGGTGACCGTTGGGGGCTGACATGGGCGGTTAAATGTTTCAGAATGTTTGCATTTTGGTCCTGAAACTTGTTTGTGCAATTGTATGAGTTTGGGATGTCCGTTTGAGCTGAAATTTGGCAGAGAAGCATGAAACCTGATTAATTTTAAGTTGGTAACTTAAAATCTGGTTAAGTTCTTAAAGTTTTCAGAATTTACAATTTGGTCCCTAAAGTTGTAAATTGTTCAATTGGGTCCCTGTTTGATCTCTGATGTTTGTGATCTTTGAGTATGCTGTTTGCATGATCACATCTAAGGTTAATGTGCATCTAGACAAGATTAAAAGAAAAAAAGGGTCGTTAATCAAGGTTGACTTTCGGGTTGACTTTGGTTTTCCCCGTGTGACTTTCTTAATTCGGGTCAACCGTCCGGGCCGGGTTAAGGGGGTTACATTTTGACTCACATACTGAATGTCTTATTCTGAAAGCAACATTTTCCATCACACTAATCTTCCTGATAAGGTCAGGGCTTCCATATACTGCATGAGCCTTTTAGTAGCCCATACCAAAGCATAACATAGCTTTTCAATCGACGCATATCTTGTTTCGTACTCGGTGAATTTATTACTCAAGTAGTATACTGGCTTTTTCTTTTATTCATGTTTCGTCATGTTGCCCCAATACGCAGCCCATAGAGTTCTCATACACCGTTAAATAGAGGATCAATGGTTTCCCTAAAATAGACAATACTAACATTGGGGGTTGGTTAACTGCTCCTTGATATTTTCTAAGGCTGCTTGACATTCTTCATTCCATGTCCCTAGGTTATTCTCTCTAAGAAACCTGAATATCGAATCACATTTGTTCATTAATTGGGAGATGAAGCGGGCTATATAATTTAATCTTCCAAAGAAACCTCAAACCTATTTATGTTTTTAGGTGGTGGGAGCTCTTGTATGGCCTTTATCTTATCAGGATCAATCTCAATTCCCCTTCTGCTCACAACGAATCCCAGTAACTTTCCAGACGTCACCCCAAATATGCACTTGGTAGGGTTAAGCTTTAACTGAAACTTTCTCAACCTTCTAAAAAGCTTTTCTAGTTTCGTCAGATGCTCCTCTTCAATTTTAGATTTAGCGATCATATCATCAATCATATACTTCTATCTCTCTGTGCATCATGTCATGGAAAATAGAAACCGTGGCTCTTTGATAAGTTGCCCCTGCGTTTTTCAAGCCAAAGGGCGTCACATTATAGCAAAAAGTTCCCTAAAGCGTCACAAAAGAGCTCTTTTCCATGTCTTCCGGGCACATCTTAATCTGATTATACCCAGAAAACCTGTGCATGAAAAAGAAAAGGGAATGACCAGTTGTAATATCTACCAAGGTATTTATGTGTGGGAGCGGGAAATTGTCTTTGGGGTTTCCCTATTGAGATCCTTGTAGTCAGCACACATACGTACTTTTCCGTCTTTCTTTGGGACTGGGACAATGTTAGTTACCCATTCTGGATATTTGGCTACTTCAAGGAATCCTGCTTCATATTGCTTCTTTACTACATCTCTAATCTTTAAAAGCGTATCGGTCTTCATCTTTCTGAGCTTCTTCTTCACATGCTCACATCCTACCTTTATAGGAAGCCGATGCATGATGATGTTTGTGTTGAGGCCAAGCATATCCTAATACGACTAGGCAAAGATATCTTTATACTCTTTCAGAAGTTTAATCAAGCATTTTCGTATCCTGACTGTAATAGTGGTACCAATCTTCACTTCACGGTTCTCTTCTTCAATGCCAAGATTCAAAATTTCCAATTCTTCTTTGTGGGGTAGAATCTGGTTTTCTTCTCCCTCTACCATTCTGAGCAAGTCATTGGGAAAATTATATTCTTCCTCACCGTCAACATTTCCAACTTATTCCAAGTATAGAGGTAGGTCAAAATTAACTTTTGAGTTTGACTCGGAATCATTTGTACTATTGATATCTAAAGACCTACAAAGAAAATGACGAGGAATAGATACCAGGAAAAATAAACGAATGAATGGAATGATTTGTTTTAGGGTTTGTTTACAGTTCTTTTTTGTTTTCATTTTTTATGGTTTTTTTCTTTGTGAAGAAAAGTTTGCCACACAAAATTTATTGGTAAATATGCATATTTTATTGAATTTGAAATCATAGTTTTGACATAGACCCTTTTACATAAGATTTATAATTATTCGTATAGAGGTAGCTCAAAATATGCGACCGTCATCGGGGTTGCAACCTCCGCCGTCACGCACAACAACGATTGTTCGACTAAATGTATAAAATCTTTAAACACACATACATATACGAATAATGAAAAGGGAAATTACCAGAAAGAGCTTGCTTTTATTTATCTGAATACTCAACTACAATTATGCCTCTTAATGCTTTTGAATCCGAATGCTTTTTGTGTATAATTTTTGTGTATTTTTGTGTGTATCGTGTCCTCTTAATCTGGAAATTACAGTGATTTTATATGTACAATTGTGCTTAATCTTCAAGCATAAATCCTTAATTTTCTCCCCCTAAATTATTTCCGACTTGATTCAGATCTTGCTTAATTTCGGCAACAGCTTCAATCTGAGGATATCTTGATTTTGCTTATGTATTGGTCTCGATTTTAGCCACGACGTTGATTTAGGGATAACCCGATTGGGTTTTGGTTGTTGCAATTTAAGAATTTAACATTTTTCTTTCCTTTTTTGCATGTTTCTGATGATTTCAAACGATGAGGAGACACCGGGAAAGAGCGATCCACGGCGGAATTGACTCAGGCGTTCGTCAGTAAAGGTGAAAGGTTCGATCGAAGTCCAAACGCCGGGTGTGTGGCTGCCACGCACGGGTGGTGATCCACATGACCTTCCTTGACACGATCTAGGCCGTTAGATCACTTCCTGATCTAACGGCTTGGATAGTGCGGCGCTTTCTCTTCCTTGGCTAGAGTTGAATGGCTTGATCTGCGCTGTTGGATCAACTTTTGATCCAACGGTCGCCTGTTGGTTGTGCAAAAGGAAAAATAAGGGGAATTAGGGTTATAATTTTATTATGTCTAGGCCAAACTGAACCTCTTGTACATGGAACCTAGTTTTATTAATGTAATGGACCTTTTTATTTTTAATGCAAATGGACTCCTAATTAAACTAAAAAAGACTCTTTATTGATGGTTCTTATTTAAAACATAGTTGACTGCTTTTATATATTTATATTTTGGGCTTTGAAAAAAACTATATTAAATGTAATAATAATAGTAGTATGCACGTATAATAATAATAATTATATAATAATAATAATAATAATAATAATAATAATAATAATAATACAACAACGTATATATATAAAAACTAAGGTAAAATTTTAGTATCAACAAGATGGTGAACTCAAAGTGTGACCTGCTCGCTTCTTACCTTTTCTCCTTTGAGTGGCAGTTGGCTTATTAGAGGGTGGAACAACAATATCTTCTTCTTGTTGTTGAGGAGGTGGTTGCTCCTCATCATTCATTATGTCTGGTGCAGGGGGTCTTGTGGAGGCATGACAGCAAGTAGTTGTTCTAGAAAAGTAGGGAACATAACAAAGGATGTCGACATCAGTTCTTTGAAGATTACACTCAGGGCGATGTCCATTTGGTGGACATAATCGAAGTATGGTCGGAGGTACCTAGAAAATAGGTTTGTAATGGCTGCATTTCTCAAGAAAGAAGTTGCAGCATCGGTAACAAGGCCTTTCAGTCCTAGTACTTGAGCGGATGGAGTGCCCTACTTTTCTTGTATCTTTTCATACTCGGTATTCTCACACAACTATGAATGGCAATAGGAAGCAGTTATTAGCCATGGAAAATTTAGTGGGCTAGCATTCTTACCTATCTCACGGGAAACAATCGTGTTGTATGTCAACTTTCCAACGTTGATGTGGTGCCCAGTTATCACAAAATACAGTAGCAGCATTAGTTTGCCAGAGATTGAGGGGTAGTGGCCAGTGGGCATCAGCCTCGTATTCATGAAGTGAATCCAAAGCTTGGGGTCAGGCATCGGCTCTACACTCTTCACCACTCGATATTTTGGAGTCTTTCATGCCCATTGTGTTTCAACAACACAAAGGTCACATAACACCTGGTCCTAAGTCTCGTTTGACACTGCAGCGTGAAAAGGTGTGTGCTCAAAAATTTTAGGCACCAGACTAAAAAACTCATTAATAACCTCCTCGGAAAACTGGACATGTCGCCCCCACCCAAAAACTATCTTGGCTTTAGGATCAACCAGGTGCGTATAAAATTCTCCCAGTCAAGGTTGATATCACCTTATAGGATCACGAAATTCTCTAGTCATGTTGGGCGATGATGGAAAGGGTTTTAACATCGATGTCTGTAACCCCCTTAGCCCGGTCTAGTCGCAAGACCGAACCAAGTGAGCTACACGGGGAAAACCGAAGAAAACCCCACTAAGATTTTCATTCGATTAGCAACCCTTACT
Organism: Hibiscus tridactylites; assembly: GCA_958450335.1. Taxonomy (NCBI): domain Eukaryota; kingdom Viridiplantae; phylum Streptophyta; class Magnoliopsida; order Malvales; family Malvaceae; genus Hibiscus; species Hibiscus tridactylites. The sequence continues at coordinate 42,380,984 of OY288280.1, forward strand.
TTTTATTTTTTTTAACTTTTCTAAAGGCTTCTTTATTATCATATATGTTCATGCACGCAGCGGTTAAAACCTCACCTCAAACGGACATCGACTCGAAGTCCAAAAGGCCTTTTCAACGGTTTGGGGACTAAAACGCACAGAAGTAGAACTTGAAAGCATTACATAACTAACAAAATTATCACCCGCTTCGAAACAGACCAAGCCCCTTTCGGAACTACAAATTACAGTAGCAAAACGTACCGAAATAGGTCTTATTCGTTTCAAGAACAACATACCTGGGATGATTCTCCTACCTCGGATAATACAGAGGCGTATTGAAACGACCCGTTGTTTCGGTACAGGTCTAAAAATGTCTATGGGGTCTCAGAACGACCCTTATGCGTTTCAAACCACTTAGGCCAAATATGCATATTTAATCGAAACGACAGCAGGTGTTTCGAAGCACATACCAGAAAAAGACTAACTACAGCATAAATGGACACTCAAACATGATTCAAACAACATCATAACATTATAAGAAAGCAATTTATAGGAAAAGGATCCTAGCACAACCATCCAATATGCATTAGATCACAAACGGAAATCTTTAAGCATTGAGCATAAGAAAGCAATCACATAAACGACAAAACTTTAGTGGGCTAGCATTCTTACCTATCTCACGGGAAACAATCGTGTTGTATGTCAACTTTCCAACGTTGATGTGGTGCCCAGTTATCACAAAATACAGTAGCAGCATTCGTTTGCCAGAGATTGAGGGGTAGTGGCCAGTGGGCATCAGCCTCGTATTCATGAAGTGAATCCAAAGCTTGGGGTCAGGCATCGGCTCTACACTCTTCACCACTCGATATTTTGGAGTCTTTCATGCCCATTGTGTTTCAACAACACAATGGTCACATAACACCTGGTCGTAAGTCTCGTTTGACACTACAGCGTGAAAAGGTGTGTGCTCAAAAATTTTAGGCACCAGACTAAAAAACTCATTAATAACCTCCTCGGAAAACTGGACATGTCGCCCCCACCCAAAAACTATCTTGGCTTTAGGATCAACCAGGTGCGTATAAAATTCTCCCAGTCAAGGTTGATATCACCTTATAGGATCACGAAATTCTCTAGTCATGTTGGGCGATGATGGAAAGGGTTTTAACATCGATGTCTGTAACCCCCTTAGCCCGGTCTAGTCGCAAGACCGAACCAAGTGAGCTACACGGGGAAAACCGAAGAAAACCCCACTAAGATTTTCATTCGATTAGCAACCCTTACTTTTTATTTTTTTTAACTTTTCTAAAGGCTTCTTTATTATCATATATGTTCATGCACGCAGCGGTTAAAACCTCACCTCAAACGGACATCGACTCGAAGTCCAAAAGGCCTTTTCAACGGTTTGGGGACTAAAAGGCACAGAAGTAGAACTTGAAAGCATTACATAACTAACAAAATTATCACCCGCTTCGAAACAGACCAAGCCCCTTTCGGAACTACAAATTACAGTAGCAAAACGTACCAAAATAGGTCTTATTCGTTTCAAGAACAACATACCTGGGATGATTCTCCTACCTCGGATAATACAGAGGCGTATTGAAACGACCCGTTGTTTCGGTACAGGTCTAAAAATGTCTTTGGGGTCTCAGAACGACCCTTATGCGTTTCAAACCACTTAGGCCAAATATGCATATTTAATCGAAACGACAGCAGGTGTTTCGAAGCACATACCAGAAAAAGACTAACTACAGCATAAATGGACACTCAAACATGATTCAAACAACATCATAACATTATAAGAAAGCAATTTATAGGAAAAGGATCCTAGCACAACCATCCAATATGCATTAGATCACAAACGGAAATCTTTAAGCATTGAGCATAAGAAAGCAATCACATAAACGACAAAACTTTAACCCAAACCAAGATCCATCATACAAAGGTCATTAACAACTAATAGTAACCAGATCTCAAATCTATCTTGGAAAACACAGAAGCTCCTCTTAACTGATCGAATAGGTCATCAATCCGCGGTAAAGGATACTTATTCTTCACAGTCACCTTATTCAACTGCTGGTAATATATACACATTCACAAGCTACCGTATTTCTTTTACACAAACAACATCGGTGCACCCCAAGGTGAGATACTAGGACGAATGAATCCTCGATCCAACAAATCCTGAAGTTGTGTCTTTAATTTTTTCAGCTCTTTAGGAGCCATACGATATGGAGCAATGGATACTGAGCAGAATCGGTATATGTTTCTATAGAAAACTCAACCTCTCTATCAGGCAACAAACAAGGCAACTCTTCCTAAAATACCTCCGGAAAATCACAAACAGTTCTGATGTCTTGCAGTCGTACCTCATTCATGTTCGAATTCATAATGTAAGCTAAATATGCCTGACAACTCACATCCATCAACCTCTGAGCCTTTAAAGCTGAAACAACATTGGACAAGAACATAATGTTCTCGCCCTCTACTACTACTTCAAATTCATATGTAAGCCTCGAGGAAACTCGCTATGTCTCAAAATCTAGTTTAGCTTGATGTTCCACAAGCCAATCCATACCCAAAATCACATCAAAATCCTATAACTTCGCATGACCCTGAACCACCAAAAGACATCTTCTATATACCTTCCTAACCACAACAGTTTCACTAAAAGAACTTGTAGCATTCATACCCACATCTAATATCTCAAATGGTATATCCAACAACTTCGCATGCTCACTCAAAATATATGATTGTGAAGAGCCAAAATCAATCAAAGAAAGCAAAGTCAATAACTGTAATGAGAAATTACCTACAATCACATATGTGTCATTCCTACCTTTACGATGTGCATATACTCTAACTGGTCCACCACCCTCGGGCTGTATAGCAACCATATGAGCTACATTTCTATGATCATCATCCCTACGCAGAAAGTTACCTCGACCGCGTCCATGGCCCTTCTGATGCTCAGCGGCTCGTACCGGAGCATGTTCTTCTCTAGCCGGATGTGGACAATCACTTTTCTAATGTGCTCGAGACCCGCAGTTCCAACATGAGCCATAATTACCCTAACACTCGCTGAAATGACGTCTCCCCCATTTGGTACACTCAGGTGTGCGAACAACAGCTCCTTGGCTTTGATGGCCACGTCTCGGGTTACCACCTTCACGCCTGTGGTCTGGTTGATATCTCCTATCTGTGTGTCTCTTGGCACGGTCTCTATCCCATTCGACGGGCATTTTCCCTAAACTAGATCCACTGCTACGAGCAGCCAATCCCAAACTCTGTTTGATATCCTTGGCGCTAGTGACCAAAACATCAAAGTCCACATAGTCTGAAGCCAACATATAGGTCTTCACCTCCTAAATCAAGCCATATCGGAAATTATCACATTGTTCCCTCTCAGTGGGAACCAACTCAGAAGCATACTGACTCAGACGTACAAATTGTACTTCGTACTCGTATATTGTCCTACTGTCCTGAGCTAAGGCCATAAACTCTCTCTTGTTCTTATCCTGATATTAAGGACCAAGGTACTTCATACGAAAGGCGGTTCTGAAAAATTCCCAAGTAACTTCGGCTACTAGCATACCATATGTAATGGTAGTCCACCAAGCATAGGCATCTCCCTGAAGCAAGGAAACAATACAGCCCAACTTACGTGCATCCGAGCACTCCATATGTCGTAATATACTGACTGTACTCTCAAGCCATGTCTTTGAACCATCAGGAGACAACCCACAAAATTCAACTCTGCCCAAACTACGAAGTTTCTCTAAAGGCAAACCAGTCCCTACACTCTGAGGTGGTGTTGCCACTTGTATACCAGCTATGGTTGTCTGAAAAGCCTCGGCTATAGACTGAATCAGAGGGGTCATATCTATCCCAGCCTGTCCTTGGCCAACCTGGGGTCCAACACCCTCAACACCATCTCTACCACCACCCAGAGGAGGAGGTGGCAAGTTCTCTTCATTACATTCCCAACATTCGGGTTCCCCGGGTTACCCACTATAGGCCCTCGTCTCGGTCTCGTCCTTACAAGAGATGCAATCTAACAACAACAAACATAAACAATAGAATGATTTGGGTTAGTAAAAAGCAAGGATTTCAAGGCGCTCAAGTTTTTTTAATCAAAATCACTTTTCACTAATAGTATTATAGCAATGGGTGCCTTTATCTACTTTCCAACCAACACAAAACCAAATAACATAACCACCGTGCATCACAATCAACAACCAAGCACCAAAAACTTACCTCACATACCTTCCCAACTTCTGCTCAACCTGGCTCTGATACTAACAAATGTAACCCCTTTTGCTCGGTCTAGTCGCAAGACCGAACCAAGTGAGCTACACGGGGAAAACCGAAGAAAAACCCGTTATGATTTCCCTTCGATTAGCAACCCTTACTTTTTATTTCTTCTTATCTTTTCTAAAGGCTTCTTTATTGTCATATATGTCCATACAAGTAGCGGTTAAAACCTTGCCTAAAACGGACATCGACTCGAAGTCCAAAAGGCCTTTTCAGCGATTAAGGACTAAAATGCAAAGAAATAGAACTTGAAAACATTCCATAACTAACAAAATTTTCACACGTTGCGAAACAGACAAAGCTCGTTTCGGAACTACAAATTACAGTAGCAAAACGTACCGAACATGTCTCATCCGTTTTGAGAAAAACATACCTGGGAGGATTTCCCTGCCTCAGATAATATAGAGGCGTATCGAAACGGCCCTGTGTTTCGATACATGCCTAAAAATGACCTTGAGGTCTTGGACCGACCCTTATGTATTTCGAACCACTTAGGCCAAATATGCATATCGTATCAAAACAGCAGCAGGTGTTTCGAAACACATACCAGAAAAATAATTATTACAACATAAATGGATAATCAAACAACATCATAACATTATAAGCAAGCAATCTATAGGCAAAGGATCCTAGAACAACCATCCAATATGCATTAGATCACAAACGGAAATCTTTAAGCATTCAACGTAAGAAAGCAATCACATAAACGACCAAACCAAGATCCAACATGCAAAGGTCATTAACAAGACTTGAAAGGCATCACAAACATGTCTCAACTCAGGGAGTCTCAAAACATAACCTCCCAAAAGCATAAAGGTACTATCACATTGCTAACATACTATTATTTGAGTCCAAAACCATATTTGAGCCAAAGATAAACTCTTGGACACTTCCTTGATTCTTTGTTGTACCGAATGGCCTAAGGATCTGCATTGTTGGAAAAGAAAGAGCATAAGCAAGAATGATTAGTGAACGGTGATCCAAACAACAACAACAATGCAGTTTTAAAACCATTTCGTTTGTATTTGAAAACAAACCATTCCCCAAATCAATTCGCAAAGGTAAACTTCCAACATATCATGTTTATTGCAAACTCATGCTTGAACTACAATTCAAGGAATATCATCCACTTTCCATAACCACATGTATCATTTAACTCATGCATCTAACAATGCTAGATCATGCTATGGCTTACACACATACATGACACAAGTCATAGACTTTCTCAACATGATACATAATAATCTCAAAAGCTTCTTAACATCATCAAAAATAATACTCCCTCCGTCTCATTAATTTTGTCCCTTATTGACTTTTTAAAAGTCAACATTTTTAAACTTTAACCATGACTATTTTAAATATTTTAAACAATTACATTTTATAAAATATATATTTTAAAACTACTTGATTGAAAGTTTGTAAAATATATTTTTTTATATTTTTTCAATAATAAATTTTATATAATAATAGGTCAAAGTTCAAAAAAATTGACCCAAAAAAAGTCAATAAAGGACAAAATTAATGGGACGGAGGGAGTAAAAGCATAAGCATAAAACGAATATCAGGAGTATATTGACATCTTTAGCACTTTTACTCGGATATGTGGATAACCCCCGGTGGAATGCCCATCACTGTGCTCAATACCACTAGACAAATTCCGATAGAATGTTCATCACCGTACTCACCCATCTAGCAAATATAAACTTCCGGTGGAATCCCCATCACCGTACTCCTCCTTAGTGGAATCTATCATCACTAATGACACACGCGAATTTTACCATTATAGTGCACTCTCATCCTATTGGTCAACCAATTATATCCAGTAATAGAATCTCATCAAGTGTCAATATACCTATCAAGGCCAACACTTACCCACTGTTTTTCAAGGCCACAAGCACAACATTTCTCATCCCATTTTCATAACACATTTTCATGCCTATCATGTACTCAACCACATTTATCTCATTAAAATCACTATTTTGCATTTGGGATCACATGGGAAAACATTTAAATAAAATCATAATGCATGAAAACAGTAGGATTTAATGTAAACAACATAACGTGAACATGGTCCATAAAATCAAGACAAAGCTAGCCGAAAACAAAGGCGAAACAACCAAACTTACTCTTGAGCTTAGAGTGGCCTTTCAAGTTCAATATAAACCCCCAAAAACTTGTCCTTAACCACGTTACAACTTTATAAAACAGTTCCACTCACCAGCAATACCCACATGTTAGCCGAACACCCAAATCAAGCTCCCAGTTCATCCGATATCACGCCCGAAGTTCCCAAATTAGTTTCCCCTGCTTCTAATCAATTCAGAACAAAGCATTAGAGTGTTTTCAAGCCCTTGAACTTGCTGCAACTCAAAAACCCAGCATCTGGCTTCAATCGCCCATTGATTCATATCCGAAATCAACCGAAAACATCAATAAAACAACTCTAAACAAACTCCAGCTTAAACCCTACAATATTATCATCAATACCACATCTATTAACAACTAAAAACATCAACTAAAAGGCAAGAAACCATCAGCCACTGATTTCCCAAAAAACCAAGCCAAAATCTCAAGAATTTCAACCATAAAAACTATCAACTCAACTAGTTTCAGGTTTTACATTAACAAACCATCATTTCAACTTTATCTAACATCAAATATATAGTTTGTACCACATACAAATTCAGCAAATCAAAACTCATACGAAAATCTCATTAATCCACCATCAAGAACTTGTTTAAACATATTTTCTTCAATCACATCATAAAACCTTTAAATAAAACACCAAAAAAGAATCAAGAACGTGGGAATTTCAATAAAGAACTTACATTATAGGAGAAAATGCATCTCACCTCTAATGGTAGATTTCCCCCCTTTTCCAATGAAAAGCCTTGAGAAAACTAGAGAAAACAATTGGTTTTAAAGAGAAATCATTGGAAATAAGTTTGATGATGAGAAATCAATTTAAATAAGGATTTGCGTTAGAAATCTTGATTGAAGAAGGTTGTTTGGATGAAAGAAAATTTGAAAGAAAGTGTTGAGAGAAAAGTTAAGTCAATTTTGTATAAAGATAATAACCTTTCAAAATATCTTTTATTATAATTAAAAACCCTTTTTAAAACATTCTAGAAACCAAAACAGCTATTTAAATATTCAACGTTTTAATTCTTTTACAAACTAGTCACCAAAACAGTTTTGAAACCTTAGATTTTAGTCACTAGACTAAAATGTCCACTTTCCAAAAACAATTTTCCAAAATTATTTCCACCAAAAATAATGTGTATACACATAATGATTTGTAGCTATTTTTCCATAATTTAAATCCTTCAAAAACCATTTATTCAAAATAAATCCCGAAACTAGTCTAAACCGGTGAAACTAACTCGAATGAACCTTCAACCAAATCCGGCTAACTTTCGAACCCTAACCTCAGGGCTTCACAACTCTCCCCACTTAAGAAACTTCGTCCTCGAAATTTACCTGGTGGAAAGAGATACGGATATTGCTTCCTAATGTCAGCCTTTCTCTCCCAAATCTCAACACCTTCTTCCAAGGTGAAACTTTCATGAACATTTTGTCACCCACGACATACTCTATCTCTCTATGTTTCAATTCTGCACACGACTTTTGTCAATCCGTAGCTACCTTCAAATGATCACATATCAACTTCACTTTCTCGGTTGTACCCTTGAGCATATTCGTCAAAGATATTAACTTATGTCCCGCTTCGGCCTAGAAAACAAGTGTTCTACACATTCTTCCATACAAAGCTTCATAAGGTGCCATATGAATACTTGCTTGGTAGCTATTGTTATTGTCAAACTCTACTAATGGTAGATGCTTTTACCATGAACCCTGGTAATCAATAATGCAACATTTAAACATGTATTCTAATACTTGTATAAGTCTTTCTGACTGACCATCAGTCTGATAAGAAGTGCTAAAATTCAATTGAGTACCCAAGGCACAATGCAAACACTCCTAAAATCTAGCTGTGAACCTCGGATCTCTATCTGACACAATCGATTTAGGTACACCGTGCAATCTCACAATCTCACTGATGTACAAATCGGCCAACTTATCCAAGGTATAAGTAGTATGAACAGCCAAGAAATGTGCACATTTTGTAATATGATCAGCAATTATCCAAATTGAATTCTTCTTAGAAGGTGTCAAAGGCAAACCTGATACAAAATCCATAGTAATTCTCTCGCACTTCCACTCAGGAATTCTCAACGGTTGTAAAAACCTAGAAGGAAACTGATGTTCGGCCTTAACACACTAACAAACCATACACTTGCTCACAAAATCAGCAACATTTGTCTTCAAGCCAACCCAATAATATTCGTCTTTCAAACTGTGATACATCTTTGTATTCCCCGGATGCATGACGAACGGACTACAATGAGCTTCGGTTAGAATGGTGCATCTCAAATCAACATCATTTGGTACAACAATCTTACCTTTGAAGCATAGAACACCATCATCACTATAATAGAAATCCAACGATTTACCTTCCGCTATGTCTTGCACATGGTGTACCAACGTTCCATCTTGCAATTGCTTCTCTTTAATCAATTGAACCAACGATAGTTTAGTTTGCAATTTCGCCACTAGACCGCCATCATGTGACAAACTTATCCTAGCAAACATTGCTCACAACTAAACTGCCACTTTCCTACTCAAAGCATCGGCCACTACATTGGCTTAACTCAGATGGTACTCAATTGAAAGATCATAATCTTTAAGAAATTCTACCCATCTATGTTGTCTAAGGTTCAATTCCTTTTGTGTCATCAGATATTTCAAAATCTTATGATTCGTAAATATTGTACATTTCTCACCGTAGAGATAATGTCTCAAAACATTCAAGGAAAACACTACTACGGCCAACTCTATGTCATGTGTAGGATACTTTCAATCATGAACCTTCAACTGCCTAGATGCATATGCTACCACTCTTCCTTCTTGCATTAATACATAACCTAAGCCAACATAAGACGTGTCACTATAGATTACATACTCCTTTCCGGTCACAGATTGAACCAAAACAGGAGCTTTCCTTAAAGCTTCTTTCAGTTTCTCAAAAGCTTTTTGTCTCGCTTCTGTCCACTCAAAACGAACATCTTTTTGCAACAGTTTCTTCAAAGGAGCATCAAATTTAGAGAACCCATCTACAAAACGCCGGCAATAACATGCCAAGCCCAAGAAACTACGAATTTCTGTCACTAATTTTCGTTGTTTACAACTCACAACTGTCTCAACCTTTTTAAGATCCACTCTGATTCCCTCAGTTGACACTACATGCCCTAAAAATACCACTTCCCTATTCCAAAATTCACACTTACTCATCTTATGTAACACCCCAATTTTGGGCTTAGAAGTTTAGGGTCTGAACCAGACCGGTTTGTTTTTTTGTTCGAATTTAAAAGGAGGTTTTAGGGAAAGCCTAGTTTGGGATGCTTTAAAAATATGGAAAAATATCTAAAAATCCTCTTTTAATATATATAAGAGAGTGGTGAAATCAATTTTGCAAAATAAGGTTTGGAAGTACGACATTTTGGAATAGTGACTAAAATGCGATTTTCGAAAAGTTTAGTGTCGACTGTTTTGTAAGGATTGAAACATTGAATCTTTAAGGAGCTAATTTACCCAAAAATGATTTCTCCAATTTTTTCCTTAATTTAGGTGTTTCAATTAATGTTTTACTTAATTAAAAGAAAAAGGGAAACCAATTTTTGGAATTTCATAACTACCATTTCCTAAAATTTTCTCATTTCTTTTTCTCTCAAAATTCCATCATCCAAACACTATTCTCCAGAAACTTTTGCTTTGATTTTCACTTCAATTGATGAGATTTCTATCATCAATTTATTCCTAATCAATCTAGCATCAAATCCTTTTGATTTCCTCATTGTATTTTTAATTAAATTGGCTCAATCAAGGAGAAATCACCATTTAGAGGTAAGATTGTTCTTAATACTCAGTTATTTACTGAAATTCCCAAGTTATCAATCCTTAATTTAAGTTTTGTAAATGGTTTTAATGTTAGAAACTTAATTTTGGCTTAAAACTCAAGATTTGGAAGAAATCTTGAAGAATTTCGTTGTGATTGTTTGGGCTCTATTTTGAGATGATTCTTAAATGTATTTTGGATGTCTAATGATGTGGAAATGAGGTTTTATCAATGCAATCCCGAATAGGTTGTATTTCCTAAGTTTTTGCTTATGAAAATGGAGGTTTTTGAGGTGATCTTGGTGTTCGGTTATAGCTGGAGGTATAAGGAAAAGTTTAGGTTTATTTTGGATGTTAATTGATATTTAGAAATGGTTAGATGTGATGGATCTTGGCTGGGTTAAGTTTTGGAAGAGTTTAGAGGTGTTTTTGGTGTATTTGGTAGCCGAAATGTTGGTTTTGGTTAGAGAATTGAGTTTAGGTGTGATGGCTGAAGATTTTAATGCATGATGATGCATTGATCCTCTACTTTGATGTGTTTAAAACTGGGGAGGCATCTTCGGACACCTTTGGAGTTGATCCGGAGGCTTGAACGACATTTCGGCAATCTAGCGAAACGTAATTGATGAGTGGAATTTGGTTTTCAGCTTTGGAACAATTATTTGAAGGTTTTGGGAGCTTAGTTTAAGTATAAACAACTTAGCTAAGCTCAAGTGTAAGTTTTCGGAAAAACTCCCTTGGATGAGCCATGAAGAGGTTTGATGCATTGGTTATGATTTGCATGTCTAAATTCTGTTTTGAAAGCATGTTTTAGCATGGTTAATGCTGGTTTTGAAAGCCATGTAATGAAGGATGCCCAAGGTAAGAGATCCTTGGTTGAACATATTGTTAATATGGATTTGATGCATAGTGATGCATGATGTTTAATGGCTTTGATTAATGCTTTAAAACATTGAATTGTTGATGGTAAATGATGTATATTGGCAAGTGATGTAATGGTTTTAAAGTACTTGAATCGGATATAGTTAGCCGGCTATAGGATTGGGTGCACCGTGAATAAAGTCGCCTTGGATGTTGAGGGGTTGTGATTGTACCGTACACTCCATCCAAGTACACTAACGAGTAAGGTAAGATCACAACGGTGGTTAAAAGTATGTGTGTGGATCTTGTGTTATGTGTCTCATGTACTCGTTAGTGGAATTATACAACTATCGATGAGTGATGTTGAGGGGTTTTGATTGTACCGTTAAACTCCATCACGGGTGTTGAGGGGTTGTGATTGTACCGGTAAACTCCACCTTATGTTGTTCGGTAGTGTGTATGAAGCGTGTGGGACAACACTTGTAATCCGCGTATCTGATTGTGTTTTAAGTTGTAAATGGTTATGATTTATCACTTGGAAGCCAATATGATGTGTTGATTATATTAAAGCATGAGACGCTTGTTATGTATGCAAGGTTGCATGAAAAGAGTTGAGCATGTGTTTAGAAAGCTTTGTTGAAAGTGTTTTCTAGAATGCATTATTGTGTTGTTTTCTTTAGAGCATGCCTCACTAAGCAAATCTGCTTACGCTTTCTCTTTTGTACCAATAATGCAGACAATTGAAGTGTTTGATGGCAAAAAGAAAGCTAAGAGTCCAAGGGGAAACTAAGCTCATGTATGGTGATGTTTTCATACACTATTAGTTTTGGTAATTTGGCAATGGGAACCTAAGATGTGTTTTGGGAGATGTTTTGGACTCCCTAGTTTGTGGCATGATGCTTTTGATGTTTTGGTTTTGTAATTGGCCTTTTGATACTTGATATGGAGTTTGGTTTTGGATGTTAGGATGCATGCCTATAGACATGTGAATTTTAATGTTTGATGCCATGAATGTGTTTAGAAGTTGCAAACATGCACCTTATATGTATGATGACTTGTTGGCATGGTTAGGAAGTCATTAGGATGTGTTTGAATGGTTTAATGTATGAAAAACCAGCAATTTCTGCAACTTCTGGGAAAACTGTATCGGAACGGGCGCTGGCGTTTCGAAACGAGGGCCTGTAATGGCCTTCGTGTTTCGTAACGGCTAGAGGCCGTTCCGAAACGATTTGGCCACTGGAAGGCCCTGTTTCGGAACTAGTCTCGGAACGAACCCGTGTTTCGGAACGATCAACACCGTTATGAATCGTGTGACCGTTGGGCACTGATTTGAATGGTATTGAGGTTTGCAAGCTTTACGTTTTAGTCCCAAAATTTGTATTTGCAATTGCATGAGTTTGAGAAGTCCAATTTAGGTGAAATTTCGCCAGGAAGTATGTAACATGACTAATTTAATATTGGTAACTTAAAAATCAGTTAAGACCTTCTAATTTCTAGAATTTACATTTTGGTCCCTAAAATTTGTATATTTTGCAATTGAGTCCTTTATTGAAATTCGATCGCTATGCTTTATAGTATATGTTTCTTGAGTATTCACTTAGGGTTAACATGCATCTAGACAAGTTTAAAAAGAAAAAAAAGGGCCGTTAATCAAGGTTGACTTTCGAGTTGACTTTGGTTTTCCCCGTGTAATCTTCGTAGTTCGGGTCAACCGTCTAGGCCGGGCTAAGGGGGTTACATCTTAGCATAAAGTTGATTATCTAAAAAGGTTTGTAATACCAAACTCAAATGCTTATCGTGGTCCTCTTCGATACGGAAATAGATCAAAATACCATCAATAAACACTACCACGAACTAATCCAAATATTCATGAAACACTCTATTCATCATATCCATAAAAGCAGCTGGTGCATTTGTCAAACCAAATGGCATCACCAAGAATTCATAATGTCCATAGCGAGTGCGAAATGTGGTCTTCAGTACATCTTTATCTCTTACCTTCAACTGATAGTAACCAGATCTCAAATCTATCTTGGAAAACATAAAAGCTCCTCTTAATTGATCGAATAGGTCGTCAATCGGAGGAAAAGGATACTTATTCTTCACTGTCACCTTATTCATCTACCGATAATATATACACATTCTCAAGCTACTGTCTTTCCTTTTCACAAATAACACTGTTGCACCCCAAGGTGAGATACTAGGACAAATGAATCCTCGATTCAACAAATCCTAAAGTTGTGTGTTTAATTATTTCAGCTCTTTAGGAGCCATACGATATGGAGAAATGGATATTGGAGTAGAATCGGTATATGACTCTATAGCAAACTCAACCTCTCTATCAGGCAGTAAACAAGGCAACACTTCCGAAAATACCTTTGAAAAATCACAAACAATTATGATGTCTTGCGGACGTGCCTCATTCATGTTTGGATTCATAATGTAAGCTAAATATGCCTGACAACCCACATCCATCAACCTCTGAGCCTCTAAAGCTGAAACAACATTGGACAAGAACTTAATGTTCTCGCCCACTACTACTACCTCAAATTCATCTGTAAACCTCAAGGAAACTCGCTTTGTCTTAAAATCTAGTTTAGCCTTATGTTCCACAAGCCAATCCATACCCAAAATCACATCAAAACCATAAAACGACAATTCCATCATATCCACTGGAAACACATGACCTTGAACCACCAAAGGAAATCTTCTATATACCTTCCTAACCACAACAGTGTCACCAAAAGAACTTGTAACATTCATACACACATCTAATATCTCAAACGTTATATCAAACAACTTCGCATGCTCACTCAAAATATATGATTGTATAGAACCAGAATCAATCAAATAATGCAAAGTCAAGGACTGTAATGAGAAATTACCTGCAATAACATTTGTGTCATTCCTGCCTTCACGATGCGCATATACTCTTGCTAGTCCACCACCCTCGGGCTGTACAGCAACAATATGAGCTACATTTCCCTGACCATCATCCCTACGCTCAAAGTTACCTCCACCGTACCCACGGCCTCTCTGATGCTCAGCGGCTCGTATCGGAGCATGTCCATCTCTAGCCAGATGTAGACAGTCACGTTTTAAATGTGCTTGATACCCACAGTTCCAACATGAGCCATAATTACCCCAAAACTCGCTGAAATGACATTTCCTGCATTTGGTACACTCGGGTGTGCAAACAACAGCTCTTTGGCCCTGATGGCCATGTCCCGCGTTAACACCTCCACGCCTATGGTCAGGTTGATATCTCATATCCTTGTGCCTCTTGGCACGGTCTCTATCCCATTCGGCAGGCCTTTTCCCTAAATTAGATCCACTACTACGAGAAGCCAATCCCAAACTCTGTTCGATATCCTTGGCTCTAGTAACCAAAACATCAAAGTCCACATAGCCTGAAGCCAACATATAGGTCTTCACCTCCTGAATCAAGCCATATTGGAAACGACTACATTGTTCCCTCTCAATTGGAACCAACTCAAAAACATATTAACTCAGACGTACAAATTGTACTTCGTACTAGGATACCGTCCTACTGCCCTGAACTAAGGCCATAAACTCTCTCTTCTTCTCATCCTGATATCGAGGACCAAGGTACTTCTTACGGAAAGCGGTTCTGAAAAATTGCCAAGTAACCTCGGCCAAAGGCATACCAGTTGTAATGGTAGTCCACCAAGCATAGGCATCTCCCTGGAGCAAGAAAACAATACACCCCAACTTACGTGCATCCGAGCACTCCATTTTTCCTAAGATACAGACTGTACTCTCAAGAGATGCCTTTGAACCCTCGGGAGACAACCCACGGAATTCAACTCGGCCCAAACTACGGAGTTTCTCTAAAGGCAAACATGTCCCTGCACCCTGAGGTGGTGCTGCCACATGTATACCAGCTATGGTTGTCTAAAAATCCTCGGCTATAGCTTGAATCAGAGGGATCATATCTATCCCAGCATGTCCTTGGCCAACCTAGGGTCCAACACCCTCTACACTCACTCTACCACCACCTAGAGGAGGAGGCAAGTTCTCTTCATTCACATTCCCAACATTCTCGTTCCCCGGGTTACCCACTGTAGGCCCTCGTCTCGGTCTCATCCTTATAAGAGATGCAATCTAACAACAAAAACATAAACAACAGAATGATTTGGGTCCGCAAAAAGCAAGGATTCCATGGCACTCAAGTTTTTTAATCAAAACCACTTTTCACTAATAGTATTATAACAATGGGTTCCTTTACTTACTTCCCAATCAACACAAATCCAAATAAAATGCTTACAACCACCGTGCATCATAATCACCAACCAAGCACCTCAAACTTACCTCACTTACCTTCCCAACTTTTTCTCAACCTGGCTCTGATACCAACAAATGTAACCCCCTTAACCCGGTCTAATCGCAAGACCGAACCAAGTGAGCTACACTGGGGAAACCGAAGAAAAACCCGCTAAGATTTCCCTTCAATTAGAAACCCTTACTTTTTATTTCTTTTTATCTTTTCTAAAGGCTTCGTCATTATCCTAAATGTCTATGCAAGCATCGGTTAAAACCTCTCCTCAAACAAACATCGACTCGATGTCCAAAAGGCCTTTTTAGTTTTTAGGGACTAAAACGCAAAGAAACAGAACTTGAAAACATTCCATAACTAACAAAATTATCACTTGTTTCAAAACAGACCAATCCCATTTCGGAACTACAAATTACAGTAGCAAAATGTACCGAAAGAGGTCTCATCCGTTTCGAGACCAACATACCTAAGATGATTCCCCTGCTTCAGATAATATAGAGGCGTATTGAAGCGACCACGTGTTTCAATACAGGCCTAAAAATGGCCTTGGGTTTTCGGAACGACCTTTATGTGTTTCGAACCACTTAGGCCAAATATGCATATTGTATCGAAACGGCAGTTGGTGTTTAGAAACACAAACCAGAAAAAGATTCAGTGCAACATAAATGGACACTCCAACATGATTGAAACAACATCATATCATTATAAGCAAGGAATCTATACGCAAAGGATCCTAGCACAACCATCCAATATGCATTAGATGACAAACGAAAATCTTTAAGCATTCAACATAAGAAAGCAATCACATAAACAGACAAACTTGTAATGCCCTATTTTTTGGCTTAGGTGTTTTGCGATTCGGGTTGGGCCGGTAGAACCGGTAGTCGGTTGTTCGAATCGCTGAAGGGAGATTTAGGGAAATCAAGGTTCGGGATGCGATAAAATATGATACAAATCCAAAAATCCTCTAAAATTATATTTAAGATGTTGGTTAAATCAATTTTGCAAAATGAGTTTTTGAAAGTATACATTTTGGGCAATGACCAAAATGTAAAGTTTTAAAGTTGTGGAAAAAGTGTTTTTCAAAAAGATTCAAGATCTTAGAATCTTTAGGGGATAATTAGCAATTAAGCATTTTCTCTAATTTGGCATGTGTTTTAAATGGTTTAATAAATATTTAAATGGCTTTAGTTAATTTAATTAAGGAATTAGTTAATTGGTTAAAAGGTTTTGACGATCATTTTCATTCTCTTGCTTTCACTTCAGCCAACCACTCTCCATTTTCTCTCAAATTCCAAATTTTCTTCTCTCTCAAATTTTCTCTTGATTTCCAACTTCATCTTTCTAATTTCTCTCAATTTTCTTCAAGATTCTTGAAAGCTAAACTTGCCAAATTAGAAGAGAAGCAAGGATTGCAGGTAAATTTCGTGCTAACCCTCTAATCAATGTTCTTTAATGAAATTCCTAAGATATTTGACTCTTTATTCATGTTTTTGATTGAGGTTTTGTTATTGTTTTAATAAAATGTTGAAATCTTGTTGAAAAAGGTGATTAAAATGTGATTTTTAGAGTTGTGTTGATTTGGATCGTTTGAGATGATTTCTAAATGAGTTTTGAAAGGTTTATGATGTTGAAATAGAGTCTTAATTAGGTTAATCCCGAAATCCTTGAGATCATTGGATTTTAAGGTGTTTAGAGTTGGGTTTTTGGGGTGTTATGTGGTATCCGAGTTGTTGGAGGTATAAGGATGGTTTTAGGTTGATATTGGATGTTGATTGATGCTTAAAATGTGTTGGATGTGTTGGTTGATGCCTGGGCTTAGTTTTGAGATCAATCGATTAAGTTTTCGGTTGTATCGATTAGGTAAATTGATGCTTTAGAGCAAGGCTGCGGGTTTCCTTTTGAGTGTTGGTGTTTTGGATGCATTTTATTGCACTGAACCCCTATTTTAATGTGTTGAAAATAGGGGATAGTGTTCTGGAATCAAACGAAGTGATTTTGGAGGCTTCAGACGGGTGATTGTTGCGTCGGCAAGTGTGGTTTTGTAAGTCGGTGAGTGGAACTTGGTTTTCCAGTGTGGAAACATTTTAGAAAAGGTTTTGGGAACTTAGTAAGAGCTTGAAATGCTTTACTAAGTTTAGAAGTAAGTAAAGTGAATTTCTCTCCCGGATTGTGCTAGTTTGAGCCTTTGGTTGCACTTGATTTAAAATGTGTTTACCTATTGTTTTAAAGCATGTTTTGGGTATATAAAATGTGTTTGATGATGTCATGTTGTTTAATGATGCACTAGGTAAGTGATCTTTGTATGCATGTGTTGATGAATGAGTTTTGAAGCATGGTTTATTGCTTGAGTTATGGCTTATCATGAATGCTTTGTAAAAACAGTGAGGTGTGCATGAAATGTGTATTATATTGGCAAGTGATGTTGTATAAAGTGTTTTGTAAATGAAATCGAGTATAGTAAGCCTTGGATGTTGAGGGGTTGTGATTGCACCGAAAACTCCATCCAAGTACCCTAACGATTGATGATTGTTTAAGGTTGCAACGGTTGAGGGTAGCTCCCGGGTGTGAACCTTTTGTGTGTCTCATCTCTCGTTAGTGGGCTATACATCTACCGATGAGTGGTGTTGAGGGGTTGTAATTGTACCAAATACTCCACCACGGGTGTCACAACGGTTTGGGACAATATAATGGAATGAAATGCTATGGAAATGTTGATGAATGGTTTGGGACAACCCTTGGTAATCAGTGTATCTGATATGTTTTTCAGAATGTTGTTTATCACTTGTGAGCCAATATAATGGAATGAAATGCTATGGAAATGTTGATGATGCACATTATGAAAAATGCATGTTTTACTTTAAGCTTTGCATAATGGTGTTTATGCTTGGAAGGCTTGATGATGTGTTGCAATGGTTTAATTGTTGGAAGATGTATGAATCATGTTGTATGATGTTAGCATGCTGATTTTAAAGGCAAGGTGCATGGTTTGTCAAAACGGCACGATGGTCTTGAAAAGAGTGAAAATGGTTTTGTGCATTGATGATGTTTTTGGTTTTGAGCAATCCTCACTAAGCTTGTATTCTTATGTTCTCTTTGTTCAGCAATGCAGATAATTAGGCGTTTGGAGGCAGCATTATACAAGGGGTTTTCCAAGGGACTTCTCTAAGTGTATATTGAGGTTTTTAACTAGTGTAATAAAGTCAATGGGGGTGTCCAATGTTATAGATGTTGGTTGTTTGGTATTTTCTTGTTTTGTACAAGTTTGATATGCATTTTTTGTTATGTAAAAGGCCTTTTTAGTGTTGGTTTATGCTTGGGTTGAGATTTGAGCTTTTGGTGCTTATTTCTCTTAGGAAGCATGCCTTTAGTCTCTTTGATATTGAGAATGATGCTATGATGATAGCTCTGCCATGAATCCTTGATTGTTGAATTGTATTTGAGTTGCAAGCATGTTTAGTCATATGTTGGGTTAATTTCGGATGGTTAAAATCGAGTTAAACCAGCAAATTAAAGTGTTTCAGGCCCAGGTGTTTCGAAACGTCCTCGATCGTTTCGAAACAGGGACTTGAAATTGCCCTAGGGTTTTGAAACGGTGAGGCATGTTTCGATACATTTTACCTCTATGAAACCATGTCCGAAACGGGTTCAAAATTGTTTCGAAACGATCCTGCGTTTTGAAACAGGTATCACTATTTCGATACGTCCGTTCCGATACGGGGCCCACTATTCCAAAATGAGTGGCTGTTAATTTGGTTTTTGGAATATTCTGAGTTTCTATTTTTATGTGTTTTAGTCCATGTTTCTTATGTATGCAATTAGATGAGTTCAAAAGGTAGTCTTGAGCTGAGTTTTTGCAGAGAAGCATGTAATGAACCTAATTAAAGGTTGGTAATCCTAATTTGGTAAAAACTCTTACTAATTGTCAAATTTACAAAAATGGTCCCTAAACCCGAAATTGGTGTCCATCGTCAAGCGCTCGAATTGTTGTTTGATCCGCTGCTTTGATTGAACACATAGGAACCTAACTTGCATCTAGACAAGATAAAAAGAAAAAAAGGTCGTTTATTGAGGTAAACTTTCCCGTTTTGCTTCAATATTACCCGTGTGACTTGTTCGGTTCGGTCTATCCGCTAGGTGGGGTCGAGGCGGTTACAAAACTTTCAACCAAACCAAGATCCAACACGAAAAGGTTATTAACAAGACTAGAGAGGCATCACAAACAGGTCTCAACTGAGGTAGTCTCAAAATATAACCTCCCAAAAGCATAAAGGTCCTATCCCATTGTGAACATACTATTATTTGATGCCAAAACTATACCTGAGTGAAAGATATACTCTTGGACACTTCCTTGATTCCTTGATGCAGCGAATGGCCTAAGGATCTGCATTGTTGGAAAAGAAAGAGCATAAGCAAGAATGCTTAGTGAGCGGTGCTCAAAACAACAACAACAACAACAATGCAGTTTTAAAACCATTTTATTTGTATTTGAAAACAACCATTTCCATTTGTATTTGAAAACAAACCATTCCCCAAATCATTTCGCAAAGGTAAACTTCCAACATATAATGCTCATTGCAAACTCATTCTGGAACTACAATTCAAGGCATATCATCCACTTTCCATAACCACATGTATCATTTAACTCCTGCATCTAACAATCCTAGATCATGCCACGGTTTACACACATGCATGACACAACTCATAGACTTTCTCAACATGATACATAACAATCTCAAAAGCTTCTTAACATCATCAACAGTAATAAAAGCATAAGCATGAAACGAATATCATGAGTATATTGACATCTTTAGCACTTTTACTTGGATATGCGGATAACCCTCAGTGGAATGCCCATCACCTTGCTCAAGACCACTAGACAACTTCCGGTGGAATCCCCATCATTGTACTTCTCCTTAGTGGAATATGTCAGCACTAAGGCCACGCGCAAATTTTACCATTATTGTGCACTATCATCCTATTTGTCGACCAATTATATCCAGTAATAGAATCTCATCAAGTGTCAATATACCCATCAAGGCCAACACTTACCCACTGTTTTTCAAGGCCACAAGCACCACATTTCTCATCCCATTTTCATAACACATTTACATGCCTAGCATGTACTCAACCACATTTATCTCATTAAAATTACAATTTATCATATGGGATCACATGGGACAACAATTAAATAAAATCATAATGCATAAAATGGTAGGATTTAATGTAAACAACATAACGTGAGCATGGTTCACAAAATCAAGGCAAAGCTAGCCGAAAACAAAGGCGAAAACAACCAAACTTACTCTTGAGCATAGATTGGCTTTTCAAGCTCTATCTAAACCCTCAAAAACTTGTCCTTAACCACGTTAAGGCTTTATAAAATAGTTCCACTCACCAGCAATACCCAAATGTTAGTCGAACACCCAAATCAAGCTCCTAGTTTGTCCGATATCGCGCCCAACGTTCCCAAATCAGTTTCCCCTGCTTCTAATCAATTCAAAATAGAGCATTATAGTGTTCTCAAGCCCTTAAACTTGCTGCAACTCAAAAACCCAGGATCTAGCATCAATTGCTCATCGATTCATATCCAAAATCAACTAAAAACATCAATAAAACAACTCTAAAAAAACTCTAGCTTAAACTCAGCAAGATTATCATCAAAACCACATATATTAACAACTAAAAACATCAAACCAAAGGCAAGAAACCATCAGTCACTGATTTCCAACAAAACCAAGTTAAAATCTCAAGAATTTCAACGTTAAACATTATCAACTCAACTTGTTTCAAGTTTTACATTAAAAAACCGTCATTTCAACTTTATCTAACATCAAAAATATAGTTTGTACCATATACAAATTCAGCAAATCAAAACACATACAAAAATCTCATTAATCCACCATCAAAAAACTTGTTTAAACATCTTTTCTTCAATCACATCATAAAACCTTTAAGTAAAACACCATAAAAGAATCAAGAACGTGAGAATTTCAATAAAGAACTTACATTAGAGGTGAAAAACGCAGCTCACCTCTAATGGTAGAGTTTCCCCCTTTTCCCAATGAATAGCCTTGAGAAAACTAGAGAAAACAATTGGGTTTTAAAGAGAAATCATTGGAAATAAGTTTGATGATGAGAAACCAATGTAAATAAGGATTTACCTTGAAAATATTGAGTGAAGATGGTTGTTTGGATGAAAGGAAATTTGAAAGAAAGTGTTGAGGGAAAAGTTACGTCAATTTTGTATAAAGATGATAACCTTTCAAAATATCTTTTATTATAATTAAAAAACCCTTTTTAAAACATTTAGAAACCAAAATATTTAGGGGAAAAGTCTGAAATTAGACTTGGCTGAATAGCTCCTTAAAGATTCATAATTTTGATTCTTTTACAAACTAGTCACCAAAACAGTTTTGAAACCTTACATTTTAGTCCCTAGACTAAAATGCCAACTATCCAAATGATTTGTAGCTATTTTCCATAATTTAAATCCTTCAAAACCCATTTATTTAAAATAAATCATGAAAGTAGTCTAAACTGGTGAAACTAACTCGAACGAACCTTCAACCAAATCCGGCTAACTTCCAGTACCTAAATTTGGGGCGATACAATGTCATCTTGAATTTCAGGTGTGAATTTAAAACATGTCTCCTTTGAGCCTCAATTGAGTTGTTGTGGCCTTCCTCCAATAGAATTTTGTGCATGCATAGTGTCGGGTTGATTCCCTTTAGATATGCAATCGTCCAACCCATTGCATTTTTATGCAGCGCCTAGACTTCGATCAATCTCTTTTCATGTTCAGACTACAACTTAGAAGAAATTATTACGGGCAAGGTGTTATCATTTCCCAAATAGACATATTTCAATTACTCTGGCAATAGTTTTAATTCTAAAATAGGAAGTTGCTCAATAGAAGGTTTGTTAGTTTTAAGTCCTTACTTGAATAATCAAAGGATTCAAAACTTTTACTAAGTTTACTTACAATCAATTTTGCCTCTTGTTATGCCTTGCTAACCGACTCTGGCTCCTCGATTTCTTCAAATTTAGGTCTGGTAATTATAAAATTGTTGTGGCAAAATTCCTCCACATTAAAATTAAACTTGGCAAAGGCTCTAATAGACTGGCATTCTTCTGGATCATCTGCATACTTAAGTGGTTTGAATACATTGAGTGTGACTTGCTGCTCATTTAATCGCATGGTGAGTTCTCCTCTCTCGACATCGATCGATGTCCTTACCGTTGCTAAAAACGGTCTTCCAAGGATAATGGGAGCAAACTTGTCATCTTCACAATCCAAAACAATAAAGTTAGTGGGAAAAATAAATTTATCTAGTCTTACCAAAATGTCTTCAATTTTTCCCTCTAGGTGAATATAAGATATGTCTGCAAGTTGCAGCATGATTGTGGTTGGTCTCGCCTTTTCTATGCCTAATCATTGGAAACTCGATTTTGGCATAAGATTTAAGCTTGCTCCAAGGTTGCATAATATTTTACCGATGTAATGATTGCCAATAGCTCATGTTATCACGAAATTGTTGGGATCCTTCAACTTAGGTGGCAATCGATTAGGAAACATTTCCATACCTCCTTCTATTAGGGCAGTCGTCTCAAACTCACTCAGCCTTGTTCACTTAGTGAAAAAAGTCTTTAAATAACTTTGCATAATTAGGCATCCACTCAATTGCCTCAACCAGTGGCAAGTTAATGTAGACTTGCTTGAGGATGTTAAGAAACTTCTTGAATTGATATTCATGCTTCCTCTTCCTTAGCCTCTATGGAAATGGTGGTTGCAATCTGATCTCTTTGCCTTTATTTGCCTCATCTGGCTTGGCAATTTTGGGTGAAATTGTCGTGGCATGTGGAATTGTCGTGGCAACTTCAAAAAGCTCATCATCTACCGTTGTCGTAGCCTCATTGTTGGGCACGTCTTTTTCAACAGATGATTTCTATGCTTGTTGGTTACTCTCCTCAGGTTGAGTAGGATCATTGTTCATCTTTAGCCCACTTTGGAGCGTAATCACTTTACCCTATTCATTCCCCCGCCTCGTGCAACCTAAGTATCACTGGGAAAACTTCCTTGTGGTCTTATGCTTAAGATTTGGGCAGATTAGTTGATAGGTTGTAAACTGACACAGCGTTGTGCAAGCGTACAAGAATAGTTGAAAGGTTAATCCTATCAGATATTGATCCCACGAGGGCGGGACTCTGGTCGCTTATGATTTTCAAAACAATAGTACTGAAAATATAATGAAATGTAAGAGTAGTTATCGGTGCAAACAGTTGGAAGAAAATGTAATGATTAATTATGATGTGAAAACAATAATAACAAGTATAGTAGAAAAGGATATGTAAATGATAAGATTAGATCCCCTCGGTGAAACTCAACAGATGACAAAGTACTACAAGGACAAAAGATTAGATGATGTTTAAGTGATGAAAATCAAGTTTAATTTACTCACATTCCTTATAATCTTAACAAAAGAAATTATACATGAAAATCAACTACATATTCCAACGATAGCAAATAATACATGCACAAGAACGAGTTAACCAAATTCCTTTGTGTTCTCACCCAACTTCCATTGATGTGCTCGTTAACTTGAACTATCACTGCACATTCCAGTGTCAGTGGCCGCATTCAACGCTTCCGTACAAAATAGCATTCAAACCAAATAATTGAAACAATTTATAAAATAAACTGAAGTTCACAAACTAAAAGTATTCCCGCAGTTAAGGAAAGAAAATAGTGACCATCATTCAATTAATACATTAAATTAATGAAAGCAAATACAAACATCTATTCCTAGATAGTGTTGAAATGGTTCCACTAATTACCCTTGCTAATGCACTCGACTCCTCTCTTTTTGGAGTTTTTCTACCTCTATTCACCTCGGTTCACCAAAACAAAGTTCAAGTCGCCATGGATGAAGCTTCAAAGAACGAAGAAAATGCAGAAAGTGGTCGCCCATATCTTTTTTCTTTTTTCGTTCTATTCAATCATCCTAAGAGGACACTTGTCCTTCATGTATGTTTTGCGTCAAAATTTGGTAGAGAGACTATTATAACAGATTATATGGCATGCGCTCTTCATTCTTATCTTTAGAAGCTTTCATACAGTTGGCAGATGTGATGACAATCCTAGCTGCAATTCAGAACTACTTTTCACAACAACAATAGCAGTGCAAGGACAATGCATCAAAATGAAAAAAATTAAGGATAATTCAAGCAAAGTTAATTGAGTTAGAAAGCATGCAATTGCGAAAATGAAAATTCAAGAATGCATGCAATAGATAACAATATGGGGACAAATTAATTGATAAATAGGGAGAAAATACATGCTCTTTAGAGAGCTATTGTAATGCCCCGGTTTTGGGCCTAGGTGTTTTGCGTGTCGGGTTAGGCTGGTGGAACCAGTAATCGGTTGTTCGAATCGTTAAAAGGTGCTTTAGGGAAACCAAGGTTCGGGATGGGATAAAAATGTGATTGAAATTCCTAAAATCCTCTAAAATTATATTTGAAAGGTTGGTTAAGTCAATTTTGCAAAACGAGTTTTGGAAACCATGCATTTTGGGTAGTGACCAAAATGTAAAGTTTTTAAAGTTGTGGGAAAAGGGTGTTTTTTTACAAAGAGTAAAGATCTTATAATCTTTAGGGAGATAAATGGAAATTAAGCCTTTTTCTCTAATTTGGCATGTGTTTTAAATGATTTATTAAATATTAAAATGGTTTTAATTGATTTAATTAAAGAGGTAGTTATTTTGGTTAAAGGATTTTGAAGATCATTTTCATTCTCTTCTTTTCACTTCAGCCAAACACTCTTCATTTGCTCTCAAATTTCAGATTTTCTACATCTTC
This sequence comes from Hibiscus tridactylites, assembly GCA_958450335.1. Lineage (NCBI taxonomy): Eukaryota > Viridiplantae > Streptophyta > Magnoliopsida > Malvales > Malvaceae > Hibiscus > Hibiscus tridactylites. The sequence goes on from OY288280.1 coordinate 42,406,245, forward strand.
ATTTCATTTATATGTTTCCAATTTAGAGAGAAGCAAATTCTTGATAACCATATAATCAACGTTCTTTGATGAAATTCCAAAGATATTTGACTCTTTATTCATTTTTTTACTGAAGTTTTATTATTGTTTTGATAAAATGATGAAATCTTGATAGAAAAGAGGATTTTAGATTATTTTCGGAGTTGTTTTGATTTGGTTTGTTTGAGATGGTTTCTAATTGGGTTTTGAAAGGTTTATGATGTTGAAATAGAGTCTTAATCATATTAATCCCGAAATCTATGAGATCATTGGTTTTTAAAGTATTTTTGGTTGGGTTTTTGGGGTGTAATGTGAGATTTGAGTTGCTAGAGGAATAAGGATGGTTTTAGGTTGTTTTTGGGTGTTGATTTATGCTTAAAATGTGTTAGATGTGTTGGTTGTTGGCTGGACTGAGTTTGGAGATCAATCGATTGAGTTTTCAGTTTTTTCGAATGGGTAATTTGATGCTTAAGAGCAGGGCTGTGAGTTTTCTTTGGAGTGCTGGTGTTTGAATGCATTATGATGCATTGAATTTCTGTTTTTAATGTGTTGAAAACATGGGATAGTGTTCTGGGATTGAACTAAGTGATCCTTGTGAGATTTTGAATTTCCCTCTCTCGGATTTTGCTATTGTGAGATTTTGAATGCACTTGATTTAATTGTGTTAACGTATTGTTTTAAAGCATGTTTTTAGTTTATGAAATGTGTTTGATGGTGTCATATGGTTTAAGGATGCACTAGGTAAGTGATCCTTGTATGCATGTGATGATGCATGAAGTTTGAAGCATGGTTTAATGCTTGTGTTATGGCTTATCATGAATGCTTTGGAAAAATAGTGAGGTGTGCATGAAATATGGATTACATTGGCAAGTGATGTTGTGTAAAGTATTTTGTAAATGAAATCGAATATAATTAGCCGGCTATAGGATTGAGTGCACTATAAACAAGTCGCCTTGGATGTTGAGGGTTGTGATTGTACCGAAAACTCCATCCAAGTACCCTAACGGTTGAGGAATGTTTAAGGTTGCAACGGTTGAGGGAAGCTCTCGGGTGCGAACCTTGTGTGTGTCCCGCCTATCATTAAAAGGTTATAGATCTACCGATGAGTGGTATTGAGGGGTTGTAATTATACCGAATACTCCACCAAAAGCGTCACAACGGTGGAGGGTTGCTCCTGTATGTGAGCCTTAAGATGTCGGTAGAGTGTATGAAGGGTTTGGGGACAACCTTTGGTAATTCGTGTATCTGATGTGTTTTTGAGAAATGGATTGTTGTTAATCACTTGTAAGCCAATGTAATGGAATGAAATGCTATGGAAATGTTGATGATGCATATTATGAAAAATGCATGTTTACCTTAAGCTTAGCATATTGGTGTTTATGCTTGGAAGGCTTGATGTTTGTGTAGCAATGGTTTAATTGCTGGAAAATATATGATTTTTGTTGCATGGTGTTAGCATGCTAATTTTAATGTTAAAGTGCTTGGTTTATCAAAGAAGGCGTGATGGTTTTGAAAAGAGTGAAAATGGTTTTGTGCATTGATGTTGTTTTTGGTTTTGAGCATTCCTCGCTAAGCATTTTGTGCTTACGCTCTCTTTGTCCATCAATGCAATCAATTTAAACTTTGGAGGCGGCACTTGCAAGGGATCGGTGAAAGACTTTGACTAAAGGTATGTTTAGTTATGAACTAGAGTAATAAAGGCAATGGGGGTGTACAATGTTATGAATGTTGGTTGCTTTGGTATTTTCTGGTTTAGTACAAGGTTGGTATGCGTATTTGGGTATGTAAATGGCCTTTAAGAGTTGGTTTAAGCTTAGTTTTGAGAATTGACTCTTTGGTGCTTGTTTTCTTAGGAAGCATGCCTTTAGTTCTCTTTATTGTTGATAGAGATGCTTTGATGTTGCCTTTGCCATGTATTCTTGAGTATTGAAGTGTATTTGAGTTGCAAGCATGCTTAGGTATATATCGAATTAGTTTCAGATGCTTTAATTCGAGTTAAACCAGCAAACTTTTACATTACAGGCCCAGGTGTTTCGAAACACCCTTGCTTGTTTCGAAATGGGGGTTCGAAAATGCCTTGGGGTACCGAAATAGAGAGGTTCGTTTCGGTACGATTTGAAACTGTGAACCTCTGTTGCAAAACGGGTCCAGGCTCGTTTCGGTATGATCCCGCATTTCAAAATAGGTGCTTCTATTTCGATACACTTGTTTCGATACGGGTCTTGCTGTTTCGAAATGACTGGTTGTTATGGCAGTTTTTGGAATCTTTGGAAGTTTTGTTTCTTTGCAATTGAGTCCCTATTTGTCCTATTTGCAAATAAACAAGTTCCAATGGTTATCTTGAGCTGAGTTTTCACATAGAAGCATGTAATGAACTTAATTAAAAGATGGTAATCTGAATTTGGTATTAACCCTTACAAATTGTCAAATTTATAAATGTAGAAAATAATTCCTTGTTCTTTATTCATAGAACATATAGGCTATATATACAAATCTAATTTACCTAAACTAGGTAACATAATATATAACATTAATTACAATATATTCTAGCCTAATAAATAGCCTAGATTTTAGCCTAAGAATTTGTAACACTCCCCCTCAAGTTGGATCATAGATATTAATCATGCCCAACTTGTTACATAGATAATTGATTCGAATTCCATTGAGAGCTTTGGTGAAGATGTCTCCTAGTTGTTCTCCGGTTTTCACATAACCAGTAGATATCAAACCTTGTTGTATCTTTTCGCGAATGAAGTGACAATCAATCTCAATGTGTTTCGTTCTTTCATGAAAAACTGGATTAGAAGCAATGTGTAATGCAGCTTGATTATCACACCAAAGTTTTGCATGTATTGAGGCTTTAATTCCAATCTCACCGAGGAGCTGATATACCCATGTAATCTCACATACGGACTTGGCCATTGCTCTATATTCGGCTTCTACACTAGATCGTGAAACTACGTTCTATTTTTTACTCTTCCAAGAAATCAAGTTTCCTCCAACAAACACACAATATCCTGAGGTGGATCTTCTATCCTCCTTGCATCCTGCCCAATCCGAGTCGGAAAAACATTCAATTCTAGTATGACCATGATTTCCATATAGAATTCCATGCCCAGGAGCACTTTTCAGATAACATAAAACTTGCTCTACTGCTTTCCAATGATCAACAGTCGGTGACGACATGTATTGACTCAAAACACTCACTGGAAAAGATATATCAGGACGCGTCACCGTGAGATAGTTTAATTTGCCGATAAGTCTTTTGTACCTTTCAGTGTCATCAAATAATTCACCTTTTTTAGTTAACTGTAGATTAGGGACCATTGGCTTACTACAAGGTTTGGTGCCCAATTTCCCTGTTTCTAATAAAAGATCAAGCACATACTTCCTCTGAGATAGGAAGATTCCTTTTCTATTTCTGTTCACCTCAACCCCCAGGAAGTATTTCAACGTCCCCAGATCTTTAGTGTGAAACTGAGTATGGAGAAAAGACTTCAGTGAAGAAATTCCACTAGTGTCATTACCAGTGAGTACAATATCATCCACATACACGACTAGTAGAATAGTGCCCCCATCAGACTTTCTAAAGAAAACAGAATGGTCTGATTCACTTTTTTGCATCCCGAATTTTTCAATAGCCTGACTAAGCTTACCAAACCAAGCCCGAGGACTCTGTTTCAAACCATATAAAGATTTCTTCAAATAACATACCTTCCCAGACTCCCCCTGAGCAACAAACCCAGGTGGTTGCTCCATATACACCTCCTCCTGAAGATCACCATGAAGGAAAGCATTCTTGATATCCAACTGATGCAAAGGCCAATCAAAAATTGCTGCAAGGGAGATAAATAACCGGACAGAAGCAAGTTTGGCAACAGGAGAGAAAGTATCATAATAATCCACACCATAGGTTTGAGCATATCCCTTAGCAACAAGACGGGCTTTCAAATGATTAAGAGAGCCATCAGGATTAAATTTAACAGTAAACACCCACTTACATCAAATAGCTCGCTTACCGTTAGGCAAAGAAACCAAAGTCCACGTGCCATTGTCATCTAGAGCAGTCATTTCCTCAAGCATAGCCGCACGCCATCCAGGATGAGATAATGCCTCGCTAATAGTTTTAGGGACAGAAATAGTATCTAGGGATGTAACAAAGGCACGAGAAGAAGAAGACAAACAATTATAGGAAACAACAGAGGAAATGGGGTAAGTACAAGCACGTTTACCTTTCCGAAGAGCAATAGGAAGGTCAAGATCAGCAATACAAGGCGAATCTGATGACGAAGATATTGGCTCATCAGGACATGAATCTGGAACATCCGGAACGTTTGTAATTGGGTCTGAAGGTGGTGGTTGTGGCCGACGAGTATAGATGTTTTTTTAAGGGGGGCTTGACAAAAGAGGGCGGAACCAAGGAGGATAAGGACAACTCCAAAGGTGATGGGACCGGATAAAATAAGAAATCCTCGTCCTCCTGAGCGATAGACCTTGAAGAAAACAGAAAAGGTTTGTGTTCCAAAAAAGTAACATCAACAGACACAAGATACCTACCTAGACCCGGACAATAACAACGATACCCTTTTTGACCACGTGAATACCCCAAAAACACACATCCCGAACAAAACAAATACAACCAAAAATTTTCGGGGAGAGGGGAAACAAATTTTTAGTGGGGAAAAGAGTATGAAAAGGGATGTTACCCAACAAAACCGAAGAGGGCATACGATTGATCAAAAAACAAGCTGTGGAGATGGCATCAGCCCAAAAACATTTTGGAACCTGCATTTGAAATAGCAAAGCTCGGGTTGTTTCAAGAAGATGTCTATTTTTGCGTTCAGCAACACCGTTTTGAGAAGGGGTGTCAACACAAGAAGTTTGATGGAGAATACCGTGCTCAAGCATATATTTCTGAAAAGGACCTGAAACATACTCTTTTGCATTATCACTTCTCAAGTTTCGGACAGGTGTACCAAATTGGGTTCGAATCTCAGCACAAAAAGAAGAGAAATGAGTAAATAATTCTGAGCGAGAATTCATTAAATAAAACCATGTCATTCGAGAATAATCATCAACAAAAGTAACAAAATAACGAAAACCAGGTTTAGAAGTAACAGGACTAGGACCCCAAACATCAGAGTGAACTAACTCAAAGGGAGCAGAAGCTCGATTATTGACACTAGGACTAGAACTAAGGCGATGATGTTTAGCAAACTGACAAGACTCACAATCTAAGGATTTTAAACTAGAAAATTGAGGACAAAGTTTCTTCAAAGAAGGTAGAGAAGGATGACCCAATCGACAATGTTCTTCAAAAGGACTGACAATTCCAGTGCAAGCAACAGGTTCTGGAACATGGGTGTCAAGGATGTAGAGGCCATCAGACTCATGCCCTTTACCAATAATCTTCTTCGTCAAAAGATCCTGAAACACACAATAACCAGGAAAAAATGAGACACAACAATTAAGGGTTTTTGTAAGTTTACTAACTGACATCAGGTTAAAGGATAAATGTGGTAAACTCAAAACAGAGGACAAAGTAAGAGAGGGAGTGGGGTACAAAGTGCCAGAGCCAATAACAGAAGATGTGGAACCATCGGCTAAAGTAACAGGATTGATAGAAGGATGTGTTGTAAAATGAGAAAGAAGATTGGGGTTACCTGTCATGTGGTCTGTGGCACCAGAATCAATGACCCATTTGGAAGAGGTGGAAACAAGACATGTATTGGATTTACCTGACTCAACAAGGGCAGAAACAGGACCGGAAGGATGCTTGACAGTGTCTTGAAGGTGAAGAAGCTTGGCATACTCATCCGCAGATATCGTAACAGCCGATGAAGAAGTGTCCACACTAGAAGCAACATTAGTAGACGAAGTTTTCTTAAACTGCAGCTTCCGGCAATCACGCTTGGTATGTCCTGGTTTGTGACAATAATGACAGATAACTGCACTATGATCCGGACCACGAACCCCAAACTGTGGATCGCTTTTGGTAGACCCCGACCCCATAGAACGACCAGGACCACTACTCTAAAAATGTTGCTTGCCGGAGTCAGAAGGAAGAGCACGACTAAGCAAAACACTGCCATGTTGTGGGGATGAAGTAGGCAAAGAATTCTCAGTACGACGGACTCTCCGAAAAACATCATCGAGGCTGGAGATCTCGGAACCAGAGAGAATCTGAGATTTAGCTGTCTCAAATTCCGGTGGCAGACCAGCAAGAAAACTCATAACCGCCATTTGCTCTCGCTGACTACGTTGGACCTCAATATCAGCACTAAAAGGAAGCAACATATTAAGCTCTTCAGCACTAAAAGTAACTAGTTAAAGTCTGGTCTTCTTTGTCAGCCCTGTAAAAATGCTGACAAACATCATAGATACGAGAAAATTTTCCTTTGCCAGAATATAAGAATTGCAAATAGCTCATCAACTGTTTCACCGTCTTACAATGATTAACCAAACCTACCACCTCACTGTCAATAGAATTACGAATCTGAATATAGAGGCGAGCATCTTCTCTCATCCAAGGAAGGCGGGAATCATCCGTCGGAGGATCATCAGTCAAATGTCTGTCCATGGAAAGGCTTAACAAATACAACTCAATTGTATGGTTCCAATCGAGAAAATTAAAGCCATTCAATTTATGATCAGTAATCTTAGACGTAATCGGAACAATATCAAACATAAAGTCAACCTTTTTATCAGCCATGAAGTCAAAGAAGCAAAAAACCAAAAACCCTAATAAATCCAAAAGATAGAACACCCAACCCAAAACAATCCGAAAGCAAGGACCGGCGGCAGGGGTGTGATAGGAATGAAGCAGCGACGGCGGTGGAAAAATCGGCGGCGAAAAGGGGCCACCACGCGCTCTCACGCGCCGGCGCGTGAAGGACAGGCGGAAGCTTGTGGCGGCGCGTGAGGCTCACGCGCAGGGAATCCGGTGACCGGAAAGTCCAGATCGGCAGATCGGCGGACGGCGGCCCTTGTGGTACGGGCGATGTCGACAGAAAAGGCCTCCAAAGGTGGCCGGTGAAGAACGACCAAAAAATTGGCTTTAGGTCAAAACCCTAACAGCCCAAAAAAAATTTATTGTATTCGAAAGAACCTAGGACAACTGATACTATGTAGAAAATAATTCCTTGTTTTTTATTCATAGAACATATAGGCTATATATACAAATCTAATTTACCTAAACTAGGTAACATAATATATAACATTAATTACAATATATTCTAGCCTAATAAATAGCCTAGATTTTAGCCTAAGAATCTGTAACAATAAAAATGGTCCCTAAACCCAAAATTGGAATTAAATGATGTATGCTTGTGTTCTCTTTCAATCTGCTGCTTGTTGATCACATAGGAGTTTAACTTGCATCTAGATAAGATAAAAAGAAAAAAAATAGGGTCGTTTATTGAGGTAAACCTTCCTGGTTTTCTTCAATATTCCCCATGTAATCCATTCAGTTCAGTCTATCGGCTAGGCCAGGTCGAGGGGGTTACATTTGGTGGTATCAGACCCAAGTTACGGAAGGTTGGGATGATGGTAAGTTGTTGGTAAGTATCTAAGATGCGAATGTGTGTTATTGGTAATATTTTTATTGTCCGGTGAATGTCTTAAGCATGTTAATGTTGATTATATGATGGTAATGCTATGTATGGTGATTGTAACAAGAATGTGAGATGTTGTATGTGATGATAGATTGGGCTGAATCTTAATGCTTGTGATGCATGACGATGGTGACATGTATGTAGTATGATTTATGTTATGTTGGGGTGAAGTTGGAATGCCCATTGCCTTATTACTATAGCGAAATGTTTTAATTGAAATCGAAGTCTTGGATCCTTGCTTGGATCTGGCCCGAGTGTTTTGTTTTGTTTGTTAGTTCATTATCATGCCTTAATATAATAGCACAATAAATCGAGGAGAGAGTAGCGATCTGGTATGATTGCTATTGTCGTTGGGCAAGGAATAGAGGAGTGTGTGATGTCTCTTGGGGCTAGACGCCTCGATGTGCCACGATGAAAGTACAACCTGTGTCGATTGGGTAAGTGTTGGATAACATGGCACTTGGGATATAGGAGTTGTCTAAAGCTTCTGAAGCTATTAATGCTTAAGTGCATGTAACTGCACTAGTTGGTGGACGTTGTGTGCCGCGGATAGTGCTTACGTAATTTGAGTAGAAGTTGAGCTCGAAGGTTGTGACTGGAGGTATTTATGGAGTGGATGACCTATACGAATGAGATTATGGAACCAATGGAGTGTAATGATGCTCATAATGTAAAAATGAGTTATATTTCGGTTTTATGGAGATGTGTATGGTTGGTGGACAATTGTGGTTGTGGGCATAGAACCTGAAGTTCTGTTCTGGGAGTTCTTTTGAATTGTTCTAAAGGAGAAGTATTTGAGAGTTAGATAATTGAGTGACGAGAAATGTGAATTTGTGGTTTGGATTTGCAATCGTAAGTTTGTAGTTAAGTGAAGTTGTGGATTGTTTAGTTGAGTAGGTATGCTCCTAGATTGGATTTGAATGTGAGACATCGATATGGTTGACTCTTTTATAGATTGGTACATGATGATTAAACCATATATGTTGTTTTATTGGCTACATTATTTTGGACGTGTTGGTAACACGGGCGAGGTACACTATAACACCCAAATTTTGGGCTTAGAAGTTTAGGGTCTGAACCGGACCGTTCTGATTTTCGGTTTGAATATAAAAGGAGGTTTTAGGGAAAGCCTAGTTTGGGATGCTTTAAAATATGGAAAAATATCTAAAAATCCTCTTTTACTATATATAAGAGAGTGGTGAAATCAATTTTACAAAATAAGGTTTGGAAATACTACATTTTGGAAAAGTGACTAAAATGCGATTTTTGAAAAGTTTAGTGGTGACTGTTTTGTAAGGATTGAAACTTTGATTCTTTAAGGAGCTAGTTTACCCAAAAATGATTTCTCCAGATTTTTCCTTAATTTCGGTGATTTAATTAATGTTTTAATTAAATTAAAAGAAAAGGAAAACTATTTTTGGAATTTCATAACTACCTTTTCCTAAAATTTTCTCATTTCTTTTCTCTCAAAATTCCATCATCCAAACACTTTTCTCTAGCAACTTTTGCATTGATCTTCACTTCAATTGATGAGATTTCTATCATCAATTAGTTCCTAATCAATCTTGCATCAAATCCTTTTGATTTCCTCATTGAATTTTCAAGGAAATTGGCTCAAATAAAGGAGAAATCACCATTTAGAGGTAAGATTTTTCTTCTCCTCTAAATACTCAGTTCTTTACTGAAATTCCCAAGTTATCAATCCTTAATTTAAGTTTTATAAATGGTTTTAATGTTAGAAACTTGATTTTGGTTTAAAACTCAAGATTTGGAAGAAATCTTGAAGAATTTCGTTGAGCTTTGATTGGGCTCTTTTTGAGATGGTTCTTTAATGTATTTTGGATGTCGAATGATGTTAGAAATGAGGTTTTATCATTGCAATCCCGAATAGGTTGTATTTCTTATGTTTTTGCTTATGAAAATGGTGGTTTTTGAGGTGATCTTGGTGTTGAGTGTGTAAAAGTTCTATTATTTACACCCTTTTTAACCCATATTTCTGCTGCATTTAAGCATCATTTCATTGCATTTGGGTTAGTTTACAGCAAAACATCACAAATATATTAAAGGCAAAGATTCTACTAAAGAATGGCTGATTTTGCAGGTTGCTGTCATAGTAGACGGAGAAGGCAGGCGCTGGGCAGAGAAGCAGAAGAGCTGAACTGGACAAGCAGACAAAGAAGACGATGCTGCCATGGTGCTGCCGTGACAACAGAGGACGACAACAAGTTAGTGGAGAAAAAGCAAAGTGGAGCTCGATAGATAGAGAAAATTCTGCTCGTCTGTCGTGTGAAAACCTTATATTTTTCCAAGCCCCGGATCAAAAGATATGTCAAGCCCAAAGCTCAAGGAGAGAAAATCCCAAGAAACAAGGAGGATGGCTGGAAAGTAGATTCCTTGAAGATTAGTCTTTATTAGAATCATACTTTTAATTAAAGTTGTAATCCTTGTCAAATTAGATAACTTGAGCCCAAAGCTTATATAAGGGCATGTATTTTAACCTAGGGCATATCCAATTTCCCCATAATTGACAACCAAAAACCCCTAGCCGATTACCCGCCGCCGACATGTTCTAAATTCCCCCTAGGGCCACGGGTTGATTTGTAAAGTAGTTGCAAGGGTTGTTTTGTTTTAGGAATTTTCAGTTCAATAAAATAAACTTCAAGTTCTCTTATTTTGGTTATTAATATCTTGCAAGAGCATCGGGAGAGCATTGTGAGGTTATCTATTTACTTAGCATCAGGAGAGTTAAGTATACGAAAGAAATAAGAGCAAGTTCTCTAGTTTATAGTTGAACTATCTCGTGCCTAGGGATAGGGCGGGGTTAAGTGGCTAAGGAAGAATTCATACACATCGGTGTTCATCCTTTGATTCACACCGGGAGGTATCATCAAGATGTGATCATCGACAGACTTGGACCTAGGGATAGGCCAAGGCAGATCTGGGATTCTTGCCAAACTTGAAAGTACTGAGTTGAGTGTTTGCTGCCGCGACGATCAACGGACTGCCGTCGTGACAGGTGCTGCCGCGACGGGTGACGACGACAGAACTGGATTTCCTAAACTCTACAATACCTGCACTACTGAGCAACTCAATACCAGCCCATTCTCTCTATCTTGATATTTCTACTCTTTTATTTACGTTTAATTTATTATTCTCGTGACAACTTTCTCAAATATTTCCTTTACTTTCGTGCAGTGAACTAAGGTGAAGCTATTAGCCCAATCCCTGTGGAGACGATATCCGATACTTCGTATCACTTTACTACTTGCGTCGTGTATACTTGCACTACCATTGCGATAGACTATTTTACACGCAACAAGTTTTTGGCGCCGTTGCCGGGGATTGGCAACATAACTCTACCTTTTCTTTTATTGCACTTTTCGTTTTTATTTTTATTTTGTTTTTATTTTTATTTTTATGTTTTTCTTTGGTGCATTCAACTCTTGCTTTTCACAAGGTTTTCTTGTTTATGCGCAGATCGAATCAAGGTAAAGATCCTGAATATCCATTAGATCCGGAAATCAAACGTTCCTTCAATCTCAAGAAACAACTTCGTCACCTTCTAGCCAGGAACGAGTACCTTGAGGAACAGCTAGAGAAGATGGCCCACAATGGAGACGACCCGCCTGTCGGCGATATTATACCGCCTGTCGACAACCCTGTCGCCGGCCGACGGTCCTGTCTTGACTACATGTTGAACGATCATGTAGAGCTGGAAACCACGCTGTCGGATATTGATGTTGACAACTTCGAGCTGAAACCTGTTATGTTTAGTATGATCAACAATGCTGGTCAATTTAGTGGTGCTGTTACAGAGGATGCTAGGGAGCATCTCAAAACGTTCCAGGAGATCTGTGGTTCGTTTAGACTGCCAGGAGTTAATCCGGAGATACTGAGGCTTCGGTTATTTCCCCATTCATTGAGGGACAGAGCTAAAACTTGGTGGAATAAACTTACGCCGGGTTCAATTAGAACTTGGGCAGATTTATCTCGTGAATTTTTATCTCGTTTTAATCCTTCGCATTTATCTGAGCGATTACGTAATGAAATTGCTACTTTTCAACAGGAAGATGACGAGCCAATGCACGAGGCCTGGGACAGATTTACTACTCTTCTACGGAACTGCCCAATGCATGGATTCCCTGTCTAGAATCAGGTAACAAAGTTTTATAATGCTGCCAACTTACAAACTCGTATTCGAATTGATTCAACAGCAAACAGACTATTATTGGATAAAGATCCGGACGAGGCAATGCAAGTTTTCAAAAATCTGGCTAAGAATGAGGAGCAATTTCCGACAGCAAGAAGAGGGGGTAAACGAGTACTAGCTGTCAAGGATTATGAAGCCGACAACACGATGAAATCACAAGTAGCATTCCTTACTAAAGCAATGAAAAGGTTATTGAATGATGATGGACAACATGGATTTGCTGTTGAGGAGGTTTGTGAAATCTGTGAGGGAAATCATGGTTCGGGTGAATGCCTGATACAGTTAGTAGAAGGAAAATATGTTGGAAACTACAAGCCGAATTACAATTCCAACAACTATAATCCCAACTGGAGGAAGGATCCCAAATTTTCTTGGAGTAATCCTAATAATGCCCTGAATCCTCAAGCACACAATCAGAATCAGGGAGGGCCTAGATTGCTGACACGACAGCAACTGCCGCCGCAGCAGCAAGAGAAGCAACTAGCTACCACGAGCAGTATACAGGAACTGACTCTGGCCACTTTTATGTCTCAGACAGGTACTTATATTGAGAATATGAATCAGTTTGTCAAGAAGACAGAGAATTTCATGGATAAAACAGAGATGCGGATGACAAATCATGAAGCTACTCTAAAATCTTTGGAGACACAAATGGGTCAGGTTTCTCAACATATTAAACCAAGGCAGACTGGAGGATTCCCTAGTAATACTGAAAATGCAAGGCAGCCCACACATGAGCAATGTAAGGCTATTACTACTAGGAGTGGGAAGAAACTACCAGGGCCGGAAAAGGAAGCTAAAACAGTAAAGGAACCAGCCTTAGACAAACTTGCCGAGGAAGCTGCCCCGACAGGTAACAAACAGACTGCTGCCGATGAGCCTGTCACGACAGCAGAAGCGACAGAGGAGAAACTTGATAAACCCAAACCTCCTCAGATTCGTATGCAGTAGGAAGGACGTATTGCTGATTATCGTCCCCCACCTCCTTTTCCTCAACGGATACATCAAGCTAAGCAAGAATCTCAGCTCAAAAAGATTTGCGATATTTTTAAGTAGGTTCATATTAATATTCTGATGTTAGATGTCGTTAGGGAGATGCCCAGTTATGCCAAATTTCTCAAGGATGTCATGTCAAAGAAATCTAAACTTGGGGAATTTGAAACGGTAAAGATGACAGAAGGTTGCATGAGTATTCTTCATCGGCATCCACCCTAGAAAAAGAAGGATTCGGGGAGCTTCATCATACCTTGTGTAATCGGAAATAAATATGTGGGTAAGGCACTTTGTGATCTTGGTGGTAGTGTTAATTTAATGCCAAAATCTGTTTTTCAGAAATTAGGTATCGGAAAGGCGCGGCCCACGACACTAACTCTGCAACTGGCAGACCGCTCTTATGTTCACCCGGAAGGAAAAATCGAAGATATTCTGGTAAGAGTGGATAAATTTATTTTTCCTGCTGACTTTCTTATTTTGGATTGTGAGGCAGATGAAAACGCACCAATCATCCATGGGCGACCCTTCTTAGCCACGGGAAGATAACTGATTGATGTGGAGAAAGGAGAACTCACCATGCGAGTGAACGATCAAGAGATTAAGTTGAATGTTCTCCAAGCAATGAAACATGCTGATGCAGACGGGGAATGCAAGGCTATCACTGATGTTAGCTTTGATCAACCCTGCATCAGGTCGGGCTGTCACGATATAAAAATTGGGCACTGCCGCAGCAGCCACCTACAGGACTGTCACGACAGCACTGACGATAGCACCGACGACAACAACTTCTCTGAATCCGAATCATCTGATACTGAAGATCAGGAGGAGGTAAACTGGATAGGCGATCGTCCAGGTAAGTTATTCGAACCTTTAAATTATACTTCAGATAACCATTTAATCCAAAAGTCATCTACTGTTGAGCCACCTACCTTAGAACTGAAGCCCCTGTCAGGGCAGCTAAAATATGCTTTTCTTGGTTCAAATGATACGTTGCCCGTAATCATCTCTTCTAAGTTGCCACAGGAAAAGGAACGGCATCTAATAGGCATGCTACGGCAGCACAAAAAGGCGATTGGATGGACGATAGCCAATATTCAAGGCATTAGTCCGGCATTATGCATGCACAAAATCCTCTTAGAGGAAGATCATAAGCCGACTATAGATGCCCAAAGGCGGTTAAACCATGCGATGAAAGAGGTGGTGCGTAAAGAGATAATCAAATGGTTAGATGCTGGTATTATTTACGCCATCTCTAACAGCAAATGGGTGAGCCCGGTGCAATGTGTTCCAAATAAAGGAGGAATGACCGTGGTGACTAATGAAAACAATGAGTTAATCCCAACCAGGACTGTGACCAGTTGGAGGGTTTGTATGGACTATCGGAAGCTTAATAAAGCTACCCGAAAAGACCACTTTCCTTTACCCTTTATTGATCAAATGCTTGATAGATTAGCGGGTAAACCTTACTATTGTTTTCTTGATGGTTATTCAGGTTATAATCAAATTGCTATCGCACCGGAGGATCAAGAAAAGACGACTTTCACATGCCCCTACGGAACGTATTCTTTTAGGAGAATGTTGTTTGGATTATGCAATGCACCCTCCACCTTCCAAAGGTGCATGATGGCCATATTCTCCGATATGGTAGAGGACTTCCTTGAAATTTTTATGGATGATTTTTTAGTCTTTGGAGACGATTTTGAGAGCTGTCTCGGCAATCTACAAAAGGTACTTGAAAGATGTGAAAAAGCAAACCTAGTTTTAAATTGGGAAAAATGCCACTTTATGGTGGATGAGGGGATAGTCCTTGGCCATAAGATTAGCTGCCGTGGGATAGAAGTCGACAGGGCCAAGATTGAAGTGATTGAAAAGCTGCCGCCGCCGACTACAGTCAAGGGCATTAGAAGTTTCTTAGGGCATGCTGGTTTTTATCGGAGATTCATTGCAAATTTCTCAAAAATCACCAAGCCCCTATGCCATCTTTTGGAGCAGAACTGACCCTTTGACTTCAATGATGAATGTACTGAAGCATTCAAGGTTCTGAAGGAAAAATTGGTAACAGCCCCAATAGTACAACCACCAGACTGGACACGGCCATTTGAGATTATGTGTGATGCTAGTGACTATGTTGTCGGGGCAGCACTTGGGCAGCGGAGGGACAAGCTATTTCATGTCATATATTATGCTAGCAAGACACTAAATGACGCCCAAGTGAACTACACCACCACAGAAAAGGAGTTATTAGTTGTGGTGTTCTCCATTGACAAGTTTCGTTCTTACATACTTGGGATGAAGGTAATAGTGCACACAGACCATTCTGCCCTGAAGTATTTGTTCACAAAAAAAGATGCAAAGCCTAGATTGATACGGTGGATCCTGCTATTGCAAGAATTCGACCTTGAAATCAAGGACAAAAAAGGGACAAAAAATCAGGTGGCAGATCAATTGTCAAGATTAGAGAAGGGACAGAGTCTACCAATAGATGAGACAAACATACTGGAGACCTTCCCAGACGAGCAGCTCTTTGCTGCCGCAATCGCTGTCGCGACAGCCATGGCGGCAGGTAAGTCTTCTGAACTTCCCTGGTATGCTGATTTCGTTAATTTTATAGTTAGCGGAATCATCCCTTCTGATCTTAATTATCAAGCCATGAAGAGGTTCCAAAATGATGTTAAGCATTATTATTGGGACAAACCTCTTCTTTTCAAAATTTGTGTAGATCAGGTTATAAGGAGGTGTGTACCACAAGAAGAGCAAGAAGATATTCTTCATCACTGCCATGCTTCACAATATGGAAGTCACTTAGGAGGCAACAAAACTGCTTCCAAGGTGCTGCAGTCAGGATTTTATTGGTCGTCACTGTATAAAGATGCACAAATATTCTACAAGAACTGTGATAAGTGCCAAAGTACAGGAAACATCTCTAGGAGAAACAAGATGCCACTGCAGAACATTCTAGAAGTCAAAATCTTCGAGGTTTGGGGGATCGATTTTATGGGACCTTTTCCATCTTCTTGTGGAAATTTATACATCCTCCTAGCAGTGGATTATGTCTCTAAGTGGGTTGAAGCTATCGCCACTCAAAGGAATGATGCCAAGACAGTCCAAAAATTTCTACACAAAAACATTTTTTTCTAGGTTTGGCATCCCTAAGGCGATTATCAGTGACGAAGGGAGACATTTTGACAATAGGGTTATTGCTGCCGCCTTGAAGAAATATGGTGTCAAGCATCGGATCGCGACAGCATACCACCCACAGACCAATGGACAAGCTGAAATATCTAATAAGGAAGTTAAGAACATTCTTGAGAAGATGGTTAAACCAACTAGGAAAGATTGGTCTTTACTCCTCAATGATGCGTTATGGGCATATAGGACAGCTTTTAAGACTCCATTGGGCATGTCTCCATACCGATTGATTTATGGAAAAACCTGATAACTGCCTGTCGAGATAGAGCACAGAGCATATTGGGCAATCAAGGCAGTAAATATGGACTTGGACAAGGCAGGCCAGAAAAGGCTGTTAGGTTTGAACGAGATTGAAGAAATTAGGAAAATGGCCTACGACAATGCAAGAATCTACAAGGAGAAAACTAAGAAGTGGCATGACAGGAAGTTGCTGCCACGACAGTTCTGCCCAGGGCAGCTTGTATTGTTGTTCAATTCTAGACTGAAACTTTTCCCAGGGAAACTGAAATCTAGATGGTCTGGCCCATTCCAAGTCGTACAAGTTTTTCCCCATGGTGCCATCACAATCCGATCATTAAAAGACGGGCACCAATTCAAAGTCAACGGACAGCGCCTCAAGCATTATCAGGGGACTGAAGCCCCAGGAATGCAGGAAGTGGTTACCTTAGGAGATGCCCCACAAGGCATCCCTAATTGAACCTAAATTTTATTTTTAATTATTTTTATTATTTATTATTTATTAGGTAATAAGGTTTATTTTATTCGAATAATGTTTTTATCTTTACTGTTTTTAGGAAATAAAGGAGTCAAGAAGAAAAGAAGAAGTGAAACCAGCCTACCATCCCTCCATCAGCCCATCAAAAGCCCAATATTGAAGCCTGTCGTTCCAGCTGCCGCGGCAGACACGGAAAAGACAGGTTGTCACCAGACTGTCACGGCAGACGCGGCAATGTGTGACAGACGCGTCAAACACGCTAAAACTCAACAGTCGCCCCGTTATTCACGCCTGCCGTTACAGCTTCAACGAGCAGCAACTCATCTTCTATAAAACCCCGTTTCATTTTCATTTCATTCACTTCTGTTTTTCTTACTTGCTCTCCCCATTCAGTTTTCATTTGCTTTATTTTACTTTCAACAACCCTTGCAACTAAAAAGTCTTCCAGAAGAACCCGCCGTAGTATTGCTTCAACCTCTTCACTGGCAGCACCCACCCCACAATCCTTTGCTACTAGAGATTTATGGGAAGAAAGAGGCTTTATTTACACCCCAAGAGCAGTAAATATGGGCCTCAAACCGTTCATCGCAAGGACGATTAGAGCCCTCTTATGGGAAACATTCGCAGAGCAACCAGCAGAGATGAATGAGACGCTGGTGAGGGAATTCTATGCTGCCATCGGCAGCAGGACGGCAACAGCAGTGACTGTCCGAGGGATAGAAGTGCAGTTCACAGCCGAGCACATTAACTCTTTCTATTGCCTCTACCTCGGTCCCAATGATGATGCCCACCAGCAGTTCCTTGACACTCTAGATGATGTTGCCTATGACGTTGTCATGGCAGAAGTAACGAAATAAGGGACTGAGTGGAACACAAGCCGCAAAAATCCCCACACAGTGAAGAGGGGGCAGCTGCTGCCGGAGGCCAAACTGTGGAACGCCTTCATTAAGAAGAGGATCCTGTCGTCTTCCCATCACACCATCGTTGACCAGCAGCGGTTAGCCCTAATACACTCTATTCTAAATAAACGACCCATTAATGTGGGGAGTTATATACGGGAGAGTATTTTGGAATGCGCCCATCGATCGACGGCCCTCCTATGCCTACCCTACCTCATCACATCCCTCTGCCGCTGCTATGTCGTGCCGGAAGCCAACACCGATCGCATAGTGAAAGGACGGGGCTGGACAGACAAAAATATAATCAGCCTCATTGAGCTGACAGTAGCAACCCCCCTCTCCTCCTTCAACCCTGCTGCCGCCCCAGCTGAATCGTCAGAGCAGCCAAACACTGAACCTGCCGCTGCAGCAGATGCTCCGACAGACCCATCCACTCAAATCTTTGCTGCTATTTAAAGGATGGAGGACAGACAGCTGGGTCTAATGACATTCATCAAGGATTTTTCCTCATCCACGGTAAATTTTATTCACCATACTTTAAATTTTCCTGATGTTGTCTTTCCCACCTTCCCTGCCCACTACTTCACCGTCCCCACCCCTGCCCACACACCTACACCTACTGCCACACCACATACACCCTCTGCTGCCTCCATTCCATCACCTGCTCCGACGGCAGCCGGCAGCCCTCCTGCCGAAACATCCGCCCGCGGAACAAAGCGACCGGTTCCCTCAAATGACATTGATGCCTTTGTTGCTGGGTTCTCTTCCTCATCCATCTGGGCGGAAAGCGACGCTGAACCCTCCATTCGGAGGAACCTATCGAAAGAATTCACACCGGTCAAGAGGCAGAAAAGAATGGCCAACAAGAAAACGCTGCCTAAGGCCACCAGCAGCAGCAGCAGCGACAGCATCGGCAGCAGCTCTGACATTCAGGTTGTCCAGCAACCACCCCAGCCTGCCCCAAGAGCCAGGATCCGCCGCCAAATCCGCCTCTGCAGCAGCAGTAAAGACAGTGCTTAAAAATTTAAGTTTCTTATTTTTCTTATTGCTGCCTGCTATTTATATATTTTGTGATGTACTGCCTTCATTTTTCATTTTGTCATTTGCATTGAGGGCAATGCAACCCTCGAGTTTGGGGGTGGCAACCCTCCATATTAATGGAGTCCAAGTACAACTTAGTTAATTGTTGTGTCTTTTACTTATTTTTTCCCTTAAAAAACTGAAAATTTTGGCTTAAAACTGTGATTTGAACTTGCCTGTCGTGACAACTCTGTCGTGGCAGTATCTTTAGGATAGTTTAAGGAGAAGTTTAGAGCCTTTCTATAGTTCTGAAAACTTAAACACCATTGTGACTGTTATACTGCTTAGACTTCTTTTAGCCAAACTAGAATAGGAAGCTTAGTACTTGAATAGCCCCTAGAGGTGCCTAACACTGGCTCTAAGAAAGAAGTTTAGCAAAAGAGACTCAAAAACCCTAGAGGTGCCCGAAACTGGCTCTAGGAAGCTAACTAGAGGTGCCTAAAACTGGCTCTAGTAAAACTTTAGAGAAATCGAGTCAAAACAAAAAAAAAACAAAGAAGCATGAAAATGTGCCTTCAAAAAGATATACTTTGGCATAAAAATTCGAGTTAAGAGTTGAATATTTTGGTGAAACTAAGAGAGTCTTAGCATATAACTGTTCACAAGCATGCACACACTGCACGAGGACTATAGTGAGATTCCGGACAGATCCTAAATTATCCAACAGGTTGTTGCCGTCACAGGGAACGAACGACGGGTAAGGGAAAGTTCACTGTTTGAAAGCCAAAACAAAAATTTCATTTTTCTGTTAGGTCTTAGTTGCTTGAGGGCAAGCAAAAGCTTGAGTTTGGGGGTGTGTTGAGTGTGTAAAAGTTCTATTATTTACACCATTTTAACCCATATTTCTGATGCATTCAAGCATCATTTCATTGCATTTGGGTTAGTTTACAGCAAAACATCACAAATATATTAAAGGCACAAATTCTACTAAAGAATGGCTGATTTTGCAGGTTGTTGCCATAGTAGACGGAGAAGGCAGGCGCTGGGTAGAGAAGCAGAAGAGCTGAACTGGACAAGCAGACAAAGAGGACGATGCTGCCATGGTGCTGCCGTGACAGCAGAGGACGACAACAAGTTAGTGGAGAAAAAGCAAAGTGGACCTCGATAGATAGTGAAAATTCTGCTCATCTGTCGTGTGAAAACCTTATATTTTTCCAAGCCCCAGATCAAAAGATATGTCAAGCCCAAAGCTCAAGGAGAGAAAATCCCAAGAAACAAGGAGGACGGATGGAAAGTAGATTCCTTGAAGATTAGTCTTTATTAGAATCATACTTTTAATTAAAGTTGTAATCCTTGTCAAATTAGATAACTTGAGCCCAAAGCTTATATAAATGCATGTATTTTAACCTAGGGCATATCAAATTTCCCCATAACCGACAACCAAAAACCCCTAGCCGATTAGCCGCCGCCGACATGTTCTAAATTACCCCTAGGGCCACGGGTTGATTTGTAAAGTAGTTGCAAGGGTTGTTTTGTTTTAGGAATTTTTAGTTCAATAAAATAAACTTCAAGTTCTATTATTTTGGTTATTAATATCTTGCAAGAGCATCGGGAGAGCATTGTGAGGTTATCTATTTACTTAGCATCGAGAGAGTTAAGTATACGAAAGAAATAAGAGCAAGCTCTCTAGTTTATAGTTGAACTATCTCGTGCCTAGGGATAGGGCGAGGTTAAGTGGCTAAGGAAGAATTCATACACATTGGTGTTCATCCTTCGATTCACGCCGGGAGGTATCATCAAGATGTGATCATCGACAGACTTGGACCTAGGGATAGGCCAAGGCAGATCTGGGATTCTTACCAAACTTGAAAGTACTGAGTTGAGCATTTGCTGCCGCGACGATCAACGGACTGCCGCCGTGACAGGTGCTGCCGCGATGGGTGACGACGATAGAACTGGATTTCCTGAACTCTGCAATACCTGCACTACTGAGCAATTCAATACCAGCCTATTCTCTCTATCTTGATATTTCTACTCTTTTATTTACGTTTACTTTATTATTCTCGTGACAACTTTCTCAAATATTTCCTTTGCTTTCGTGCAGTGAACTAAGGTGAAGCTATTAGCCCAATCCCTGTGGAGACGATATCCGATACTTCGTATCACTTTACTACTTGTGTCGTGTATACTTGCACTACCATTGTGATAGACTATTTTACACGCAACACTTGGTGTTCTATTATAGCTGGAGGTATAAGGACGAGTTTAGGTTTATTTTGGATGTTGATTGATGTTTAGAAATGGTTTAAAGTGATGGATCTTGGCTGGGTTAAGTTTTGGAAGAGTTTGGAGGTGATTTCGGTTGTGTTTGGTAGCCGAAATGTTGGTTTTGGTTAGAGCAGCGAGTTTAGGTGTGATGGCTGAAGATTTTAATGCATGATGATTCATTAATCCTCTGCTTTGATGTGTTTAAAACAGGGGAGACATCTTCGGACACTTTTGGAGTTGATCCGGAGGCTTGATCGGCGTTTCGGCAAGCAAGCGAAACGTAATTGGAGAGTGGAGTTGGGTTTCTAGCTTTGAAACAATTATTTGAAGGTTTTGGGAGCTTAGCTTAAGTCTAAACAACTTAGCTAAGCTCAAGAGTAAGTTTTCGGAAAAACTTCCTTGGATGAGCCGTGAGGTGGCTTGATGCATTGGTTATGTTTTGCATGTTTAAATTCTGTTTTGAAAGCATATTTTAGCATAGTTAATGATGGTTTTGAAAGCCATGTGTTGAAGGATGCTCAAGGTAAGAGATCCTTGGTTTGACATATTGTTAATATGGTTTTGATGCATAGTGATGCATGATGATAAATGACTTTATTTAATGCTTTAAAACAGTGAATTGTTGATGGTAAATGATGTATATTGGCAAGTGATGTAATGGTTTTAAAGTACTTGAATCGGATATAGTTAGCCAGCTATAGGATTGGGTGCATCGTGAATAAAGTCGCCTTGGATGTGGAGGGGTTGTGATTGTATCGTACACTCCATCCAAGTACCCTAACGAGTGAGGTAAGATCACAATGGTGGTTAAAAGTCCATGTGTGGATCTTGTGTTATGTGTCCCTTGCACTCGTTAGTGGAATTATACAACTACCGATGAGTGATGTTGAGGGGTTGTGATTGTACCGTTAAACTCCATCATGGGTGTTGAAGGGTTGTGATTGTACCGTTAAACTCCACCTTATGTTGTTCGGTAGTGTGTATGAAGCGTGTGGGACAACGCTTGTAATCTGCGTATCCGATTGTGTTTTGTGTTGTAAATGTTTATGAGATATCACTTGGAAGCCAATATGATGTGTTGATTATAATGAAGCATGAAATGCTTGTTATGTATGCAAGGTTGCATGAAAAGAGATGAGCATGTGTTTAAATGCTTTGTTGAAAGTAGTTTCTAAAATGCATTATTGTGTTGTTTCTTTAGAGCATGCCACACTAAGCTATTGTGCTTACGCTCTCGCTTTTGAACCAATAATGCAGATAATTGAAGTGTTTGAGGGCAACAAGGAGGCTAAGAGTCCAAGGGAAACTAAGCTCATGTATGGTGATTGTAACCCCTTAAACCCGGCCCAGTAGAAATAGGTCGAATCTAGGAAGTCATGTTTGAAAACTTACCCCTCAAGTAACACCTTTTAAGTTTACTTAATTAAAAACAAAATTATTATTAAAAGAAAATAAACTCAATAAGATCTCATTATTTTACAATGTAGTCGTTTAAACATTATTCTGATACTTGATTAAATTTCTGAAAATAATTTTATAATTGCATGCATTTAATAATACCCAAATTAAAAATAGTAAACAGTCCCAATGTCCGAATTATATAAATGTTCTAAAATATTTCAAAATAGTAGTTTGAAATAATTAAAAGAGAGTTCATACTGAATTATAAAAATATCTGAGTAAAATGCGAGAAGCTCCTAGTACCGAGTCGCCTAAAAGAGTCTAAGATACCTGAAAAAGTAAAAACTAAGGAGTGTAAGCTAAAGAGCTTAGTGTGTCTCTAAAGTGCAACGAAAGCAAAACAAAAACAAAACAGTATTTTATTTTTTTGATAAAGACTTTTCTGAAAACACAATAAAACTGAATCATGATGATATGATGTCTGATGCACATGAATCATAGTACCCATCTCCGATACCCCGAAAAGTAAGGTTCCCCAAAACCTACTTTCTCCATCATCACCATCCGAAGTGGAACTCAGCCCGAAGGGTGGAACCACAGATCCGAAGCAGAATTCAGCCCGAAGGGTGAAACCACTGATCCGAAGCGGAATTCAGCCCGAAGGGTGAAACCACTGAACTTCCCTGAACAAATCTCAAACCATATACCCACAATGATACGATGCAGATTTTAAAATCCGAGTCCGATCCGAAACTTGAATTATGAAAATTCAAGTTGCACAAAACTATAAATCAAATGTTTTACGATTCCAAAAATCAAATATTTCACTTAAATCACAGCATGACATGTTATGCATGATGTCTGAAAACATTCACCCAATCACAACAGAGTATACACACAAAATGTACAAAACATTTACTTATATTAATCTAGAAAAACACATAAAATTTATTGTAAAGAAAGAAACACATAAGTTTATAAAACAGGAAGAGACACACCTTTAAGCAACAGAAGCTCTAATGCCGAGAAAAGCGCATCTCACGCTCAGATCTAGCTTAATTAGGACCTACGAATGTATGAATACCGTATTAGTATTTATTACTAACACTAAACCACCGACTAAAACACTAAAAACCGAACTGAAGATATACTCACGTGAAGATCTCGAAGAACGTGCACGATCGGTCTGAACAACTGGAGGTAACCCAACGGACCCAAAGTCGACACCTGAACACGAGAATATTCCGAATTAGATTCTAAAATCTATAACTTATCAGATTCCAATAACAATTATTCAAAGATAACAAAACGAAGTTTTCGAGATCTAATTTGACAAAACGGGCAGCGAATACGAATTCGGGGCGTCGAGAAAGGTTAAGAGGAAGGTTGTCCGAAAAAGTCAACTCTTGGTCAACTCTGGTCAAAGTCAAAGTCCATGGGTCCAAATTGGTTTGGTCAAATCTGGTCAACTTCCGGTCAAACTATTCAAGTCAAGGTCAAAACCAATTCAGGTCAACGGTCTGAGTTGGTCAACTGTCAACACATTGGTTCGGTTCGGTTTAATCTGAGCACACTAAACTGGTTCAGTCATAACACAAGCTCGGTTCAAGGCAAAGATCTGATTCATTCATCGTCTGGTCCGATTCAATTAATTGGTATGGGCCATGGTTTCTCACATGGTTTACACACACACATCTGGGCCCAACACAAAAACCAACATTCTCACTAAGGTTAAACTGGGCTCATCACTTACACAAAGCCCACTTTTGATTTGCCTCCCATACCCATAACCACACTGATGACCCAACACAAGGGTTTCATCCCATTAACACTAGGGTTTACAGACCTTCACCGGAGGTGGCTCATCACGGTGCACAATGGCGGCAGAGAACGGTAAGGATGGTGGCAGCCGCCACACACGATCGGAGTAAAGCGGCAACAAGCAAACGGCGAACGACGACGATAAGACACGGTGGCAGCGCCACCAAACACTACAGCAAGACTCGACGGAGTCGACATGAACAATGCAACTTGCTGGTGCCTCTAACAGTGACAAACATGGTCATTCTCGGCTAAAAAACAAAGGGAAAATGGGATCAACACCAACCCATAACTCGAAATCACTAAATCATAACCGAACACATGGCTTCAAAACTTACCTAGACTCTGATTCGACAAGGGGAGGGGCAGTGCGAACGGCGACGCAGTGAGAAAGTTCCCGAACGGAGGAGGCACGATGGTGCACAGTGGCGCAAAAGAGAACCCGATGGGTTCTTTGCGGTTTCTGAGCAAACGATGAGGAGACGATGGCGGAACACAATGGCGCAAGGGGAGTCGAACGGTTTCCTACCGTTACCGAGCAAACGGCGGCCGATGAGGCTGGTTTGGTAGGTGGGGTTTGTTCGCGGGTCCAAGACAGTCTCATCGATAGTGGCCGTGCAAGCCTAATTTAATGGGTAAAACCCAAGAGAAGCCACTGAATTAACTAGGGTTTACAAAGTGGCCACATAACTTTGTTCTTTACTCAAAATGGTCACCGAAATTCAAAAATTACACTACAAATGCTGAGTCTAATCAATTTACTCCTTTAATTAAATTAGGGTTTTTGGTTTATAAATTCCCAAATTCTAGGGTTTTGAATTGGGGATTTCAAATTAGGGAAATTTTGGGGTGTTACAACTCTCCTTCCCTTAAAAGAAATTTTGTCCTCGAAATTTTCAGACTTATCAACAGATCTCAAAACCAACTATAACACAGATGAACTTTCCCATTCTGAATTCATGATATATCATAACCGAAAATACTGAAACATAGAACTGGAAAAAGAACCAAAACATATTAAGAGGTACCTTCCATGTCATCATGTATATCATCGTATCCAACACGAGCTCCGGTTGGATGTACTGAACCCGGACGTCTAATCTCAGATCTAGCTGATCCACCACTCAAAGTATGTCTACCTCTACTATCAGTACCAAAAGCAACTGACCTAAACTACCCTCTACCTCAGTGTGGTGCTTGAACTGATGCATGATTCTTAATCTGAACGGATGAACTAGTAGCTGAACGTAAGCAATTCTTTAAGTAGTGATCCTGAGAACCACATCTGAAACATGTTATGTTCATCAATTTGCACTCTCCATTATGCTTTTTGTTGCAAAAACCACATACGAAAATAGGCCGACAAACTTTTGAACTACCTATGCTGCCAGACGAAATTGTCGATACTGCAGGTCTTACATTCTGATAACTTTGAGGAACAAACTTATCCCTAGGTCTCTTTCCAACGAGCTGAAAAAATTTTGTTGTACAAATGTGTTCGGTTACTTCCCGACTTGATCAAATTCTGAAGTTATTCTTTTTCTATTTGTGAAATTTATCCTCTCAGAAGTTTTATCTCGATCAACCATGTCGTTGAATACTTTATCATGATGTGTTGCAACATCTCTCTAAAATAGGTAGTCGAAGTTCCTTAAAAAATCACACTTATCTTTCTCAGTCACAACTAGCTCAGGAGCATACTTGACCAACCTCCGAAACTCTATCTCAAAATCATTCATTGGCTTGCTATTCTGTTTCAAATTCTTAAAAAATAATCTTAACACTTCGCTAAGAGCTCGGCTCCTACATATCGATCAATGTTCTCAATATCAAGTGAGTTATCACTTCCGAATGGTTCTCACCAACATGTAACTTTTCTGAATTTCTCCTTGCCCAACAGAAGGCGGGTGATCACTACCAGAAGTAGCAGTACGACCTTGGTCATGACCTCGAACAAATGATAGATTAAGACTCCTACACGGTGGCATAATGAACTATATACCAGAGCTAATAACCTAGAGTCAGAATCGGTACTGGAGTCTCAGATTTAAAACACATTGAAAACTTTGAAGTCAAAATCACATAATACCATAGTATATTTTTCAGAAAATTCTCATTTATCCCAAAATATTTCCGATGCATGCAAAAGTCAAAAACATTTTGAAAACAACTTTTGTGAGCCAACAGTCCGAGGGTTGAACCTAGGCTCTGATATCACTAAATGTAACCCCTTAAACCCGGCCCAGAAGAAATGGGTCGAATCTAGGAAGTCGTGTTTGAAAACTTACCCCTCAAGTAACACCTTTTAAGTTTACTTAATTAAAAACAAAATTATTATTAAAAGAAAATAAACTCAATAAGATCTCATTTTTTTAAAATGTAGTCGTTTAAACATTATTCTGATACCTGATTAAATTTCTGAATTACATAAATGTTCTAAAATATTTCAAAACAGTAGTCTGAAATAATTAAAAGAGAGTTCATACTGAATTATAAAAATATCTGAGTAAAATGCGAGAAGCTCCTAGTACCGAGTCGCCTAAAAGAGTCTGAGATATCTGAAAAAGTAAAAACTAAGGAGTGTAAGTTAAAGAGCTTAGTGTGTCTCTAAAGTGCAACGAAAGCAAAACAAAAATAAAACAGTATTTTATTTTTTTGGTAAAGACTTTTCTAAAAACACAATAAAACCGAATCATGATGATATGATGTTTGATGCACATGAATCATAGTACCCATCTCCGATACACCGAAAAGTAAGGTTCCCCAGAACCTACTTTCTCCATCATCACCATCCGAAGTGGAACTCAGCCCGAAGGGTGGAACCACTGATCCGAAGCGGAATTCAGCCCGAAGGGTGAAACCACTGATCCGAAGCGGAATTCAGCTCGAAGGGTGAAACCACTGAACTTCCCTGAACAAATCTCAAACCATATACCCACAATGATATGATGCAGATTTTAAAATCCAAGTCTGATCTGAAACTTGAATTATGAAAATTCAAGTTGCACAAAACTATAAATCCAATGTTTTACGATTCCGAAAATCCGATATTTCACTTAAATCACAGTATGACATGTTATGCATGATGTCTGAAAACATTCACCCAATCACAACAGAGTATACACACAAAATGTACAAAACATTTACTTATATTAATCTAGAAAAACACATAAAATTTATAGTACAGAAAGAAACACATAAGTTTATAAAACAGGAAGAGACACACCTTTAAGCAACAGAAGCTCTAATGCCGAGAAAAGCGCATCTCACGCTCAGATCTAGCTGAATTAGGACCTACGAAGGTATGAATATTGTATTAGTATTTATTACTAACACTAAGCCACCGACTAAAACACTGAAAGTCGAACTGAAGATATACTGACGTGAAGATCTCGAAGAACGTTCACGATCGGTCTGAACAACTGGAGGTAACCCAACGGTCCCAAAGTCGACACCTGAACATGAGAATATTTCGAATTAGATTCTGAAATCTATAACTTATCATATTCCAATAACAATTACTCAAAGATAACAAAACGAATTTTTCGGGATCTAATTTGACAAAACAGGCAGCGAATACGAATTCGGGGCGTCGAGAAAGGTTAAGAGGAAGGTTGTCCCAAAAAGTCAACTCTTGGTCAACTTTGGTCAAAGTCAAAGTCCATGGGTCCAAATTGGTTCGGTCAAATCTGGTCAACTTCCGGTCAAACTATTCAAGTCAAGGTCAAAACCAATTCAGGTCAACGGTCTGAGTTGGTCAACTGTCAACACATTGGTTCGGTTCGGTTTAATCTGAGCACACTAAACTAGTTCAGTCATAACACAAGCTCGGTTCAAGGCAAAGATCTGATTCATTCATGGTCTGGCCCGATTCAATTAATTGGTATGGGCCATGGTTTCTCACATGGTTTACACACACACATCTGGGCCCAACACAAAAACCAACATTCTCACTAAGGTTAAACTGGGCTCATCACTTACACAAAGCCCAATTTTGATTTGCCTCCCATACCCATAACCACACTGATGACCCAACACAAGGGTTTCATCCCTTTAACACTAGGGTTTACAGACCTTCACCGGAGGTGGCTCATCACGGTGCACAATGGCGGCAGAGAACGGTAAGGACGGTGGCAACCGCCACACACGATCGGAGTAAAGCGGCGACAAGCAAACAGCGAACGACTGTGAAAGGTTTAACAATAATAAGACATGGTGGCAGCGCCACCAAACACGGCGGTAAGACTCGACGGAGTTGGCATGAACAATGCAACTTGCTGGAGCCTCCAACAGTGACCAACATGGTCATTCTCGGCTAGAAAACAAAGGGGAAAACGGGATCAACACCAACCCATAACTCGAAATCACTCAATCATAACCGAACACATGGCTTCAAAACTTACCCAGACTCTGATTCGACAAGGGGAGGGGCAGTGCGAACGGCGACGCAGTGAGAAAGTTCCTGAACGGAGGAGGCACGATGGTGCACAGTGGCGCAAAAGAGAACCCGATGGGTTCTTCGCGGTTTCTGAGCAAACGATGAGGAGACGATGGCGGAACACAACGGCGCAAGGGGAGTCGAACGGTTTCCTACCGTTACCGAGCAAACGGCGGCCGATGAGGCTGGTTTGGTAGGTGGGGTTTGTTCGCGGGTCCAAGAGAGTCTCAACGATAGTGGCCGTGCAAGCCACGCACGGCTGTGAAGGCTTGGTCGGGGCTTCGGCGGAGAACAAAAGGGAGGGGTGAGGGAGAAAACTGAGAGAGAGAAAGGAAAGATTATCGAGAGAGAGAGAGTGAGCGGCTACTGGTTGCCTAAAACCAGAAAACATGGTTTAAAACCTAATATAATGGGTAAAACCCAAGAGAAGCCACTGAATTAACTATGGTTTACAAAGTGGCAACATAACTTTGTTCTTTACTCAAAATGGTCACCGAAATTCAAAAATTACACTACAAATGCAGAGTCTAGTCAATTTACTCCTTTAATTAAATTAGGGTTTTCGGTTTATGAATTCCCAAATTCTAGGGTTCCGAATTGGGGATTTCAAACTTAGGGATTTTTTAAATTAGGGAAATTTTGGGGTGTTACAGTGATGTTTTCATAACACTATTAGTTTTGGTATTTTGGCAATGGGAACCTAAGATGTGTTTTGGGAAATGTGTTGAACTCCCTAGGTTATGGCATGATGCTTTTGATGGTTTGGATTTGTAAATGGCCTTTTAATGCTTGTTTTGGAGATTGATTGATTGCTTGGTTTGGATAATAGGAAGCATGCCTAAAGATATGTGAAATTCCATGTTTGATGCTATGAATGTGTTTAGAAGTTGCAAACATGCACCTTACATGTATGATGACTTGTTGGTTTGATTAGGGAGTTATTAAGATGTGTTTGAGTGGTTTTATGTATGAAAAATCAGCAAAATCTGCAGCTTCTGGGCAAACCGTATCGGAACAGGCACCGGCGTTTCGAAACGGGGGCCTGTAATGGCCTTCGTGTTTCGAAACGGCTGGAGGCTGTTCCGAAACGATTTGGCCACTAGAAGGCCCTGTTTCAGAACTAGTCTCGAAACGAACCCATGTTTCGGAACGGTCAACACCTTTTCGAAACAGGTGACCGTTGGCCACTAATTTGAATGGTGTTGAGGTTTGCAAGCTTTACGTTTTAGTCCCGAAATTTGTATTTGCAAATGTATGAGTTCGAGAAGTCCAATTAAGGTGAAATTTGACCGGAAAGCATGTAACATGACTAATTTAATATTAGTAACTTCAAAATTAGTTAAGACCTTCTAATTTCTAGAATTTATATTTTGGTCCCTAATATTTGTATTTTGTGCAATTGAGTCCCCTATTGAAATTCGATCGTTGTGTCTTACACGTACATGTATCTCAAGTTTTCGCTTAGGGTTAACGTACATCTAGACAAGTTTTAAAAAGAAAAAAAGGGTCGTTAATCAAGGTTGACTTTTGTTTTCCCCGTGTAATCTTCGTAGTTTGGGTTAACTGTCTAGGCCGGGCTAAGGGGGTTACATTTGGTGGTATCAGATCTGAGTTCTCGTGAAAATGGGAATGGTTATGTGGGTGATGTATATGTGTTAGCATGGTATGCCTTTTGAATGAAAGAATGTTGTTGAATTGTGATTTATGGTTGCAATTGTGGTGCTATGCTATGTTGAAGCATGTTAGAGGAACCCATTGCCATATCAAAACTAATGAAAGGAATTGTTTTTGGAAAATGAGCTTGAGTACTTGGATTACTTACCTTGTTGAGCCTAATTATGTTTATTGCATTTGTGTTAGTGCATTGTTTCTTGTGAATGGGGCCTCATAGAGAGATAAGGATGAATACGAGAGCTATGCCTCAAAATGAGAACGAGGAAAACGTTGAGAATGTTGTGGATATACCTCCTCCCCTGGTGGTGGACCACCCGGCGGTGGTGGTGCTGGAGGTGATAATGCTGGCATTGGTGCTGGTGCTGGGGTCGCTGGACCTGAAGGTGTGCAGGGGCAAGCTGCTCCTGACATGAATGTGCTGATACAGGCTACTACTGGAGCCTTTCAGGCAGCAGTAGCTGGAGCTCATGGAGCTGCGCATTAGGGTGATGCTAACGTGCGATTACCTTTGGAACGTCTTCGTAGTCTGGGAGGGACTAAGTTCAGAGGT